>JAZDUH010000383.1:22935000-23677500 GCA_036419115.1 Scarus forsteni
AACATTGACCTGTATGGATATCAGAACAGAACATACCTTTCTGCAATGACAGAACATTATATTTGTGTGCCTTTTTTACTGATCAGGACCACAACACATCACAGCAGTTCAAAGGCTTATCGAAATTCAAGAACTCTGGTGTAAGGTCCAGAAGAAGCAGTGTTACTAAGTCCAACTTCTGACAGTGACAAGCATTCAGGTGTTTCATGGGCTCACAGTTCATGCATCTGCACCGCCATGAAACTTGTGATGTGTCCTGTTCTACAACAGTTTTTACAATCCTCTTTCTACCTGTGACTCTATCTGCAACAGGTCTTCCTCATCAGTTCCTCATCACCCCAGTTCATAAAGATATCCTCTTTCATTATTATATTCTATTACTAAGAGCATGTTGGATAGCTTGAGTCAAAACTTCTTATTTTTAGTTCAGTTTAAGTGAATCAGTGTTTGTTGTTTCTTCTGATGACCTTACAAAGTGATGGTAGACAGGTACATAACACTGTTAAGAATCTTACTGTTGGGTCTAATCAAGCCAATGTTTTCTTTTAGTTTTTTTATTCTAGTAGAATAATCATAAAGCATTTTGCGGCACCACATACTGCTACAGACACAGCTGTTTCAATTTTCCCCTTCTAGTCAAATGCCTGCTGAGTTGCAGCCAATTACCAGCCAACATCCAGCCAATAAGAGTGCCAAAAACTCCACCATTAATATGCTCATTTGTTGGTGCTTCCCTCACAAGACCACACCCAACACACTTGTCCTTATTGGAGTAGTTTAGTGTTAACTAGTCACTACTATTCTGTCATGTCATTGCATGGGCTCTCATTACAGTCAGAGTGGTGAGCACGTGCCAGCATGTTCCAGTCATGAGACAAGACAAGGCAAGAGTAAGTCATGGAAAGTGGAAACATTTCAGTGGCTTCATTTGAAGTTTTGGCTAGTGTTCACTCCCTGATATCTCCCTTCAGGGATGAAGTTTCTTTCGAGTCACTCATATTTACTAGTGCCATGGGCCTCAAGCAACCCCACTTCAAAAAACCTTTTCAGTAGATTTTTGTTGTCACAATAACACAATTTAGACCACATCTTTGAGATTTACCTATTTAAGTTAAATAGTACAATAATTAATACTTGAGTAGTTCTTATTCTGGTACTTGATACCCAATGGAACAGAAAGACAAGGGCATGTCTCACACTGGATTACATCACCTTTCCTTTCAACTACACTGTTTAATCTTTGTGGGTGGAATTCTTTTGTGTTTTGGTAATGTCTTGCTAAAATAAGCAGAGGCATCCCTGCGAAGATATCACTTGTATGGCAGCAAATGTTGCTCCAGAGTCTGTTCGGGCCTGTCAGTACTGACAATACTTTCACAGATGTGCAAGTTACCAATGCTTGGTCACCAACACGATCCCATACCATCACAGATGCTGACTTTTGAACTTTGTACTAATAACAATCTAAAATTCTCATTTAGGCTAAAAAAATAATAGTAATGATCACTACCTTGTGCTCTATTAGCATGTAGTCGGCAGCAGTCTGTAGCTCAAGTCTGGTATTTATATTTTCAGAAAAACATTTTATTAAAAACACAGAGCATTACCCTACACAACATCTAACTTGAAAATATTTCTACAAATCCTCAAACTTCATATTTCTCTGCACTCCTTCGCTTTCACTGGCGTGCAACCCCCACAGCTTCCCCTGCTCTAATTAAGGTCTTTGCCTTTGCATGCACCACACTGTTAAAGTTTGTATCCAGTTCAAGACTTCACTGTCAGCCCAGAGGGCTCTGAAGGCTGCTGCTCCTTCCCACAGTCCCTGGGAGCCTCAGTCAGACCCTCTACTCCAGCTCCACCATCGCACTCTCATGTCTATTCTCTGTTCTGGCCCCACAGCGGTTTAATGAACTCTCAGCTGAAGTCAGAACTGCAGAGTCACTGCCCATCTCCTGCTGCAGGCTCAACACTACCTTTTCAGAAACAACACCTACACACCATGCTAGCTCACAGCAATGTTTTATTTCTTACAATCTCTGAGACAATGTCTTTTCTGGTTCTTGTCAGTGTGATCTCCTGTGGACACAAGCACGTCCTGATGAAAGAAGTTGATTTTTAATGATATACCAAAAGGTGGAATTCAGTTCACAGTCAAATGTTTTCAAGATAGAGGGCTTATAGTATATTTCAATATTTAAATATAAAGATAGTAGAAAACTGAAAGTGTAAGGCAAATGATTCACTTAAATAACTATTTTTTACTTACCATCCATTGTCACACATTTTTTCAACTTAGGGGGTTAGGGTTGCTTTCATACTCAAAGTTCAGCATATTTGCAATTTTTACTTTGTTTGGTTTTGGCACTGCTCTAATTCAGAAGCAAAAGTCTTTCAAATGTGTAATATAGCCACCTGCCAGTAGTACGGGCAGTAGCCCCAGTTTTTGTTCCCACCCTTTGGCCAATCGTTGCACAATGACCCTGAAATGCACAACTGGCTTTGAACAATAACATTGTTAAGCTCAAAGCAGTTTGGCAGTAGTTTTGGCGATAAAATAAGCAAAGTAAATTTCTGAATCAGGTGAAACTTGAATATTGGTCAGAGCAACGTGTATCCACATTCTGCACAGAATTCTAGACATTAACCCTCAAAGTAGAATGGAGGTGCTTGCAGTGCTAGTGTTTACACTGTTCTCTGTTAGCTTGCTTTCTTGAGTGATGTTTGGACGGTTTCACAGCCTTAATTGACCATTTGGCTCTCTGGTTGGTTAACTGACCAACCAATAAGAATTAAAGAACCTCTGGGCTTTCAGGCAGCAGATGTCAGGTTACACAGTCAAACACTTTCTGTGTGGGCAGAGTCTAAATTAATGCAGATACACTTTTAATTATCTTAACCGATTCAAAAAAGATTTTGTTTTTTCTCAGTACACCCTATTTTTGTTTTCAGAAGATTTGAAAACAAATCAAATGCATTAAATATTATTAGTATTATAAAAGCTGGTCAAAAAGTGAGTAATTTTCATTTGTTTTAAATGGGAGAGGGGTCAACAACAACAGATTTGTCTTACCTAGTAACAGTAACTAAGAAGTGCAGGCTTAACATCGGTTCACTCCCTGGAAAGGGTAGAGCTTGACAAAGTGTCAATTCCTTATTTACTGGTTGCCTCCTGTGTTTGGTCCTGTTTGGTTTGGATGTGTTTTCGACTCCATCATGAACTGACCTCTGGCCCATCTGAAAACACGGGGACTCTGTTTATTACTTGGTGCATCACAGTTTGGTTCATTGGTCTGCACTTAAGTTCATGAGATCATTCACACACCCAAATCAGACAAACTCTCAGTAATGTCAACTGTAGCTGTAATATAAACTGCAGCCCAACACCCATGTGAACTGAGGTTTCAGTGTCACACAGTGGCATCACATGCTGTTTGGATGTATTAAGGGCTGCAACGCATAACATTTTTTTTTTTCAAATAAACTCAGACATATGAAGACTACATGCTTCAAAATATCAAAATCACCCACACCTTGTGTGTTTAAAGGATAAGTTCGGTTTCTACAGCTTTGGCATTGTTTATAGAATGAAGTAGAACAATATACTCACCCAGAAGGCTTTCCTGATCCAGGAAGAAAAAAAAAAAAAAAAAAAAAAAAGGCTTTCCTGATCCAAACAGTGCTTCGGGAGATATTTAGATCCAAAATCGAGCGGTGGACATCCATATAATGGTAGCACACAGGGCATGTTAGCACCGCTCCTAAAACTGCATTAATCGTCCAAAAGCTCATTATTTTCAACAATATTTCATCATGGTCCGCTCAGGTTACTCCTTCATTACAGTCTATGTCGCCCCAGACATGTATTTGTAACTGTGCTAACCTCTGAACTGAAGAAGAAGAACGCTTGCCTCCGCACATGCGCAGCACTCTCTGGAGAGCTGCCTCTGCGTCCTCCTTTCGATGAGCTCCTCATTTGTATACTCTGGCCTCAAAACTGTAAGGACCCCCATCATATTCAAAGTTCTCCTCCACAACATCTTCATCCGATAGATATTCGTTCATTTTGCACAAAACTGGAAGAAGAAAGTCGTTGTGTAGCCGGCAGTCTTCCACTGAAACAATGAGCCGTACTGCGCATGTGCAGAGGCAAGCGCTCTTCTTCAGTTCAGAGGTCAGCACAGCCACAAAAACCTGTCTGGAGCGACACAGACTGTTGTGTAGGAGTAGCGTGAGCGGACCATGACGAAATATTGGTGAAACTAATGAGTTTTTGGATGATTATTGCAGTTTTAGGAGCGGCGCTAACATGCCCCGTGTGCTACCATTATACGGATGTCCGCCGCTCGATTTTGGATCTAAATATCTCCTGAAGCTCTGTTTGGACCAGGAAAGCCTTCTGGGTGAGTATATTGTTCTACTTCATTCTATAAACAATGTGAAAGCTGTAGAAACCAAACTTATCCTTTAAAACAAGAAGTGAACAGCAGTGGTTGGGGGATCTCACAGTGAATCAGTCTCCATTTGCCATGTTGTTATTTTTTTATTGCAAGCCCCCTGGTGGCAGATTTGCCCACTGCACATAGAAATGAGATGTATGATTCTTAATATAAGGTTGAATAATGACACTGCTGGCATTATATACTTTTGAGAGTTTTACCTTTAATGATCCAAGGACTATTATCATGGCCGACAAATGGTTTCAGAACATCACGATCCACTTTAGCTGCCAGAGGAGTAAGCAGCTATTTAAAGCATCTTGGATAGAAGGGTTAGAGGAAAGTAGTAAGCTGAGGGCTTACCAAGTTTCTGTGTCCCATCGAGACCATATAGTGTGTGGGAGAGGGTCAGGGTGCAGACAGGAAGTGTTGATGACTTAGGTTTGGTTGGCAGGGTTCATTTTAGGATTTCTGAAAAATAAACGTGACTTCTTGCTGATCAGTGTTTGGCGTGTCTGTTTGTTTTGTTGCTCATTGTTGGCAGACTCTTCAAGGTCAGAGAAGGCTTATGATTACACTTTCATCTGCTCAGTGAGGACAAAGAAAAAAGTGACAATACCCAACGAGGGACGTCACAGAAGAGAGAGTCAGGACTTGGACAGACGGAGAATGTGACAGAGAATGAGTAAAGGGGTTTAGGGAGGAGAATACAGATGTGCAGACACAAATATGGGTGGAGGACTGAGTTCAGATGAGAATTTGGATTCAAATTCTGATTTGACTGTAGTGTTCACACACATTTTTATAACATATATGGGTGCATGATTTCTTTGCAACAAGTTTACTTAAATAAATGCTAGATACAGCTGGCGAGCTGTAGCACATCATTAAAGGGACAGTTTGGGATATCTAAGTGGGTTGTATGAGGCATTTTGCATAAGCCTGACCATTAGCCACAGTGACAGCCATCTGGATGCTTCATGGAAGAAAGGGCTATGCATTTGTGCAGACGGTTCTACTGTCTCACACAATTTAAACAATTTTAGGTGAAATTAGGGTGATTGAACACTAGGGCTCGGTATTTCCAACAACTCCACGATACGATACGTATCCCGATACTGAGGCCACGATACGATACGTATCCCGATACACATATATTGTGAACATTGACTGTGCTTTTAACAGAATTCCCAGCAACTTTTGTTTTTATCACAAGGAGAAAAAGAACAAGGATGAGTTTTAAATAATTCTTCAACTTAAGAACTTTAATTCAGGTCCCCAAAGATAGTAGACTTAATTTTAATTTGAAACCTGTGTTTGTGTATCATGTAGCTTGGCTTCTACTTTGAACTGTGCCATTTTTAACATTACCCAAAGTGTATTTACAACAACTGTTCAAACATTGAGGCCATATTGATTCTGTAGAATCTGTATCGATACACGTATCCCCAAGAAGTGCATGACGATATTTTGCCATATCGATTTTTTGAGCACAGGCCTATTGCACACTGTATTCAAAACATTAACACCAACTCACTTTTCTGCTACCAAGCCATTATGTTGAGACACTACTTTGCTTCTCCGCACAGGTTCCGTGTCCCTCCACCAGCAGTGTACTGCCAATCTGACTGTTAATTTTCTGAATACAGTTACATCACTTTAGAACTTTTATTGGCCCTGTGCGATTTAAAGCCTGGGTTTAACTAAGTAGTCTGGCTTGATTTGGTGATGTTCAGTATAGTTTGGAGTGAATAACCCTGTCACTGCTGGTTTTAATTTTATTTGAAAGCAAGAATGTGAGTTGGTAAGAAAGGGTCATACCGGCTACACACAAATGGAGCTACTTTAATTTCTCTCACTATCTTCGACTAGAACTTGTGGAATATCCTGGGATTTGCCTGTCATGACTGTAATGAGATCCCCTGAAATAATGTCACAAACTAAGGGACTAGTTAATGTAAATGCTAATGGTACTCCAATCAGGGTTAAGCTTGAATTCCATTGAGTCTGTAAGAGTAGCACCATCTAATGGTGACACCCATTAGATGCAATTGTGTAAACTGGGCATGTTCATGACTCACATTGAATAGAAACTGGTTTGTAATTGGCTGGAACCCAGCATGTTCTGTCGTGACTTTGTTCTCCGAAGTGGCCTACGTTTTGTCCTTTACATCGTAGCACTAGTGCCCGCCTACTACATTATAATTTATTGATTGACTTGTGATAAATTTGGTTGTAGCTTCACCCTTTAGGGTCAGGTTGGTACACTCTGCAGAGTCCTTCAGGGGCATGCCCAAAAGTGCAGTGGTCAGTTTTTTGAAGGCCTTTTGGTGGAGACGCAGCATAAGTGATTCTATTGTGAATATGAAGTTACTGATTTTCTGAAATTCATACTTGCTATATTAATCTATGACCCTCACATGCTTTCAGCTTCCAAATCTCCTTATTTTCTCCTTTACTTTTTGTTTTTTTTTTCACCCTGACTTTTAATTTATCCGGCCCAGTGTACCCAAGACCTTAGACTATCAGCTTATGAGATATCATGGAACATGAACACCGACTTTTTAAGGCCACTTTTTAATCACTGTTCTCCACAGAGGATGTCTGGCTGAAACCGTGTTCTAATTAAATCAGTGTGCAGGTGCAGAAAGTGTGATACGCCTCTCTGCTGCAGCATATAGCTTAAGCCAGACCAATTATCTATAATGTACCTTCATCTGAAAGCCTCAGAGAATGACCATTTGTCTGACATTTCAGCATTTATAAAGGCTGACACCTCTGCAAAATTAAAAAAAAAATGCTTAGATACAAAGTACGCACCTCTGACGAGAATCAGAGCTTACATTAAAATACATTTATTTTAAAACCGACTGTGCATATTAATTTTGAATTAGTACTACACAGTACATTGTAAATATGCCAGATAATAACTGATTTATGAAGATTTCAAATCAAAGGCTTTGTGCAATTGTTTCTGCATCAGCGCCAGTTTAGCAGACTTTTCTAAAAGATAGAAATTGAAGTAACACAAGCGCTTCTCTGGTAGTTTTTTTCCTCTGTTAAGTATAAAAGTGCCACACAGTGAACTTACAGTGATGGATCAAAATCAACCTCAGGAGCTGAGAAACAAAGGCAACAACATAATGTGTCAAATCAAAATGAGACATGGCAAGAGCACATAAGAGCATGACGCAATGTGTGCCTCACATAACCAAAAATACACACACATACACACTCACAGTCACTCTCTCCTGCTGCAACATGGTTTCATTTTTCACTTGGTTTGGTTTTCTATCACTCTGCACTCTGTCAGGCCTACCAAAGTCTGTAAAATGCTGTGTTGAGGCTGTAGTTAAGGCCTTTTGTTCTAGCCATCAATCTCAGTGTTGCATGAAGACCCAGAACTACACAACCAGCTTTGAGATATCACAATATGAGGCTCAAAGCAGTTTGGAAGTACTCTGTGCTATAAAATAAAGTTACAGCTGCATTCAGGCTGTGTTAGATGGCACTAGCATATTAGATTAAAGGATAAGTTCAGTTTCTGCAGCTTTCACATTGTTTATAGAATGAAGTAGAACAATATACTCACCCAGAAGGCTTTCCTGATCCAAACAGTGCTTCGGGAGATATTTAGATCCAAAATTGAGCGGCAGACATCCTTATAATGGTAGCACATAGGGCATGTATAGCGCCGCTCCTAAAACTGCATTAACCGTCCAAAAACTCATTAGTTTCACCAATATTTCATCATGGTCCGCTCGGGCTACTCCTCCAAGACAGTCTGGGGTCGCTCCACCCATGTTTTTGTTATTGTGCTGACCTCTGAACTGAAGACTGCTCTCTGGCCAGCTGTTCTTCTCTTTGCCTCTGCGTCCTCCTTTCGATGAGCTCCTCATCTGTAAACTCTGGCTCGAAACTGTAAGGACACCCATCATATTCGAAGTTCTCCTACACAACATCTTCATCCGATAGATAATCATCCATTTTGCACAAAACTGGAAGAAGAAAGTCGTTGTGTAGCCGGCGGTCGCACTTGAAACAATGAGCCGTACTGCGAATGCGCAGCAACCAAAAGGAAGTTTTCAGTTCAGAGGTCAGCACAGTCACAAAAACATGTGTGGAACGACCCCGGACTGTCTTGGACGAGTAGCCCGAGCGGACCATGCTGAAATATTGGTGAAACTAATGAGTTTTTGGACGATTAATGCAGTTTTAGGAGCGGCGCTATACATGCCCTGTGTGTTACCATTATACGGATGTCTGCCGCTCGATTTTGGATCTAAATATCTCCCGAAGCACTGTTTGGATCAGGAAAGCCTTCTGGGTGAGTATATTGTTCTACTTCATTCTATAAACAATGTGAAAGCTGTAGAAACCGAACTTATCCTTTAAGGGATAATTAAATACATTCTGCATGCTAACATTGGCACACTCTGCTTGATATTGTCAGTGAACACAATAGTAGCTTGCTTACTGTTCAAAAATGTGCCCTGTCTTTTCGTTTGCTTGCCTTTTTTTGGTCCTTGTCTAGTTTGGTGGCTTTCACAACCAAACTGATCTCTGGAATGCTTGGAAATGAAACGGAGACAACCTGCGCAGGGGAAAAAACTCAGTCATTTGCTTCATCATGATAAATACAGAGACTTCCTGGAGGAAAATACAGCACTCTTACATTTCAGCCAACATAATTTCATGGCTGTTTTGGGCCTAAAACTGCAAAATAATGGTATTTGTCATCATTAGTGTACCATAACCATAGTCACAGCTTGTTCTCCTTAAAGTGGCAGCAATGCTGAGAGCCTTTTCAGCCAATTTACTGCCTGTTGTCAAGTACCTCATGCAGCGAATTTTAATAATATGTAAATATCTCTTTAGGGCAAAAAATGAGGTCTTGAGTGTAAATGCATTTTCAGAAATGTAATCTTTACTTTACTGGTAACATAAAAACCAAAGTCATACATAACAAGCTAAGCTCCTGCCTAGCTCTGCATGACATCAAGCTCAGTGTGTGCATATCTCATGCTTCTCTCAAGACTCAAAACACTTGTGTAACATTTCAGCATTTCTGAAGACTGAAGTCTCTGCAGAGCTCAAATCACACTTGGATTCAAGATACAAAGGCGACGTCTGTGACTGTGATCTCATCTGCTCAGCTGCACATGATAAATAAATCATCAAACTATGCTGCTAATAAAATACTGCATATAAAATTCATACTCAGGGAGGATAGTGCTATACATCAACAATTAAATAATTATTTCTATTCCATAAAGGGAGTGTATAGCTTCCTCTTCTGTAGGGTGAGGAATGTAAAACTTTCCTTCTCTTGGATACAATTTATGGTTCCATTCGTCATTAGACAATTACATGGGCAAAGAATTCAATTTCCATCCCTCTCATTTTTCCTTCCAGGGCTGTGTTTTCCAGAAAGGGCAAAAACATAATTACAAATGCAGCAACACGCTAACAAAGAAATATCGACAGAGGGCTTATAGGAGAACATTTAGTGTGAAATGTGGAGGTTTTTTATGGTTAATAATGTTTTCCCTTCTGTTATTGTTTTCTTTCATTGCTGCCTTACAGCGTGAGAGCAGTCATATTTAAAAAGAGAGAAAACAAAGGGAATGACTGTTTCTCAATCTCATAAATCTACCTCTGTTTTGTGTGCACAGACAAAAGAAACCATCTTAACTTGGAGATAAACAACGAGGCAGTATGCAGTGGGCAGAGTGTGAGAATGCTTTTCAAAATGTGCCAGAGAATTAGAGCATTGTGCTGTCTCCCAGCAGAAGCATGCGTTTGATTTTATGTTAATGAATGTCTGACTGTGTGCAGAGGATGCACAACAACACGCGCATGTCTTCCCTCCTCTGTAGCCAAACGCAATTTTCGGACGCCGAGGCTGGAACCAGAGCCGGCTCACATGGGAGCTCATTTGGCAGAGCGGGCCGTCACAGGGGAGCGAATGAAAGCTAAACCTAATGAAAGCACGAGTGGCCAAAACCTGCCGGCTAACATCTGCCCCGGACTGCGGCTACAACCTGCTCCGCTTTTCGTTACAAAGCTAAAACGTGCGCTGCTCGTTCACCACGCTCTCTCTTTCTCACTCCAGCTGCAGGTCTGTGCGCTCTTTTATGTGTGACACGGGCCACGTGGCCTGTGGGGGCTTGGAAACACATCAAAAAGGTGATGTGTAATTTTCAAAACTACAGGGATTTTTTTGTGGGAATTTGGATTGATTTCATCTTTGTGAGCTGTTTTTGCAGATAAACAGAAGCTTTCCTCATCCTGGGCAGACAGCTTCAGCGAGACACCGAGCATTCATTCTCTCATTATCAGCACTGATATAAGTGTGTTTTTGTGTTGGGTACCAGCATTGAGTCTTAACAGATTCTTTTGAGATCCTGAAGGAATCATCTAAGTGTTTTATAAGAGTACTTCTGCTTCTGCTCCGCTTATGGTAACCTGATCTGCTTATGACAAGAGTTTGAAGTCAGATATCTTTACAAAAATGGAATAAAGTTCCCTGGAATGATGTGCAAATTGCGCTCCATCTGTCAGAAAAAAAGATTTTAAAATATTAATGATGTGTACAAAGCTCAGTTTAGAACATTCAACTCACTAAAAGCCAGATGGTTCAAGGTAGAAACCTCTGGCAGAAAATAAAAGCCAAACAGGTGTTAAAATCTATTAGTGTTTTTTTCTTTTTACTTTTTTTTCTCTCAGTTGTTAATCCACCGACTGTATCTAAATGCACAATCATCTCTTACTGATACCTGCTTTACTTTGTCAAAATGTGTAGCAAAATCACCTCGGGGAGCCCAAATGTCGCCAAGGTTACTCACAAATTTCTGTTTCTAACAATAGAGCAAAAAAAGCTCTCTTGGTCCTGCTTCAACCAACATGACACCAACTGTAAAGAATCTAGGATTTATCGATCATCACATCAAGACCATCATCCAGTCCTGTTCATCCAAATAACAGCTATTTCCAAAATCCATTCCAAAAAGCTCACTTCTGTACTAACTGATCACTTTTAAAGCATTTATGGATCTTAACTCAATTTAAATATCTGAATTGTTGATCCCTAATGGGCCAGCTCACAGCCCCAGATCCTCAGGGGAGGGCCTCCTGTTTCAAAGTCGTGACTCGTGACACAACCCAAAGGAAATCAAGCTGTCTACATCAGAGCTCCTTGACTTGAGAACGACCTGGCCGAGGAGATAAGCTGTGCAGAATTAGTAAGATATTTTAAATCACCTATAAAAGCTCATTTCTATAGAGCTGCTTTTACCTAATTTCCAGCCCTGTGACCGCATGTCCTCGATGGCTGTGCATGTCCAGACCAGTTCCTTCCACTGGAGCCAGCTTTGAGTCAGACAAACTCCTGGTATATAAAAGAAATTAGAACAAATAAAGCTGTCAACAAATTACCCAAACTGTCAGGGAGCCTTTGGCTAGAACGTATACATCCTTCTGTATACCTTAAAGGTGCAGTGTGTAGAATGTGGCATTTTATACATCCACCGCATTTCGCCAAGCAGAAACGGTGAATAAAGGAGATATATGTTTCTATTTGTATGTAAAGTCTGTCAAAATAGGAGTACAATCATCCCCATCAAACGTTTCTTTTATTTTTATTTTGTTAGAAAAATCTTCATTAAAAAAATGACATTACTGCGGGCTGCTGTTTCGTGTAGGCCGACATATTGATCCGCCGTGTTGTCTACGGGTGGTTTTTAGGGACAAAAAGAACGAAACACGAATCTGTCCGCCGGTTCTGAAATCTACCTGGAATGCAGGCGAAGAAGAGGAGAGGATGGCAGTGGATGCATAGAAAGTTGTTACTCTGTCCTAGGGATTCAAACTGTGTGTATAAACACACACACAACATAAATTGTGTGCTGTGTTCAGGATCCTTTTTGGTCTTCACAGGATTCCGTTGCTCAGCGACGTGACGTTTTGGCTACGGTTAGGTTCATTCTAGAATCTGAACGCTAGATGTCGCTAAAATGCCAAGTTCTACACACTGCACCTTTAAAGGATATGCACAACTTTGCACCTCTATATCTGTCTCAAGATGGGATAAGAGGGGAAAAGGGAGGTTAAAAAGGTAGGTTTTGAGTTTGCCCTTAAAATGCTGACACAATGCGCTGCCCTCAGGTCTGCAGGCAGGTGGTACAGTCCACAGAAATGGGCTGTGATAACTAAAAGCTGCCTCACTGTGACTCTTTGTTTGGACTTTTAGAATGACTAAAACACCACTGACAGAAGACCTGAGGGCTTTCACAGGCTATGATAATTCTAAGCTAGAAAGCACTCAGAGAGCGCAAACTTTCACCTAGGTAGCTCACATGTTGCTGTTACATCTAAAAGCAATAGTTCCATTATAAAGTTTCCATCATAATAGGATTCCTTGACCCTGAAAACCCACACGTAGTACTGGGAATGATGTTGATATCAATATTAGTTAGACTGTTATTGAGCAAAAACAATCATTTGCTAATGGCAGTTATCTGGATCACCACTGAAATCTAATTTTAAGTTGGACCATTCCCAACACCTCCTAAAAATGTAAGCAAAATCTGTCCAGTAGTTTTTGTGCAACTTTTGCTAATAAACAAATGTGTCGGTAAATACAAAACCTCCTTGGAGGAGGTAATGATACTGTACATATCCTACTTACTATAGCTAACCTCTCCTTATCTACTTCCATTCTCATTTAATCTTAATATTCCTTTAATTGTTTTCCTATTTTATTCATGAGTTTTTATTTTGATTGCTGTGCAGTGTCCTGGAGTGTCAAGAAGGCACTAATAAATAAAATGTTTTATCATAATTAAATGAAACTTTTGACTTTGTGTCTCACTGCTGTGATAATTATGAGACTAAATATATGCCTATTTATGACACTTAATGAGCGTGATAAGCTTTAAATTGTCTGACCTCCAGAGATCTGGTATTTTGCTTAGTCACTGTTGTCCACGTGTTATTTGATTCCATCAGTCGTGATAGCTTTATGTCAGTCTTTAAAAATTTCCCATGCAGCTTGTGCCAAATACTGTTTTATTTTAATAAGCACTGTATTAGTCATGTTGGGATGAGAGAGTCCCATCTGCTTTGCCAAATTATTCTCACTAATTAGCCTAAAAATTAGAGTGGTCATATCAGTCAATTATGGATAAGAGCCGGGCAAACAGCAATAAAACGTTTGGATGTCATTCCAGGCTGATCAGAATGAAATCAGTTATCTTAAAGAGCAAAACAGTAACGTTGAATCATGTCATGGAAACAGAAATTAAACAGCCAAGTTAAATACTATGAATGCTTTTCAGAGATTTGTCACTTTCCAGGTCATGCAGGCTATTGAATCGCTTTTTAACATTTAATTTTTACATATTTGTGTTAAAATTGAGCTAAAAACATGGAATGATAAGCCCCTTAAAGACATTACCTACAGACAAGCTCTGACTCTAACTTTAAGGGCATTTGTAAATACACATCCTCTCTTCGTTTTTGTTTCCTGTTACTGGGAAACACTGTGGTGAAAACCATGGGTTACTGGGATTTGTGCATTATATTTAAGAGATAGCCCAGTATTGTTAAAGCAAGGTTGTGTGAGGTTTGTTTTATTTGTAAACACATTTGCCACAGAGGTTTGATCAGCTCTGTATCTGTAAGGAGAGAACCAGCACTAAAGTAAAGCTGAACACGGCTGCTGATGGGGCCAAGAGCTCTGAGTAATTTGAATTTAGATGAAAACAAACTGAAAAAGAGATTTCGGGTGATTTTTAAAAAAATCAAATGTAGCATATTTAGAATACTTATTTATTGTGCTAGCAAGCCTCTAAGTAGTAGTTGATAATGTACTCCAGGTCGGGGGGGATATAGAAGATTTTATCGATACCAGTGATATTAATGATCCTGCTAACCCAATTCTTTAACGATTCCCTTGTTGACTCTTGCAGATTTTCCATGTAGGCAAATGTTCGCCTGCAGATCTTCAGTGTCAACAATGTCAAACACACGTCACAGCATTTATAGCTGCCTCTGCAAGTTGCTGGTCTTTCCACTTACTTGAAGGTGTGCAGTAGGCGCCATTTGTCAATAATTAAGCCACAATTCTCATCGCTTTTGAACCTTGTCAGTGGACGGAATTGATGAGTAAAAAGACTCATGATAATGGTACTTTGATGGAGCTGTTAAGGATTCTCAACTGGAATTGTTTTTTAATTCCCATCCCTACCTCCAGGTGGATGTACAAATAGACTCTCCAGTGTGCAGTAGAACCAAAAAGGGGGACTTCATCTTTTCTTTATGGGTCAATAGGCTGTAAAAAGACTGGACAAAGCCATGTGACATCAGTCGTATGATTATTAAAGGAGCCTCTGGAAAGCTGTTGATGCTCATCAGTGAATGCGCCATACTGTACATGTCATCTCAACCAAACTTTAGCATAACCTCCCATAGATTTAGATGCCATGTTGAGGTTGGATTTCAGACCGTCTGACCAGTAGCACCTCTGCGTGGACTTGTACCCATGTCAATCATAGTTTCTCAAATCAGAAATCCTAAATAAAATAATCACCCCTGTACAGTTTGAGCACTTACATATATATATATATGTATATTTGTATACATTTAGACTATAGCTATTTTTGAAAACTAGAGATTTCTCTCCAGTAAAGATATTTTCACTCCACTTTTAACATGTTTTGACAAGTGTTTGCTTCACTAAGTAGCAATATCCTTCGTTGATGACATTATCTGATTGATGAAAAATCATTCAGTCTCCTTTGAATATACTTCTGAAGGTTCTGCCCTCTACAAACACTTTCTATGGGCTCTTTCCCAGTTGGACCAGTGAAATATATAAAACGGTCCATCTGGTGTACACTTACACAAAGTGTAAACAGATGGGCATTTTCTGGAAAAAGTGAAATGCTGTAAAGCATCTTACTGTAGCGTCTAGTCAAGCAAAGAGTAGTGGGGTAAAAGTGGGGTAATAACAAGGCTCTCAGTGGTGCCATTTGCTGCTATGGTTTGTTATCTGTCCTTAAGAAGCGGCGTTGGCCAGTTGCTTTATTGGCAGTTATATTTACTAGTGCCATGGGTCTTGAGCAACCACACTTCAAAAAACAGAACTATCCCTTTAACTATTTAAGGCCCAAGACCACCGATAATAGCCAGAAAATTCAAATTTTTTGGAGCTGAAATGTTTGTTTCACTTTCTGCTAAATCCTAAAAATATCAAAATATAGATTTTTACGTCAACATATAGATTATCAAATGAGATTAACATATCTCATTTGAAACATTCAGTGTTTTTGGCAACTGATAATCCATTTGAGGACATTTTTATCATTTATCTGATTGTATTCAGATGTTTTTTTTGTAATTTGTTGATCATATTGAGTAGATAGAGGTATTATAAAAGTATGTATCAAAGATGATACGATTGGCTTTATAGGGTTAAAGGCCCACAACCTGCATACACCCAAATTAATGAAAGATGGAATATTTCTTGAATAACATACAGGCTAATATTTTCTTTATAAATGTATATATTTCAGGGTCTGTTTGTACATTTTATCAAGTCATCACATGTCTCACATTATCCCTCACAAGCATACTCTTTGTCCTATATGTGGCCTGTGAGCACTTGTTTTTTTCCTATCGGACAGTTTATGATTGTGATGTTGTGTTTTGTCTTATGCTGTATGAGTGGGAGGGGCATTAGATAATTGTGAAGCAGTAAGTGACCATGTGAAGACATGGGGAAACAAAAACAAGTTACTTATTGTCACTTCATCATGGAGGGAGCATGTTTACAGATAAGAAGATCTGTATGTTCTTTTGTTTTTATCACGACTCATCATGCAGTCCTAAATATTGGTGTTCTGAAATCACTGCTTATCTTTGGCAAGTGAGCATGTAAGCACATCCGTTACTATAACCCAAATAAATGATTTGGTTTTTTACTTCCTTTATTTCGATAAAACTGCTGATCTTCTTTAAAGCTAAAGTATGACCACAGCAGGCTGGGTGTTTTTTCAGTGCTTCCTGAGATGTACCCTGTATCTGTATAATGAAACTCAAGAGAAGAGAGATGAGTTTGTACTTCAGGGGCCTCATTTGTTCAGAAATACTCTGTTATTCTTACTGGTGAGGCAGAAAAAAAAATCATGTTATTAGTCCACATATGCGCAGTGGACATAGGCATTGCTGACCTACTAAGATAACCTTGTTTTCTTTTGTATTTTTGGAGGGACTGTAGCATTTGGTGCTCTGATTCCTGATGCGGCTCAGGGGACGACAGGCTCAGAAACTAGAGAGATGCCGCAGCTCTTAATGAGACTGCACAAATGAGGGGCTGCACCAGGGATACATGCAAGGGGAAAAAAGAGAGGAAGTGAGAGGAAGCTGATGTTTTCTGATGCTTGTTACAAGCAGATTCTTGCGGTAATGTCTGCACAAAGCTTCTGTTAGTTATTATCACTGTAGCTAAGGATCCTAACCTTTAAGCAAGAGCCGAGGAAGAGCAGATTATAAACTGCACTGTTAAAACAGAAACAAAGTCAGAAAAAGCACAAATCATTTTAAGGTGTAATTAAAAAAAATACTGCAGATGTAAATGGACTTGGAAGTGTAAATAGGATTTCTGTAAAATATGTATCTTAAACATTTCTATTCTCTCAGAAATATCCCTTTTAAAAGTGGGTAAGAAGTAACTTCCCTAAAAACCCTCTCAGAAAATGGATTATGGCAAGCTTTTAAACCCTATAGTTTCATCCCTGCTCAGAACAGACTGTTTCACTGTATACCCTTCTGCTGAGGTTTCTCCTGACCCTCTTAAGAAGTGGATGTGGCTTTGAATTTATAGTATTGTATTCTGTTTTTACTGCAAAAATATTGATATGCTCTTTGGACTGGAGCCAGAACAACCACCTAGATCAGGGTGTAGGGGGACGTTGTCTTATGACATTGTTTGGTTAGATTAAAAAAAATCGAACTAAACCTTTAAGCAGGCATTTCCTAAACTGTAACAAGATACAGAAGGCGGGATTTCTTTCATGCTCTGGAGGTTTGTAGACAGGCTAAGGACACATATTTTTAAGTGTACAATATATAATGTAGAACTTAAGACACTGCAGATTCCTGAGCTGTTATCATTGCTCTATTCTGGACTTCAACAACACAAAAGGACGGCATTTAGTTTGAGACCTAGACTGCCTGCAAGCAAGTGTTGAAGATGAGTGGTGTCCTCTAGTTTTGTTTTGTTTTGCTTCTAGCTCATGGCATTTAGTTACCCAAGACAAAGGTCATTAAAGGGTTTATGGTAGACTTTTGGGGAGTCTGCCAGAGAAAGGAGGAAGTGGGGAAAAAGTTTCATGCTCTTCTATTGTGTGACAATTTCGACTTGTGCTCTGGCTAACAATGTGCAGCATCTGTGCAGCTGCTTTTTTGCTGTCTGTTTCCCCTTGTAGAGTTAGAACTCTTGCTAGTGGTTAGTGCAGTAGATGCACTTTTATCCTGCAGAAGCACAGGCCCACAATCCTCATGTCTCACTCCCCGCCTTCCTTTGCCCCTTGTTGTCCTGACTGAGGAGTCAGACCAGTTCTCTACAAGGTTTATTGACTTCACAGTCCTCCTCAAAAGCAGAGTTTTGACTTGATGAGGAAAACAACAATGTCAGGCTTGTGCTATGTTTTACATCACACTCTCTGCAGTGGAGCAGCAGTTTGTAATGAATTTTTGTGAACTCTTAGGTGTCAGACAGAAGAAGATGGCAGAATAGAAGGTTTCAGCATTTATGGTGAGCTAGTTCTGCCTGTAGGTGGATTTTTTAAGAAATTGATATGATTAAACTACTAATTTTATGGTATTAAAAGGAAACAACTTTTTGGGTTGTTTGCTCTGTAAGTCAGAACATTTACTGTTGTCTATTCACCAAAGCTAAATTGTAATCTAATTGGTTCACTAACAACCAATCTTCATTTAGAGCCTCTTCTCAAATCAGCCTTGTCACCTTACCCAGTCATTTTAAATGAACTCAATACAAATGTATTCAAAATGTTGTTACTTTAGAATCAAAATTGGACAAAAACCTCATTTTAATAGTAAAATTTTTGGTGTTCCAGTAATATTTAGCGTAAACAATGAAGTCTCTTGTTGATGTAGACAGCCGTGACATCACTGGAGCCATTCAGAAATCATATTTTAATTATTTCAAAAGATTTTGAACTATCCTAATAAACCCAACTGCAGTTTAGTCTTTAGTTTTTCACTGAGACTGAATCTTGAAAAGGGTTGAATTAATTTAAGATGATAAAAGTTTGTCAAAAGAAAAGTTATTTTCAGTTGTTTCAAATGGAAAGGAGGCCAGCAACCATAAGTTTTGTCCAACCTAGTAACAGTAACTAAGGACGGTAGGGCTTGACACAGGAGCCGTGTTCGAAATCGCTCACTATCATGGATATAGTGCACTATATAGTGTGTTTGCCATTTTGTAGTGTTGTTCAAATTCTCAGCGGTCAATTTCATCCACTATATAGTGCACTATAAAATACCCACAATGCACAGCAAAAGTGAGTGTACATACGATGTACCCTATAATGTACTCCGGTATACCACAATGCAATCCGGTCGTGTTTATCCATAGAAGAAGAAAGAAGAACAGCGTTAGGGGCTGCTTTCATTCACAAATGTAAAAAAACGTTAAAGTATCTTTAACATGTTCGTAGCGTAGCTCTTTAACGTCTTTTAGTGGCTGTAAACAGCTTCAAAATTTGCTACTTATCCTCCCTAGTGCCCGGTTTGTTTATGTGAATTTTGGCGCGTCCACTTCCGTCACAGGAATATCCGGCTCACCAGCTGACGCTACGACGTTTAGAAAATTTCATTGTAGTGTCCGAAATGTCGTTTGGTCATTCCCTATATAGTCCACTATATCATTTACACTACATAGGGGATAGTGAGTGAGTGAATGAGTGGACGATTTCGAACACAGCTAGGGTTAACTGAAGTGCTAGCTTGGCAGTTTAGGCAGTTACTGCTCATACGGCCCCATTTAGAAATAATTATTTTTATGCTTTTGAGTTTCTTTTTTCTGTTATTACCTCCACCAAGAAGGCTATGTTTCAGCTGGTGTATGCTTGATTTATTGTCTGTCTGTTTGTTTGTTAGCAAGGTTACACAAAAACTACTAAAACAGATTTTGCTGTAATTTTTAGAGATGTTGGTTATGGTCCAGCTTAAAAAATGATTATATTTTGGTGGTGATCCAGATAACCACCATCAGAGAATGATTGTTTTTGCTCAATAACTGTCAAACTAATGATAATATCAACATGATTTCAAGTGCTAGGTTTGGGTTATCAGGATGAAGGAATCATATTATGATGCTAACTTGATCATGCTTTATTTTCCCTCAAAGTTGTTAATGACCATGGATCAAAAGCAATGTTTAAGTGTTTTATGAATAAAGTCAAGTTAAATTTGCGTTTATACTCTTGGTATATTCTTATAAGGGTGGAACAGAGGACATGTTCTCCTATGAATGCTTGGTTTCTGTCTTGGCATTCACACTACTCCTGCTTCCTCCCAGAAACCAAAAACATTCCCATTGCATTGATTGGTGACTCTTTAAATTGCTTTTAGGCATGAGTGGGAGAGTAAATGGTTGTCCATCTGGCCCTGTGATTGTTGGGTGACCAGTTAAGGTTGATCCCCGCCTCTTGCTCAAAGGTATAAGTGGTATAGATAGATGAATGTTCATACAGTGCAAAAGTCTGGGTCGCTGTATTGTATTTAACCTCAAAGTTAAAAAGCTCATGGTAGTTGGATGTGGGTGTTTCTGCAGAAGAAAATTCCACTGTTTGTTTCAGACATTGATTCAGACTCAGTGGTACAAATACATCTTCATTTATTTCACATACATTTTTTTTACTTTTACTTTGAAGTTTTCACAATCTAAATGATTAAACAACAAAATGAGGAACTACCACAACAAAGTCCAAATTTCCTACTGGGAAAAAAATTATGCAAATGTCACTGTAATAAAATTGACACATGTAATTTGCCAACCAGCAAAGGTACAGTTATAAGTAATCAAAAGAGACAAAAATAGGACAAAAAGGTGGTTCATGTAGGAAACTGATTGATTCTGGACCATGTTTATGATGATCCAGGCATTAAATTAGATCCTGAACAGTATTTGAGGACTGTTTTTTGTATGCTTGACATTTTTTTTCCATAAATAAATCTTTTATCTTTTACTTTCACCAATAAATAATATATATTTATTAATATTTAGGAGTCAATTTTGGGGAGCAGGGACAAGTTAATCAACCATAGAAGCCCTTCCTGAATCCATGAAAACGGCGAGAGTCTGAAGAACGGTCTTGCTGAACATATGCGGTTTATCAATTTTGGCTAATGCATCCCATGAATATTGCTATGAATAGTTCTTTTGAATGAATATGTACATACATGTACATAATGAAGCATTAAGTACACATATGCAAAGTATTGAACGTAGGAAATAATGGACTGCTTCATTGATCTGTTCTTGGAATAAGCATGGCGCAAGACTAAACAAAGTAGGTTAATAGCTTAGATACAAATTTGTTCTGTACATGGTTCAGCTGAGTCTGTAGATTCAACCCAAAACTGAAGTGTTCTTTTCGGGCATATAAATTTCAAAAAGCTGATAAATGACACCTATTCCCTTCAGGTGCCAGTGGTGGCAATAGTTTCCACTTCACATCCACTTTGAGATGTTGCCAACTGACATTTATGTAAGAGTGTCTCACCACGATATCCAGTATTGGAAACACAGTATTCAAGCATTATGTCAACTTCCAGGGATTTTAGGTAATGCTCCTCTTGCCCCAAAATGACCCCTTTGCTTCACGGCTGCTCTCCTCAGAGCAAAGGGAAGTTCAGTAGTCTTATGTTCAAAAAAATACATTGTACTTTGGGCATTTCCACAATCCAGTATCTTGGATTTAAAAAATAAGTCACATCATCTTCATGTTGAAACGTCGGGGACCGGCCTGTCCCTCTGCCGAGTCCACATTAGTGCCGTTAGACTTTGACCGAGGCACATATTCAACATCTATGTTGTTTTTATGTTTCCCTTTTCCTCTGCTCCAAACAAAGAGGAGCAGGAAACAAAACAAGACCACTCCCAGAAAGGTGAAACAACCCATTGCTGTTGACACTAATATAGTCTTTAGGTCCAAACCGAGGGTCACTCCGGCCGTCCCATTGGCAGTGGTGTTACTGGGATCTGTGTAGTACTGGGTCCTGTTGGCGTACAGCGACCCCAGACTTTTCACTGCCAGTGAGGTCATCAGGGTGTCATTCCCGGCAGTGTTAGAGGCCAGACAAAGATACACTCCGCTGTCTTGTACCTCTGCAGCCCTAATCTCCAGTGTGCCATTGTTGTGGACGGTTACTCGACCATGGCTCCGACTTGTCAGGACTCGACGGCGTGGTGACAGCCAGGACACAACAGGCCTCGGTGTCCCCTCAGCGCTGCATCGCAACAATGCTTGGTGGCCCTCGTCCACAGTGATCGTCTGGGTTTTATTCTCACGAATTCTTGGCTTGGTGCATGTGACGTAGTAAGACAGCAGGGTCTCTTTGAATTCCTTGAAAGGCCTGCCACGAATCCCCTCAGGTGTGCTGCACTCTGGCTGGGAATCCCCAAACAGGATTGTGTGCCTTTTCTGTAGGATCCACATGAGACGACAGTCACACACCAGAGGGTTGTTGTCAATCAGAAGAGCCACCAGGGCCTCAGGAGATTGAAACACTCCCTTCTCTAGAGTATCCAGTCGGTTGTGAGACACATTAAGGACTTTGAGTCCCCGAAGGCCCTGGAAGGCGTACGGTTCAATGGCGGTAAGTTGAGCCCCGACCAGATGGAGCTCTTGTAGCCGAACCAGCTCCATTAGCATTCCACCCTCGATGTGTTTGATGCGGTTGAAGGACAGGTTGAGGTGTGTCAGGAAGGGGAGATGCTTCAGAGCTTGGTAAGGGAAGGAGGACAGGTTAGTGTGGGTTATGGACAAGGTGGTCAGGTTGAGCCCATGCAGGGTATTGGCCGGGACGTTGTCAAGTGAAGGCCAGTTATCGATTTCTAAGTGCCGCAGTCGGAACAGCTTTTTGAAAGAGTATGGATGCAAAGTGCTGATGCTGAGGTATCGTAGATGGAGGCTGACCAGGTTGTGCAGATGAGAGAGGGCCTCAGTCGGTACAACAGTGAGGTTGCACCTCTCCAAGGTTAGTACCTCCAAGCTTAGTAGTCCACTGAACGCTCGGTGAGAAATGTAAACCAGATCATTGTCGCCTACTTCCAAAAACTTGAGATTGTGTAAGTCCTGAAACATATAATCCAAGAGAATCACGATCTTGTTGTCACTTATATCCAGTCGAGTTACATTTGTTAAGCCAGTGAAGACGCCCAGAGGAATGAGCTTGATACGATTGCTCTTCAGACTGAGCGAGTGCATGTTGTATAGAGCATTGAAAGCTCCAGGCTCGACATAACTGATTATATTTCCACTCAGGTCAAGTTCCTCGAGTCCGGGAAAGTTAATAAAGTCATCAGGGTTGATCATTGTAAGCTTGTTCTTACTCAAGTCCAAGATCCTTGTCTCTGTGGGGATGCCATCCGGGATACTGGGCATGCGCTTGCGATGACAGACAACTGCCTTGGTCTGTGCCGAACACTCGCAGCGGGAGGGACATCCCAGGGTGGAACCCACGAAGACAGCCAGGAGGGCCAGTCCGAGGAATGGCTGCCAGCATGAGACGACCGTGTGCAGCATGACTTTGCTCATACAGTCGACCATTCTGTCACGGTTCTGTAACAGAGAGAAGAAACGAGAGAGGAAGTGAGTTGATGGTGATGCATTTTAGCGTAGTAGAGCTCAGACTAAAATAGATGAAGTTGTAAACAAAATGGCAAACTCTACTAAACCAGATGACAGAAGAAGACAACAGAATGGAGGGATTATTGCAACAAATAACACATATAAATTTCCATCTCACTTTCCAAATAAGTTTCTCATAAAATAAAAGAAAGCTTAATAACTGGGCTCCACATTTTAGTTCTTCATCCTTCCCTGCTTTAGTCGTTTTCTGTGTGTTTTATTCTTTTAACTAGCAGTTGTGAGTGTCTGCCATCTTTGTTTTTCTTTCTAAAGGAGAAAAGAAATCAAGGTCCAAAAGTGCTGGTTCAAATGGCTCCCTGTTGAGTACCGGCACTTAATCCAATTTTCTCCAACTTGGAATAGAAAATTAAAAATGCTGCTTTTGCAACCCATCATATCACATGTTTTTTCTGTTCATTATTTTAAAAAGAAACAGATTAGAATGACCTGGTGTGTAATATGTAAAACAATAACCAGCAGTCAAGGGTGGCAAAATGAAGAGGATTAATCAGGAAAATAAAACACTTGGCTCTTTAGGCAGTTCACGGCCAAACGTGGTAACACACACACAGACACACAAAAGAGGAATCACAAAAAAATGAGGAAAAGAGTAATCTTTATTGAAGATGGTTTTCTTTTAATATGAGTTGAATCAAGAACATCCTTTCACTGATTGATTGATTGATTAGGTTTTAAGTATGTCAATAAATTTAAAGTAGGGAAATAAAATTAAACAGTTCCTGGGACTAAATCAAGTTATTTGTTGTACCAGATATTTGTGAATTTTCAGATCTACTGATATGTGGTTGCAGATATACTCTGTCCAAGTGTGGGACACACAAATTGTTCTCTGAAAAAAGTGTGAATACAGTCGGAAAGGCCTCTTTTGCTGCTCTGGCTGTGAGAAAGTGTTGTGCGCATTCTGTAAATGTATGTGAGCCTTTTATTTGTGTGTGTTTTATAGGAAAAGTGACCTAAACCAACAGATTCAAGAAGAGGTTAAGGCAAATGGAATAAAACAAGAAAAAAGTAACTGTGTTGACATTAAACTCCTGTTTCCTTGGTGCCTCTGCACACATAGAACTAAACTGTATTTGTTAATGTTCTCATTCAAGAGACAAAGAAAAGGATAAAAGAATAAACTGATTGATCAACGATGGATGAACAGACTGACAGTCAAGCAGAATCAGAAGATGGTTGGGCAGAAAGTCTGGATGAACAGGCAGGCAGATGGAGGTTCTGTTTATTCAGAACTCTTACAGCACCTGTTTTAAGCAATTGAAGCAGCAGAAGAACCAAAAAAAAAAAAAAAAAAAAAAAATCACTATTTCCTTGAGCCATGGACAAAATGACATAAAGGTATCTTAAAGAAATCAGTTGAGGACTTAAGAGTAAGAGCAAATATGGAAAAAAGTGCCATATCTCATTAGGCTGATGCGTCCACATTCTTATAACCACCAATGTCGAATCAGTCCTATATTGTGCCATGACAGACATTCTCCAAAGACGTAATAAATATCTACCGCAAAATTCTTGAGTTATCTCACTCACAGTCAGACAAACACACAGACAGACAACTGTCAGAAAAAAAACATGACGTCCTTAGCAGAGGTATTAAACCCCAGCATTAAAGAAAAAAGAAAATAAGTCCAGTGTACAAATTCATAAAGGAGTTCTAAACAAAGTGAATCAGAATTTAAGCATTGAAGTCAAAATCTAACAAATTAAAACGTGTACTAAGTGTCCACATACTTTGCACTGAGGTGGAAGTGAAAATCTGCAAAAATGTGATCTAAATTGAGAGAAAGTACAAAAGAAGCTTCATTATTAAATTCATACAAAAATAGAGAAATAAATCATAATCAGGAATATTCATAGCTTAATATTACAATGGCTGGAAAAAAAATTGTGACAGGAACTTGTGTTAACCTAAAATCAAACGCATTACTCCTAAATCAGTCAAACACTCAGTCAATATTAGTTTATCAATGATAAATGATGATGACAATGATTCATAACCAAAGTATTTGTTCTGGTTATTAGTGATTTCATTGATTCGCCAGTCTTTGAAATGTAAATCTTTGATTTAAGTCATTGTTCAAAAGTTCATAAACAATCTGTTTAATCTAATTCCTTTAATCATGATTATATATATATTCACACTCACATACAGCTCTGTAGATTTCCCTGTCTTTGTGTCGGTTCATTCATTCACATTCATTCATAATAACCTCTTCATATGCACGTACAGACACACAGAGGCATTTATTTCAGCACCATATGATTTAATGGCTTCCTGAGACGACGTCTAATCAGCATAATGATTGGATGTCTCAGTAACTGTGTTTAATCAGAGTGTGATGTGACCCTCTCAGCTGGACACTTATCAGTGCAACAGCCACAGTACAGTACGGATGCATCATCAGAATTACCTGCTGAAAGAATTAGGAGGATGGCCCGGGGCAAAGTCTGCCTTATGTTTGTAGTTTGTGTATGGCCTTAACAAATGAAGACATAGGATCACGTATTTTACCATACTCGATATTCTCTTTAGTGTTTCATGTTTTTATTTTATAAATGACTCTCTTTCAAATGTGCTTTAGAAACAAATCGTACCTTTTGACCTACAAGAGACCTTTAAATAGGGCAGCTTACTTAGGGCAAAAATCATAGATATAATTATTTTAACTGATATTATAATCACGACTGTGGACATTAATAACTCCCCTGATTTTCCATCATGCAACACATCCAATCACTGAACTAAAATACTTTTTACAATGTTAATAATCAAGAAAAAAATAAGGCTGAAAAACACAAAAATAACTTTAAAAAGATACAAAATTTAAAAGTGCCTACTGTCCTGTGGGAAACAATCTTAAATCTTGATTAATTAGTTTTCATAACTAAAAGAAGCAGCCATTACACAGCACTATCTTTGATTTTCAGTTTAAAAATGAATTTGTTGCTTTTTAACCTTAAAAAGGGACTCTTAAACAGTGCGTGGGTGTCTTTATATTCTGCTGGTGCCTGGTTGCATCGCAGTAGTACTAAGAGACAGAAGCTATATCACATTTCACAAATCCATTTAAATCCATTATAAAAAGGAAAATAAAGCTCTGTTGTGAGGTAATCAGTGTACGATGTCAACAATAAAGCTGATGCAGAAGTACACCAATCTCCACTGAACTTTATCTACTTGTAGAAAACGTCAGAGACCCGTCCCCTCTTGACCGAAATTGTCCCGTAGCAGAATAACAGAAAAATCATGTCTTTAATTTCTTTTACCTATGTCAAGTCAGACTTTGGGGAGAGCAAAACTTAGTTTTGTTAATGGGTCACCAAGCAGAGACTGTAGCCTTCAGAACTTTAACATGAATATGATTACTCAAGAAAGAGGGAAGCAGGTTTAGTTTAGTGTTAAAGATGATGATATGATTCTGATTTTCTGAAAGACCTAAGAGCGCGATGTTGAGATGTGTTCATAGATCAATGACATTGGTCATTTTTCCATTCAATTTGAATTATGTCCTTGCTTAATAGACACAATCTAGACCAATAATATTGGTATATTATTGGTCTATGTGTTAATAGACCAATAATATACCTCAAATTTGCTTTTAACTACCATGTGGTTAAATTTGTTTTAACCACTATCTTTTTTCATCAAACGACTTTAGGCATGAAAAGAAAGCATTTAATGCATCACCATTATCAGTAAAATACAAACAGATCTTTAGTGAAAGCAACAGAAGAGTTCAGACTTATTTTTGACATAACATAAAAAATCCAACGAGTGGACTCTAAAGACTGTATTTATAACTTCAAAATAATACACCGCTGTAAATGCAGTGAATCATCAAATCAGAGTCCAGGTATCTATGAAAAGATTCTGACCCCATCGCATCGCCCTGAGATTAAATTACAGTTATGATCCAAAAGATCAGTTTCATGACTTATATTCCTTAAAGATCCCATGTCCTGCAAAGTCCAACATCTGGTTCTTGGGGTACAGAAGAACTTTTACAGAACCCTCAGTTCACAGAAAAATGGGTTGTGCTGCTTTAAAGAAAATGCCCCTTAAACCGCTGTTTGTTTATGATATAATAGATACACAGCCTCCACCTACATGCTCATCCAAGGCAGATGCCATGACTCTTTATCAAAGTCACTCTTGGGCCGTCAACCCCTCCTCAGTCCTGCCATCAGACATTGTTTGGGCAGCCAATCAATGCAGAGCTCATTATTATAGCCTTCCCACCTCCTCAGATCTGAGTGTTTCCAAAGGGGAGGGAGTAAGATCTACATTTGTCCTTCTATGGAGATGACATTTTTCATTTTTCCATCCAATTGGAATCATGTACTTGCTTAATAGACACAAAGACATGATGTCAATGGTCAAACATACCAGGACATGGGGCATTAAAACTCTGAAGCAAGCGACAATAAGGACCTTGTTAAAAAATAAACTTGATCTGAAGCCAAACAGGTCAAGCTTACAAATGTAGTTGTTTAAAAGAGTCAGTCTTAAAGATATCATTTGAATTTAGTCTGGAAAAACTTCTAGTGACTTTAAATTTTATTCTTCTACAGGGGTACATGCTTAGGTGACCTTGAATGTCCCAGTTTATCCAGTAGCTGGCCAAAGTGAAGTAATATATTCTGTAACCCCGAGGACAGCTGTGGAAATGTTTCTTAATTCAAGATTCAAACCTTGAGGCTGATGTAAAAACTTGCAAACAGAAAAAAAAACAAAACAAAAGCCTAAACATAAAGAGTTCTGAGTAAAAAATAAACTATTGCAAAGCAGAGTAATCACTTGTTTTACTCAGATAACACATTAAAATGAAAGAATTTCAGAGAAACAGTGAGTGACAAAAAAATGACCCTGTTGTTGTCTGTGGTAAGCCACAACGTTGCACCATTCTTGCCAACATTTCCATTTTATCTCCATTTTTCCTTTGACAGTCTTGTGACCGCAGAATTCCTGCCCTGCACAGTGAGATAAGACTGCACGGCGAGGGTGTTTCTATAATGTGGCCCCTGACCCACATTAGTGCAGGGTTGGATCCGGAGAGGCGGAGGATAACAGCTAATGGTGTCTGACTCAGCATAAATCAGTGAAGAGCTATTTCGCAGGGGTGCTGGGGTCGTCCGCACAAAGCCATCATCCTGGAGCATATGTACAAAAGAGGCCCCGATGTGAATCTCAACTTACGCAACACTCCAGACAATTAAATCACGATTTACTCATCCAGTCAGACAAATGTATGACAAACGTATCTGGCTTTGCTCATTTCTAATTCGCAAACATATTTCTATTCCTGTCACAAACTCATTTCCATATGAATCGCTCCAAACACGCAGGGCTCCTCCATCCCATGTTGCCGCTGTTTACTTCTCAGCCTCGGGGCTAACTAGTGAGAGGATGAGTAGGGGTGACGTGTGTCGATAGCAGAGTGGCATACAAAAAGACAGCCCTTGTTGCACTGTTAATCATGATTCCACAAACATGTCTTCCTTAATTATCTGTATGCTCTTACTGCCAAAGAAAGGTTCATATTACTTTGATTAGGACCTTGATCTCATGCATATTCACGCCATATGCAATTACAAACCCTCCATCTTTAAGGCTGATGCAGCTTTGTGTAGCGTAGACCTCTGCACTGTGACTCTTTGTCCTGATGAGTGAGTACAAGAGGACTATCAGATCAAAATGGAGAGGTGAGAGTGGAGCTACTGTAAACAGAAGATTGTAATCACTCTCTAAGCGGGTGACCGATACCTGAACAGGGTCAATGCTGTATTTATTTATTAGTATGTTTCTCTCTTGCTGCTTATCTGTGATTCTTCTGACTTTGCCCACAATATCTGACTTTTGACAGACTTAACATGGACTCCAGTGCCCCAGTTTTAAAATGAATTTTATTCCATGCATCCTGCCGTGTGTTTGGATATCCATCATTAGGGATGTGTACTAATAAGATTTAATAAAAAGACTCTGCTTATCAGTTGGATTCTTTGAAGATTCCTGCTGATTTTCTGTGTGGGCAAAAGTTGGCCGACATCGTTTTTCAGCAGTAATGATGTCATCACATGACACTCCTGATATCCAATGCTGTACTGTATAGATAAATGCCTCTGCAGGTTACTGGTGTTTCCTTACAGTAAAGTGTCTTCTGTCAAAAAAGTAAGTCACAATTTTGACCAATTCTGCCATATTTGTACAATTTCTGCTATCTGACCCTGATGAAGATGTGAAGTTTCTATTTTGCAAAGCATCCAGAATAAAGTGGAGGGAACAGATTAGAGAATTTTGTAAACCAAGAAAATAATGATATTGATCATATGGAGTTACCAAACCTGGGTCCACAGCGCACAAAACGTCATTCCTCACATAACTACTCTGAGGGGTCAAGATTCATAGTAAAACAGAGTTTGTTTTTCTTATCTGGAGAGGACAAGTCAAAGGACAGAGTTAGAATTCAGGAAGATACAGGCGAAATGTTGAGGGGGAATGGGGCCCCGAATCCGATTTTGATTTTGTCATCAGCAAACCTGCGTTGCTGTCATATCTAAAACTTGAACACATATCAAGCATACTGTACTGCAGTAATACTGTATCACAAACTAATAAAAGTGCATATTATTAACTTATTAATTATTCATCTTCCCATTAAATGACTATTGAAGCCTGAACTTTCATGAACTCTTCTGATTTGCCATAAAAAAACACTTAGGTGGGCTTTACACGAGTATGAATTTGTAAGACTCCGGTAAAATAAACTATCGATCTGGTGATATTGACACACGGAGATGCGTATTTGTCCATGACTCCACATCTTTTTTGAAAACGGGTCTGCAAGTGGATATCTGCGTGTTTGTCTTCATGCCGTAGTTGGTATAAACAGATAAATCCGAGAAAGACGGTGACCTCATAGCACCCCTCCTCCTTCCCGCCCCCCAACCCACACTGTCACACACACCAACAACAGCAACAACAATGGCGGCAGCCGGGCTGATTCTGATCTTGTTCCAGCAGCTACAAATATTGCTACGACTTTTATACCATCATTTGCTCACAGAACACCACCAACACCAGCTTCGGCAACAACGGCAACAAATGCTCATGCAGAGACGCAGCATGTTACTCGTGCATGAGCACTTGTTGACGTGGAATCCACCTCGGAGCAGAACCAGACGGGCAACCTGACAGGATTTTGCGTTGTCATGTAAATGCACAAGCCTATGTACAATACGATGTGTAAACAGCGATACATGTTTTGATGCAGACGCCAAGACAATACAGGGCCGTCCTCGTGTGAGGAGGGCCTTAGTAAATACCATAATTGTGACAAAAGTCACAATTTCTTAAAACCTTCTAATGACCAAAAATAGGTAATATGTGTGTTCTTTGTCCAAACAATCTTAGCACTGGCACTAAACAAAAGCATAAACAAACAGAGAGATTGTTCTGTTATTAGTCTGGGCTTTCTTTGCCTTTGAGTACAAATGTTGGTATAATGTGGCCCAAAATAAGCTGCTAAAAATCTGCATTCAGGATGTGAAAGTTGTTTAATCTATTTAAAGAGGTTAATTTCAAAAGAAAGACAGAGAATTAGTCATTCATGATTCTCTTTCATGAGAAATAATCAACGATTAAGATCTTAAAATTGAGTTCACATCCTATGGGATTACTTGGCAACAGAAAAATCAAACTTTTGTTCACAGAACATCATCAGATCAAGTGAAAATGAACTAATGCTTATTCTATACAACTGCACACAGAGAATGCAAACATACTTTAACTGACAGAGCCCAGAAACTCCTCAGAAACATGTCTCCCTATTTAGTTATAATTAGAGCAAATTAAATCAGGCAATCATGGGTCAGCTTTCTCATCAACGTCTCCCCCCCCCGATGGGTGGAGTGGACACCCACTATGCATGTTTGATTTCAAATTATTGAACAACTAATTAGCCCAACAGCTCCGTATGAAGCAGATTTAATTATGCAAAACGATAAATTAAACCCCTCAATAGTGGTCCTCTGTGTGAAGGAGGCTAGCATAATACACCAGCTGTACACTAAACAATTTTAGGCCAGATTCAGGATTCTTATTTGTCCCTCTAAATGAAGTGGGATGAGACCCTAATCAAGACTTTTCAAAACCAATTAATTTCCAAAATTATTATTCAGTATGTCATTGATATGACAATTTTACTGCTACCAAATGGGTTAAAACGTTCCCTGTCTCAATATTTTACACTTACAACTTCGGGTTGGTAAAGGGGGGAAAGTTTTCTGGGGCTCAGAGGCACGAAGGGACCCACTGAGGTGAGAAAGGACATGATCCATCCTTAATCAGAATTTCATTGTGATAAACTAATGAAATAAAAAACGACTGTACCATGTTACTTCCATTAAGTTACTGTTGCCTGTTTTTGACTGAAAGTCGAGCCTTGTCCTAAAATGTTTTACTAGGGTTGTGATGATTAGGCCCATTTTCTTCAATTTTAGGGCAATAATGTAGGAGCGTAATCAAAACCCACAAAAAGTCTGTTATTTCACAGCCAAATTTTGCCAGCCCCCATAGGGCTAATGTTATCCAAAGGGCAAACACTAATGATACTTATTAAATGTGCCCGCAATGTTATTAAATGGCATCTAAGAAGGTTCAACTTACTAAGCCTCTCTGTCTGTAAAGGGGCCTAATGAGGGGTATGACCAGCTGTCTGCTTCATACTTTTACAGCACACAAACATGGCAACAAAATAGCAAAAACCGAATTGGTGTGGAGGCTGGTAAATGAATCTGATAGTGTGAGCTGTGCCATGTTGTCAACTCATAGCTCACCAAAAGCAATCAAAACAAAACTGTTAAATCTGTCAGTATCCTTCAGTCTATGTTGTGTCTTACATTTTCAAAACTGGCAAAGATTTGAAAATCCACTCATGTTTCCAGCCTTTGACTGCAAACAGAACTCGGCAAAGAGAGGTTATTTTTTTGACGTAATATGATCTGACTCTAACATAGAGTCTATCTTGGAAAATGAATTTGTGCTCTGAAGATACTTATAAGAAAACAGTGTGTTTTCAATTCATTTGAATGCAGCTTTAGAGGCATGAAACCTGCTCATGCGTTTTAAGATTACATAAGCCGTCAGCTTGAGTGAGAACATGAAAAATCAAAGTTGGCATAATGCAGTTTTTCATGCACTTGCAATGACACCATTTGTCACTGGCCGACTTTGTAACCCCTGCATTCTGTTTAGTCTCTTAAGCCGTAATCCTGGCATGCGATTGGTTGTAAACATTTTACTTCGGCTTACATCCAAAGGGTAAGTTTGCACCCCCTGAACACTCACAAGGCACTTCTTATTTTGCCCAAGTAGTTTAAGGATTTAGATAACAACTTAGCCCCTGTGCAATCAACCAATAAAAAGCCACTTGTGAAATTGGCCTGCTTCTATCTCCCCTAGAAAGGTTTCAGACTGTGTTTGATGTGGCCCCCAGGCACTGATCAGTGCACATAATGTGATTCCTCTTCACACTGGAAAAGAGAAGCTGCCCTCCCTGCGTTTACGGTGGATGGTGGGAGACAGTTGCTTTTCTGTACCCAGCGATTATCAACACCCCTTAAAAAGCATAATCAAAGCGTCAAGTTTTTGATATTTTGACTGTGAAGACGACTCTGCTGGAGGAAGAGACACTTTGAAAAGCAGTGAAGAAGGAGAGAAAAATTAAATTTCAATAGCTTGAGTGCAGAAAGCTGCAAAGGCAGGGGGTTGTGACAGGAATAAAGGCATAATGAAAGACACATTATGTGTAATCATGCAAAGAGAGGAAGTGCTGTGTATGGGGGCAGCAGCTATACAGCCGGCTCCCTTTTTCACATTACCATCTGACATGGCTGCCCTCACATCAATGAGTCCAAATTATTGAAATGTTATTGGTTATGAGGAAAATTGAATATGAGGAGGACTGTCTCATTCATTGTAAGATTGCTATTTGCAGAACTTTATGAAATGTTATACAAATAAGTCATTCAATTCATTTGTAAAGATCAGGGGAAAAACCTGGGGGTGGTTTTCAATGAACATACTAAAAAAAACTCTTATAAGGAAAAAATTCCAACAAATTGCTTTGGTCTGCTTGTAATGACGCTACTACTACAATGGTTGCCTTGGACTGCAGCTTTTGGTTTTGGTCATGTTAGTTTGCTTCTTTAAGCTTTAGTTGTCATATAAAGATCCTCTTGCTTCTTGTCCTGTTCTTCCTTGGCCACCTTATGATACAGATATTGCACCTTTGTCACCTTTTAACATAAAACAGTTAAAACTGGTAACTTTATAAGCTTCCAGCTTTTTATCTTGAAGATGGCTATGAAGATGAATCTGGGCATAATTTCAGTAGCTCTTGTCTCCTGGCAATTATGATGTTCCTGTTTGGACTGAAATTTGTTTCATGCACAATGAACCAATGCATTTTTCAGTTTTCCATATTTTATTTGATATAATAATAACTGAGCAAACAATGTCAAAAATGCCTTGGCAAGGTTATGCCATCCATCAATCAATCTTTCATCAATCTATTTATGTTGTGTCAATAACAAGTGTTATCTAAGACACTTTTCAACAGAGCAGGCTGAAGACAAACTCTTCATTTTACGGATACACAAATATATGCATTTATACACATAAAATACACATATACATTTATCTACAAAGATGTAGTTCCAACACCCAACATGAATCCAAATAATCAATCATAAATCACTCCACCAAGGCGGCATGAAAAACATCGGTTTAGCAGAAGAAAATCTGAACGTGGACCCCAGTCTCATGATGAACAGCAAATCCACACTATGCTGTGTTGAGTGTGTGAAGGAAGGAAGGGAGGTGGGCAGAGACAACTTAGCTAACGTCAGAACTAAAGCAAGCAAAAGATCAATGGACCCATCATAGACCTGTCTGTCATCATATTTGTCTGTGTTGAGTATAAATTTGTAAGAAGATAGCCCTTTGAGATGCAGCATCACATTTTCAGGAGGGTTCCTCAAGTCTGTATGATTGTAGTGATTGTTTTTGTATGTACGAACAACAACAGTCATGAAAACAGTAAAAAAAAAAAAAAATATATATATATATATATATATATATATATATACATGGTCTGGGGCTTGGGCATGGAGCCTATCCCACTCATATTAAGGACAGTTTGGAGTCACAAATAAACCTAACAAGCATGTTTTTGCTCTGTGAGAAGAAGTTGGAGTGCCCAGAGACAACCCATGCATGCACCCGGAGAACATGCCAACTCCACAGAGAAAAGCCCCGGCCAACACAGAGAGCAAACCATTAACCTTTTTGCTATGCGGCATGTGCACTACCTGCTGCACCTTTGTGCCACCTGAGGTTTTTTCCACTGAACTGAAAATTCAAGCACCCTATTTAGCTATTATTATCATCACAAAATCATTATTTTTCAGTTGAGTGCAACTGCTGCCGTCAGATTAAATGGGACAGTGGAGTGAATGGGGATGGGGGTATGGAGATGCTTCATGTACCGTTGTTTTTGGTTGTTATTGCTGTATGCCGGTTATTGTACACATGGTGAGAAATATCTAATAGCAGAAAAATCAGAGGTTAAAAATAACTTGAATGAAACAAAACGCTGTTACCCTCATAATCCATTCAGGGGAAAGATGAAACCACTCAACACTTGGCCAAACACAAAACTTGCTTTTGTAAGTGTGTAGTGAATTGCAGTTTTTCCCACTGGGTAGTTTAAGTCCCAGTGGTAAAACAATGGTCAACTCTTCCTCTAATGACATACATAAGGACAGTGTTTGATGTCTTAATCTCCAGGATAACCACAAAATAACAATACATCCTCACAAGGGTCATCGCAAGGCAAAGTTATTAAATCACCGTTTTATTTTAATGAGGCTGACATCTTATAACGATGCTACCCTGAAGGAGAGATGTTATTAACTTGCAGGTTAGTTCGCAGTCAGAGTGTGCAATTAACCCACCTCCTCTTTTTTTATTTTTTTTTTTCAAAGAGCATAGGAGAGTAATCAAATGGGATCATAATGAGAGGGAAGAGACTGCGTTGCTCTTTTGCCTGATCTATTATTGAAAGGTTCTTTGTAAAGGGCAGCCAGACTTTAAGGTGAGCCTGCCAACATGCAAAATGACACTGTTCTCCTTTAATAAACTGCTATCAATCCGACTTCTAATGCAACACAATTCCTCTAAAGGATGTGACCTGGATTAGCAAACTCTGCCTGCATCCATGTTTCCAAACACAAATAATGAAAATGAGAAGGTGGCATTATTTCTAATCATGGAAGCAGAAAATAAGAACAAGATATAAGACAAACAGCAGCAAACATTGATGAATCATCATATGCACAGATAGCACTGATGGTAAATGTCCCATTTTCAAAGCAGATTTCATATACGGGATTCAGTGTTGCAAACTATGTAAATAATTAATACACACTGAGCATGTGAAACATGATCGGAGTCATATGACCGAGGGGTTTCTGGACCTTGAGGCCCTGACAGCGTGGATCAGCAGCCTGGGGGCAGTAATGGGCTTCCATGCACAAATTGCCCTTCTGCTTGGCCTGCAGAGTGAAGTCAAAAGCTCAATTAATCCGTGTTAATTAGAGATAAACTTCCTCGATTGACTTGGTTGCTTTTTTGGTGTCTGATAAATGCTTGGTTTGGAGAAGAGTCAAAATGGCTGCAGCATACAGACAGATCTGTCCTCATCCTAGGGCTGAGTAATGCAGACAAAAAACATATTAAAATATATTTTTGCATTCTTTTAAGCTTTGTGACAATCTTGGTACACCTTCTGTGAAGAAATTCCAAAAACAAAATCAGTTCCAAGTCAAATCCTGTGCGCCAAATGTCAAAACTTAAATGTCAAAAATAAAAAAAATGTAACATCTCATTTAGCCTAAATAGCTTAGGTTTTCTCAAAATTTTGAAACTGCACATGCCGTATGTTTAAAAAATGATGAAAGTTCAAATATTATGCAATATATATGCTCTTAAATCATAATCATACAAGCTAAGGGACTTTCTACCAATTTACCCCAACATAAAAAAAACTGTTTTCAGCTTGCTCTACCTTTCATATATGCAGAAACAGACATTTTGCACTTTGGTTCCCCAATAATGCCATTTAATACCCCAAATCACCCAAACTTGAGTTTGCCACAATCCATTTTGAAACATAAAAATAATCTGGGGTCAAAATATTAAACTCCTGCATAGATTCCATCATGAATTTATTCTATTAATACTGTGATAAACACACTTTTGACTCAGAAAACTCTTTCTGGGAACATTTCATGTCTTTGAAATCACAGATAAATTCTTAAAAGCAGGGAAAAAAGTGTCTGGATAACATATTTGAGAATAACTCACCAGTAAATTTATCACAGATTTAATTAATAGCAAGGGTTTATCAGAAAATATTAATGATGAAAAGCTATAACTATAAATTAAATCCTCCAACTTTTGGGTACATTCTGGGACTGTGTTTTATGATGATTGAAATGTTTTTATTAGTCAGAGCCCCTGCACCAATTCATCCACTAACAGTGTTCTCTAATGAAAGACAACTGATCTACTGTTCAACAGAATATCAAACTTTGGAAACAATTACATGACTAAAAAGGCAAATTAACTGTATAAAAAAAGGTACAGTGGAAATAAGAGCAGGGAGAAATAGGGTCTTATTAGTCACTAAGTGCAACCTAAAACATCCATGAAGTGCCATTTAGAAAGGAAATAGGCCTCTGTATGTCAGATCATTAGAGAGAAATGTATATGCATTAAGAGTTTTATTGCAACATATTTAATTTGAGTTGAAATGACACCCACTCCCCCTCCCATTAGACACAGCCAATATAGGCACTAATGCACCTTCAGATTGATCCTGAAGTGGTGTTATTTTGCTTCATGTCAGCAAGTCTAAAGATCCTCTAAGAGGAATCTATTTTCTTTACCATGGTGACGTCAAGAGGAAATATAGCTGAGCTTACATGAGCATATGCAAAGAAAGTTAATGCTTGAAGGATAATATAAACTGTTTTCTATTAGATATGCCACAGTTGACCTTAAAGACATTTTGACCAACAGGTCCTATCTCGGTTCTTCCCTTTCTTCCCTTTCACCTCCTCTTCCAACTGCATTCCTTCCTGCCTTCCTCCCTCAACTCCTACCCACCTCACTATCTGATTCACTACCAACCTGCAGTTGAGCCCACTTTCTTACCTAAAGTTCCTTTCTATGTACCTCTCTCCCCAGATGCATTTCTTTCAGCCTCCATACCTACCACCCTTCATTCCAGCCCACATTACCTATATCCCTTTTAATGTACCTCCCTTTACCCTTCCTTCTGACCTACCTTTCATCCTAAATAAATGTACTGGTCCTGCATACCTTTCTACCTACTAACCTTGCTTCCTTCCAACTTACAGATAGTCCCTTTCTCTCTATCTGCCTAAGTACCTCCCTTCCTACCAATCTACCAACATCCTTACCTACCCTCTCTTCCTTCTACTTACCTATTTACTGTCTCTACCTAACATTGATAATCATAAGTGTACAAAAGACAGCCAGGTGTTATGGATGCATGTTTCCTAACGCAGATGAACAAAAATATGTAAACAGGAAACACTATTGACCAAGGTTAAACAATAATATTAAGGCATTCTTTAATGTAATTTAAGCATTGTAAGGTATCACCTAGCATCAGTTGGGCTCTAAAAACCAACAACAAACTGCTGTTGGCTGCATGACTGAACATAAACACTGTTTAATGTTGATAACTAAAATGATCAGCTACATGTAAACATATCCCCTGATACTCCATCATCTGCAACATGACAGGAAGCTGATAAACATCTGTGTTGTTTTAAATACCGTGAACATATTCATATTTCACTAATGACAGCCGAACAGCTCACTCATTAATCAGAAGAGGCAATGTCTTTAGATAATGGAAACAGATCTCTTATCAAGTGCACCCTGAGCAGCACTTAGGCTGATAATGTATACTCCATATACTACGTAACATGGATTCTATTGCACCATCACTAAATATAACATGTAGCTGACTGGACTACTTCATCTATTTGGAGTGAAAAATCAATAAATGCTCTGGTAACCAGAGTCACGTCAGTCTATCATTAAACCAACATTATATGGATGAGTGAGAGTGTACCCCTGATTAATTATAATGACAACACAGCAATGAATGTCACTTTGAGAAAGAGCTTGCCTATATGGACCGAATATCATTTCTTGATGCCATCTTTTTTCTGAGTGACAAAGCATGGTATGTATCTCAATATTTTTTATGTAATGTAATGTCAGACAGGTCACCAATAGACTAATTATAATGTCCACACTCCCCATATAAAGAGCACTTGTATTTGGCTTGTGGCTTCTTTCCTCTATATCCTTATTCACTCTTCTATCTCACCAATAAGTGACTCGATCCACTGTCCCATCTTTAAACCGTGCATACAAAAGGCTAAACAAATCTTAAGGAATAAAGAAAAAAAAACGTCACAACATTAGAGTAAACTTTGATTTGGATTTTACCTAGAATAAAACAATATCAATAACGCTTAAAAAACATGTAAATCTAAGACACCAAATATGGGTTAATGTTTTCATAAATCAGAAAAAGGCAGCAAATGCCTGCAAATCTGACAAAAGACTGACAACACTGATGTATGTATTAAAATCCTGTCCATTGCAATGAGTGTTTCTGTAGTTTTAAATAATTATCTTTATTGTATGATTTAACTTGAAATACTATGTTCCTTAAGTATAATGATATACCACAAATAAATTCAAGACTTAAAAACAGCACAGACCATAAGAATACAAACTCAGAAAACACCAGCAAGTAAGAAACAACAGACATACTCGACATTTCCAAGACGTTCACTCAAATAAACACATCTAAATGATAAATTGTGAGTAATCCAGTTGTTCTTGCTCCTTTTAGACTTATTTATCCTCCAATAATTAATAAGTTAACATAACAAAACACAAAACAAGATCACTCTCTCACTAATAGGTGGTCTGTGACTGGTATCAAATCCCTGATCGCATCCCTAATCTTAAATTATATTTTGAGTAAAGACAGAAAGCTCTGACTAAATTATTTTGGCTTTTTTGTGTCGGAAAATATTCTGTGGTGACTGCTGTTGCACCTTTTTGGAAAAATTTTGGTTTTGTTTAAAGGTGTAGTCAGCGATCTTCTAATCTAATGCACTATTTGTCAAAATCACCGTATTTCTCCTCTCCATCCACAAGATGTCCCCACTGACAGCATGTTGAAAAAAAAGTCCGGTTTCAATACACAGCCTTGGGCCTGAATTTCAGCAGGTAAATACTGTGGCTTGGGCCGAGTTACCAAAACAGAGTACACCCCCCCACATCCAGGGGGCGATCATACTCATGCGCAGATCAGACAGAGGGGGGAGGGGGAGTAGTAGGTTGCGTAGCGTGCGCAGTTAGCGTAAGAGAGAGATACAATAGGTGCAGTAGCAATGGCTGAAAAACAGCCCAAAAGAAAAAGGTCAGAGGAGCAGAAAGTGAAAAAGAAGGGCTATGACCATGAAAGAGTCAAGACCCGGGTCAACATTGGTGTTGCTTTCCGACGGTGGAGGGAACTCCTCTAATTGAAAGACCTGAAAACGGACTTGGATGTCGCCATCTGTCTGCTGGATAGGTAAGCAACATTAGCTTTGTGGTGCTTCACATAACAGTAACAGCCGTCGGGCATTCATCTTATTGTCTAATCTGCCAGAATGTACTGTCAGTCGAGTTGTCCGACGAGTCAGGGTTACCTTAGCTACGTTGGTCAGCTACGCAGTTTCTATGGCTGTTTCCATGACGATGCACGCCCATCAGCTTTCGGGGGTGGAGCCAGGGGGGAGGTATGAAGGGAGAGGGGGGTCTAAATTCGTTTATAAACAACCTCTCCACTCGTTTTCTCCCACATCGCTGACTACACCATTAACTGAATGGCAGGTTTTTGTCATTAATGCCAATTATGATAACAGCATTTGATCTTTTACTGAAAACTATTAACAAGTATCAACATAATCATGTTTGTTACTAAGAGAAATGATCCTACTATCAAAGAAAATAAGTGAACAAATCACACTTTCACTTAATCAGGATGATTGGATGATTATCTTGTAGTCAATATGCGTGCTTTTGAAAACAGTTCTTCATAACAAAAAGCATTTTATTCTATTTCTGGCCCAGTATCTAATCCATTTACTTTCAAACAAGCTGAACTGATACTTTATCATATATGGTCAGAAAAGGTCAGAAAAATGTACAACAAACATTAAAACAAAAAAAAAAACCTCAATATTGACATAAACTGTATACTGTCCCATCCGTGATCTTATTTGAAAATGCATTGGTACGTCTCAAAAACGTCATAAATTTCCCTGACCTACCGTAAGATACATGTTTGTACAGAGCAGGAGTAACGAAAAGCATGCTTCAGCTTTGACATTTTTCATTTCACATTTCAGCTGTTGCAGCAGTGTGAGGCAGTGACGCCTAGAGGGATTTTCTTTTTCCACCTGCTGCCTCCACAGAGAGATTAGCCAACAACAGCACCCCTGAAGCTGCACTAGAAGCTGTGTCTTGCTCATGGGTTCAACCAGCAGCCGGAGTGTACACACACATGCCAGCAGAGAGCCTTGAACTGTGTGCTGCGGGTGGTGGAGAACTGCTGCCTGAATAATGCAGGACTGTATCCAGAAACAGGTGAAGCAAGGATAAGAGTCAGACATTAAAATGAAGAAAAGAAGCTACTTTAGTCCCCTTGCTCTCAATCTTCTCTTTCACTTAATGACTTCATCATAAAGTTGCATAAGCAGCAAGACTTCCTTCATTTTTGTCACTGATCTCTTACAGTTTCACTGACCTAGATGGTGTTTTAAATCAGTCACACGTCTAGAGAGCACTTTTTTAAAGAGTAAGCAGATCCTCGAGTCGGTTCCCTCCTTCTCCGCCTTTGAACTAAAGGAGCCTCATGAGATAAATTGTGTGGACTGATTAAAATGCATCTGCAGCATTCGTTAAGACATTGTGTGGGCTCCTGAGAGGGAGCTCTCATGCTTCTGCTACTTTACCCCCGGCCCATCCCGTCTGGGCGGCCTACATCAGGTCTGAATCAGGTGCTGTTTCATGGGTGCCGTGACTCAACCACAGGGATGTTAAAGGTGCCTGTAAACCACTTATCCCCCACTCCCACCCACCTCAATCAAGCCCTTATTTGCATTTTTGCATAAATCTGAGTGTAGCATTTAAAGCACAACTTGAGACCAAAAGCAGAGTGCTGTGTGGGAAAAAAAAGCAAAGCAGCTATAGCAACAATCAGCCATAATAAAGGAAGACATGAACTGCTGACTCCATAAATGCCCGTGGCGAAAAAATCTGAAAACAACAAACATTATTACTGCAGCATAATGAAAACGTCATGCTTCCTATTGCCAAAAGTGCATCAGCTTGGGCCAAGTGCTGTGCTAGGAGGATGGTTTGTGTTAAGAATGAGGTACTACACAACATTAATGTGGAAAGTAGAAAATGATGCAGATTCACCAGAAACAGGGCTGGGTGATATGGATCAGGAATAGTGTCTGATCTTCTTTATTATCTGGATGCATTGCTGTTTCCATTATTTGATGAACAGTATATCTCCATGTGAAAAAAAGAACTCACAGGATTTTCAAGATCAGAGTTTAAACAAAAACATTGGCATCATTTTTGTTTTGTATTGATGCCCCTGCTTCTCGCTAGTTCCACCCACTTTTCAAACTATTGCCTACATACAAATATTTGGCAAATAAGCCTGTTTCAGTTCTTTTTGACTCCACAGGTAATTAAAAGGTTTTAAAAATCAAAAATCTCAACAAACATACATGTTACCAATGCATATATGCATGCAAATGGAAAAATAAAGATAAATAAGGGCAGGCAAACAAAGAAATGAACCAAAAGAGGCTTTTAAGACTTCTTTTTTGTTTCTGTAGCTTAAAAATGGTGGTAATACAATTAAATATTGTTATCAATGATCAAAAATATTTCTTAAACATAAAGCAACAGAATTAACAAACTACGAATTCCCCTTTACCCTTACAATTACAATTAGTTTTTGTTTACAACAACCAACTATCTCTTAGTCTGATTTTTGTAATGCATTTCAACAGGACAGTAGGCTTAGTATTAGTATTACTGACTTTTCTGGAATCAGCTGTTGTACTTGAGAATGATAAAGTCAGATGATATGACTTTATTTTCACACAAAATAAACTATATGAACATAAATAATAAAGGGTTACCCTGTTAACAAATAAAAAATACCTATCCTAAAAACACAATACACTTCTAGTCCCTTCTGAGATGATTTTCTGTAGAATAATTCGGCAGTTTTTTGAAAAACAAATCAATAAAGCATTGTTGCCATGCTAGCATCATCAGTATCATTCTGCAAACATTTGTCCTTAGCACAGACTTCTGGGAAATTTCCAGCACAAACTCAAAGACAAACAGTTTCTCCAGTGAGCTCTAGAAATTATTGATAAAAATTAGCTCGAAGGAACAAATCCAGCTCCAACATACCCATGCCTCTCCGTGACGTCCCAACAGTGTCTCTGCACACTTGGCAGGAAATCTTGAGCAAATATCTGTGAGACATCTCTCCATCTCTTCCCTCTAAATCAAAAAGGATTCATCACCACTTCCTTCAGGTCTCAGTCTCCCCCGTGTTGTATTTTCCTCTGCTCTGGTGATGCTGTTTCCTCTGTGTCTCACTTCTTTGTCCCCCCCTCCACCTCTTTCCTCCTTGTTTCGTTTGTTCTCTTTCTCACCCAATCACCACATCTGGCCTCTGACCTCACGGCTCAATGCCATTAAACTCCTTTCAATTCTGCAGCTTGTAGCGCCTTAGAAAAGACAATGTAGCCACACATGGTCTTTAATATCAGCTCGTCTGTGTGTATTTTTCACCTCATCATGGCTGTGTTCTGATGTGAGAAAACACATTGGAGGCTTTAAAGATTGACTTCATATATCATTATTTGTCCTCACACTGGTATTTGAAAAAACAGTCAGGAGAAAGGTAATGCTGTATTGACTGACTCCAGAGAATCTATGCTTTGTTCACACACATCATTCCAATCAGATTCTTAAGCAAAATCAACAAAGATTTAAATTACTACAGATTGTTCATAATGGTGATCTATGCATACCACTTCTCTAAGATAAAGGGAATTTTAATGCAGCTTTTTAAAGTCACACATTTGTCAATCGGTATCTCAAACCATCTTCGTTCTTTTTTCATTGCAATACAGATGCTATTCCTACATGCTGAATACTAAAACGGATGTCTTTGATTTTGTAACATGCATTCTTTTTGCTAAAGCATTTTTGTCCCCCCTCTCCCAAGCACAGTTTTGAGCTATTTTTCTATGCATATAAGGACGTAACAATCAACAATGTTTTACTGCATATTGTGGTTCAGTCTTAGCTTTAACCTTGAGCTAGTCCACAGACCTGATTCAATTTAAATAGTCAAAAAATAAAAATAATCACAATGGTTTTACAGCCTTTGCATTAAAGGAATACCTACACCATTACATTCTGACATTTCTTTACTCCTTTCTTGTTTCTTAAAACAAGAAACAACAAGTTGTTTTTTAAAGTGGGGTTGTGTGGGGTGCGTGGCATGACCCTGAACATGTGGAGTGTCACAGCTGAGATCACTCTCTGTTCAGAAATCTCAGGACCAATGCTAATGCTATACATTGCTTTGCATGGTGCCAGATGTTTTTTCTAATTAGCAAAATTGTGCGAGAAAACAAGCCACAAAAACAGCGTGGAGTCCATACATGCTGGAAGCAGTTTGTTCTTCGTTGCTTTCCATCGGCAGCCAAGCCTCAGCAACATGCTGGCCCCGTCTCTGGCAAATGGGCTTGTTCTCCCTGCTCTGCTGCCTGGATATAAACAAGTGCCGTGAACAAATGTCACATCCCAAGGAAAATCTGGATGGCAGTATTATGATCTAGAAAACTGAGATTATAAAGGAATGTTTAGCAAAGTATTATGACATCCAGCTAAAGAATGTGTCAACTGATTTGCAAGGTAGAGCACAGGCCGATAAATCTGTCAATATTAATGTTAGCCAAAACTGCACACAACTAGAAAAGCACTCGGAGAGCGCAGACCTCCGCCAGCGCCACAGTCCTCAGCCATACTGTGATTTTGACCATAAATATTAGTCCTACCTTTATTTCATCTAAATATTTAAATTCCTTGACCATGAAATTCCTTGACCATGAAAACATACCATACCATAGCAATTGGATTCATGATGATATCTATTTTAGTTCAGTAGTTATTTACAGAAATCACATTTTTCACCATGGTGGCCAGACGCTGATCCGGATCAACACCAAAATCAAAAGCATTACTTTTTGAGTTATTTTGTTCACAGACAGATGGACAGACAGACAGACAGACAGGTAAAAATGACATTGTCCATGCATATGAGATTAGAAAAAGAATGTGTCCCATTTTTACTGTTCTCTAACTTTAATGATGTTACAGTTTTCCCTTAATGACATTTAAACAAAGTTACATTCCTCACCCCACACTGCCTGTAACTACACAGTCACGTAGCATTCAAGACAGATATTTAATCTGATTTCAGGTTAAAGCATTCCAATTGGATTATTTCTTCTTAGGGTTTTTCCCAGTGTACTACAAAGTAATCAAATCTGTTTATATTTTTTGCAGTAGTTAAGGAGTATTTTTTGTCCAGACTTTGTTTTTTTAACAGTGATTTGACAAAATCTGCACATTTCAAGAACTTCATTGTGAGCTATTTGAGGTAACTAGGTCTAGAGGTTTGTGATTGGTTTTAAAGAAATATATGTTATCATTGAGAGAAATATAAAGGCCTTACAAAGCAAAGCTACTTAACATCAATATTTACATATAACAACTTCTTAGAAGACTACCAGAATCAGGTTTTTAAGGGGAAACTCTTCTTTAACAGTTAATTAGCTGCTTGTCATATTCATTTACACTTCAGCACTAAGAAACTATCAATGTCAAAGAAGCAGCTAGAATGCTACTAATTAGCTTGCTTATACAAGTCAATAGTGAATATAATGACTAATGTGTAACCCTTGACTTCACTCTGTACAATCTGTAAAATGTGTTTTCCCCTTAATTTACAAACATTTATAAGTGAGCTTTTATTTTGAAAGGATAGAACAGTTGGCAGTCTCAGAATAGCAAATTAGAGTTGGAAATAACATGTAAGAAAGAGGACCAGGGTCAGATTCCAAGCCCCAACCATCCACTGAGAGGAAAACAGCCTTTGTGAATGGAGGACACAGACATTGTTGCTATTCCATTAACACCACAATTTTATTATTATTTTTGCCTCATCTTGACTAGCGAAAGCACCACTCTTTGAGAATCATTACCAGGAAAAAGGCAAATGTATCTGCCTTCTTCTCTTCAGTGTTGGCTTTCAGATATTAAAAATATGAATAATTACTCGTAGGTTGTTTTTTTCTTTGCTTTAATCACTCATATAGAAGAAAAGTGTTCATATGAATCTGTTTCATCACCAGACAAAGACTATCTTTAATGTCCAAGTTCTTCCACTGTACTTACACCTTAGCTGTACTGCTGGGGGGCCAAACAATGTTACAGATGTTTTTATATGTCCATGCAGAGAGAGCATCTCTGTTACACAACAATGAACACTGTGGAACAAGAAGCAAACAGTTTCAAATTTGTTTCCACAAGACCTCCCTGCTCTGATGTTTCTGGTTAAGTACATAAATTAGTTTCAGGTCAAATAACTAGACAGTTGTAAATCTGTTATGATATGTTGGAGATGATACTGCAGTATGAACTATGAAATATAAATGCAAATGCTATTGCTGCAGGAAACACTTCAATGCATGCCATCACTTTCAGTACAAATCTGGCTTGAATAGGATTGGAAAGTGCCACACTGCTGATGATTGTAGAAAAAACTGAAAACACACACACACACAAAACAACCCATGGGAATTCAAACAACATGGCTAATCTGTCCTCTCTGTGGCTGAAGATAGAGGGTTTACAAAGGGTTAATGAAGTGTCCAGGGACAGCTCAAAACAGACGTTTGAGTGATTTGAGCGTTTTTATAGCCTGCTGTTATCAGCCATCCAATATGGCTCTCCCATGGGATTATGGTCCATACAAGGAACACAAAGCCTTATTGGATATTGATCAGGTCTCACGTGATTCATCTGTTGTGGAACAACAGCAACAAAATAAAATAAGAAATACAGCAGGTGGCTAAAGATAATGTCCAAAATGACCACCCTGCTGATTCTTGTCTCCAACGGCTCAGTCAATATTGCATTTATGGCGATTCATGCTGTTTATGTTCACTCCTACGCTGTGGGAAAGGACTCCTAAAGCTCGTGTAATGCTCATGATGTCAGTGGAATAGTTTGTTGTCATATTTCCACCCTCTTTATCCTGCACTGGCTTGTCCTGAATGAATACAATAAAGTCTCAGCAATCACCAAGGCACCCTGGTGAAAAGAGCAGTTCCATCCCAGAATAAACTGTTACGTTGGCACAATTGTGTTTGGTAAATTACATTCTGCTTTAAGATGTAAATCAAACTCTAAATACTTTTGTAAGGATACAGTGAGCAGCCATGATGCATCAATTATTCTATGAAGAGAAAAGAACCAAGGGATATCATATGTTTCCCCAGCTCTTGTGTTGTTTCAGTTATGTTATGACTAAGCCTTGCTCATATTTTAAATCAGAAAACAAGGACAGATCTATTTTCCAATTGTTATGGCTTTCAAGATTAATATGTTCCTTTACCACCCTGAAAAATCAAACCATATATCAGACTGATTATTGTCTACTATTAAAGTGGGGCACAACTTGGTCATTTTCAGACGGTTGTTTAAGAACCTCTGGCATTCGTTGCTTAACTTCTGACGGATTCAAAATGTGTTTCTTTGAGCACAGACATGAAGTCACAAGGCACAAGATCAAGCGAATGGGAAGAGTCATCAAGCAACGTGGTCTGTTTTGGGGCCAAAAACTGCTTTACAGAGAGCACAGTGTGAGCTGGCACATTGTCTAAATGAAGAATGTAAACATTTGTTTTCAGCAGTTTTCGATATGCATGATGTATTCATCAACTTGGACATCCCCTCTGCTTTCACAAAATCTCTTGTGCCATTTGAATGCACATGCAGTAACGCGACATGCTCCCTATACATCTCAGTTAAGGACATTCTGGTTGTGTTCTTAAGATGTTGAAAATTTAAAATCACTGTTATAGAAAAAATACCGTATTTTGTCCCAGGTTAAAAAGATAAATAATAACAGATACCTGAAAGTTACTAAAATGTACACCTTTTTATGACAGAGTCAAATGCCAGACTTACTTTATGTAATCTTTAACCATTTTTGCCTGTTTTTTTCTCTTTGGCAGAATTTCACACCCTACTGGAAAAAGCTCCACAACCCACTGTTGAGTCACAATCCACTGTTCAGAAGCACTGATTTTGAAAGCACAGCACATTGACTGAAAAGTCTACCTGACAGAAGTATTCTCTGTAAAACTCAGTGCTTCCCACACAGACGGTACTTGCACAGGTTAACCAGGAATATTTGCAGCCACCATCAGTATATCTGCTAGACATTGCTACTTTCTTCCATTTTTTTTTTTTTTTTAATACTATAGCAATCTATGCAACAAGACACACAACTATTTGCATGCCTTTCAGCTGCTGCGTACAGTCAGGCAGGGTGGCTCCGTCTGCTAGACAACCTTGTAAATCAAATTAATTTCGTGAGTAATGCAAAGTCTCAAAGATGCTGAAGCATGCATGGGAAAGAAACACGCTACAGAAGATGCCACCATCAACATAGATACTGACAAGTTTCAGGAACTGCTTTAATATATTTTGTGGTTATTGACAAAGAAACTCTGATCTATATTTAGATTTATTTTTACTCAGAATTCTGTTGCCTCTCTGTAGAACAAGAAATTGAAATGAAAAGTATTTTAATGTTTTGAAATTTCAACCTGAGCCGTGAGCGGACACAGATTTTCAACTGATTAAGCCGAAAAAAAATTCTCCTTGACAGCCCCTTATCATTTAACCTGCCATCATACTAAAATGTCACAAAGGTATCAATCTACAAACATAAAATGAGATGCAGCTTTACATAAAATAAAACAAAAATGTTCACAAATGTGATAACAATCCTTTTTAGGGCTTTGCTGCATCTGTGTCAAGGTGAAATCTGTCAGGTAATTGTTTGTTTATTTACCCATGCACCAAATGATGGACTGAGATAAGCTCAAGAACAACATATATTTTGGAGGAGCTGGACAAAACATTTAATCAAATAGTTTCATGCCATACAAAAAATGTTATAATCAATAAATGAAAACAAGGTTGTGCAGAAACAAGGACACCTTGTTAACTCAAATCTCTGTGAATATCCTTTGTCAGATCAGTGCATTAAAAGCTGCAGAACTGTCAAACATTTGAACTTTATAATGCTTGAGGTTGTTATTAAACTTGGAGTTTTAACACACTCTTGTAAATCCTCTGCAGCTCTGAGGTCAGATTAGCTTGTGTGAGAAAGCAGCAAGAAATATCTGAGGGAGCTCACTCCCAGAGAGGCACAGGGGTTTGTAACACTCATATTCTATACCTGGCATACAGCTGTAGACTGCATGGGAGGAGTACAATCTCTGACCATGCATTTGAAGAAATTGCTCTATACTACTGTTTGCCATTACTTCATTCTCCTTAGTGGTGATACTGAAGATGTGTTTGTCCATGTAGCACTGATATAAGGAAATAAAATGTCATTGTGGAGGATTCAGTTCCTTTATCTGTTACACCTGTGTTGTCCTTTTAACATCATTTCTAAAAAATATTGTTCTCAACCATGATAGAAGGGCATATGTGTAATGGTCCAATGCCTCCACCTCATTTGCAGGTTTTTCCAGGTGAATATTTGAGCACAACGACTCCTTTCCATCTAGATGTAAATGCAATGTAACTCAATTGCCCCTCTGCTTGGTTCTCAGCTGTTACAGGCTCTTAGTTCTCTGAGGCAGAATGGTTAAGGGAATGAAGAGACGATGGTTTACACACCTTATAGTCTTTTCATTACAGGTGTACATTTGTGCGCTATACTATAGTTGCCTGCAATGAAAGTCTTATAAAGATATTTATTTCCACTTGACATCCATATTGACCCCTCCAGAAATGCTAAATGGTGATGATGTCTTTCATCATGTTTGTGTTTTATACCATGTTATTTAAGGTATTTTGTTGATTTTTGGATGACTAGGAAATACACTTAGCATCGATTTTCAGAAAAAGAAATCACCATGGCATAAACCATTGCTATATCTGCAATGTCTGTAGCTCTTGACGGCTCTGGAAGGGAATGTCTCCCAAATATGCAACTTATAGTCAACTGTGCATAACAAATGTGAGTGCTCACATCATAACAAAATAAAAATAAATAAAATAAAAAAGGGAATTGATTAAAAGGGCTAATGTTGAGTGGGGGCAACACACACCACAGGGTAATAGGCCTAAAATTTGGCCAAAATCCCACCATTGACCAAAGCCCGCCAAAGTCAAATTATTTGATGTTCCCTACAATTACCTAACATGATTATTATGTGATGTGAGACATGTAAAGAGAAGTTCGATTCTCCTGAGCTTCTCAGAAGATGATCATAGAGCACAAATCTCCATCAAAATGTTTCTGACTCTCTCAGCCAAGTTACTGATAAAACATTGTACTTACAATGTTAAAATATTCTCTAAAAATCCTGGGTCTGCATCTGAATCTGCCCTGTGCCATGACCAATATTCCCTGAAAATGTAAGTAAAACCCATTGAGAACTTTTTGTGTTATCTTACAGACAGATGGACACGAACACACAAACGCCAGCAAAACACAACCTCATTGTGCAGGTAATAACAGCCAATCAAGAAGCAAGCTGGCCAAAGTAGGAAGCACAATGTAGCCATGGGCATGATAAAAAAAAGTTTGATAATATTTTAAAACTAGATGACCAGCATGTTGTTTGAGGCAGAGCGGCTGGATCTAACTTGCTAACACATTGGCTTCAATCCTTCACCAAAGTCCTATACGGTGTGTTGTGTGGATTAACAGACTCTACTGTGCATGAGCAAAACTGTTGAATCCATCACTGTCTGTCACCTTGTGTCAAAGTTTAAAATTGATTAAGATTTTGAAAAACTATGTCTGCTGCAGCCTTTACACATTTAAAGACACTTTTGAACATCAGCATCAGCAGAAAATGCTCGTCCTTGTTGCAGTGCAGCTGTTAGTTAATGTGACAACTGTTTTGTGCCCCTAACACTCAAATTTGAAAAGGGTTTCAAAATGGAAACTTTTGAGATGTGCACCATTTTTTTGTCAATTACACTGACAATAAGCAGTTTCTCTAAAATCTGAGGCTTTTTCCCAAAAGCCCATTACATCCCAGTCAGGGGTCATTTGATCGTTGTGGACTTGAACAACAGGGAAGGAATCGGATTCTGTTTGTGCTGCCCACCCTCAGTCAAAATTTTCTTGACATTTGTTGACTTTGTAGTTTGGAGTAATGTATTGTCTATGTTCACAACATCTGTGTGTAAGCCACTTTTGTATGTTTACACCTCAGTGCTCTGTAGAGGAAACACTGCACATGTGTGTTTTTATTCATTATTAAGTCACTTTACCAACCCCTGGTCCAGCAGGAACACCACAATGATCTGAGTTGTTTTTGCATAATAGTGCTGACCATGGTTGTTAAAATATAGTCAGAACACAGACCTATTTAAAAGTTTGAGCTATAAACTATTCTGTCTTCCATGAATCCTTGTTGTGGCAGAATGTCCTGAGATGTGGAAGTCTTACAGTCAATCTCAAAAAATGATCAATTTACTGACTTCTTATCGAAATATTTCAAAAAGTTAGATACTTTAATAAAGAGTATAGTGTAAGTTCAAGGAGTAATCTTGATCTGATTCCTTTGCTTGATTTGAAAGAATTTCTCTTTGTACCACAGTATTTGTCATTGTTTAACTCCACTATCACACTGTGCTGTTTTTACGATACACTCTGAGAGAATAGAGATGTATGAAGCTCCATTGCCCAAGGCAAATGTTCCCTTGAGGAAAATGAAGTACATCTTATCTTAACTGGTTTTTGCAATGATGATGTGATAAGTGTTATCTAAGACACAGGATGTTATATCTCTTTTAGTATTAAGGGAGCAAAGAAACTCCAACTTAATATGAAAACACATCTGTCAAAATAAGGCTAAGATAATGTGCGTAATAATTCATGAGATGCAATCTCTGATCAGATTTACTCCGCATTTACATTTATGTGCATCTCAACACGCTGCTGTAAAATATGACATATTCTGTAGGATTATGTCACATATAACATCTATTTACAGAGCTGTACTAAGTGACAGCTTTATTTTTTCACCCCTCTGATGTAACCTCTGTGTATTGCCTGAAGAAAAGACGTACTCGAACAACAAAATAATGCCTTCATCTATATTTAGTTCTAAGATTAATCATCCTACCATGATGCTTTCACATCTTAAACTTTGAATAATTCATGAGGAGAGGCCTGGGTGGTCTCCATGTATCTTTCACACACCTCTCACTCAAAATCATGTTTGGGAGTCAAGCAGTGGGAGTAAAATAAAAACAAAATAACAAAAAAATTGAGTTTTGGATTTGAATGCTCATCTGTCAGCACTGCTTGTCAAAGGCAATAGCCACAGGCAGCGTTCAGTCAAACGTGCCCGAGCTGGATTGTGTTTGCATTGCCAGCGGGTTACTCAGGTAATGTCACTGCTTCAACGATGTCAACTTGTGAAAACAGAAACAGTACAAAACAATGTAACTAGAGTTTAATCAAAAATAAACATGTTCAACTTTAATTAAATTGCATTCTCTGTTGCAAATTGCCTCCAGTACAAACACTGGAATAAGATTAGCAGACACAGTTCAAGGAACTTTGGAAAATACTGAAATTGGAGAAGTTTGCTGGAGTCAAATACAGTAAAGAAAAGAAAAGAGATGCTCCGAATTTCTTTTTGTTTCAAAGTATCTGAGCTCAGGATGGGTACAAATAGTTTTTCTCAGGTGGCTGTCTTCTCCGTGGTAAACTGAAACACATTTCCTGCTCTGTTGGCTCCCTCGGGTGCCGGGTGAAAGGGGCGGGGGAACACCCTCGGTACTAATCACTGAGCCACACTCGGCCCCCTGGGATCTAAGAGTGTTATTGTGATGATAGAGCCAAACTGGTTGGCAATGAAAAATACAGCTATGTCCATTTTATTAAAAAGAAAAGTTGAATGAGTGCTGCAAATACCAAGATTATACCAGGACACACCTTGTTTCAATGAAAGGTTGTGATTTTAGAAGGATTTAAAAACCTCTTCTGTAGTAAATAAGAGATAAATTAAAGATGTATTGATAGATTTGTTGACAACATACAGAATAAAACAATATTACACATTTGACTGAATACTGCCTGTCAACAGACTGTTAAAGAGACAGGAAATTTCTTAGGTACACCTTGCTATTACCAGAATGGACTGCCTTTTTGCCTTCAGAACCTGTGTACATTTGTGCTGCATGGATTCAACAAGGTGCTGAAAATGTTCCTCAGAGATTTTATTCCATACTGACATGATACCATCGCACTGGTGTCACAGATTTGTCAGCTGCACATCCATGGCTGGTAACTCCTCAGTTCCCATCAGGGATCATTTGACCTGCCAATCAGCATGGAGCTCATTATTACAGCCTCCTGTAGCCTCTCCGCTACTCAAATTAAAGTGTTTCCAAAGATGAGTGAAAAAGAGCTGCATCTGATTCTCCAGAGAAATATGTTTTTTTTTCCTCAACTTAAATCAAATCCTTGCTTAATAGACACCCAAGACATGATGTGAACTCACCAGGACAAGGGACCTCTTAAGTTTGTACCACTACTTTTTAACAATTCTAAAATAGCTATCATTTTCTCTCTCTTTCTTTTCTCCCCTTATTTACCTGTCTCATGTCTCCTTAAAGCTGTCTGCAAAGTTAAGAAGGTGCAGTAAGCAAATATTTGGATCCATATGGGGACTGAGAAGCTCACTGCACAGAGGCAGTTAAGCTAAGAATAGCCCTTGGTGATTAAGTTTTGGCAAAAACAACTCGGTAAAGTGAAATGCTGTGATTTAAACAGGAGGTCCATCAAGAGTTTCACAGCAGGTAGATATATAGGACATGGAGTATTTTCACTGTGGGTCCCCTTAAACCTTTATTTCTGTCTTCAATTCTGATAGTAATCTGTAACTGAATACAAATTACAATCTTAATCCAGTGGTGTAAAGTCTACATAGAGTGCACACTTGTCTGTTCATTTCCTTTATCACTCTTCCTTGGAGAAATAACAGCCTGACACAGCAGCTTAGAGAGGGACAAGGGCAAAATCAAGATAATTTGCATTTTAATTCACATGTAAAGGGTTGTATGTAACCCACATACAACCCTCACATGTAAAGGGTTGTATGTAACCCACGTATAAACATATTTAAATTGAGTGAACTCTCCAGGATCACACAACTCACATTTGAATTTGCAGAGTATAATACACCCTCTTTATTCTCATTCAGTCACGAGTGAATCAAAGGATGCCTATCCATAAAACATACATACAATTGGATACATACTGTACATAACTTTATCATTCTTATATAACTTTTACAACAAATAAACATCTAAATCAGCTGTACTGGCAGCACTGTACTGTGGACATTTTGTGCATAAAGTGTGAAGTTCAACATGGTGCTATTTTTAACAGGACATTTTTTACATAATAATCTGATTTGCATATGGACCAACAAACTCTTGTTTTTGTTTGGTCCGAGAGCAGCTCACTAATGCATACTTGTGCTGCAAACAGACCCCATTCAAAGTGTTCTATATTTATCCATGCAGGTACAAATGTGAGCAGATAAAACTATGTAAGTGAGCAACAGTTATGGGTTTGCATGCACTTTAGAAAATCCAATTTAAGTAGATGTCTGAGTTACATAAGACTTTTAAATGGATATAAACATCTAAGTCCAATAGTAATCACACTGAAAAAACACTTTCTGATAAGCTAATGCATAGACAGAAGATCCCATAGCTCTTGCGTGTATGCTCCTTAATCAGATCAGACTGGGCTAGATGTTCAGGGCATTATTTACGGTCTCCATTCAAGACTTTGACACAATATGCTAATATGTCAGTGACTAGCATAAATACTAAGCATTAGTGCTCTACATTCATGCTAATCATTGGCAGAGAGCTATTACCTTTTTAGAGCTGTAACAATGGGTCAAAAAAGGTGTTCATTTGGTTTTCAGAAAGTTAAGACAAAGTTTCAATTCTGTCTACAAAGAAAATGGACAGAGCTTTATATAATTTAATATTAACACCACACAGCCGGTTACATGCTTGCTCGGTGACCTCAAGTCAACAGGAAGAAGATCAATGGAGAGGCAGACATGTCTCAGTTAACATGCAATTATTATATTCAAGGAGAAGGACAGTACATCAAGGAAACTGCCTTATAAATCTATTACAATAGCTTGACGAAACTGTGCATGTCCACCTCCATCATTACATATGGTGCTTTCTGTTTGTGGTGTCTGCTCTACTTTGCTTGACTCTGCACTGTTTGGATACTACCTGCTATGTTTGTCATAACAGTTTGGGCTTGATGAAAGTACAATGGCCATTAAAAATAGCCATTACATAGCCAAAACACAGCATGGATATGGTTGACGGTTATTGTGTCTAGAGCTGAAACGATTCCTTGAATAATCGAGATTATTCGATTACAAAATATCTTCGAGGCAAATTGTGTGCCTCAGAGCCTTGTTTAATATATAATTATACATATAAAATACATATATGGACTACTATACAGTGCACAGTGTTTGACACAGATGGTCATTTCTGTGGCACAACGCGCCTGCTACCTCCGCTGCTGCACGGCTTGTAAAATAAAATCATGAAGGAAGAGAAAAGAGAGGGACAGAAAGGAGAGAGTCCGCAGAAGAAATGGCAGAGAGTTTCCCAAGTGTGTGGTCACTACAAGAAGGGACGAAAAGAAAACACAGTGCAGTGTGTCTGATGTCAAACGTAGTTAGCTTAGCACGTAGCTTAGCATGATAGCACATTGTCAATGCTGCAGCACGTCAACAGTAAACATCCAGTCTGTGCGTCAAGTCCTCAGAGCGACTCAACGGGATGACGCTCATAATACATCAACAGAAGCAGCTAATGTGATCAATAACTGAGATATGGGCTAGTAAATAACCTACTTTGATTATGGCTCCGTGTAAAGGCTGGTTCAGAATGTAAATCAATGCGGAGGCTACTTGCCCAGGATCATGTATATTTTTTTCACATACTTTTCACATCCAATAACTTTACATTTAATTTGATTGCAGAGAGTAGAACAGGAAACACTGACAGTGAGTAGAGGAAGCAGGTGTAGGGGATGCTTTCATATGTTATAGAAATGTACATTAACTAGTTAAATTATCTTAGTATCGAAGTATGATATTATTTGGTCCTAGAAATAAAGTAAACAAAATAAGATCACAAATATGGTACAATAGTAAAGGCAAAAATTTAGCAAAAAGAGACGAGCATGAATACAAATAAAATAAAAAAACCAAACTTAAAAAAAATATACTGAAAAAAGCATTTATGCTCAGAATGTTCAAAATAAGAAAAATAAGTTGTTAATTTAAGTGACCTGGCTTTTCTGTTTTGTGTGTTACTAATAATAATAATGTGTAGTGATTCAATGTAAAAAAAAAAATAGCAGTGAGCGCAATGTAACTGTTATCCGATTTCTTGATTAATCGACAAAAATTTGATAGAGTAATCGATTACAAAAAGAATTGATAGCTGCAGCTCTAATTGTGTCTATAAACTTCCAGTTTTTATACTAAATACACTGTCAGAGTAAAGACCAAAACTGTTAGTAGAAAATAGTTTTAATTACCGTTAAATGCTTTGAAAGTGGAGAGTATCTCATTCAAATTTTAATATTTTTGCCCTCTGACACTGAGGATAGATGAATTTTTCTATCTTGTTTACAGAAGTTGCAAATCCCTACTCTATACATACACAGTGTAAAAAAAATAATGACAGGATTGTCAAACTAGACAAGAATATTTGTTATCAATAAAAAGGAACAATTCTCAATGAATCAAAATGCAGAGGGGTGAAGATAACTTGCTGCCTCATTTTTCTAGACAAAAGTCAGAAGCAAACAACCTAACAAGCACGTATCTGAAGAGAGATGCTTTGTGCTGCTCTTCTGACTTTCCACTACCACTCCTTCACATTAAAAGTTTGTTGCCACCTGGAGACCTGGGGCGGATTTCATCTGGTCTGTTTGCTGAAGATAAGGCCCAAATGAAACTTGGCTGCAAACAGAACCTCTTGCAAAGGAATCATTAACACGGCTATTTCTCATGGCACTCAAACAATTTCTCCCATCATTTTTTCCTGCATCCTGCACACTGTCAGCGTCTGCTTAACTTAATGACTTTCATGACTGCTTCCAGGTAAGTGATTGGGAAGTGTATAATCTTTTAAGAGGGTGGAAAGGTAACGCTGAGAGGCGGGAGCGGCTAATAATGTTTTATTATGAAAACAGATTAAATTAATCTTTGGATTAATCAGCTGCTCTGTGGACTTCCCCTCAAAAATCTTATTATGCTCCTCTCACAACACTGCAATTCACTTAGAGTTGGAAAACTACTGTCTACAGTCTTGAATAACAAGATGAATTCTTCAAAAAATCTAATTAACAGTGTTTCTGCTGCATTCAAAATTTGGGTGTAAGTTGCCTCTACCTAATTGTATGAGTTAGATGTGTGATTTCATGCACCACCAAGGGCAACATTCGAGGAACTTGTCATATCTGACTTTAGCTGAAATGGAGGTGGTGGTGCTGTATTGTTGCTATGCTGCTGAAACCAGAAGTGCAACAAACAAACTTACAGCCACGTCAATTACCTTTTCTCTGTTCTCCTGATCAGGTGATCAACTAGACTTGACATTTCAAGCATGAAGACCAATCATCTGCCAAATTTTAACTCAGTTCTTCTCTTTGCATCTTCCAGTTTGGCCTCAGTATGGATCATTTTACTTTTACTCTGTTTTACTTTATTTTATAGTGTTTTATTGCTCTTATTGCTTTCATTGTTTTCATTGCTTTTATTGCTGTTATTGCTTTTATTTATTTTTAATTGTGTTATTTATTGCTATTTACTTCCACCTATTGTAAAGCACTTTGGTTTACCAAAAGGGCTGTTGTAAAGGGCTGTATAAATAAAGAACATTTACATTTACATTTACATCAACCATCCCCTCTACCTCCCATCCATCTTGTCAGAGTCCAGATCTGACCTTCAGTGTCCAGGTTTTGCATCAAAGTTCTTTAAGCTCTAAGGTGTCAGTGTCCTGGTCCAGATAATCTGTGTTCAGGTTCAGATCCTAATCGTCCAAGTCAAGGTAATCAGTGTCAAAGTCCATATCATGAGTGTCCAGATGCAGATTAGAAACGCCAGTCCAGATCACGTGTTTCAAGGTCCAGATCATCAGCGTTCTGGTCCAGATCATAAATGTCCAGGTCTAAACAATAGACGTCCAAGTACAGATTGTTAATGTTCAGGTCCAGATCATCAGCGCAGAGGTCCAGCTCTCTAGAATGCTAGTAACTGTACATGTACTGTATTTCCTTTCATGTACCATCACTGCCAGTATCTAGAGCCCATACTGTTGTTTTCCTATCCTGCTGTTGGGCTCACCTCTGTTGAAATTAAAAACATTGTGACATGGAGACTAATTGCCATAGACATGGTGTATGTTTATATCACTTATTTAAAATTGCTCAGCACTCACATAGGCTGTGCTGAGCACTGAGGTACTATCAAAACAAAGTGGTTTGGAAGTAAAAAAAAAAGTAAGCTGTTGTAAATATCTTGACTGTAGCATAGTTACAGATTTTTGTTTTCCCCTGTGGCTTGTTTCAACTCCAAATTCTTTAAATTACTTGGAGTTGGTGGCACTTTCTGCAGCAGTGGCCCCAGATTGTTGACACAGAGCTGATCTCTGTCACTGTAGCTAAATTTCATGCTAATGCCATATACCTCATACAACCCCATCCCAAAAAACCTTAAGTATTCTTTTACTATATACAGGCCTCTACAGCTACTGCAACATTTCTTGTAAGCTTCTCTGCTCAGTCAATACCCATAAGCTTCTTGTGAAACAATAGAAAAAAAAAATAAAAGTAGAAGTAGTAGTAGACAGAGGGCTGTATTGGCATCCAATCTCCAGAGCAAATAAAGAGCCTAAAGTCTTACTGCAAAAAGATACTTTATACCTAATCTTTATAAATCAAATCTACATTACACAGTACATTAAGTCTTTAGGATTTACTTACAGTTAACTTTGAACAGGCACAATTGCCTGCATGAGCCAGCTCTAAATCAACAGTTATCCTTTATTTACATACATAACTAGAGTTTCTATTGTTTCTATTGTTCTACTGATATTGTTTGTGGAGCCAGCACACACACACAGCACATGCATATTCACTCAGTCAGAAAGCTTCAACCAATCCCTCATTTAAAACCATAAAAACACTGATTCATGACCAGGTCTGTATGTTATTCACCATGTTTGTGGTTCACAGGCACTCCATCACACTGAGTATATGCAATGAAATTCAAAGGATGCAGGGTCGGATGTAAACTGCAGCTTAGGAAGGACAAGGACCTAGAGTTCAGAGCTTATCGGCCACTGCAGCTGTTTCATAAAAGCCGCCACACCTCCCCGCCTCCGTCCGGCCAATCCCTTTGACATCTCACACTCTACCTGCCACTGCTGCTGACAATGAAAGTCTTCCCCACACTCACACTTTACACACAACTGCTCATTTCCCTCACATAAACAGATTCTGAAGCAACAGAGACACTAACAGATACTCACTCCAGATACTCAGCTCATTTCTCACACCCCAGCAACATTTGGATTGCCAGAAAACTTCAATCATTGACCTCTGAACAAATCCAGCCAGCCTCCAAACAGCCCAGGAATATGTCACTGACCCAACATAGTGATGAATTTGGCCTCTCTTTGCACTGTGATTTAAGGGCCAAGTGCTGAGGGCAAATGTTCCTGAGATGAAGAAAACTTCTTTCTTACTGATTTTCTGTTTCACTCCCACAAGACCATGCCGTTCTGCTTTTTTTTAGCACCCTGTATTCTTGATTTTTTTGTGTAACTTCAAACTTCAATGTTCAAATTTACTGCAAAAATACTACAAGACTAGTCATAATATATAACACAAAATAAACATAAGCAATGCTTGGTATGTCATATCATTCTACAAAACACTTGAATACTCAGAGGCCATGAGCTAAAATTGCATTGATTTTCTAAAAAAGACACATGTCCATGAAGGCAAATTAAAAAGTAAAGGGGATTGTTTCTGAGGATTTATTTGTACAGCCAAAGCTTGGTCGTCCTTTGTTTTAAGCCGACAATATGAAGCAGCCAAATGACCTTAATTAACTAAAGTTCGAGGACAGTAAAAGGTGAAAAGGTCAGCATGCAATCATGGGTAACAATTTAGGCAAGTCATTTGACACAGAATAGCCCTGAAGATAACTGACAACCAGGAGACAAAACAGAAAGTGGGGAAATGTGCATAATTAGTCAGAGCCTCAGCTTTTAAACCAGTCTATCTTTAGACCTCTCAGACGAAAATAAGTACTCAGACATCTGTTAAAAAGACAACTTCCCATAATGCACCCCGCTTCAACTTTTCCACTGATTTCACATGTTGCACTTATCATTTTCAAGAATCTTTTAAGGTAGACCGCCACTTTATTCTTCCTGACTTAGTTCACACATAAACCCCACAGCTCAAGACTATCTCTGGCAGGCAGAAACAGCCTAATGTTCTTAATTAGCTGACCTTCAGGGACAATAAGGGGTGAATAGGTCACCATGCAACTATGGGTAACATTTTCGGCTAGTCATTTGACACAGAATAGCCCTGAAGTTAGCTGACAACCAGGAGAGAAAACAGAAAGCAGGGAAATGTGGATAATTAGTCAGAGCCTGAGCTTTTAAACCAGTCTATCTTTAGACCTCTCAGACGAAAATAAGTGCTAAAACATCTTTTAATAAGACAGATCCCCATAATGCACTCTGCTTCAGCCTTTTCACTGATTTCACATGTTGCACTTGTCATCATTTTCAAGAATCTTTTAAGGTAGACTGCCCCTTTGTTCTTCCTGACTTAATTGTTCACACATAAACCCCACAGCTCTAGGCTATCTCTGGGTGGCAGAAACAGCCTAATGTCCTTAATTAACTAACCCTGGAGGATTTTACAGAGTTAAAAGGTCACCAACACAACCTTTTAAATGAATCATTTGACTTTAAATAGCCTTCATGATAACTGACAACCAGTCAAAGAAAGACAAAAGTAGGGTACTGCGGGACAGTGAGTCAGTGACCCAGCTGCTAAGAATTGGTTAATATAAGCTCCTGAAATGAAGATTTTAGTGGGTACAGCCTGAATTTAGTATTTGTACCTACATATGGCCTGGAAATGCAAACAAAACAACTGGCAACAGGATTAGTTCCCTCCAATTTGTAATAATAATTGACTGAAAGTACTGCCATGGGGTACGTGTCAGATTATACTGTAAACGGCATGCAGACTTTTTTTTTTCAAGCTAAAAAATCCATTGTTAAACACTCTGCACAAAGATAGATGCAGTATGTTACAACTACTACTTTGGAATGCACAGTTTTATCTGAAAAAAATTGGTATCGACTAGGGCTGTCACTTTAGTGCATTAATTAGATTAATTAATTACAATGGAAATGTATGCGTTATAAAAATTAATCGCAGGATTAAATATAGCACATGAATATTTTAATATTGTCCAGTTGTAGGACCCGTACATGGCAGTGGCACGTTACTTCACACATGCGTCGCTAGACAAAAAAAAAACAAAGCTGCGGTGACAACAGGAACGGCCTATTTGAGACTCCGCTTTATTTTATTTTTGAATTTATTTATCTATATTTGTACTGAATTCTTTAATAATGCATCAGGCCTAATTGTTTTGCTGGATGTCCTTCATCTTTTTCTTTTTTTTAAAAATTTGATTTATGAAACACACTTAAAGTGTAATTTGAGTTGCCTGATTGAGCTTAGAATTTTCTGGACAAGATGCCCTGACTTTGCTTTTATTCAATCACCAATAAAAATGTAGATTTACAATCTCCTCTTTTTAGTGTATTCATTTGATTAATCATTCACTACAATTTTGTAATGTCCTAGAATTCAAATTCTTTATGAGGGGACTTTAAGCAGATATGACATTAAAATGTGATTAATTAGATTAATTAATTACAAATCCTGTAATTAATTAGATTAATTTTTTTAATCGCCTGACAGCACTAGTATCGACACATAACTGCCAAAAAAAGGTGCTTGTCAGCATCAGCAGATATGAAAACCTTCACTGACATTGGCAGCCAATATTTTACAAGTAGGTGTTTCATATTTTTGTTGTATTATTGTCAAAAGGTATCATAATGATTTACCTCATCATCACTGAATGACAACTTTATGAAACAAAAGTGCAATTTTTGCTCCCCATCAGTGTTTAACCAATATGGATCATCACCACAGAAGGAACAGATCAGTTTCAATTAAGTGAAAACTTTATGCTCTCTGCAAACAATATAACTTTCTGCACTGGGATCTGCGATTAGTTTGGAAATGTTGGCATATCAGCATATGGGATATCAACAAAAAAGCAATTATCTTGTGTCCCTATTTTTAACATATACAAACTGTCACACCAACAGGAAAAAAGTAAATTCTAGCACAGTAGGGGCTTGTGTTATTACAAAGAAAATGTGTAATTGTCAACACCATTATCAGTGTCAGCAGGTAAAAGCTTAAAAAGTTAAATACTGGTATCTGCAGATATGAAAAATTCTGCTGATATCAACAGCTGATACATCGGTCATATTTACCCTTTATCGTAGTTGAAATTTAGGCATAAACATGTGAATGCACCACACTGCATGTGTTTTTTATCACTAAGTGTCTACATTAAAAAAAATCAACAATATAATTTAAAAAAAATGAAACTTTGTGTGTGTGGTTGCACATCCATTTCTGACTGTAATTAATCTCTGAAATTAATGACTGTGCAAGTACTGACATTTGCGATAATGCACTGTGTATCCTGAATAAATTGTTTTCCTTTTTTCTGACAGAGTAATCAGATCAAAACAGCCTGGAAATGTGACACAGGGACAGTGCTTTTTTTTTGGTATTATTCTGTTGTTAACTCCAAAAATCATCCACCGCACTTGACCAATACAAACAAATCATCAAGTTTATTGGGTTCATAAATAATCATAAATGTCTTGTTTTAACTACTGACCCAATTACAACAATTTTCCATTCAGCTTTCACTGATTGGCGACGGAAACTCATGCCAAAGACAGCAATACTGGTTCCAAGGTGCCCCTCTGGGTTGCATCTGAGGACACTGTGTCGGGGTGGTGGAAAGGTTCAGGGGAAAAGGTTACTGCTTCCAATCTGGCGCGGGAAAAGGGGGGCATGATGACTCTAAGCTAGAGGGCACTACTGTGGCCTAATTATAGCCCAGATGGTCTGATAGGTAGGACTTCCAACAATTAATTACTCCAAGTCTTATGTGGAGCACACAGATAGCATCTCTCCAAAAAGGGAAGCAAAATTCTTATTAAAATAAATTATTGAGAGCGAATTGAATTTGTCCAAAAAGATAATAATTCTCAAACAAAAAGTGTTTATGACTGTCTGGGAAATGCTGGACACATATGGTGTTTTTCTCTTGCAAAATGGCCTCTTACTATTAACACAGTTTCCCCCCCTCACAATACTAATGAGTATTCTAATAAATGCCTTTATTATGATCATTAATCACATTTATTGATAATTTGCTGTCTTTATGGATATTTTGAAATGTGTTTTGTTCAACTAGAAATAAAAAACAGCCTCCTACTCAGGCTCTCTGATACCCCAGGCCCTGGCAGCATGTTGTGCCACCAGGGTTGGACTGGGACAAAAATATCTACCCCAGCATTATCTAGGTCACACTACCCCCAAACAATTAGCCAAACATCAAGTGATCTATCTAAGACCTTTACTGGTTTTAGCCTCAAGACCAACCACCTCCTACTTAATGAAAAATGCTGCCAAATAAGGCAACATTTTCAACTAATCATTTTTTTAAAATGGGGACAGTGACATAATAATTAAAATGCCTGGACAGAGAGACAGGACAGGACAAACAGACGTCTAATGGGTAAGGCCTACAGACATACTTCCCTCCAATTTCCCATTGCGTTGGTAAATGTTGACAGATTTCTGAAGATCTCAAGAAAATAACACATTGATATACAGTAGGATTCAAAGAATCAAACATAAATAGTCCAAGCTCTTGAGACCTTAATCAAAATGTTCTCATTACTATATGAAAATGTACTTACATAAAATGTATGATGCATGTCTTCTTAAGGCATCTGCACACAGCAGACTCTGTTACATTTTTTTCTTTCTTCGTATACATGCCATACCCAGTTAATGAGAAACTTCTGGGACCCAAACCCAGATTTGAGAACATTTGTCATGAAATGTTTCTAAAGCTCGATATCTCAGGGTTTTCAACAGACTGAAAAAGCATTTTAAAAGCATGCATCAATGTTGATCAGGTTACTTTGACCGTAAGAGGGCCAAACTAATGATTTCCCTGGAAATTTCAATCAGTTATGCAAGCAACGTTTCGTTGATATACGTTCCTGTTCCCAAAAAAGTCAGCCTCATATGATGTGTACAAAGCTTAGTGGTTATGTCCCAATGTTTTGGGAACTCTTTCAGCAAACTAAATGAAAGTGCCTCTGGGGAGCATTTTTCAGGACGTGGAAGTGATTTAATATGTGGGTCACTTTGAATTCCTGGCATCCTACAAAAACAAGGTGGTATAAAATGGAACAGAATAAAATAATAGCTCTGCTTGTACCCACAGACGCCTGGCTGGTCAAATAACTTGAAGGTTTACTTTTCACTTCAGATCGAGTTGGACAACTTCCTCTTGCAGCTGCATGAAGATGATGTGTGGGGTTGTCTTGGCCACTGGCCACCACTTTTTTTCTGTGTGACAATTAATTTGATCTATATCATGTATGACAAAGCCCATGGGCCCCATTACGGGATCTTGGATATCCAATGGGTCTTGTGAAGACACTTCAAACCTATCTTCTGCCGACAGCTACATACTGCTTTAATAAGAGAAAGAGCTTGTGCCATCTTGTGTAGTACTCTACTATATATCAACTTGGAGAGTTAGGGGCCGGCTTTTAAATGGGTTAGGGGTTCAATGGAGGACAAAGAGGAGGGGATTATCAAGGAAATTAGTTGTAATTAAAAAGGAGAGAGGGGAAAACAGCACAACAGGGCACAATCAAGGGTGTTTGTGTGATCAGAGTCAGAGGTACGACTGGGATAACAGTTTGTTGCTAACAAAGGGGGAACATGAAGGCTTTTTTCTGTCAGCAGTGTGGGTAAAAATGCTTTGAAGTACTGCGTTCTGCTCACAGGGCGTGTTCGTGCAATGATAATGACTCTTCAGAGGTACAAGGAAGTGTTAACGAATGTCTCCTCTTGTTGTAAAACAAAGTAAGGGGAGGACATCTTGGTTGGGTACAGCTTCAACTATAACTTCCCCCGCAAAACTTTCAAAGTAATGAATTGCATATTTTCAACATCGGGCTTTAAAGGGTTTTATGAGACAAATATACAGAGGGAGGAAAGAATAATAGACCCACCACAAGAAGATAAAAGTGTCAAGAAGATGTGCCATTAATTTTGAATTTAGGAGGAAAACACAAATGAACTCCCTTTACTCAAGGACTGTGTGCAATTTTATATACACCATGGGAACATCATTATTTTAAGCTTACAGAGCAGAAGTGCTGCACTGTATACTTCTGTTCTAAGATTTTTAATGCCTTTCTCAAAGCGTCTGATACCAGAATTTCTGTTCAGACAGGACTCAGGTGTGAGTGACTGAGGTAGCATCATCCAGGTAGTAACCTCTGAAGTTGAAAAATAAGGCCAGTGCAGAAGTGAAATAAAAAGCAGCTCTTTGAGTGGCCACTTGAGGCTGACAGCAGAATCCCCAGAGGTCACATACACACCTTATGTTAAATTTCAGCTTTAACTAAGGTAATAAACATTTTCACTGTCTGGTTGAAAAGTTATTTTGCGCTATTATTTTTGTTTTACACAGTGCATGGGAGATTTTTTTGTAAAACTTTATTGTCTTGTCTACTGTTTGAGAAATTGATTGACATAACAGCATTAAGTCCTCAATTTGTCCATCATGCCTCTAAATATGTTGAGACAGCATTTGTTAACACTTAGTTATGGTGGACTGAAAAGCCCCTACTAGCATTTTAATGGCTTACACTGCTCTGGCTCTGGGATATTTTTAAGATGGTTGGATAACCCAGAGAGTTTAAAAATCCTATCTCCTATCTCAACATAGTAGCATATAGAGCGGTAGTCAATCAAAAACATCTGTGGTTAACAACAGACATGCAACAATCATTCACACACTTTTATACAGTGCTAGCCTGACCCATGAGGGAGACATATTACCTCCTTATGTTTACTTCTGATCACAACAACACATTATCTACTGAAAGGATATCTCTCTTTCCTGAAGGGATGCAGCAATAGGCTACACATAGCTCACTGTTGGTCTGGTAAGGGATGTTTTTTTTTGGGTTTGGTTTTCAGTTTGGTATGGTTTTGGCAGCCATGGCCAGTTGAGGTGCGTAAAAAAACAAAACTTAACAAAACAAACAAACAAACAAAAAAACTCTGTTCCATTCTGAGCTATTAAAAAGGTAGATATACAAGAACACTGAGAAGTTATTGGGGAGAAAAAATGCTTTTTTACTTCTAAAACACTTTTTTTCTTTCTTTTAAATTTCCAGCAAAAAAAAAAAAGCAATAAAAAATACATTTTTTTCTACCCTTGCTCATATGTTTGCCTATTTTACAATGCTGTAAACACAAACCAACAAACAAGCAAATCTGATGCCCCAAAAATTTGAATTAAGTCTTGAAACTACATTTAAACAAAGCAAACCAATGTTTCATTCATGCTGCAATTGCCATTTTTGCAAACTGTCTTTGAATGCATCATAACATAAAAGCTGCTGTTTTCCAATAGAGCTAATTAAAACTCTTTAAGCTTATTAAGAGCAGCTCTCCTGCAAAATTCAACACGGACTAAAATCAGAATACGATTTCAATCCAGCTTGTCCTTTGACAGAGTCTGAGTGTGCTTTTCACGGATGTGTGAGATTCTGCAGATATCAGCATGTTACTACTTTTGCAGCAAAACTACCACAGTTTAACCAAAGCAGCAGGAAAAGGGCACAGCATGTAATGCATAATTTGATGCACTATACTGATTTGATAAGAGTTCATGCTTACCCTGCAAATCTGGATGTATTTTTGTGCACCAACAGTTTGATAAGATGACACTATGTTACTGGATCTGGCTATGATGCTCAACTGCAGTATTGCTTACATGAGACATTGATTTTAGTTTGGCATTTGTGGGAACCACCCTCACCAGTAATCTCAGCACAGAGAGAACAAGGGTCCCTAATTATATGAGTGTGGGTGCATATTGCTGCCTCTCCTCTGAAAACAGTAAATTATATTTTTGGCTCTTCCTTAGGACATTTATTCTTGCTGCAGCAGGAGTCTCTTCCCCCGTCTTTGCTGACTTGTACTCACAAATGAGCAAACAGAGAAATGGGCAACAATAAACATTTGTAAATGTAACCCATTTACTGCTTAAGACAGGTGCCAGAAATGAAGTCACACCGGTAACATTTTAAACTAAACCAGCACATCAGTCATGGATAGAAAGGCCTCAGCAATAAATCTAAATGAAACAGGCCAGTATGTAAGCTAGCTTGCTCACCTGCACATGCTCATTTTGAAGTCTTCAAATACGTTATGTTAAAATTGAATTTTAGAACACCAATCATTTTTCAAATATATACAATGGGTAACTTTCCTTCCATTTCATCAGCAATTCAGCTTTAGGAAGGTCCAGTGATAAATAGTTGAAAGGGAGAGTGAGTGAAGTGGAGCCTTATTTAGTAATTGATGATTTCTTGGTGCTTGTTCATAGGGCGAAAAGCATTGGGCCAGTTGAATTGGCTCATCAAGCATGTAAACATACTGAGAGACTTAAAGCTTCCTCTCATGTAAAGATGATTCAATGTGCAGAACAAAATGGTGAAAACATTTTGATCCTGCATCTACCACTAAGTTCAACAAGCTGCAGCAATCTTGCCATGTTTAACATTGTTTCATAAGCTTGATTTTTATTCTGGCTAACATGAATGGTTTTTCATTTATGTCTTTATGGGCTTAATTAGGTAATATCCCCTTGTCTATTAAGCTCTGATTAAGTTTTCTGTAGTTTCTTTGCTTTCATATGTGATATTTCATATTAAATCTGGCTCATAATTTGTGTGTCATCATGGGTGTAACAACCTTGTTGGCCACAAAACAAACCTGTCACGTGCACATATAAAGTAACTCAAATCCTTTGACTTGTCTGCAGGCTCAAGCTTCCACTTTCCCTCTCTTAATGTACCTAAAAGCAATAATATATACAAACATACTTAAGGAGTCCTGATGCCAAATGCATTTGAATCTGCTAACCCCCCAGGGTCTTCACTTTTGTGTTTCTGTAGTGATGCTGTGATAATTCACTTTCACCATAAGTTTTTTTTTTTTTTTTTTTTTTGAGCCTCTGGGTAGAAGAGCTACAGCCAAGGCCCTTTTCTTACTCCGCTCCTAATAAAGGCTCCCCTTACAAACAAGATGAATCATGCTCGTCTTTTCCTTAAGCCTCAGCACTTTGCAGAAACCTCTCAGACAAGCATTGTGCGCTCATTACATGTACACCTCAGCACTGAAAACAATAATGGCTCAGATTTCCATGCCATTTTAGCGGGAAGAAGATTAGGGATAAAAGTACAGCCCCATCAGATGTTACATGTGTGAGGTGTTCCAGCATGGCTCTATGAATCTTTTGAACATTTATTCTTTTCGCTGTCTGGTGGTTTTGAGAGGGTCCTTAAATGCAAAACACAGCGGCGTGAGTAAAACATAACAGGTTGCAAAACAAAGCAAAGAAAATATATATATATATATTTAGATCAGCAATGTCAAAGCATCATGTAATGGATCAACTTATTAAAACAAAAAACAGCATGTAACAAAGAACAATGACATATTAAAAACACAACAGCAATATAGCAAACACATTATATAAGGCCAACAATAATAAACTACTGTAATTGTAAAAATACAAAACAACAGAAGTAACACAATGACGAAGCAAATATGACAAAACAATACAAAATGGCAAAATATATCAAAACAAAACCACAACTGATTAAAAAATATCAAACAAAAAAAGAACAAATCAAAAGAGGAGAAAACAAAAGGAAAGCTTTTCTTGTTGTGTTTCAGAAAAGTGTTTTGTGAATGTGTTCTTTGCAGTTTTTGGGTTATTGTTATGTCTTTAAAGTTGTTGTTGCAATTTTTTATTAGTAACAATGGACTTATGAACAAATTTTGATCACATTTACTGGGATGTTGATCATGGTGCATGAAAGAACAAGTACTGCATGTCAAATCTAGATGTGGATCAAATAATTTTTAAAAGATTTGTTAATATTGCGAGGTTGGAGCATTTATTCACTTTGTCACTAAACTTGAGAAAACTTAACTTGAGACATTTTCAGAGAATATTGGTCATGGCACAACGGTGACATGATTACATTTTGGTGTCGATGTGCAGGTATTTTTTTAAGGATTTGTTAACAGCACAAGACAAGACTATTGTCTCTACTTTTCAAAATGATTAGCCCTTGGCAAAGGTTTGTGTTCTGTAAACACATCTACCAGTAGTTGTGAATTGAGACAATTACACTTTTAGGAATGTCTTTAAGAAAAGAAGAGATAAAGATTGTTGCAGAGACACCTTTTGCTTGCATTGCATTTTAGGATACAAAATAAGAGGGCAGCAGAAAATCTTTCACATTATTTCCACAAGTTGTCAAATATATGCACCTAAATTTACCAGTTAATTATATTTATTAGGTCTAAAGATATACAAAAATAAACATGTAGCTGACAATGAGTTCTGATCGACAGCTGGTCATAGTGCAGACGTTTTTGGTGTTGAAAAGCCACATTTTCCTGCATTGATCCCAGGTTTCAAAGAAAATAATGCTAATTTTTAGACAATTGAAGAAGCATAATATTGCTGGTTATGATGAATTTTTCCATGGTTCAAATTTATTTTCCACTTTTCCATTCTGCATCACCACGAGCTCACACAGTGCACATGAGTGTCAAGACAATGGGCTGCACGGTACACACAAAAGTTCTGCTCTGAGATGGAGGCAACATAGTGAGGCAGCCCAGAGACACACAAACTGTCCCACATTTCTACAAAGGGCATCTGGCATCACAACGTTTCTGTAAAGTTTGGTGGCACTGGGACTGGTTTTTATGGGATGACATGGATTTAGTCCCATCTGCGTAAGAGTCAAAAATAATCATTTGTCTGAAGACGCACACAATCCCAGCATGGTGCTAACTGATTTTTTCAGGCAGCAAGAGGAATATTCTGAAATCCCACTTTAAGCAACACAGATTATGAAAGCTTTATTACATCTTTGATGCTATATTTAAGAGACTTGTTCTGCCCTCAGCATGTAGGTAAGGATCTTTAGTAATCGACTGGGTACACTCTGATGATAAAAAGCATAAAATATTTAAATAAAACTAAATTAATTGAAGAGGATTACTCAGAAATGAGTGCAGCTATGACTCCATCTGTTTCCCCTTTCCCCCTCTCCAGTTGGAGATTTCTGTGCACAAATTAACCCACTCAAGTAATTGTGCTTGACTGAGTAATGCTGCGGTATAAATATCAAACAGAAGAGAGGCCATATAAGTGGCCATTTTGGCCTTGAAGAATACAAAAAATAAGAAATGACAGAAGTTTAGAGGAGCTATTGGTAGCAGTACCCTGTTCTATTCAATGACAAGCTTAAAAATAAACCCTGAAAAAGTGATGGCCAAAATGAATCAATCTAATGATGTATCAGGTTGTGGCAAAGATATACACAGAACACCCTGTCTTAGGACAAAATTGTAATTTTAAAGGGACTGTGAGGAGAATCTATTACCGGCGACACAAAGACTCTGCTACCCATGAGCACGCGCGGCGACTGTTGTAATGCTGCGTTCCAGTAACCTCGGAACCTCTACCAGGCTATTGTTATGTTAGCATGCCCTGCATTGTTGTTCACAAATATCACATGAAGAATGTGATCACTATGGCAGCATTTTTGTAAATATAAGTCTAACAATACGATGTATACAGCTGATCTAGAGTGACACACCCCAGTCAGAAGTGCAAATGAATTGATTATTACAGGAGCTAAATAACTGTTCACACCCGAGGCATCCATCTTTGATTGTCAACTTGGGGGTGACGAGGTTTCACCGAGATCCCAGTAGGAAATTCAGACTTCGGGGGTCGTTCCAGTTGCAGTTTCCTACTTGGAACTCGGAAATTCCTATTTCTGACTACAACTGGAATGCACCAAGACATAACCCAAGCCAAAGCGTGTGTTTGTTGTGTTGTAGCCCTGACCTTCCTCAGAACTCTGCATTACTTTACAACTTCTTTCTTCAACAACTTATAGGATTCAAAGCAACGAGGTAATGTATCTCTTTCTAGTTATATGGCGGTAGTTTTTGATGTGTGACAACAAGCAATTTTTGAAAAACTTAGTATCGTAGTTTTGTAGCCGGCTATACATGGCTACTCACAGCCCAGTGCTCTAAGATGTGTCTGAATAATATAAATTTGATCTAGTTTTAATTGTCTTGTTCCCGAAGTTGAGTAACCAGTCCAGTCCAGCCCTGTCCTGTCCGACCCGACCAAGAAGCTAAGGAATAGCATTTATAGATAACCTATTTTGATGCTATAAAACTCATCAATAAGTGTGTATTTCGATCAGGCATATATCTAAAAGTGAGACTTTTTTGCAATTACTTAGAAACTCCTCACAGTCTCTTTAACTGGACAATATTCACAGCACTAGTGTGTAGCCATTTTTAATTGTTTCCAAAGTCTCTTTCAGAACTTCTTAGTTCTTCTTTTAGTTTGTTCATGAGGACAAATCTCTAGGTAGCCTTCCTGTTTGATAATTATATTCTGTTTGATATCTATATTGCAGTATTACTCATACAAGAACAGAGCAATAATCTTCAATTATTAAATTTCATCTATGTATTAATGGCATTTATATTAACATCTCTATGTTTGATATGACAAACAGCCTGGTAAGCATAAAATGATTGAGAATATCTATCCTTTACATTTACAACTACAATTCAAAAACAGTTTGCAGTTTGTTACACTGCTGTGGCTGTTTCCTCTGATTCACATGTAGGTGTGGAAACTGATTAGTTCTTATCAAACCAATTCAATTCTTTATAGATTATTTTACAGATCCCTGCGAATTTTCTGTGTGGATAAAAGTTAACTAGTTTTCAGTGGCATCAGTGTAAAACACCCTTGTATGAAATCACACAAACACTCTGGACAAGAAGCAGTTTGAGTCACTTTCAGCAAAACTGTGCCAACTATGGGTCTCCTCTGTCTCCCTTGCAGCATGGACAGATCTTTGATTTCTTTGTTGTTGTTTCTGCTGACTGCCTGAGATTAGAGCATGGTAGCATTGGTGAGGAAGGCATGCAGAGCAGTTTGAGGGAATTGATTAGGGAATTGAACATTAAGACTAATGATATCAATTCCTTGAGAGAGAGCTGTTATCAATTCTCATCTGGAATTCTCTTTCAATTCCCACCCCCATTCTTTTTATCGTTTAAGAACATATTTTTTTGAACAACCAAAATCATGCTTTACAATTGTGACCACAAGATCAGTCAAAATAGTTCAAGCAATTTTTTTTCTTCAATCAAGCAGCTCTAAAATGGAGTGAATCACCTGTGCATTGGTGCAGAAGGGGCACCAGTGACTGGTTTAAATGGATCTAACTGTTGTTTTTTAAATGTGAATCCACCTCCTAACAGGCATGAATTAAACACCATATAGTAACAACATCATAAAAATCAATCAAGCTGTTTTTTATTTATGAAATCTGGATGATCGTTTCTTACTCTGCCAAGTTATTTAAGTATTCGCTTTAGCTTTATCATTTTTTTTTTTGGAATACTTGACAGTAAGCAGCTTTAGTGTTGTACTATTCCTAAGAGTAGTCATCTTACCCCAGTCAGTTAGAAAGAAGTCTGATGCAGCTCTTCTGCAGAAAAAGAAATCCAAGCCAAAAACAGATCCATTAAAAGGCAGAGTCCACATCTTCATCTGTTGTTTTTTTCTCAACCTCAGACAAGTAATCTCTCCAGAGCATCACAGCTGCAGGAATTTACAACACAAAAGAGAGGCCGGACATTTTCAGGCACAAACAAAGCAAGAGAGGCACTTTGTTATTTCTTCTTATCTTTAATTTCCTGGACCAAAACTTTGTGAACACGATCTAATCCAAGCAAAACACAGACGGAGAAGATTCAATGCGCCTGTTTGTCTGCTAATGCAATGTGTGGCTGCTAGCTAGTTACCTAGTCTGGTTAATTAACCCCCCGAGGTTTAGCAGAGCACAGAGGCTGCTATCTGGATAGGCCTACTGGGTTCAATCAAGACCACAAACTAAACATTGTATATGGCATGAAAGTGTTGTAGTAAACACATTCTCCTCTCTCTGGGAGCCCTGGGGAGCTCTTAATCAAACCACAGTGCACATACACACAACGGAGGCTCTGCGCAGAATGAAGAGGAGAAAAGACAGAAAAGCGAATGAGGACCCTGCCCTTTTTATCTGAACTCCTCTGTGACATTTGAGCTCTGATTCTCTCCGCTGAGACTGTTTACCAAACCACAGGCAAGAAATCACAATATATGGTGGAGAATTATGCATTGTTTCTAATTATCTGCTTCACCTTGCATGAGTTTGTTCCTCACATGGGGAAGAGAGTTAACACGAGGCAATCAGAGTAATTTAACTGATCTATGTTTTGTCACTCTACACAGAATGTGATCATTAGCAATCTGTTGTGATGTAAAAGCTAAGCATTTACTCTAATGCTACGGATGCTATATATTTTGTTTTTGCATGATGAACACTGTAGTTTCTTAAATAGCATCTTTATCTTTACTGTTTATTTGACTTTTTCATGAATAAAATATTATCTTTCTCATTCACACATCATGTTCAAGAATCACTTGGCTCTTTTATGAGCACTCAGCCATTCTAACTTGGTTAAAAGGGCTTTTTAAATCTAAAATGACAAGAACAATGAAAGAAAGTAAAACTTCATCTTCTTAATTAGACTATTACATTTTTGAAGGGTTGCTTCTGTACTGCCTTTTGATCATGATCATTTGATCAATGATCATTCTTACCTTTGTTATATATCAGTACATCAAGAGACAACGTGGCTCATGAAAGTATAAAACAGTTTGTGATTCCATTCATTATCTATCCTGCTTATACCTTTCTGGGTTATAAGGAACTGGATCCCATCTCAGCTGACACTGGGTAAGAGGCTGGGTACACCGGGAACCAGTCACTAGCCAATCAGTGACCACATAGTGACAAACAACCATTTACTCCCATCAAGGGCAACTTAGAGTCAAAAAGTTAAACTTATAAGCATGTTTTTAGTCTTTGGGAGGAAACGAGAGTGCTGATGAAATCCCATGCAGGCAGCGAGAGAGAACACTCAAACTCCACACAGAAAAGCTGACACAGGGGTCAAACCAGCAACAGTCTTGCTGAGGGGCACACACACTAACCTGCTTTGCCACTATGCCGCTCCATTTTCTAGTTATAAAAGGATTCTGTAAATTTATGGTGGTGCTATCATTATATCTATATATCTATATATATATAGATATATATATTTCTATCTCCCTCTCTGTCTCTCTCTCTCTCTCTATATATATATATATATATATGTATATATACATGTATATATATATATATCCATGTATGTATATATATATATATATATATATATATATATATATATATATATGTATATATATATATATATATATATATATATATATATATATATATATATATATATATATATATATATATATATATATATATAGATAGATAGATAGATAGATAGATAGATAGATAGATAGATAGATAGATAGATAGATAGATAGATAGATAGACATATATATATTGTGCCATCTACACAAAAAATGAAAAATATTATCCTTGTCAAGTTCATCGTCAGCTTGATGTTTTTGTCTCTGCTTTTGCCAGATATTTCCAAAGGTACATGGGAAGAGGAAAAGACTGTCTGCAGCCAAAAATATGTTAAAAAAAAAAAAAAGGAAGAAGAAAAAAAAATGTTGCTGAAAGTCATTTTGAAAAATCAACAAATTATGATATCACTTGAGACACTTATATTACACCATGCACTCATTGAAAATTGTAATAGTTTTTTTTGTAAATGTTTGGTAAATTGTATTGAATAATTGACTTACTTTGCTATTATTGTTTCTCCAAAACTCTTTAATGAAATATTGGAACATAAAAATAAGCATCGATTAATGTTGTATTGTGAAAAAGGTATATGTGAAATATTTATTCTTAGATGAATGGTAAGCACATTGTTTTGGTTGAATTAAAAAGAGGTTTAAAATGGCTTTCATGCTGTATAAAGCTTGATTAACGTAACTTGATTACATTACTATTATGTCTGAGTTCAAATTTAAATGTTTAAAAGTAGCTAAATGTTGGAAAAACACCTGATTGCATGTGGACATAGTCTGAAAAGGGAATACTTGGCTAGCTGTGTGGTGGTCCAAGTGCCCTCAGCTGAAAACAGCAGAACTGCAGGACTTCCAAAATCTGATTTGCAAACAGCAATGAGTGAAGGAAAAGTGGACAGATTTAAATTTTTTAAGGAAACAGTTTTCTTGTAATTAGCTGCCATCTAGGACATGGTCGGACATGCTTTTTAAATCTGTTTTCATTTGTTTTGTGTGACATTTTAGTGGAAAAATGAAAATAAGTAGCCTGCAGAGGTTTTTTTTGACAGCCTTTTGGATAGTACTGAGGGGAATGGAGGTCAACGCAAGGACAGAACATGAGACTAAATGACCTTCTGGCCCCTCAAATCTAGCCTTTTACTCCCTAAATAAGAGTGGTTAATTTTTCAAAGCTTCAGGTGTCCCTGAAATAGTTTCATCACAAAAGTGGCCAAGACATATAGACTGAATACCTGCAAAAGTAATGTGTTGCTTTCGCAGGTGCAGTGCCAGACAGTTTACATAAACTCATTAATGATTAACTTCTTGCCATTTCTGTATCAGAGAAGAAGACATGACACTGGCAGGACTCGGATAACAAATTGCTCTTCCTTCACAGGGAAGAGAGGCCTGTAAAATACATTTTCTCAAGTAACTTGTGGCAAAGTTAAAGGGGACAGGCAGCTGGAGAAAGACAGTAAAAGTTCAATCATATCACCGAAGCAGAACATTTATCACCTGTCCCAGCCCTCTTGTAAACCACAAGGTCTTGCGCCCAAATTAAAGTGGACACTGCCAGGAAATAAATAATTAAAGGCTTTTTTTTTGTATTGTGAGGTTCCTGAATGATAAATGATGAAGCCTGGATGTACAGTCCTGGACCTCAAACACCTGGTGAGGGAAGGTGAGGGATGGGGTGTGGGTGATCAGTGAAAGGGTTCAAGAATTGTAGGGCTGAGTATCTGAATGACCGAGAGTTGAGTGTTTGGTCTTTACTCAAATGGAAAATTTAAATCAACTTATCCAGTGCCACTGACCCCATATGGTAAAAATTTCTAGTTCATCGACACAGCAAAATTAATCTGAGATCCTTATCATTAATAACAAATACCTGTTATCAATATGAAATGATAATTGATATCACTGGGATTCAGTAATTGGTATTTTTATTTTTTTGTGCCTCTCTGCCATCATTGGAGCAAAACAAGATAGTAGATGGATCCAGATAATGGGGATGAAGAATTAAGCATCATATGCAGAGAAGAGCTCACAAGTCAGACTTGAACCAAGACCAATCAGACGAGACAGCTGACAATGGCCACTGGGGCCTCAGGTAGGGGTGTGTGTGTGTCACATTTAGCTCTGTTTCTGCCACCACTGCTCATCTCTCCAAACATCCTTCCTCAATAAAGAGCTTCGATGGGAAGTTAAGAAAGAAAGTGTAGGCTCCCCATAAGAGACTTGATTTGATGTACTGGCAAAACCGCAGGATGAAAACATTCTGTTCAATCAAGATGAATTTCTCTGCTGAAAATACACAATTAACTTTTAATGTGAAGATACAAGAAGGAGAAAGCTTGAACTCTGTCTACCTTGTCTGTGAAATATTCTGTTAAAGTGCACAAACAGTACATATCTGTTGAAATAAGGTAAACACAGCTCTCTGTAGAAATGTGTAAGGCTTCTGACATACGGTAGGCATGCTGCTCATGCAAGCAGCCTGAAACCTTTGACACGATGATTTTCAACATACCAGATGCACCTTTTAAATATCATTATATCATCAGCGCAACAGCCCATAGAAAGTATTTGGCAACTGGCAGATCCTTTCAAAAGTATATCTGGCAGGTGACTGGACAATTGTTCCTTCTGTCATACTCATGTCAGGCCTCAAAGTAAAATTCAAAATGCAACCCACTTTAAAGAACAGCTATAAAAAATAATTTAAAGAAATGCTTTCAATGTTGTTTTTGTTTTCAATTTAAGAAAAAGTTATGTGGTTCAGATCTGATAAAACTACTAATGGAGCTGTTAGCATCTACTCTAATTTCTGTATGTGCAGCCACTCCCTTCTGCCATCCAGCTCAAAGTCTTCCTGTTCTGAAGGACTCTGGGTCATGCTGCTTTGGCCTGAGCATAATTATTGTAGATTGGTGCCTGGCAAGATGGAGCTGTCTGATAACAGACTTTGAATCAGGTAGATCCAGCTACTAGTGATGTTAATAACCATCTCCACAGCTGTTATACTGCTAAAATACATCCAGAGTGGAACTGTTGTCATTTGTAATGTTACCACTGGTAGCTCCTGTGCCTTTTGTTTATGGCTAATAGTACTCTACTACCTGGATTTATACAAGCACAGTGGATGGATGGCAGCTTCTTTTAGGAACAATAGCAGGAATCTTTCAGCAACAATTTCTTGATTGTCTCATGTTTGCTCATACACATATGTTTACACTTTTGTCAAACGTGCATTGCTAATGTTAGCAGTATTTAACAAACTACCTTAACCAATGACAACGGGTCTTGTCTTAAACTTATGCTGCTAACTAGAAAAGCACTCGAAATGCACAGACCTCCGTCAGCACCACAGTCCTCTCCCATGTTGAGATTTTAACCAAGAAAAAATGAGTCCTACCTTTATTCCATCTAAATATTTAGATTCCTTGACGATGAAAACATACCGTTAGCAATTGGATTGTATCTATTTTAGTTCAGCAGTTCTTCATGAAAATTGCATTTGTCGTCATGGCAGATCCAAAACCGGATCATTCCCAATATTGAATCATTTTTTCCTCGTCCCAATCTGGACATTTCCTGACAACTTAATCAAAATTTGTCCATAACTTTTTGAGTTACGCTGCTAACAAAGAAACAGAATAACAAATAAACAAACAAACAGAAGCCGGCAATAATATAACCTCCTGGTGCAGGTAATTATGGCAATTTTGCTTTTTCTTAATTTTCACTTGTTCAATGAACCAATTTAAAAAGCATATTTAAGTGAATTAGAAAAAAAAACTTTTGGGAACATCCCTAGCTCGTTAAAAGGCCAAACAAACAGCAATCAACACTAATAATTCAACACACCTGTGTGAAGGTAACACATTTTTGTCACCAGGGAACATTGTAGCATGTTAAGTTAAATTGCCCACTGGGGAGCAGGGTTAATATTTAAATTATGTGTTTTTCATGTTTCCACTGAACTCCAGGTTAATTCTTATCATTGTATTCCACTGCATTTTCCCCACTTAAGCCAGGTGTTTGTTCAATCAACAGATGGCTCTTATTGGAGCGAAAGGTCTAGGCATATTAATGCACATCGGCAAAAACACAGAAAAAGCCTCTAAAGGAGATATTACTAAGATTTTCTAAACACAGTAATACTGAAGTTTAAAATAAGGTTATGTATAAAGAAAACTGTTTAGGCCAAAATCAAACTTATTAATTTATTTTTCATTTGTGAGATATTGCAATATGAACACAGTGGAGGCAAATCCACCCCTGCAGAAAACTATTGATATCTCTATTAAGATGCACTGCTGGAACTATTAAAGTTCCATTATACAAAGCAGGACACTATCCTAATTATACATGTGCTGTTACATCCATGAGCGTCAGTAGACTGTTTATTAGACAACCTGAAGTGTGGCAGTCCTCACTATCATATCAGATATCAGATTAGTCATCTCTTATTTTGAGGGCGCAGGCAGCCACGTCTGATTTTTATCTCTCAAGTGCTGCCCAGGAAATTACCCACCCATTTCACATCTAAAAGACGGATAACAGCTGAACTATCCAAAGTTCAGCTTCCTGTTTAGATCCTTCGTAAGTGCACAGACAGGGTTAATCTGCAGACTAGATTTACTGCAGCCACAAAGTGAGAAGGCTGTGTGCAGCAGATGCGATTGTGAAAAGTATTTTAGCTCTACGGCTGTCAAGCACAGAAAAATTATATTTATATATAATCAGTCTGATGCTTGAGAGAAAACAACAGCAATCCCACCTGCTGCTGTGGAAATAACCTATGTGCAATTTTAGATTTTCCTATGGAGTCATGCCATGGTGTCATTTTGAGCCCATTATAGCCAATTACACCCACACTGGCTGACAAAAACATTGAACTAAAATAGAAAGCAGAAAATCTGAAGTATGGAAAAACATGATGCTGGATGTGAAAGTTAATTTATAACACAAACAATGATCAGAAAATGCACCTGAGAGTTCAAGGCTGAGAATACCAAAACTCAAAATACAATTCCAGGAAACATTTAAATACTTTTTTTTTCTTCGATCCCCAAAATGCCATCTATTCTGGTCTGAATTTTGGAATCAAATAAAAGGGACTCCCAAAAGACTTTGTGACTGTTGGTTGTTTAAAGTGATGATTTTTACTCCTCTTAACTCAAACTTCAAAAAAGCTTTTCTAAAGTTACTGATGGAGCTTCATCAACCAAGTAACAAGTTCTAATTTCAGGGGTTTGTCATGCTAGTGCCAGCTGTAATTAAGATGCCAAATATTAAAAAAGAGAGTTATTATTCAGTGCCCAGTTGATGCCACAAGAGTCCGAACGGCATACAAAGAATAACTCATGAACATATGACCATCCCTTAATGGCTAATATCTGATTTAGGGCATAATAAACTGGATAAAAATTTGGTTGAGTGAAAGCATGCTGGCATATTAATAAGTTGACTGATGGTTAAAAGAGTGGACATTTTCTCTTCATCAGCCAAAGCAGTGACAGTGTAGCCTGTCCACCCTGACTAGTAGTCTTTCTGTGCTTAAAAAGTAAATAATATCATCATAACAGATCTTTTTTTTCATTATTTTGCTAAAAAAAAAACATCTGACAGAATCAGTCAGAACTTTATAAAGCAATAACCACAATATTGCTCATCACAATCCAATAACTATTCAGAGCTATTTTAAAAGAATCTGTTTTGGGCATGAGAAAATCAGGTGATGATCCTTTATGCCTGAGGAGCAAATGACATACTATAGACTACAACTGGAGGTGGTCTAAGACGAAACTGGTTGTGTAGCTGCTCTACTGTGCACAGCTACCTGTAGCTCCACCCTCACAGGTGTATCACATTGATTTCCTACCACTGCTGTATCAGTAATTTAAGCCCTAATACTCCATGTAACAAGACCAGTGCATAGCGTGAATTGCAAAAAAATGCAGAGCTGCTAAAACGTTACAGCATTAAATTACACCAAACTGTCCAATTACTACATTCTCAGGGGATAATTAGTAATTGTGGACATCTGTGAGCAATAATCAAAGTCATTTATGTGAATTCAAATTAAGCAAATATGATCACTTTTAATGACAACACATTTGCATTCTGGGTCTGAATTCTTAAATCTTAAAATAGGCTGTTCTTTTCCTCTTACTCAGTTATATCATCCTACTCAAATCTGGAGATTTCAAAGGATTTCAGTGTTTTATTCAAAAACTTTATTCATTATTTCTACGTGGGGAAAGCTTCCAAAGAGAAGACCGACATGGAGCAATAAAACCCTCCATTACAAAGCATGCTAATGAAATGTGTACAAGGATTAGCAGCTCCCAAAGCAGGGTGAGGCAGGGTTCACTGCAGATTTTATGGACCCCTGAAGTTGTCTGGGGGAAATCATGTCTTCATCTCCATCCTGGGCAACATTGGCAAAATAATAAAAGATGCCAAAATTGGCTTGATGTACAGTATTGGAGCATGCTTGCACAGTCCAGACACACAGACTGCCTGGTTTATGAGATTTTAGGCAAACCATGCTTCAGGGCTCAGTTTTTAGCCTCCTTCTATTCTGTCCCCGCGGTGCTGTGGCTTAGTTATTATGTCTCACACAGTCGGGTCCAAAAACACATCTCTGCACGCCTGGCTGACATTTCCAAGTGGATGTTTCCCACAAACTCGAGTCTCTAAAATGACTTTCTTCCTCCGTGTGAAAGCCCACCTCCTATAAGATGAAGCTACAGTAACACCTCTCCGATCTGCAAAGACCTCTGTGTGATCTCTGACAGCCCACAGTCTTATAAGGCGGTAGAAACTGTTCAAGACTTGAAATCTGCTCTCCACACCCTGCTATGAATCACACCCACAGTCATAAGAAAGCAGCACCCTAGTTGTTGCTATTGTCATGTCCAGGCTAGACTGTGGTAGGTCTTATTACTGGCTTTTTTGCAACCACTTTTCAGCTGTAGAGTCCAACAGTGAGCACAAGCTTTTTTTCGGTGTCCGTAAGCATTTTACCCTGCGTCCAATGATATTTTAGGGAATCCTCATATAATTTATTTTAATCCTGTAACCAAGCCAACCAGGAAACTAAATACCCATGCCTATAAAAAAACATAATATTTAGAGGGCAAGACAAATGAGAAGATGGCAGAATAGACACAGGTTTTAGATATGTGAAAATCATTCAACATAGGAAACTAGAAAAGCACTCAGAGAGCGCAGACCTCCGCCAGCGCCACAGTCCTTACCCATATTGTGATTTTCACCATAAATATTAGTCCTACCTTTATTTCATCAAAATATTTAGATTCCTTGACCATGAAAACATACCATTAGCAATTGGATTCATAATGATATCTACTTTAGTTCAGTAGTTATTCATGAAAATCACATTTTTCACCATGGCAGCCAGACGCTGATCCGGATCAACACCAAAATCGAATCAGTTCTTCCTTTTCCCATGCTGAACATTTTCTGAAAATTTCATCAAAATCCATCCATTACTTTTTGAGTTATTTTGTTCATGGACGGACAAACTCTCCCAAAAACATAACCTCCTTGGCAGAGGTAATTAACTTTAGTTTATAAAAGGCTTCTTTAGTCCTTCAGACCACACTGAAGGTCAAATCTAAAGTATACATTCACTCTCACATTCACTTTGATGGGTCTAAGTTTCAGTGAAGGTTTTCCATCCCTGCAAGCTTTTATCCGAGTGATATCGTCATGGGATATGTTGCCGTCACACACATAGATTCTTAAAAATTGGAATCAGTTTTGGACATGTAAGATGTATCGCGTTATGACAGACAGAACAGTGTTGTTCTTGTCGTATGTGGTTTTCTGCATGACGATAAGCATAGCACACCACACGCAAACTGAGTTATTCACCCATAATCGGGGTTTTACTCTCACATCTTAATTTCATGTGATCAATGAGACTTTATGGGAAACAAACTTGACAGACAACATTAGGAGTATCTGAGGCTGAATGTGGCTAATGGCTTGCGTTCTATGACATTCTATAGCTCCTCTCCTAAATTTGCCATTATGCTGTATAAACAGTTGTTTTTTTCCACAAATCAAGAAGTTGGTTCTCCATTTCTGGAGTCCATCTAACTTTATGCTTCACCTTTACTCTTGTCATGGCTACATTTGCCTCCTTCTTCAGCCAGCTTGCCCCCTGATTGACACTGTTCTATTACGTGTGACAAACCATCAACAACATGCTTGGCTGTCCTTGTTGCACTCCACCTACATTAGCATTTCTGATCATAAATACCAAACACATTTAATATTTAGGGTCTTAAGTGGTGGCATCCACAGTCCTCTACAGAGGAGAAAAACTAACTTTTACACACTTCACTTTACAGGATAATCAGTTAAGAGCATCAAAACACCAGAAAACTGGACCCATGCTGCTCTGGCCTGAAGCAGTAATGAAGCCCAAATGTGGGCCAATTGTCTTTAACTGTGTACTTCGCTTAAGGTGTTTGTACGCTAACTGGGGACTCTTATTAGAGTTAAAAATCTAGGCATAGTTGGGGCGGACATTAGCTCAGTTGGTAGAGCGTCCGCCCCATGTACGGAGGCTGCCAACCCCCAGCAGCGGCTGCTGGTTCGAATCCCGGCCTCAGCCCTTTGCTGCATGTCATCCCCCCTCTCTTCACCCGCTTTCCTGTCTATCTTCAGCTGTCCTATACGATAAAGGCCATAAAAGCCCCAAAAATAACTTAAAAAAAACCCAACAAACAATGTAGGCATAGTTGTGCAGCCAGAGTAAACAATAGAGCACAGAATTGGAAAGCTTAGCCTAAAAACGAAACAAATTCAATGTGATTTACTCACTTCACTAATATGGTCAACAATATGATTCTGTTCTGTATGGAATAGAAGCCAAGGGAACTACACATCTCACAAGCTATTATAATTGCCTTAATCAATGTAAGATGAAAGCTTTCAAACTTTATAAAAATGTTTTTATTAATGAAGCAGCTTGTGTTTATTCAGTGTTTGATGTAATTTTACGTATGGATAAATACTGAGGCTTTTACTGCATGAGTGACAACATTTTGATAGTAGCAGCAGGCTCCACCATTCATAGATGAAGCAGTGGCATAGTATGATTATGGATCATGTATTTCTCTATACTAAATTGCAAATAAATTCTATATTCTTGAAATAAAACCCTTTATTCTTTAAACGAATCTGACAGAATAAAATTAGAATCTTTGAGCTGCTAAAAACATCTTTCACAGTAGCTTGTGGTACTTCTGTGAAACAAGATTGATGATAAATCCCCTGTTGAGAATCTGAAAGGGAATTTTACTTCAGATTGCTCAGGTCCATTCTATGGCTGTCCTTTTAGTCGCTGAAATTAGAAACCTTTTATGCCTTTATGCATTTTCTTTCCAGTGCACTTAAGCTGGAATGGCGTCAAAATTTTGTGACAATGGGAAAGAAATGTGAGCAATCACATCTGAATTGATTTACCCTTTACCAACAGCTTTTACCTCACTTGAACTGATTACAATACAATGTCTCTAAAAAGTGCACTTTGACTTGATAAAAGGAGCTGAAAACTTGGTGACATCCTGAATATTTCTTTGTAGCCTTACAAATGTCTCACTAACTAGGCAACAATACTGAGTTTTACAACTCAAAAACACTATAATCTGCTTTATCAGGTCTGTGTGGGTGCAGCTTTATCATACTTGGCTGACTCAGATGCTGATTTGAGTGTTGAGTTTGTAACATCACATTTTTCTACACCCACTTCAAACCACTGATAAAAGAACATACGAGTCATGAAAGGCAAAAATCAATGTTAAACAATAAAAATACTGGGGTTATAGCAGAAAATGTGTTCATTCATACACAGAAGCTTCATCTTTTTAAACTGTGTATCTCTACTTAGCCTTAAAGTTTAGGCTGTCTGAAATGCAAGAATATTAGGCATGAAAGTTTCGCCACCTCCCACTGACACTTCAGGGATGATGACATATTGTTACCTAAACTCAAATAAAATGAACATCATTTTGTGCCTGTCTTAGGAGCCCTGCAGAATGTCATCCCATCAGCTGTGGCAGGAAACACTGAGCTATATTCAACCCAAAAGATGAGATTATGTCTGCACTGAAATATGTTCTCATCAATGAGCAACCTCTCTCCATAAGTCACTGTGACATGAAGAAAACTCAAAGTCTTGTTAAAGTCTGGGAGTTTTGTGAAGAATTCTGAAGTCCACAAGGTCTCTTGTCCCTTTAGAACAGAGGTCAACAACCTGTAGCTCTAAGCTACTGGTAGATCTTTAAGGTATTTCTGAGATCTTTGGGACTGGATGGTTAGTTCTTTGATATTTTCACTTATCTATGACATGCATAGATCCGGTGAATCTAGATGCTTTGCACAATCAGTTGTGTCTAACTGATTTCCACTCATCCTGCTAGTTTTCAGTATTAGCAGGTGTTCAGACTGATTTAAATGTGTTTGAAGCTTGCATCCTCAAAGTGTTATTATCTTAATTTCTTAGAGTGGATGATTTTGTTTTGAATGAGGCTGCATAGGTTGTAAAATGGAATTGAGACCTCAAACCCACTGTTCGGTTTTTATTTCCCGCTTTATAACACTGATGGACTGAAGATTTAATCTAAATGCTTTAATGTGGGTAAAATAAAAAATGGTTATTGAAAATAAGTTTTTATCCAGGGGCTTGGGGAATTTAGCAGAGTACAACTAGCTTTCACCAAAACCATCACAGGGAATATTCATTTGAAATAGATTGGTGACCACTGCTTCAGAGAGACTACAATTATGTTTCAACATTGAGCAAAACTGCATAAAGACTGGATAAATTCCTTTCCAGCTGACCTCCACGTTTTAGTTTCTGCATGAATTGCCAAAGCATACCTGAACAGATGCATGCACTTTAACTAGTTGATCCAAGTTTTTTTTTTTATCAACAATACTGTTGAAAGTAGCTACAAGTAGAATCTCGATGCTTTAAATGATGCAGCGCAGTTGGTAAACTGAAAAAAAATACTCAGTCCTGCTTTAAGAAGAAATAAGAGCACTGTAGGATTGTTTGTATTTTGTACATGACATAAAGTGTGCTAATTAAATATTGAGAGCAAGCTAGCAACAAGTCTCATTTCCCATTTCCTTAATGACTACCGTGTAGCAATCTAAACCTGTAAAAGGAAATTTTGTATTGACAATTAATTGAAAATATCAAAAAATGTTTAGATGCTATTTCCAAGTCATCTGTGCAAAATTTATCTTAATGCAAACATATTTTTTTCCTTTAATTTGAGTGTACTAAGTGAGGTAGGTAATGCAGTTGATAATTTCAGTAGCACCTGAAGGTGGACGTTCCACATTGTTGTTGTTGCTGTTGAAAGGAGGAAGCATAACCAAAGACATGGGTTGTATTTTCAGCTTAGATGAGCTGAGTTCAGCTCCCAATGGCAACAATGCTGCATCTAAGTAGAAAAAATGCTCGGAAATTTTGAACTTCTCGAACTTTACATATGGACAAGGCAGTTGCCAGAAAGGCAGTTAAATAAACTAAAGACAGAAGGTACTTCCAATGCTTAGTGTAAGAGGCAGTTTAGAGTGGTGCCTGACACAGATGGACTAAACTGTGAGCCTAAATCCTCAGGAGGACAATCTGGGTGGACTGTTAAACAGAATCCATTTTGATTAGACGACACCATCAGATCAATCTGTGACGGTCAGGAAAGTAACTTTAACAGTGGAAGCTGAAGGGTGCACAATGCAGATATGCTATTGGAGGATTTCTTACAACAATTTTGTAAGAATCCTCTTTTATAAACTATCAGTGACTTTGTATTGCCATTTTTTTCTTTTTCTTCATTTCTTCTAATTTGAAATATTCAGATTATCTAATTTTACTATTCTTTGCTGTCCTTTCATGCTTGGAATGTCATATTTTTTGCTTAGCTCTTTGAATTGCTCTGCGAATAAACTGTACAGTATAAATAAACTCCCACTGCCTTGCATTTACAATTTAATCCAGCTACAGGGGCATTTATTTCACACAAGGTGTAGTGTAAGATATTATTTGCGCATGGGATGATTAAAATTACAAAGCAAAATACAGCCATCAGAGATGAGCTTAGTTATCCATGATATTGAGTATTTTCCTTCCTTAATACGTAAGCAAGTCTGCATGATTGCATATTTCATGATTGATTATGGAAGTGTATTAAAACAACAAAATAAAAACAGCCGAGGAAACAAAATATTACAAAAACATCCTGTTCAGGTGCTGTTAGCGCTCGCTGGCATTTATGTGATTAGTAGACGTTGAAATTATCAGCTCTGCCTGCCGCCGCCTCAGAGCTGTGCCCTGCCTTAAAGATCCTTCCCGTTCAATTTAACGCCATGTTGCCCACATCCTCTTTAACAGTTTGCCTGTGCTGTTCCGAGGCAGTGCATTGCTTCTCCTTTCCCATTGGACGGGATGCTCTAGAGTCCAAGCCGAAGATGGGGCAACCGTTGCCTCCCACCCAACTCTGCCGCATCACTTAGCTCAGATTTAATTAACTCCAACCAGCCTCTCTCCGGGACTGACGGCTGCAGCGGACTGCCCACTGGGGGTTTCTGATCATGTAGAGGACAGGAATACAAACGAGGACCTCAAGCTGAAGGGAAAGCAAATCACAAGCTGGCGATGGTGATGCCATGGCTGGTGGAATACATAGAAAACAGCAGGATTTTACCCTGCGCTTAGGGCCAGGGCTTTTTTCATACTCATCCCTTTATTCTTCCAGTATCCCTAACCTCCCTCCTCCTTGCTTCCTCTCTGATTTCTCACTCCTGTGCCTAATTAGGCCCTACAGTTAAACAATGCTCTCTGCTTCCGAGGGTCTTACTTTACAAAGGAAAGAGGGAGAGTAGAGAGGGGGAGATTCATATTCAACTCACAGAAAACTATTAAAAAACTCTGCTGACACGCCATATTTCACCCCTGGCTCTCTTGCTCCACTTGCACTAGAAGAGACACACATGCACACACTCTGCCTGATAACACAGTATGTTCTATGTGCTTCAATATCACAGGGTGGTCCAACACTCTATTTTCAGGCATGTGAGAGTGGCATCTCCATTTAAAACGACTGCCTCCGTCTGTTCCGGCCCACCTTCTTCCTGGATACCAAGTGATCCATGAGGACTCCACCACTACAGTGTCAGCAGCCTGACAAATGTGCTACGCCTGCAAAAAGCTTGTACAAGCACAAAGATATCTGGACTATTTATCTTCCTGCTGGAAAAAATTTATCAGAATATGAAAGCATATCAACCGCATCCATTTTGTTTGGAATCAAATCTGACAATAACCGAGTGACACTGGGCAGATGATAGATGGGGAAATGTAGAGGAAAAACAGAAAATAGCAATTTCACACTGAAATTATTTCATGTTCAATATCCGGTTGGTTTCCTTCCAGCTATTCACATTTCAGTTGAGGGGAAGCAATTCTGCAGTTTGATGCGCCTTGAAATAGCTGTGGTCAGAGACACATCACCGACGAAAAATCAGCAATAAAATGTTTTTCTGACGGATCACTTTTAGTTAGACCTCTAATTTATCAGGTCTTCCATTCATACACAATGTGTGCTTATTCAGTGACCTGTTATTCCAACAAGTATATCGTAATAAAGTATGTCTGACTGTTTTGTACTAACACAGCCCCTCTTGGAGCTGGATCTGAAGAGCTTCAAAATGACAATAAAATATTAATCAAAGGCAATATTTGATGGTTTTCAGCTGAATGATTTCACAGGCGGCATCCAGGCAGCAGGTTAGTGTGTGTTCCATGAAGCATAAAGATTGCTGGTTTAACTCCCCGTGTCCACCAGGATCTTTCTGTGTAGAGTTTTCATGGTCTCCCTGTGCCTGCCTGGGTTTCCTCTGCGGACTGTTGTTTCCTCCAATGGACCAAAACATACTTGTTAGGTTCATTGGTGACTCTGAACTATGAGTATAAGCACGAATGGTTGTCTGTCTCTCTATGCTGAACTGTGATTGACTGGCACACAGTTAGTACCTGCCTCTTGCCCAATCACAGCTGTTAAGTGGTAGAGCTCATGGATGGTTTGATAAATGCTCTTACATATCTTTATTTTTTTTCTATAAAGAAATAATACATGGTTTTCAAAACACAAGGACCACAAACTTTAATATGATTACAGTAATAATCAAGTCTTACTCATTGTTTAGTAGCACAGTGACAAAATAAGTCAGACAATCAAAATCAGTCAATTTGACATTGCATTTTGCCAAGTACCATTAAACAGGTGATATTCTATGTAATATACCCACCTACTATCATCTGAAGAAAAAGCCCTGATCAATGTCTACAGTCAATCAGCTACTGTTACACTTTGACCTGGAAATTCCCAATAACAGAGTGAGTTGCATCTTTTACTGAGGATTACTTTGGCAGCAATTTGACCCCAAAATTGAGATAATACTGTTCCATTGTTTTATTGCAATATTTATTATTATAATTTACTTTAACCATGTGGTGACTTCACTGGTCAAACCTTAAAACCGCCTCTAACATGCTCCTTTGGTTATCAAACAGCTGACTTCATATGGCTCAGTCCAATTCTGTCAAAAACATAAACCTGTTCTTCCAATTTCAGAAACTGGAATAGAGCAGTGTCTTGATTTCTTGAAACCAAATCTCGTTACCTGGAGAGCTCCTGTAGAAAGCTGCATACTGTGTCATATAAACCTAGGTTTCTGACAGCTTTCTTCAAACCTTACAGGCAACTGCATAAATAAGACTGTGTGATCAGAAACAAGGATAGTGGTATTTATCATGGATACAGGAGGCTAATATTCAAGTGTCCCTGTGTGCGTGTTTATATCTGAACATTATGAAAACCTGGATACTGCTCATAACCAGGAAACTCAGGTCCATGTAAAGTCCTTCGTCATAGTCCTTGTGTACCAAGATTCAGCTACAAAATCAAGGGAGATTTTTTTTTAGTAAGTGGGAAATATCAGGCAGCAAGTGAAAATATTGTCCTCAGAGTGGATTTTTAAAGCAGAAAAAATTGTGAAGCTTATGGATCTGAGCGAGTTTGACTAGGGCCAAATTGTTGTGGCCAGGGCCAAAGCATCACCAAAACTGCAGCTCTTGTGGGTTGTTCCTGGTCTGCAGTGGTCAGTATCTTTTAAAGTTGTCCAAAGAAGGAACAATGATAAACAGGCAGCAGTGTCGTGGGCAGTCAAAGCTCATTGATACACAAGGTGAAGGCTGGCCTGTGTGATCTGATCTAAGAGATGAGCTACTGTTGCTCAAACTGCTGCAGAAGATAATACTGATTCTGACAGAAAGGTGTCAAAGTACACACAGCATTGCATGTTTTTTTTGGCCATAAACCGGCAGGTTTAGTTCATAATGTTATGTCTGATCAGTGCACATGCATTGCAAGATTTCGGTTGTATTCTCATCATAAAGACTTGAAAAAATGCACTGTCTTGTTTTTTTTCTATTTTCAAAACAACTTCAAGATATATTTTTATTTTAAGTATGCTTATGTGAGAGTATTGCCAATCTTCTCATTCCACATACTTCATAGAAATAACACACTGCCAAAAACATCAACACAGTCCCTGACAGCTGACAGCCTTACATCAACTCTTGGGATTTTTGCTAAGTAATCTCTACTCAAATCATCATCTCACAGCCTGTCCAGAGTTATAAATTCCTTCAGTTGCTAACAGAGCTCAATGCAAGCAGAAAATCTTGACGGTCAATGTGACAAATAGAGATTGGACACAGCCATAATTATGCCCTTTTGTGACCTACTACTTCACTTGATCATTTTTAACATCAACTATTCCCCTGACTTGAGTAAAATGAGCAGGTAGCAATTATCTGACTTGATTAATATGTTTCATTACTTCACAGGTCTGCACATTATGTTTAATCTCACTGTCCTTTACTCTGGGGTACTCTCTTTAGCCTTGACACAGAGCTTATTCCTGGATGACAAAAGAAACGGGATACCTGCCAGAGCTGCTTCAACATTCACTGTCACTGTACTACCATACTGTACCGAGTCACAGCACATTTTTCACTCTTCTGTGTCTCTCGGGGAGCAGCAGCTCGATGCCTTGCTGAGCACATTAATCCTGTGGGATGTGGTCCGTTAGAATCATTTATTCACAGTTGGGGGTAAAGCGCGGACGAGTCAAAGGTCAGTACTTGGCCATTCATATCACCATAACCCTGGGGCTTTTCCATCAATGTACACGCTCTCTCTGGGTGAGAGAATACAAAGGTCAAGGCACGGGTTGTTGAGAGGAGCGCTTTCTGCAATTTTCTGGTCACTGGTATCTCAAGCAATGCTGTCACAGTTGGGTTAGCATGTGCCAGATGGTGCATATTTCCATCCAAATTCGCTAACAGAGATCACACTCAGGCAGCACTGGTCATTTATGCAACCCAAGAGCTCTACACGACGATGTTATTGTTGTTTGTGTCATGCTTTAAGGTAAGATTATTTGTTATTTATCTTCCTTTATTTTTGAGCATGAGTAGAAACACTTAGTCTGATATAAAGGCCAACCCTTTAAGGAGATTTAATGAAAGAATTAAGAAAATCTTTATGTAAAATGACTCGTACAGCATATGCGTGACCCATTACAGTAAACAGCATTAGCCTTAAGCTGTAGCCATCCTGCATAAGCATGCAATATTGTTTCCTCTACAGGTCAAGCACTGCAGTGGTAACTCTGAGGGTAAATGCTCATTGGGTATTCATTGCCAGGGAGCTGCCTATTCATAAGCAGGAGAACAATAACGCTATGACACAGCAGCTGAATATCTGAATAGCCTGAAGAATAACTCACATGATTTCACATAATTACTGCCCATGGATGTCTATTCAACACGGAGGAAAAAAAGTGCTCTTGGCAGGACATGAAGGAGAAATTAAAAGTTGGGTTTTTGTCTTTAGAAACACTTCATGTCTTGAGCAGTATTGCTTTTTGTAGAGTGGAAGCAAATCCTTAAATAAAGCACTTTGCCACAACTGTAATTTTCAAATCTGTGATGAGATTTTAGTCACTGTATCTATAGGAAATATAGCTGATTGATCGTTATTCTTTTACCATTGTAACTGTGACATGCATACTGTAGCTGAAGGATGTGCAAAGACAGTCAAGTGACCCAAAGCACATTGTCAAACTGACACTGATGTATGCACCGCAGAACTGACCCCCTGATATGTACAGTAAATATGTCGACTGCATGTACAAATGTCACAACAGACTGCGTTGTGTCTGAACATGCACATTCAGAGGGGTAGCCCAATTTTATCTGAGCAATATAGATATTGTAAGAAAATTGCTTAGAAACAAGATTATCAGTATGAGCATGTATGAAAACTTTTGCTAACATTTTTGGCAATATTGGTCTGTACTTATTGGCCATATAGATCTATACATTTAGATTAAACATTGGCAGAATGTATAAGTGTACCATAATGGTTTGCCTGATTATCCTGTTTTAAATCAAAAATCTAAAGTCCACCTCATTGAACCATGAAATGTTTTCTTGCATCACATCTGTTCAAAACAGATATAGACTGCCAACATGAAAATAACAAGTCAGATTCCTGCAGAGGCTTTGTGCTCTTGACACATAATGTTGGTATCAGCAATGATGAGTTCTCAATGCATCAAACCGTCAGACGAAAGGGGGTTGAACTTAAAATTCAAGTTAACACCTGTTCATTGCACCTATAGTTACCGTTATGTCATTGTCTGACCCAGTCGTGTCTAAATGTAATTTTGGCAATATTCTCTAAGGTTCAATACGATGTGACATGCCCTTTAAGATAATTGTTAGACATTTTGTGATGTTAACAAGACCTGTTGGGCATGTCCTAATTTTGTGTCCAACAAAACATCTCAACCTTTCATGGCTCCTCTACTCATAATAATATCAGCACTTTAATATCTACTAATGATGCCTCTTCTCTGTCACAAGGATGAGCCTGTGCCTGGCTGTCACCCGCACTACTGTTAGCTTGGTGTGCTGCAGGCTTTAACAACTACAGTCAAGCTCCTCTCATCTGCTCATCCTCTCAATTCTTGAAGAAAAGTCCTCTGTAACATTTTTAGGCTTTCTCAAGGAAGATCTCCATTGATAGGAATATTCTCGCAGTGATATTTGATATTACAATGCCGTCCTGCAATCCCGCACCATCAGATAGTGAGATGTTTGAATGGAGGATTCTTGATACCAGAATGTAATTATTGTTTATTGCATGTTCGATACAAATGGAAATAGACACAATTGGATGCTGACATACCGAGTAAGTGAGTGAGTAACTGAGTGAGGGTCTGTCTACATGCTGTTTCTGAGGGAAAATTTCGGTCTAACTACTTGCTGTCTGAGTGAGAATGCTTATATATGCGTTTGGCATTCTGAAGATGGGTAAGATACTGTGTTTCTGCTCTATACATGGTCAGGCTATTTATGGTAGGTTGTCAGACTTCTGTCTGTCTGTATCTCTTCAGCATGCATGGACAGCAAAACTAAGTATGGATAAAATAAGTCTGTAATTCAAACAATGATTCATGATACATGAATTGGTCCATGACTAGAATTGATACATGGCTCATAATTCATGCTATCATCCATGCTTACTCACAGCTATCCAATGGCAGCATGCAACTGATCACAGGAACTATTCAATCTAGTGGCTGCTGCTAAATGGAAGTCACAATCCCTCCCTATGCTTTTGTTTTTCCACATGATGTACGTCACGATGCAGAATCATACTGATACCTGCTTGCCCTTTGGAAAATGCTGCCAACTTCCACACACTACACCTTAAGAGTATGAAATCATTTATCAGTCTGAATAATACAACTACTGAATGACAAAAAAAAAAAACATCCAAAAGGTCACCTTCATCCCTACTACTATTCAGCTCTAATTAGTACCAATATTGAAGTTGGGTCACATTGTTAGTTCCTGCCAACTCCTGCAAACTGATCCAAACCCTCCTCTCTCTAAAACTCCTGAAGGGTCCCACTGGAGAGATTGATGGTGAGAAGAAGAGACTGGCTCGATTCTTAAAGGAACTAGTTAGGCTCTCTGCCATTTTGCGGTCTCACATTTAAAGTACTTTTGCTGTGATTTGAGATTCACTCTGCAGCACTCCTGTCAAAAGCAACAATGTCAGCACTGCTGCTGTTGGGAATTTTGTCCTCTTCTCAGCCACCTCTGTGGTGCATTTTCACACTGACACTGCTGCCTCCTTCTATCTTTTATCTTTGGCAGTGACTGTACTTTCATTAGAACAGCGCAGCGTCATGCGCTCTTTGCCATTTGTGGATGCCTATGGGGCCGTAAAGCAGAAACAATGATGGGAAGATGATAGACTTTGATAACTATGGCTTGGATTCTCTCATAGTCCAGAACATTGAGTGCTCGAGCATGTAAGGACATGTTCCATCCCTGAAGCATGTCTGACTAAAAACATGCTTTAGAGGTTTAGGGAAATATAGGATTCAGTCCTGATAAATGGGTGATTTTGATAGCTAATTGTGATGCAGCTATAACTGAAATTTTAAAATGTAAAAATTTTACAGTCTCAAAATCCCAAACTTTAAAGTTTTTTGACATGAAGTTAATTTTATCAGTGTATTTGCTTGTGTATCAATAGATAAAAAGAGAAGGATTTAATATTTCTTATATTTATATATTCAAATTGGAGCTGCTTTATTTCACCAATGTGGTATGAAACTAGGGATGTACAGTTAAATCAGTTTAACACTGTTATCTGACATTAAAAAAAATTGGCCAGCAGCAAAGGAATTTGGATGTACCAATGTCATTTGCAGATCTTAATTGTTGTCTCACCAATGGATTGCTTGCTTCAGGTTCACTTATCTGCAATATGAGAGCAGTTTTGGGTTAAGTGACCAACTCTAATCTGTATGGCATCAGTTTTGGCAACCAGCTAGATAATTAATTTGTATATTGGTATCAAGTGAAGTCTACTCTGCAGTAGCTGGTCAGGTCTGTGTTGTTCAGTGTCTTATATTCCAGATCTCAGCGTCCTTTCTACAGTCAGTGGTCTGCACTGGGCTTGCCACCAAAGAAACTGGGCATGAAGTATTGGAGAAAAAAAAAAAAAACATTACATACTGGTGGGTCTTTTGGGGGTCCATGGGAAGTCAAGCAGCTACTGTCGCTGTTTACAGGAGGAGAGGGTGAAGTCTTGATGTCAAATACTTTTGGTCTTGCATACAGAAGTACTCTCTCTCTCCTGACATTTAAAACACACAAAGGACGTATAGACTAATAACAAAAACTACAGGAGCAGCAGAGTCCTTATTTACCAGCACCGTGAATGAAGGAAGAGGTTGCGATGTTAATATGCTGTATTAGCGAAATTTCAATCAAATTAACTAAAAATGCATACCGACCTTGTAATAAATGTTTAGTAAAAAGGTGTTATGTGTTCTTCTTGGACATTTATTTATTATCAATCATGTCTTAACACTGACATCCAAACTTTCTGCCATTTATTTTTAGGCCTATTCAAGATGTTTCTTTTTAGAAGATGGTTTGTTCTACATTGCTGGATATAGACTCAGGTTGACAGCTCTAATCTGTCTGGTCAGACAGGTCTTTTCATTTCTGAACAATATGTGTTTCAAAATCTAAAGAAGGTGTCAGCTGAGGCAGCTAGCTGTAAAATGAGGTCAGTCTACTTGTCACATAGCCACAAATACGATGCACACATGCATTTTCATGCTACCTGCTGGTGGGAACCAAGCTGCAAGTTTTTATAGCTCTTCAGATCAGTGCTTTAACAGTCAGTCTTTTCTTCTGATGTCAGAGCTGAAGAAACACAAGCTCTTTTACCGTCTTATTCAGCTGAGATAAGTGAGAAAATGTCGGTCAACTCAAAGGTCTTTTAGTCAACAAAGCTTGTACCATGTTACATAAAATGAAACGATGCTACAAAAGTTTGGAGGAAAAAATGGTGCACTTATAGCACTTAAATGTGACTGTACAGTTTAAGTGGTTGAGGTTCTTAAGTGCCATGATGAAGCCTATATTTCCAACACCTGACCCTGTGATGCAACATGAAAAGGTCTCTCTGGAGGTGTGATGCACTTGAATTTCGCCCTCAAGTTTAGACTAATGCTTTGTAAAAAACACTTCTCAAAGAGGTCAGGGCTTTTGTGAAGGCAGACTTTCTCAGAGAAGTTTGTTCCAGGTGTAAATGTAGCCACATTTCTGTCATTGCATAGCACCTCAGGCAAATACCACGCTCTCTATCTGCGGGAAAGATGCAAAAAAATCTAAGTGTCAGGGGAGTTATTTTGAAAGCTTAAAAGCACCAATGCTCGCCTTTGTCTCCATTACTCGCTTTCCCCCATTCTACAACCACAAAGGCTGATTTCCTCAAATGAAAGGTACAAAAAATTGTTTTAACTCCAAAATGTCACCACAAATGTTGAGTTTTTGCTGTATCATAAATGATAAAAGATTTGTGTTTTTTAACCACATTTTTATCACAATGCAACACGGAGCTCAATGTGTGAAAAATGGGAAAAGTAATGCAGTTAGGTGCAACAAACTCCAACACACTATCTGCATACAAAATTTAGGAGCATCTTTGTGCACATCTTGTAAGAACTTTTTTTTTAGTTTAGTTTTTAGTTTTTTTTGTTTTGTGTGTTTTAAATACCCATACAGACATACATACGCAAGTGGTCACTACTTTTTCTGTACAAAGTTGCAGGGGCTAGTCTCATGGTCAAGAGGTGGGGTACACCCTGAGTGCCTCTGGTCTGTAGGAGGCAGTAGGGGAGAGAGGACCGTTGTATGCAACGGAGAAGAATCAAACTCTACATCGAAGGGCTTTGCATAAGATTGTACCCTTCCTAATTTGTGATAACAGCTATTCATGGCACAACTGTGGGGTCCAAAATGGGTAAGTTTAATCCAACTCAGAGAGCATACTGCTGTTATTATTTTCAATAAAATGCTTTGGCAATAATGCACAACACTTATGCCAATAAAGCTGTTTGGCAATCTGCTCTTGATTTCTCATCCTCCTTTTCCTTCCCACTTCTGGGAAGAAACACATGTACAAACATATTTATAGAAAGACTGGGAAGAAGCAACCTTCTCAGATCGAGCAGACAAAGCAGACTGTTTATCAAGTCTAAAAATACATAAGTGAGTGTAAAATTGTGGAGTTAAAAACGGCCATATCACAATATACAATATACATCTTGATATTTTACCTTAGCCTTGAGATGATGCGTTGATGCATACAATCAAACCAGAATGCTAATACTTCTGGTTTCTGATTTTGAGAAACAGTAAAAAAGACTTTTCCACTGAGGTTGACAGTTCTGGAAACAATTAAATATGTAAACATAGAGTTAAGTGCATTTCCACCTGAGAGTGCACTGAGACTGGGGACAGGCTCACTAAGCAATGAGGACAGTAACTGTAGAAAGATATGTGCTTACACAAGCTGAGAAAGTGCCTGATAAGTTGTCATTTTCTCCAGAAAAAGTAGCTATATTTTTCGCTAGTCGTTTTTGACACAACAAGTCGCCAAGAGGGTTTGAAAGTCACTAGATTTAGCAATGAAGTAGCTGAATTAGCCACACTGGACTGAAGGGGGAGGAGGGGTGGGAGCAAGGGAGGCAGTGCAGAGAGACTGTGTGTGTGAGACGTGGACACAGGGAGAGGAGAGGTGAAGTAGGTGTGAACTTGCATCCCATGGGAAGAAATGTATTGCTATTTTAATGCAAAATGAACTTTATCAATAAATGCCACTTCTTCCATGTTAGATCATGTATACATATATAAAGATAGTACATTCCCTTTAACTAAACAGGTATTAAGGTCATCAGAAGTGTTGATAGTTTGATACTTTTCTGACACCACATCCCTAAAATTAAAGAATAATCTTTATTTTTATGTTTACAAGTGCCAAAGGTGACATCAAGACGACATTAAGCGTAATACTGACTCATTAAACAAGAGCAAAGCAAATAAAACAGTAAAATACAGGTAAAATTAATAATTTGTTCTTATTACAATATCAGCCATGTAGACACTGCTATATTTTGGCTTTAAAGTCTGTTATATATATTTAATCCCAATTTTTTTTGCTGAATTATTTCATTAAGAATTTAAAAATCAAAACACTAATACTAGTAATACCTTCTGTTAATTCCATGGCATTCATTCAAAGCCTTTTGTTTACTTTCAGGTTTAAGTGCATTTGGGCAGCAAGGCAGCAGCAGCTGTTACATAACTCTGTAGTTGTTACTAGTTAACATCTGGTGCTGGCTGATCTGTTTTCTAAGTTCAGACCTTTTGTTTTCATCCTGCAAGATATACAAGGAATGGCTATTGAATAATGGGACTGTACTCATGAGTATAAAACATGTGGTCTACAGTCACAGTGTTAAATAATAAAGGTTTGGTATTCTCGCTTAACTGCTGCAAGTTTCTTACAAATGACATCTTCAGTTCACTGCTAGCTACTTCAAATTTAATGCAAAATGTTCTGAATTGTATTTTTATCAGAGGAGAACATATCTCCTTTCATTCTTCAATTTGTTGAAATTTTAAGAGGTTTTATGAGCATAGGCACCCAGGACATTCATTGTCTTGGACATTCTCTTTGCCTTTACAAAGTCTTATATGCCATTTAAACATATGCCCAGTGACATGCAGTGTTCCACATTAAGCTCAGTTAAGGCTTTAAAAAGCTCCAGTTTGATGTTCAATTTCACTAGAAAATTCAAGTTAAAATATTGGTACACTTCCAAGCAAATCTTTTCCAGATGTCTTGGACAAAACATGCACTACAAACAGTATTTGACAGTACCACATATGTGATACCAAGAAAAAGCAAATAAAGATACCAAATCTTCAGTTACATTTTCAAACTAAAGAAAGTGAGCACTGTCTAATTGCACAAAAAATGGCAACTCAGTAGAGCTAACACCGGCTGAGAGAAGTTCTTGTTCATCATCTGCTCCGTCCCTTTCTAGGCAAATGTTGCCAACATTCATTCATTCATTTTCTATACCCGGCTATCCCTTTCGGGGTTGCGGGGGGCTGGAGCCTATCCCAGCTATCACCGGGCGAGAGGCGGGGTACACCCTGAACCGGTCGCCAGTCGATCGCAGGGCAACATAGAGAGACGGACAACCATTCACGGCCACAGTCATACCTAAGGGCAATTTAGAGTCACCAATTAACCTAATGAGCATGTTTTTGGTCTGTGGGAGGAAGCCGGAGTGCCCGGAGAGAACCCACGCATGCACGGGAAGAACATGCAAACTTCACACAGAAAGGCCCTCCCAACCCGGGAATCGTATTAGGAACCTTCTTGCTGTGAGGCACGTGCTCTACCAGCTGCGCCACCTAGCCGCCCATGTTGCCAACATATTTAAGCAAATTAGACAGTGTAAGGAGTTGTCTGTAATATTTGATGACCAAAATTAATAAATAAATAATTGCTCAGCGTTGGGCGTACAGGTCTTCCTTTTTGTTACCATGGTATCAAACAGGTATCAAATGTTTTATTTTACTTATATTAAAGTTTCAAAACTAAACATTTCAAGTACATTATCTAATGGTCAAAAGCATGTTACCATTAGTGTTGTCTTTTCACTGAGCATGGGGCTGGGCATTTGTTCTGTTTAAGTCAAAATCAATATAAAATTATTACTGCAAATGATGAATACAATCTTGCCTTGTATTTCTTAAAAAATATATATATATGTTGTAAAGACTGGATAAGTCGTCCAGCTGTGTATGTAAGCAAAGATGGCTGTTCCTCTGCAGCTCACCGCCTCCCCCCTGTTCGATTCTGGGAAGTACCCTGGCATGTGTAGCCACTCTTGAAGGGTGTTCTTGTCTGAGCTCTGAGGCTACGCTCTGAAGGAACAAGCAGTCAGTAGACAATCACAGAGGAGCTCAGTGCGTCCATTAAGGCTGTCAGTTAGCAAAGGCCTTGATTAATTGCATACTGCATAGTGGCAAATTAAGGCTGGTCTCAAGCCCTCCCTCCATCAATAATTAGTTAAGAATAGAGTGCCAGGGAGAGGAGGGTGAGTTGTGGGTGCCCAATGTTACTAAGGCGGTCGCACATGTAATAAAAGGTCTCACACTGTGTAAGCACGGGCAATAACAGTGTGTGTGTGGGTGAGGAGTGTATTTGCATGCAGAACTGTGGCCAGTGTGAACGACTGAAGAAGTAATGATGTTGCTGATGGTGCATACATTTCTTTCTGCCCTCTGCGACTCCTGCTTGTATGCTGCATAGTGTAAGGTGTGTGCAGGGAATGAATACAACCTTCTGCTGTAGACTTTGATTGCTCCTGCACATGTATATTTTATTCTGTGTGTATGAAAAGAGCAATGCAAATACCACAGTAAATCACAGGTGACACTTCCCCCTGTTCTCCCCTGCAGCCAAAAGTGTGTTGTGCTGGATCACAACCAACCCCTGCCTTTTTCTGTGACATTAATGCGGCCGAGGTTACACCTGTCACTTCAAAGTGAGAATATCAGATCACTCAGGGTGCATTATGTGAAAGGTCTAAATGCTGCCAGGGAGTATTTAACCCAAGAGCTAGGGCTGTGCATGTGTGCATGGACCAAGAATCACATCTCAGTCTTTATTCAGAGTATAGCAAAACAAGATTCACATCTCTAGGTGTTTCTGTTTGTAAGGAATAATCATGCTTGTCACATAGTATGATAATCATTAAGTAAAAAAGAAGTAAAATAGAGAACTGTTTAATACCAAACAAAAAGTTCTGAGCAGCAAATATTAGTCAATATCCATCACTGAATCAGATTCCAACCAACTTTTATGCTGTATACTTTTGAATTGTCCTTGTTTATTGCACCCATGCTTCCCACTTGTATGTTTTATGTTTACAATTTGATTTCACTGATGCTACATGAAGATTTTAAGAGAAACTAGCGCAGATTTTTAACATAGCAGTATTTTAAACAATAAAAAGACAATAATCAAAACTCACACTGGCACATTTTTAATTCTTTTTCTAATTTGAATGCAGTGCTGTATTTCACCGGTTGAAGTATACTTGATGTTTTTTTTTTTTGCAACGTCAACAATATGTTTATAGTAAAATCTGAACCGCTTTGAGGCTATGCTATCAACTGCTCAATTCTGCTTTTAAATATCCAGAGAGAAACAGTATGAACAGACGGTGTGGATGGCAAAACGAGGATCATGTCATGTGCTCCGCAACACATCCGATTCCACAGCAAAAAAAATCCTTTTACATTAGTATAACATGTAGCTCGTAAAGCATTATGGATTAAACCTTCCAACTGGAGTTAAAATTCCCTGACTACTTGGGAGGTGAACAAACCAACAGCCACGTGCTTTTTTCTACTGTAAAGACAGGCTCCAACAGTATGTGATGAGAATATAGATAAAAAAGCTGCAATCTGATGTTATTTTGGCTAAATTAATGTCAAATGAACTGCGATTAAATCTTAAGAAAGCTGTTTTTATTCAGCTGAGGTGATGGACAGACGATATGGTCAACAGATGACGTGGGCATAACCACGGATATTATAGAAGAGGAAATGATTGTGGAAATGCTGGACAGAAATGTCTGATTCTGGAAGTAATTTATGGAACTGCTGCCTTCACTGAAAATATATAGGAATTATAAGTTGTCACATGAGGTACAAAGTGTTGGTTAGATAACAACTTTCAAGACTGAGCCCCTGTTGCTGTAGAAAAATAGCCAGCTTGATGGCGAAAGCAGCTGGAGACTCTTGAATGGCACTTTTCAGCATATTATTACTGCTTTGATAAGTCATTACTGCCATACAGTATAGGAACTGGTCAACAGTTATTCTTAATATATTGGCCATGTAACATAATACTTTTTTTCTGTAATGAACCTGGAGAGAATGACACAAAGGACTTCTAAAAATCAAACTGTTGGGTCATCATTTCTCTGAAATGCATCACTTAGAGAAAAAAAACATAATTTCCTTTTCGTCTCTAAAGTAACCCACTGCAACAAAAGGTGGGTTTTAACAGTGCATTAGAGCAACAAAAGTAAAGAACAAATAAAAAATTACACCCATAGAAAATGCGTTCACAAAACAGAGTATGTGTAAATGAATGTGGAAAGTAGTGGGCTGGAAGGGCCACGGTGCTCTGTAACCTCACTATATTGTTTCTGAGCTGGGTGGGAATCTCAGAAGAACAGCAGTAATCACAATGATCAAATAAACCCCCTCAAGTTCTCATTTACTCTTCCCTTCGTCTTGATTTTCTACCTGCCCACATGTCTTTGGTGACTTGTAATCTCAAACAATAAGGAAAAAGTGGTTTAATCACTGCAGCTCGAGGTCTATGAAAGTTGATGTTTCCTTCGGTTGATTCAACATCTGTGTTTAACTATTTGGCATACAGCACTTTCTTTGTGTCAGGTAATAGGGAGCTCCACTGTGTTACATATTTAAGGTTACTGCAAATTTTTCTCTCTTCAGAAAATAGTATAAAGGCCAAAACTGACTTAGTAATAAAGCAACCTGGCAAGATATACTTTGACAGCAGAGTCGACGGATGACATTTAGAATATAAAAAACAACTCTTTATTGTTTAGCACACATTTGGATATGTTGGGTATTAACTGACCACAGCTGTAAAATAACTCAGTCCTTTGCACGTGGTCCACATATGTAACGTGGAATTTGACAGTCTGTTCCAAATCTGGGCTCATTGCGATGCCAGGGTGAGCCATAAAAAATAATACCTTGTACTGACTGGTATCTCCACCCATTTATCTGCCTCCACTGCAATGGAGGCACACAGACTCATAGAATCACATTAGGAAGGAACGGAAGAGGGATACATTTTTTAAGGGGATTTAAAGAGACAACACCAGCTTCATACAGCCTCTTCCAGAAGGCTGTTTAAAGTGGGTTTATGAAGACACCAAATCTCCCTCTGGTGATTTTTTTTCAGATCAAAACAAGGCAAAAAGATGTCATATAAACCACAGGTGCTGTGTAACAAGGTAGAAAAAAGGATGAAAATAGGGGATTGATATGTCTCTTTTTATTGTTTTTACACTTCCGGCTCCTTTGCTTTGTTCCATTTTCGATAATAAATCAAAATAATTTTGAACTTCTCCATTGATGAAATTACTGGCCTACTTTTCCCAAACAACTGCACTTTAAATTGTGGAACATTTAATAGGCACTAATTAGCTAGTTAACCTACTACAAATTCAGTCAAAGGGTAACTCTGATTTAAAATGAAATTACTGCCTCTAGACAGCTGTTTTACGTTTGGCCAGATTACGTTATGTTTTATTCACTGATTTGAAGTACTCTTCCTTTCAATATATGTACCTTATTTTAAACTCTGCCTTATAAGATGACCTTGAATGAAATGTGCCCACAAATACAAATATTGTTATCTTTTCTTTTCTTTGGAGTCAGATAGCTAACAACACTCAAATACAGAATTTACAAAAATAGGAATCAGTAAATAAACCAAAGAGGATCTTGGTCCTGTACTGACAGCATGGCTCAGTGTGTTAGTATGTAAACCGGTGTTAGTGAAGGCTCTCTGTCAAAGTTTCTTTCGTTACTGCTGCCTTGTTCTTTTTGTTCCTTCATTTCTGGTGAAGTTCCATGCAAGCAGAGTTATGAATAATGTGACATGGAGCCACCACTGACCACTCACTGATCATTTTATTAGGACAGTGATGTCCAAATAACATGACTCCCATTGTCAGCTTCACAATGCTGCCTGACTTCCCAAGCTCTACTCTGCTTTTTACTACATCTTTTGCTGTTGCTTGCAAGCATCTCTAGAACAAAACTTGTGACAAACAGCCACATATTGAGAGCAGAATGCACCATTTACACCTTTACTTCCTCCTTTTTTCTTGTTGTTTTGTCAGACGTCACAGCAATTTAAAACTATGATGATGTCAAGGAGATACAATCAAAGTATACAATTTCATGGATTATACAGTGCCTAGCACCAAAGCAGAGTACAGGCAAGCTATTGTGCTGATACCTCATATGAAAATGATTGATTGATGTTTAACTTTCATTAAAGGATAAGTTCGGTTTCTACAGCTTTCACATTGTTTATAGAATGAAGTAGAACAATATACTCACCCAGAAGGCTTTCCTGATCCAAACAGTGCTTCGGGAGATATTTAGATCCAAAATCGAGCGGCAGACATCCGTATAATGGTAGCACACGGGGCATACAGCGCCACTCCTAAAACTGCATTAATCGTCCAAAAACTCATTAGTTTCACCAATATTCCATCATGGTCCGCTCGAGCTACTCCTCCATTACAGTCTGTGTCGCCCCGGACATGATTTTGTAACTGTGCTGACCTCTGAACTGAAGAAGAGCGCTTGCCTCTGCGCATGCGCAGTACTCTCTGGAGAGCTGCCTCCGCGTCCTCCTTTCGATGAGCTCCTCATCTGTAAACTCTGGCTCGAAACTGTAAGGACACCTATAATATTCAAAGTTCTCCTCTACAACATCTTCATCCAACAGATATTCATCCATTTTGCACAAAACTGGAAGAAGAAAGTCGTTGTGTAGCCGGCAATTTTCCCCTGAAACAATGGGCTGTACTGTGCATGTGCGGAGGCAAGCGTTCTTCTTCTTCAGTTCAGAGGTTAGTACAGTCATAAAATCATGTCTGGGGCGACACAGACTGAAATGGAGGAGTAGCCCGAGCGGACCATGATGAAATATTGGTGAAACCAATGAGTTTTTGGACGATTAATGCAGTTTTAGGAGCGGCGCTGTACATGCCCCGTGTGCTACCATTATACGAATGTCGATTTTGGATCTACATATCTCCTGAAGCACTGTTTGGATCAGGAAAGCCTTCTGGGTGAGCACATTGTTCTACTTCATTCTACAAACAATGTGAAAGCTGAAGAAACCGAACTTTTCCTTTAAGTTACATTGAAAATGAGCAGATTTTTATATTAAATCTTTAAAATGAGCCAGCAGCTGTGAGTACTCCTGATGTTAAAGGCCAGTCACTGACTAAGTAGCTAAGGTAGCCAGTTGACATGTTCACACTCAAACCTGTGACACCAGTGAGCAGTGGGAGAAAAATGATGGTGACAAACCAAAATAAATGGCTAGTTTGGTCAAAGTAGAAACTCCAGTGATGAGATGGCTGAATTTCCCTGGTCAAACCAGCTGAAAATTCTCTGAATTAAATAAGTTCTTGGTGCAGTGCATGCCAAGTCCTCTGATGCTCTGCTAATGTGTATTAATCGTTGGAGGGCGTCAAAGTGTTTGATAACCTAGGAGGTCTTCCAGCAGTAAGAACCTGTGTTAAAATACTGGCAGGGTCTTTTTGTCTCTGTCATACTCTTGTTTGCTTATTTGTAAATATGGACCAGAGGTCTGCAAAAAACTGAACTGCCATTTGGAATTAAAAAATTTGAAGGAAGAAGAATCACAATCTGATCATTAGCTTAATGTTTTTTTTATGCTAAGTACCCTAAGACTAAAAGAGGTGCAAAGACCCCACTGGAGTTCTAATGATTATTACTCTTCTTATTATTTTATTATCAGATGTAATCAAAGTTGCCTTATAGCCTTGTTACAACTGCTGCTGCTGCTTATGCCACTATTAGATTGTGATTAGTCATCCCATTAGCCTGTTTGTTTCAGTTACTGGGTCGATTGCATTCTCACAGCAAATGAGCCGCTCCAGGGTTCAAATGGAAGTGAGCCGAGACCGCTTTTTCTAAGTGATCTTGGTTCAGCTGTTTTGTCCAGAAATAGAGTTTGGCTGTTGTGTTCATAAATGTCAAAATGAACCAAGTCAAGGTGAAAACATCAGCTATTTCAGAGCAACTTCTCCAAACAGCCCAGGAGTGAAAACAACCTAAGTCTAATTTTCCTCATCCAGCAGCTAATCCTGGTTCAGTGGTTGACAGTAACCGGGTCAAAGACACAAGTGGCAGAATTTAGACTGGCCATTTCCTCCATCCTCGCTGTCCGCCTCCATATGAGACTCCATTGGGGAAAATGCTTTGAAAACACTCTGGCCTGACACGGCTCAGCAGTGATGAGACTTTGGGTCAAAGTCTGACAGAGTCCAGGGACTCCAGGGACTCTGATAGTGTCTGTTTGGATGAAGTGCTCAGGCTGAGTGGACGGGGTCAGTGCTACACTTTTATGAGTCTAACATGCTGAAGTATTGAAGGGCTAATTTTGATTTGTTAATCATCTGAAGGCTACTTTTGAGTGGAAAAGATGCAAAGAGGATGGGTGAAGTAATACTTCATTAAATGGGAGAGGCTGTTGATTTTACCAACTCAAATACAGAGTTAAAGGTCCAGTGTATAAATAGGGGGATATTATGCTCATGAGAATGGTTTAATAAGTACATCATTGCCTGAAAGTAATAAATGTTTTACTCTCACTTATTGGACTGTGTGAGATCTTTCCCACAGTCTATCATGTTACACCACCATCTTTCAGTTGCAGCCTATCATGGATAAATCAAACTGCAAAACAAGAGCTGGTTTTCTAGTTCCATAATTTCATCTGCATGTTTTAAACAGAATTTTTACTGATAGCCGTACCCTCACCTGGGGTCAGTGACGTAAGGCATCAGTTAAAGGTCAAACCAGATGCATCCCTCTGCAATCTCTCCTCTCCAACAACAGCAAGGAAAGTGTGCATGTCTGAAGCACTCCATGGAGCACTGTTCCATGTGGACATTCTTTATAGCAAAAGTGGTGTTTCAGTTTGGCAGAGGGTACAAAATGATTTATAGCTGTATCCATCATTTCTTTTTAGCCCAGGCATTTTGTACGGATAACCTACCAGGCCATCAAAATGCTGTAACAACCCTCGTTCTAGGCACACTTCCCTGTAGGAAAATTATTTTAAAACAACAATGATAACTGACTATTAAAAACTTAAAACAGTGCTTCACTGAAGAACTGCACTATCATCTGTCAGCCATCAGCCATCATCTTTTAGGCAGAACTTATGTACTCACTAACTAACATTTACCACACATACATGGATTGTCACTCTGTGAACCGGAATAAAAACAGTCTGTCATGGGTGTTGTCACACACCCACACAACGCTGACTGGCTGTTGCTGCACAGTCACATGTGATATAACCTGAAGAGTTCAAACTTGTCAACTTTGGCCACTAAGTGACACGGTTGTCTAGAAGGCATCTGTCGCATTGCGGGAAGGTTAGCCCCGCCCCATCACGGCCGTACATTGACTTTACATGGAGATTAGTGCCCAGGTCTCAAAGTCACATTTGGTGTGTAGGCGACTTAATATGAAGACTTCTTAAGTGTCAGTATGGGTCCACAACATTAAATGTTGTTTTCAATCTTTTATGTAGTGTACCTGCTGGAGTTAAAATGTAAGACTTTGTAACGCTCACCTGTGTGACTTTTGACCAGCACTTTTTTGTAGTATTAGAATGCATTCTCTCAAATGACATTTTTAACTGTTTGTTAAAAGTGTTAGCTTCATATCAACACTGGAAAGTGTAAACATTGCTGTATTTATGTACTGTAAATCAATGAGAACAACTAGATGAAATAAAGATACCAGGTTTGATTAGAGCACATATATGTTTAAAAAAGGAAAAAAAATAAATTTGCACAGCAGTTTTCATAACGTGAGCTTGTGGCTTCTGTTGGTACTCGTCCTAAAATGAGGGAAAGGAGGTATGTTTGACTTTACAAGAGTTATTCACAGATTCAGTGTCTAGAGTGAAACGTTCAGATTAAAAGATCATGAAGTGAAACCAATGGATTTAGTTGACAGAAACATTATTTTCACACTTGACACATACAGTCCTTTTGAAGTGAGGGTAAATACTCAGGGGTTTGACTCCATCCAGAGTAAAATGAAGTGTTTTTTTCTACATTTTTAAAGATGTCAAAATTTTAACTCTTCTAGATTTGCTGTGCACCCTCACCTTATAGATGGGTTGATCATTCCACAAATGCATAATCCTTACAAGTTGTACCTCATTGTAAATTCAACTAATCGCCTACCAACAATTATAAAAAAAAAATTCAAATTGATATCATTGAGGGGAGAAAGAATCAACTGAAACCATCTTTCTGAACTTTTTTTAGCAGTATAAAAACAAATAAATAACAACCCCCATACTACTGCATGGGAGATATTACAAAATCTAAAAGGAGTCAGAAAAGCAAAGGGTTTTCCCAACAGCTTTAGGAAAAAACTGAAACTATTTTGTTCACGTTGCTGCTACAGGGATTATTTTACCGCACACAAACGCAGCTTTTTATCAGGTATTTAGTCAAGTGACAACCCTTAAGAATCCCACTGATAAGAGTCAGACTTGCAGTGTGGCATGTGTTATTGAATTGGGACCGCCTGTGTCACTCTCCCATGTCTTTTTCACTTTCTCATAAAACAACAAGCTATTTGCCACACAGCCAGAGCGTAAATATCATTGTCAACACATCTCCGCATGTGTCTTTCAAATACTGATCAAATGGGTTTTGAGATGTGGATTCCCTCGGAAGTGTTTATTGTGTTTTTTTTTCCGTTATCCAATTTAAGCAGCGGGTGTAATACACCTCAGTATGAAATCTGAATCATCAGTGTGGAAAAAAAAGGGACCTCATGATGTGCTGTGTAGTGTTTTGAGGGGAGCAGGCTGAAAGTGATGTAGTGTGACAAAACAAATACAGAAGATGGGCCACAAGGGAGCACTATATTAAAGGAACTATGAAGGAGAGGGGGGAGAATGTGGTTAGGTTGAATGTACTACAGTGAGGCAGCTGTGTTTAAGTGTGAACGTGTTTTCCTGCTTCCTTGGGTGAGCTACGTGTGTGCTGCTTACAGAGCCTGAGCTGGAGAAGACGCAGGCTGAATTCTTGTTGCTTGATCAAAGTCCCAGGGGTAATCTTTTATAAGAACAGAGCATGGACAGGCTGCAGGATGCCCATTTCATTCTGAAGTGTATTAAATCCCCGCACTCACAAACCAGTACACCCCCGGCGTGACAATGTAATTTTAAAGGGGATGTGGGTTCAAAAAGCGAGAAAAAGGAAAAAAAAAGAGTAGAATTCATAAGGCAGGAGTTGACGTTAAACAAAGACTTGAATAAGGGAAGGCATCAACCTCTGTGATTGGCCAGACGAGGAACTCCCCGGTGTCCAAGCAGATATGTCTCTCCTTCTCATCATGGCGGGGCAATTTTGTCCCGGTTATGGCTCCTCCATCTTCTCCCGAGATGCTCCGTATTTCAGCATTTCAATTTCCTCTCTTGTGCAAGCGCTGAGTGCTAACCTACTTCAGATTTTCTCTCAAACGAAAGGGAAGCAGAGAAAAAATGAGGGGAGAGCGAGAAAGGAATAGAGACGGGACGACTGCTGGGCTTCTCAGTGTAGTCCTGCTTCCGGTTTTCCCACGGTGTGAGGAAATGGATTTAAAGAGAAGAATATGCCCTGAGATGATGCTGTGGGTTAGACCCCTGCCTCATGAACCACATGTTACTATGTTGGTTAAAGACCACATACTGGGACAATTTGCTCTGCTGTGACTTTCCCCAGTTCAGGCTTTCTCAGTTTAATCCCATTACAATAAAGCACTAGATTAGTAGCCAGACACCTTTTATTAGGAAGAATGCTTCTTTGTATAGCACTTTCCCAGACAGTGACATACAGTGCTTTATAGTAGCACACTAAAAAAGACAATCAAAAATACAAGGGATGAGCATTAAGTGGACCATATCGATTTAATCCGTATTTGCCAAAATGGTTCCTTTTAGAGAACTATCAATATTTCTGTACTAGCTATTCTTGATACTAACAGTAATATCATGATTTTTTAGGCAATCAGATCAAGTCTTCTCTAGGGTAAAACTGACCTGTTCTGTACAGTTTATCTGTACCAGAAACCAATGTGATCTCAGCTGATACTGTTACTCAACTTTTTTAGCTATTCTCTGCCAAAACACATATTGTCCCAACAACATGAGGGGGCTGGAGTCTATTCTAGCTGACACTGGGGAGAGGAAGGGTACATCCTGAACAGGTAACCAGCCAACTTCAGGAAACCTGAGGCCCCATCCACACGAAGCCAAACCGAGGTCTAAATGCCTATGTTTTTTGCTGAATCTGCATATCATCCATACGAAGACAGCGGTTTGGGGGTCTGTAAACAATCATTTTTGAAACCAGGTTCCAGAGTAGAAAGACTTTGAAATGCTGTATACGCAGCTCCATGATTACTGGCTCTCCACAAGTTTTCAGATACACTTACATCATAGTTTCATATCTTCATTGACACGCATGCGCCACACGCGGCAACGATGATGGCGGCGTACGTGAAGCATATGTGCTGATGAAGCTAGTGACCCTACTATCCCTGTTGCAGCAAAATCTCCTTCTTCTCAATCACCACCGAGTTGAACAAACAATTATCGAGGATACATTATGGCACTTTATGATCACTTTATCACAATCTCTGTTTACAACTTTTGCCGCAAGTGCGCATGCCCACTGTTTTTCGTCTGTTTACGCTTGTTTCCGTCATATCGTTACAGCGGCCCTAAAGGTCTGGCATGTGTTTTACAGCATTTAATGCGTATCGAGTGCATTCATATAGACGCACACATTTTCTGAGACGCCTTCGTCTTTATGACGATCGTTTTGGAAACTGTTAAGCGTTTTGTCTTCATGTGGATGGGGCCATAGAGAGACAGACAACCATTCATGCACGCACCCACACCTGATGGCAATTAAGAGTCACCAATTAACCTAATAAGCATGTTTTTTGGTCTGTGGGTAGAAGCCACACAAAGATACACAGGGATCACAACCTAACTCCACACAGAAAAGCCCTGACTCATACAGGGTTCTAACCAGCAACCCTCTTGCTGTGAGGTGCATGTACTACCTGTTGCACCATGGTGCTGCAGTCTGAAACCAGGGTCTTGAAAACTTTGTAGATTGAAGGCAATTTTGAGATGGGTCTAGTTTTTCAAAACTGATGACTAAAGGCTCATACTTCCCCTGAACTTTTGTCAAGTGGGATTCGTGCTTAATGGCACCCATACATCATCTGTAGTGATATCAATTCATGCTTGAAAAGATATGCACTCTCACTTATCATCAGATAATACATCAGTTTAACTCCTCCAAAAAGATAAAGGACTCCAAACTCCCTTTGCAGATAATTAACTCAATTAAAACCAATCAGTTGTCAGTTTAACTGAGCTTGTTGACATCTGTAATATTTTCTTGCTGTCGTCTGACACTGCTCTGTCCTTACATCACATAAAACCAGCAACAGAGGGAATATCCTTGATGTAGAAACAGCACAGCACATGGAAACTTTTCTTTTCACTGTCTTTATACCTCTAAGTGTTAGCTTGCACATTAGTCATTCTCCTTTTCATTCATCTCCCTCTGCACAATATGCTTGTCATCGTCGCTATAATCCCTGCCTTTCCACCTTTCTTGGTTTCATCTTTCATACTTCCCTTTTTCTGTACACTCCCCGCCACACATACACACTATCTCTGCGTCATTCTCTATTTCCATTTCTCTCTGACTGTTTGCAATGCATCATATCTTCTCTCACCTCATCTCCTTCACCCGCCCAGTGCCTTCTCTTCCACTTCGACACCCAGGAAAATCTCTTTTTCCCTGTCGCGCGATGGCAATGAAACATTTATCCACTTCTGAGACGTCTTCGCCCCCTGAGGTACCCCTGAAATTGTTCTTCAAAGGAGTTCTGCACAAGTGCTCTGAATGATCTTATGTGTCCCTTAAATGACAACAAGTTACTTAAGACAGCATATGGAGCAGGATATACAATCTAAAGCTGATTTAAGGAGAGCATAGAGGCGGTGAGTGCTGATCCCATAGCTTTTTTGTGTTAGCACCCACATAATAAGATATGCAGGATTAAAGTGGGGGAGTAAAACTGCAAACTAATTCTGCTGCTGTGGCTTTGACTGCAAACATAAGGAACAATGAAGAGTTTTTAAGCAAACATTCAAAGCAGTTATTTGCCAAAGTTCGATAGTTTAGCAGGGTGTGTGATAAGCTTTGAAATTTACAATTAACTCTCAAAATGGCACAAAGTTTAGCTATTTTGTTGCTTTATATACAAGATACTTTAAGACACAGTATGTTAAATTTTGCCACCAGGAGGCTCTTCACTAAACCATACACTTCTCAACCTTTTACTGTTGGCTAAATTAAAGATTCTATTCAATAAAAAATGACTGAAGGTATGTATATTAAACAGAAATGTTTTACTTTTAACAATAAAAGAGAGAAATGTTTGTAAAAAACAGGGCATCTTGGGTCATGATGAAAGGTGCCTGATATTGTCAACAAACATTACAAAGGCTTGCTCATTGAGAATTTGATCCAGAGCTTGCTTTTCTTTGGTTCTTGTGCCTTGTGTGCTCGTTGTTTGGTTCAGATGGCTTTCACACCCACTGCAGACTACTAAACTAAAAACAGGATCCTCTATTTTCAGGTGGACTAGAGTTCTGTTCTGTGCCGAATCAAAGACTGTCTAAGCTTTGACGTAGTGAGCTATATGTGAAGGCTGGTCTCAAAGGCTAATCAATACACAGCCCTCTGTTAGCCTAAGTTTCTCCCTGTGTGTTGAAAGTAGAAGTAAATTAGTCCCTTGACTGAAACAGATGAATGCTCATCTATCTCTGCCATTGTAAACAGATGATTAACCTCTACTGAGGGAGAAAAACCAGAGAAGACCACAAAAATCCCCTCCTGTACCTCATAAAATTACTGTGTCACCATTCCATGTCAGTGCGGGTGTAATGGAGGGAAATGTAGAGATGGGGCATCAAGGCAGAAACATTGCATTGTGCTGCATAGAAGTTCAACACTTTGCTCATGGTCAGTTCGGACACTCACATCTGATTCACTGTAATAAGCATGATTTTGACGGTAGCGTGTATTGACTTTTTCTTAGACAAGGATTTAGGCATGAAAGTCCCCTAAAAGTCAATCTAACAATGTAGATTACTTTGTTTTTGATTCATAATTCAAGGAAAGAAAATAGAAAAACTTCATATTGTCCACAAAATATGGACTGAATTTGAAAAGTGAATTTTACACAAGCCACTAAGACAAGGAATTAACTGAGATTAATGACTGTAGTTTCAGTTTTATATTGCAAGTAAAAGTTGAATTCCTTGATGGCCCCAGTCTTTTAATTTTTGAACATGACAAACTCAACTAATACGATGCTTTGATAACACAACTGCATGTAAGATAATCAGATGTGTTTGACTACTGTGAAGATAATCTCCACTCTTTTTGACAAATGCAGAAAAAATGCACAACAGATCAACTGTCAAAATAAAAACAACATTCATTACAAAGAGATCAAAACCTCCTACAGTTTAATTCAAAATATATGCAAATCACGATCCAGCCACAGACACTCATTTATTAAACATAAGGGCAGCATTGTGCATGTGCTCCCTCTTGTTGTGGTGCATTACTGCATGTGTAACACAATGCAGAGTGTTTCCAGCACCTTGCATAGTGGACTGAACTCCCCCAGGACCCAACCCCACGGCCTCCGTCACTTCAGAAGTGTGATGTATGAGACAGGAGGAAGTAAGACGGAGGCCACTTCTCCGCATTCACGGAACCATTTGGGACTGTGAATGTCCTCATACCTGCTGTCAGAGTCTCCAAGTGGTGCCCGGATAGGATGTGAAGGTACTCTCCCCCTTTTCTGAAAGTGGGACATTGCTTTTCCCCAGAGAGTTTAAGCTCCCAGCTAGTGGTTTCTTTTTTTCTGTCTTGAGCTGTAGTGTCTTTCAAAGTCGGCCCAACATTTAAAGGATTTGGGTCTTGGACAATCAAAGGCTGGCATAGCAGGGACTGTGGGAGAGCCGTAGCTTCGGCCCTTAGTTTGATCTAGCCTGGGGCAGTGCGGGTCAGCCTCCCAGATTAGGTCTGCTTTAGGGAGACATTGCTACTGATAAACCTGAAGAAACTCAGGTATGGCAAATAAGTCCTCCTAGCAGTTTCCTGGCCTAGATAGACAGCATGGGGGCAAGGGTCTGAATTCATTACTGGTGAACAGATGCTTTCTGCTTGGGCAGTGGGTGTAAGCACGGATCCCTAAACAGTATGCCTGATCTCCTTCGCTCTTATCTTAAGCTCATTTTCACAATTTGTTACACATTTTTTGCCTTTAATAAAAGGAAATGCATCCGTTTCAATATGTGAAAAGAACAGTAGTCTTACTCATGAAAAATATTGAATTATAATTAACCAACAAATATAGAATATACTCTGCACTGCCTCCTGAGTTGATCATAGGGCTTGGAGTTTGGGATAATAAGCATATTTTGATACATTTTTGCAGAATGGTAAAACATAGATGCTTTTTTGTTTGTGTAAGTTCATGAAAAAAACTTTTAATGATACTACAAGTAAAGACTCTTAAGTGATTCCAATATACATATTAACTATATTAAAACCTGAAAGATAACATCCCAAAGACGCTAGATCAGAGTCCCATAGACCTCATACTAAAGGGGTCATCAACTACAGTATATCTGTACAAGGTCCCTTTTTCCCTTGACATACAGTATGTCATTAAGGGGCTGGAATATATAATAAATGAAGGTGTTTTTTTGCTGCTACAGCTTGTCTGCTTTTTTTTTAATCTGTTAAAATGAATGCTACAAATTTTAGTATCAACTTTGGCCTGTTACATGTTCACGCTGCAGTATTTTAAATCAGGTGGAGTCCAGATAGACCCCTCACAAGAGGAAAAGCCGGTCTTACCTTATTTTGTCTCAGCTAGGGTTGCAAAGACTATGACTGTGCATTATGGGAAGAAAGCTAACAGGCTAAGACACCCACAAAACAACTCACTAATCCATTAATTAATAGCAGATGTTAAATGTCCAAAGTGATGATGCAGTGTAAACAAGCTCAGTGCATAAATAAGAGAGGCTTTAAACACATGTTGGTGTTTACATCAGACCATAGAGGACACAAAGCATCATAACTTTTTACAGCATAACACCTGGAGAAAAGTCTGCAGAGAAACTGTCAGCAATGCAGAAAGGTACAGAGCAGATATAAAAAGGATAAATTCTCCTGCCTGAACGACTAGAATAAATTCTGTGAACCAAACAAGTTTTGGATTCAGTCAGTGCTGTTGAGTCCTGTAATGATCTGCTGTACAGACAGTGAGGGACTTTAATGTATTGATATTTGTATCTTATGTTGTGCATGTCCACAGAAAGTGACTCTGGGGATCCAGAACATTATTATTAAGTAGTACTCTGGCCTGGTAGCCACAATGAAATAATTACTGCTGCTGTTGCTTATACTACAACAGTGTGACGGGCTAATGATTCAGCCTGCTTGTGCTGGCTCCTTGGTTGATCGTGCTCTCACTTTAAACAATCTACTCCTGGGGTTGATTGGAAGCAAGCCAAGGCCACTTCTAACAGGTTAGCTCAGGGAGGTTGTTTATACTGAAAAGGGGACTGATTTCTGTGTTAAGAAACATTCATCATGTATCAGAACAGGTAAACCGAACAATCTGCATATGAAAACTACCCCAAATAATAGACTTAAATTTGGTCTAATCAGTACATTTTACTTCACATATTTAGTTTTTTCTTTACTCTATCTATTTCCAAACCTTCCAAAGTGTGATCAGTCCCTAGCAATTTCACTTTTGATAGCCACGTTGGCTTCCTCTTTCTTTTTTTTTTTTTGTTAGGTATATCAAAGGATTAAGTCCCTATAATCGTAATGATTTATGGCATAACAGAAGTACATATTTAGGGATTGTCAGTCAAATTCTCAACGAAAAAATGACTTCAATCAGAAAATTGGTAAAACAGATAAGAAGATATTAGTCAAACTATTAACCTTGTCAAATGCTTCCAGTTTGTGTATCCAATTGAAAATTCTGCAAAGGCCTCCCTCTATATTCCACTATATGGATAAGTACCAAGTCTTTGGGACTTTCTTTGTTGCTAAATCATTACAAAAGTATCTCCATCAATTGATGTTTAAGTTTTTTAATTGCTCCTTAAATAAAATAAAAGAATATACAATTGATAAATCTATTTAGACTACACATCTTTACATATTGTCTTTTTGTCAATGAGCAAAGAACTGCCAGTGACTCTTTATGTAAGCAATCTTTTCACGTACGTTTAAGGCCTGTTGTGTCATTTGTTTTCAAATCAGTTCATTCAGCATTGCAGGAAAAAACGTCATGCGACTTGATGATGGTAAGTTGGTTGGCCTTCATTGACCTCTTGAAGACTAAATCAGTAACACATCCTAAATACATACTTAACCTTCCTCCCTCAGATTAATTGCTTCATGTAAAAAGCCCTCACCCAGTGACCCATTAACAAAAATAGCTAATGCCACCTCTTACCAAACTTCATCTTGTAATGGGTAAAAACTTTTCAGATATGCTGCCCCTGAAGCTTGAAACCTGCTGCAGGAAGATTTGCATCTTTGGAAAGAGGTCTCTGTAAATCTGAAATGGAAGGGTGCAGATTAAGATATGCCAAGACGTAAATGCTTTGACTGATGACTCCCTGCTCTTTGGCTGGATTTATTGTCTCTGTGTTTTCACTGTTTATGTCTGTAACTTTTTTTATTGTGCTGCTGCCTGTGCTTGCCAAGACACACATATAAATGAGATTATTAATATCAAAGAACTTACCTAGGTCAAACAAAGTTTAATCTATACTCGAGAAAAGCAAAACATTTTTGCAAAGCAGAGTAACAAACAATATTGCCTCTATACATTTTTTAGCTTTGTAAACTTGTCTTTTAATCTAATTACTGAATATTTTCTTCTAATGTACTTGTTGTAGCAAACACCATACTTCTATTAATGTGCCTATCTCCTTCTGATCACCTTTGTTTATATTGTGTTTGAATGTATTCTGATCTGTAATATATGAACCAAGAACAGCATCTTCTTACTACCTTTATCTCTATTTATAGTTATCTCATTTCTCTTATCATGCCACCTTATTGCTTTGCATTTTTTATGTCAGGTGTTTGGTGACTTGGCACTCTTACTATTACTCTTGCCTCTTAGATATTCAAGATCATTTTACAGCCTTTACCTTCATTCATGTAGTTGGGTTGTTGTGTCCTGAGTTCTAATAATGGTTCTAAAATCAGTCCTATGATTGCTGTAGCTATAGTTAGGTTGATTGTTACATCTTAGCTTTGTGTTACAGAAATTATGCTGTAAGAAATATCTTGCTGCCTTTCTGTATATGACTGTGTCATTGGGTTCTTTGGTGTCGATGGTTCATCTGTGCTTGGCTGGTTTGTTGCTTTTGCTTACATGCCAAAGCTCTCAGTGCAATTGTGCTTTTGAACCTGCTCCATTAATAAAGTTGGCATTTTTACACATAGCTTGTTTGGAAGTGTATTAATTTATCTTAAAGATGTCATGATTCCATAAATCAGGTTCATGAATTCATTTTGATGACTGCTAGGGCATGTTTACAATAATTAATGTTAATAAACTTACATAGAGTATGCCTGGTAGTGCTGTATTCTCACTCTGTCTGAGATGCTCCATGCCTGCCCCTTTAAGGCTTGCTTCCCCATATAGGCCCAGTCTAATCTAATTGGTTTAAAGATCAACTCTGTGGATATTGGTTAGTTATTGCCACTCTGCATCATATTGCCAACAACTCTGCATTCATTCTAATATTTACACTATACAGTGGTCTTGGAACTGCGAGCCAAAGTGTTAAATCTGAGGGTGAGACAATAGTAGAGTCAGAGTGGTAGTTCTATTCAGGGTGATGGGGAATGAGGCATTTCAAGCAGCTACTAGCACCACATTGGACAAAAGGGACAGGCCTCAAAGCCACACATTTTTTTGTTTTGTTTAAGGAAGTTGTCTATCAAACATGAAAAGACATGCAAAACACTCTGAGGGAAAAATAAAACTAAAAAAATCATGATACTGGCTCAATCAAATCAATTTGGTCCATGCCTGGTAGGTCATAAATTCCATGTGTATGCTTTGGGTAAAATGAATAGTCAGAGAAATATTGTCTTTGCATTACATAGTACTGAATAAATCGTTAGCCTTTAAATTTAGATCAGCACCTATTACCCATACTGCTGCTGGCCACTTGGGGCAGCTGCAACATCTTAGCAACTTATCTCTGGGCCCGTCATAATTTTCATCACCCGGTTTGACGCCGATGTCAGGGGTAAATGTCATAAAATTGCTGATAGGTGGATTTCTTTGGAATAGATCAAACATGAAGTCAAGCCTGATACAAATCTGTCATTCCCAATTGTTCTGGGAGTTATGTTTATTGTTGTAAAGATTTAACGACAACAAGAGCAAAAAAAAAAAAAATCCTTTACCGAATGCATCATGATATAATAGGAAAGGAAGCTGAAGCAACGTAGAGACAATAATAATCAATTTATCGAACAAAAACTGCTTTTAGAATTTGGAAATAGAAAAGACCTTTAATAATTATCGACTGTGGTTTCCAAAAAAATATATTTTTGAATATTTTTTAATCCACTTTCAATGAACAAAAGTAGTTCATATTTTTCTGACCGCTTGTATTTGCTTATTTAAAACATGCCTGGCGCAGTACTATAGAAAATCAAGGATGCTACTCAGTGTGTCGCATTGTAATGCACAATGATGCATCAATATCAAATCTAACTGAACCTTTTAATATTACTCATTTAATGGTGGGACTAGAGAAAATCTACATTCCTACTTTAAACCACAGAGTTTTTATCACTCAAAACTGTCTGCACTTGATTGTATTCTGGAGGCAGGAAGCTGTTGAGGGTCTGATGTGGCCCCAGGGCTGCCAGTTAATGATCACTGACTTAATGTATTGAATATGAGAGAACAATGCAGCCTTAAGAGTATGACCTGAATGGAAGGAGATGCATTCCTGATTTTCCTTGAAAAGCTCAGTATCAACCTTGGCTTACAGAACAACAGGAGAACAACTCCAACATTCAGCATCTTCCCAAGAACAGAGCGTAACACGCTCCCACAGCAAACCACTCAGAATCCTAATGACCTCTCGGTGCTGCACCGGTCTAAATCCCAATGAAACTACACTACAGCTCTCATCTAAGTTACAAGTGAGTAAACCCACCATTCAAACTCAGATCTCCTCACTATCCTCACCTTCTGGGACTACAGTATCTTCCGGCATTATCCAGTAGATTCATAGATTTTAAAGAGTGATATGCATGCATGTATGTGTGTTAGATGATGCATCCAAACTGACTCTAATAAAAGATTTTCACCTGAATGCATTAAAGCATACCAGAGTATCAGTATTTAAGCAAAGAATAATCACATTCTGTTTACCCGCTCATCCTTTTGAATCAATAAGTCATTCATTAACCCTCTCATACAAGAAAACATAGCACTGCATCAGAGTTGTTAGATATCTAAACACAGACAGCTCATGCACTTGGAGCAAATACAACAGTCTCCATGGCAACAGAGGACCAAGTTGTTTCTTCCTCGGCTGCCAAACAGCAGAGAGCCAGAGAAGAAGCACGAAGGATGAAGCACTTTCATTAAGGTTTAACTAGGATGGCATTGACGTCTAACACAGAGTCTACAGCCATGATCACACAGTAAAGAACACAGCAGCTGTGAGACACACACATACGAATGTGAGGGCGAGGAGAAAACATCAGGATGTTATCATTGAGGGGAGCAGGAAATCATCTAATTCTGCATTATGTTTGTTATATATGTTTATATTAATTATTATAAATAATTTCCATACAAGAATCAATATTTATTAAGTCACACTCAATATGTGAGTATGAGCCAAAATTAAGTCAGTGACATCAGACATTAACAGAAACTGCAAAGAAATAATAAACACGAGAGTGAAGTGGACAAGAAGACAAGAACATAATAAAGCATGGAATACAACACATTAGAAAGCTGGTTTCTTTTTGTTTCTTTTTAGTTTTTCTTACACAAAAGATTATTCATGTTAAAAAGACACGCTGTGCATTAATATTCATGCCTCTATGTTCATCCTATATTATGCTACTCTACAAACTATTTTGAGTGTTCATTAAGGATTGGATAGGCTGTTCAGTTAGCCTTTATTGCTGTTGTGTGATGACTCCTGTTTCTATACAATGACCTGTTGCATAACACATGATTTGCCTTTAACGATAGTGTTTTTTAGGAGAAGACTGCAGGAAATGGCATAGTTTTGGAAGAGTTTGTTTGTTTGTCTGTCTGTCTGTGAACAAAATAACTCAAAAAGTTATGGATGTATTTTGATGAAATTTTCAGGAAATGTTCAGTATGGGAAAAAGGAAGAAGTGATTCAATTTTGGTGTTGATCCGCCATGACGACAAATGCAATTTTCGTGAATAACTACTGAACTAGAATAGATATCATTATGAAACAAATTGCTGATGTTATGTTTTCATGGTCAAGGAATCTAAATATTTACATGAAATAAAGGTAGGACTAATACTTCTGGTAAAAATCACAATATGGGAGAGGACTGTGGTGCTGGTTCAGGTCTGCACTCTCAGAGTGCTTTTCTAGTTGGTCCATACTATCATATCCCTAAGAGCACACAAAAGACAACAGATTGATCTTGTCTTGTCTTTTAGTAGTAAACCGGAATCATAAATCAAATATTGTGCATGAGCAGTTTATTGATAGTGATCGTATCAAATATGCTGTTGCACAAACACACAAGTTACACCCTGCTATTGTTATTTGTGTTTAAAATGTGTACTGCGTTTTTTATTCATGATCTAATAAGAATCTAGTCGAAGTCAACTTTAAGTAATTTAGAGCAATAGAGAGCTATTTCATCAGCATACAGACGTGCTTGGCACCGAGACATTGCATAAAAACTAAATAAAGGTGGACCTACAGCAGAGCTTTAAGGTACACCTTTTGTTACTGTTGAGAATTAGAAATGTTACTCAGCAGTTAAAGTAACAGCTGTCAACTATTCAATGCAAAAAGGAAAAAAGATAAAAAAAAAACAGAATAAAAGGAGTGACAGCATTTTGAGCTCTGAGCTGGACAGTTATCTTGATCCTGCCTGCTCCTGCTGTGTGTGTCATTCACTCCTGTCCGCCCCCGCAGCATGTGTCTGCTCCTGTCTTTGGTATATACAGGTAAAACGTTCAGAGAAACAAATAGATTCTTCCTTCAATCAAAACTAGAATTTTGCCACGATGCAAATAACGAGGCTGACATAACATAAACATAAAATATCTATTTACAATGGCGTGATCATTTTTTTCTCCTGTCTCTGAATTGTCTAATCACCGATCACATGTCAAAAGTGCTGAAGTTAAAACTGGATCCCTGAGTTAAAGCGGTGTTTTATTACACTGAGTGCCTTACTTTGTACAAATAAGCTATAAAACTGAAGCTTTTTAAAGAGTTTTAAAGGACTTTCCCATTGCTTGGTTTCTGCTCCACTCAACTTGGCTTGTTTGGATATTACCTAGATGAGTACTTCTTTGGAGTAGGCTGGACTGTCTTGGTGTGGCGATGCAAAACTAGTGACATTCTCAAAAAAAAAACAAATAGGTAAACAAATGTGCTAAAGCTGCTGGCCTTTTGTGTTTTTTTGTGACATTTAGGGGAGTAATTTTGCCCAAGGGTGGATGAAAGTAGCACAAAATATACTATGCAAGTAGAGGAGAGTTTGGGAAGTCATACAGCATCCTGGAGCTGTCAACAGGGGGGAATTACATTTCAGGCTCAATACCCCAAGCTTGTGCTGATGCTCTGATCATTCAGAGATCTGCAGTGCCTCCATGTCATGTTTAGGCCCTCCACAGACAGGCACCTATATCGTGAGACTGAATGTGGAAGAGATGAGAAATATGAGGGAACTACGGTTTTCACAATGAACGATTTCTTTCAAATTTATTATCTGCCATGTGTTTTAAAACCTTCAGTTCAAGTAAAGTCTGAAGTCTCTGAGAAGTGAGTCAAAGTCCAGTCTCAGGCCAGCTCTGGGTACAACCCAACTGTGACCTGAGTGCGAGTCTCAAACTTGAATCCCCAACTCTGTCAGAAATGTTTAACACCAAGCACTCCTCTGTCCAATCCTTAAAGTCCTCATGCAAGGGGAAGCACATTTTCATTTGTTCTCTGAGGGGATCTTTGACCATAAACTGCTTGACTAAAAAAGTTTTTCACAGTAAGACATATCAGGTAGTAAATTCGTCAAAGTTTTTCTGTATAATTTCAGAGGCGTGCAGAGCTGCCTCCTCAGTGCCGAAAGCAATTTGGATGAAATGGAGTGAATGAATACAGAAGTACATAAAGAGGTAAAAGTAACACAAGAACAAATTCACTTACCTGAAGAAAGGGTGGCAGAGGGAGAGAAAGAAAGAGAGAAAGAGAGAATAATGTTAGTCACCACAGGGGAAATTTGAAAAAACAACAAATATATATTTACCTTAAGTCAATGCGATCAGGGCTTGTTAATTTAAGCTATAGCACCAACGGGAAAATAAACTGCAGCATTTTGGCAACACTAAATGGTCACAAAATGGCCACACAGATGAACAGGGACTCTCAGTATAAATCTGAGGCAACTTCTCATAGAACAGTGTGAATATACAGTTAACACATCATTACCTCTGCACATTGACTCTTGTACTTTTAAAGGAAAAGTTTTGCACTTCATGCATATTTTTGGGAAAGCCCTGCAGCTCTTTTCAAACTTAAAACACATAATGCACTCATACATTTCATATATTTTATATGAGCACTGCTTTGTTGTTTCCACAAAAAGGAAAACAAAAAAATGTTTGGCGTTGTTGTTTCCAACCCAAAACCGAGGACATATGTATGGATCAATCTTATCATACAGTATGCTTGAGTTGAATGTAGCACTGTGTCTAGAAGACATTTCTTGGTTGCACAATAAAAAAAAGTATTCTTCCGCTAGCCATTGAGGTTGATCATTAAAAAAATCTTTAGGAGGACACAGGTTTATAAACTACATTTTTATCATATATATTGTGGTTAAAATTCCATTAGAAATTGTATCTTAACTGATCAATTGGGGTCAACTCATTTAGTATTGTACCACACGGCTTTGACTTTATCAAAGTAGGAAAAAAAAACAGAATAAAAAGAAAATACGGCAGCAGAACAAAATGTTCATGCTGAAACCCCCCTTTGAAAAACAGGTTGAAGTAATACTTTGAGTCTTACATAGTGATTTTATGAAGAAATTGGTGGGGCTCAGATGATTTTTGAGTTTCAAAATGAGCCACAGTGTGACTAAGCCTGGTAATGGCTGGTCTAAAACTGGGGTTCCTGCCTTTTGGGGCTCAGGGCCCTTTTCTAATTTCATCCAGGAAGAGTTAACACTCCCTGGGATTTAGACTAGAAAAAAAATACTGCTGTGAGAGACAAACACACATTTTAATTATTTTCATGAATAAAATCAAGGCAAAATTAGTAAGTATCTCCTTACTGTTAAATCACTGTTTTGTCCAATTTAAAACTGACAGTGTCTTGCAACCCTTTAACTCCCTCGAGTGCAATTCCCTGGGGAGCTGGACCCAAGGTTGGGAACTTAGGGTCTAAACTATGGTTATACACTGTCCACCTGGGTCCTGCCTAGAACATCTGTGTGGGTCTTTCCTATTTCAATTTGATCAATTATGCCAATTGAAAATCAGGTTATGTTTGTAAAACAATAGGTCAGTCTTTTGCATGTTGGTCCTTTAGGGGACTCTTCGTGGGTTGCTTTCACACCTAAAGTTTCACAGTTGAGCTAAGGTTGGGGGTGAAGTTGCAGCTTTTACACCCACTATGAACAGACCCCCTGTTTTGACCAGAGTTTGGCTCTTTGATCCACACTAGAGTTTCTGTGAGCTTTTATGCCACCCCAAATCAACCAAGCTTTCCAAAGTAGTGAGCCAGACTTCATTATACATGAAAACACCCTTACACATACCTCAGGGACAGACAGGCTTCAAGAAACAGAAGTTGAGAGCCCCTGGTATAGGAATATGCTTGCTTTGTGACAGACGTCCTTCATTTTAAGACAAACACAACCATTGGCGCAAACCGAAGTGCAAATGCATCACTCTCTAAACAACCTGAGCTCTTGACAGATAATCAGAACACTGTCAGGTGGGAAATCGGAATCAATCTGCTCTGAACTCTGGGACCCCTAGCAATAGGGCCTAAACTGTATCAAGGGGAAATTCACAGATCAGGAATGTAAATATTCAGCAGGCGCTATGTGGGGAGTGATTGTCTGATGCTGCAGGATGCAAGGCTGATGTGATGCTCGCATTCTGTACAAGCACACTGTCAGGAGAGCTGATTCCTGTTGGATATTGTTTGCCGTGGACCGTGTCTGTTTGAAGATACTTGTTCATCAAAGTTTCCTCACGAGAGAGAGACAACATTTTTCAGACACACACTACAAAACTGTTATTTAAAGTTTACTCCCTCAAACAAGTAATCTTAAGCTTTTAGGGCTCCTGCTGTGTGACTGCGGCGGATCAGCGCTCCTCTTAAAAGGCTTTGTCCAGCAGGGGACGTATACATCATGTGGATTTACTCTCACCCATTAAAAAATAGATGCTGGGGATCACGTTTTACAGCTTGATAGGATTCTCTGGTCTGCCCAACACCAGCCAGACAGCAAGAGGAGTGAGAAAGTGAAGTGAGCGGATAGGGTGAAAAATGACATCCGCATACCTGTTCTCTCCCATACATCATTCAGGGGGCAGTTATTCGATGGAGTGTGAAAATAAGAAATGGAGACATTGTGAGAAGAAAGTGTGAAGGTGTGTGTGAGCACTCATAAAGTTCTGCCCTGAGACGCATGAACCACAACGCTGATATCCATGCTTCCTGGGTGGGACTTGATTATCATTCATTATTGGCACTATTGAATTTTCGTAGCTACTTTTCCTTTCAAGTGGGATCCACAGAGCATTACATTTAAAGGTCATAAAGATAAGCCTGAGTAATTATTTGGTGGGTTTATGAGTGATAAGCACCTTGCATGTGACTCAAGGAGCAAATTCAATCAAAGCGATCATTGACAATAATACAACAATTAATCAGCAGAGTTAATTTGAGTAAGTATGATGTGGCAGCAATCACTAATTGTGCACAGGCCTTGCATCTTAATTAGGACCATCAGCACTGAGGCTAATTGAATAAACAGCCACATAACAAACTAATAGTAGAAATGGTTTGGTGAAAATCAACAAACCCTTGGCGCTGCCACTTATTGTTGTTTTTATCTACCCATTTCACCTTACAATGCCCCAGGATATTTGCACGCTTGCCCCATTTAATAAAAACACTTTTCTGGATCAACAACACAGCCATTAGACTTTATTCTATGATCATTCTCAAAAATACGCTCCCACAATAAAAGGGTAAATGCTTTTGTTTCAAGTTGATACCAAATCAATCCCCCCTGATGTGGTTGACTCTACAGGTCTTCTCCATTAAAAAGGCAATAAAACACAGCTTGATACTGTGAGAAGGGAAAACACAATTCATTATTGTACTTAGTGGAAAACAACAGAAATGATAGTATTTTGGCTTCTTTTATGACTCTTAGGAAAGCCTTCCAGGGTAGTAAAGTGTGGAGACTGTTAAATCAGTGAGTCAGTGCACAATAATGGTTTCATCTGTCAGTGATAGGAGAATATGACTCTTCCTATAAACTGATATTACAACAAGGAAATGAGTAAACATAAATTAAAGTTCTCCCTCGTACCGTTTACTCTCCTGTCCACCAGAAAGGACACTAGAAATACAACCAGTTACACCCCTTTGCATGGTGTACAATCCCGATACTCTTGATGCTCAGCAGGCTGTTAAATGCAGAGCCTGCTGAACATTAAGAGTTGAAACGAAATGATTAAGTTTGATCCGGCTATGATTGGAGGATAAGAGTAGGATGAAGTGTTTTTCCATCAGTACAGCAGCTCAACAAAGGAATTGACTTCCATGAGAAGCCTCCAGTGGTCTGAGAGGAAGCGGGACAGAGCGTTAATTACTCTGGCAACACTGGAGAACAAGGTAAAAGGCGTGTTAATGAAATACTAATAAGGTTCCAATTTGAGTCCGTCGGCTCTGCCATCCTCTAAAGTGATCTCAAGGACTTCAGTTTCCTCCCGTAGCTGGTCTCTGTTATTCCTAATTACCATCGCTCACATGACAGAAGGCGGCTGAGAAACCATTATTTCTGGGGAATGAATCCTTTGTGTGTCGTCCTTTGATGGAGGACACCCAGGCCGATTTGCTGGATGTTGGAATTGAGGGTCAGGGCGAGATGCTGAACCACCCTAACTCCAAAGCCCTAAGAGAGGGGGAGTGAGTACATTCTAACCCTCTTCATTCAGTCAATTTACACTTTGGAAACAACCTAGTTTAGGCTCTAAAGAAGGATTATGCTTATGTGTCTCTAAGAAGCACTCTAATTGTGCTACTTTACAGTGTTTGGATGAGCCAAGTAACCATGTCCCATTTCCAGAGCTGAGTTGGTGTGAGGTTTTCAGTGTTGTCTTGTGACTCTAAATCTGAGGTTAGGATCTAAAAGAAAGGTAATGGAATTTCCACTACGGGCATCCTGCAGGACTGAACAGCCATTTCACAAGGCTGTGCGCCGGCACTGAAGCAAAAACTGATAACATAAGTCTAAAAGAAACTCTTCCAAGTATTGGTGAGCAGCAAGTCGAGGAAAAAAAGCACGACAGGGGTGGGAGATATTCTCAAAGACATTTGAAGATACAGCAATTTCTCTGAGGCAATCATTTGATGCTCTCATTGCTTGATGGCTGAGTGTCACCACTTTTGCGCTCCCATCACTCAAGTGCATCCAGCTCTCCAAGAAATTGATTGTTGGAGGATGGGGCTGGAACAGTGCACACATACAAAAAGTACACATCTAGGCTGGAATAAAACTGTTTCTTATGGTACTCAAAGGAGACCCCAGAACTGTCTGAAAGTTGATCTTTTGCTAATGCTTTAAGTAGTAGCTCACATTTATAAATACCATAAGTAAATAGTGTTAACAGTCAAGAAGACATTGGTTTTCCAGGGCTTAAAGTAACAAAAGTAAAACAGATCCAGAGCCTTAAGTGTGATACTAGGCACTGTCGCTGCACAGAAGAGCAGTCCTAGAAAAACTGGTAAATGTCTCAGTAATGCTTATGATGATGCCTGATGGGATTCATGGCATATGAACACCTTAAGACAGTGGGGGTGGCTGAGACGGATGGTCAGCACTGATGATGCATAGGCCCTTTGGATTAGACATCACAGCAGATGCACATGAACACTGGTTACAAGAATACATTGTAAATATATGGGCAAATTTAAAGTGAAGGTTTTGATTACAAATAAAATGGGAATAGTTTAACATTGTGCCACAGGTGGAAATGTGAACACAAATTATAAGAACCACCATCACCAAAAGCAAAATAAAGACATTTACAGTTGTATCAGTAGTAGCAGTGCAAGCTTGTAGTTTACAGTTTTATCACATCCATAAACCATTAGCTGTATAAATAAAAAGAAAAGAAATGCCCATGTAGATATTAACGGCAGGTTCATCATGAGTATCTTACTTTTCACACATTTATAAAGCTGTATTGCTGTCCTTGTCCTTAAAGTGTCACCATTTCAAGAGAGACTGTGTTTGCTGATGACATTCAGCCACTTTACAAATGTCTACTTAGGAAGGATTTCATTAAAGCTGTACCTTATGTGTACTTTTGGCCTTGACATTCAAATATGTTAACATATCAAACATCTCTAATATGATAAACACAACAGACACATTCCTCTGAAAGTCAGCAGATTGTTGTGTTGTTAAGGATTAAGCTTGATAGACTATTTAAAAAAAATCACATAAGAAGGTGTCCACATGGTCCAGATCTCCATAATGAGCAGTTAGCATAAGTTATTGCAAGCAAGGTTTGTGCCACAAGTTGGACTCCACTTACAAAATATGCCATCACTCTTAACAAACATCAACATGGGCTGCGGTCCAATAGTCACCTCCTAAGTCCTTTTCTATCTACTTTTCCTTAACCCCGATGGAAAACGTCATGAGGTTAAGGAAAGGAGAAAGGACAATTCAGAAGGACTTAGGTAAGGAAAACTACTGTGCAGAGAGAATCCGACTACACTTTAACTACGCTACGTCATCATGTGACAGCGGATGTTACTGCTGCAGTGAAACTACAATTTTCCGAAGGTGGACTAGAAGAGACACATCATGTATCATGACAATGTTGTTCCTTTCAGACAACATTGAACAAAATAACCTGGTAAAAAAAATAACATCTGCATAACCAACGTTGGAAGTGAGGATTTCAATAAATTTGTCTAGTCATTATCAACATGAACACCAATCAGTGCATGAAAATAAATGGTACCTGAATGAAAGAAAGGCATAAATTGTTAAGATCACAATCTAATGGTGTACACATTATTAATATTGAACCATGTTTAAAACATAACCAACATCAAATGTCTCATATGCTGCTCTCTTCAGAGAGTAAGGCTACTGGAAAGGCAGGTTTTGGTTAACTTTTGAAAGGATTGAACAGCAGTGGTAACTCACATAGTCTGTGTGATTTGTTTGTCTTTATTCGGTTGAATTCGGAAGCAGTTGGAATACGCGCTGTTTACAAAAGCTGTTGCCGCGGAGAATTGTGGGACGGAATATTCGCCTCTCCTTTCATAAAGGATGGTCCAGTGTATCCTATGCTAAAGGAGATAATAAAAGAAGCAATGAGCCATCTTTCCTATGCATTTAAACTATTCGAACAGCTCTAATCACAAACTACTTCCGGTTCATTTCACTCTGATAGGAACCTTCCTAGGCAAAAATGACTTTTCGACTGCAGCCATGGTCTACTAAGGAAAGGGTGGCTCTAACTCATTAGCAGACATGAGTTGCACCTTGCAAGCAGGTCAGCTGAAATCTAGAGATCCAAGACAATGGAGAAAAAATAAGAAACTGAGTTAAAGCTACTGTTTTTTGAAGCATATTACCATCCTGCTAAGTCTTTGTCTTGACCAGTTCCTTCTTTCCACGTTCAACTCTTTTTGTTTCTAAACTCTTTGCCAAGTATCTTGACATCTACACCAGATTTCATAAACCTCTGTTCTATTTTCAGCCAGAATTGTATAATTAAATAACTTTACTGGATCTCACATTGTCAGTATTGACAAAAACTGATGCTTAGGTTACGAGAAAGGGTGGTGATGATCGTATACCATTGGTAGGTTAACTTTATTAATCTAAACGGATGAACTGATCAGCAGTATTTTGTTCTCTTCAAAGCGTTATGCCAGACATGAAGCACATTGAATATCTTAAAGCTCCAATTACTATCAACTCAGTTTAAAACTGATGCAGATGTTGTAGAATCAAAGGGAATGGGACATGCATGTTCTAGCTTTTTAGTCAGAAAAGTATATCATTAAGAAGATCTTTAGGCAAGAAAATCTTTTTCCATGATTCCGGTTTAAATGTTGTTTTGTTGTTTTGTCCTCTTAAGCACCACCACAGCTACTACTTATATTCTCTGATGGTAAAAGTAGCTAAGTAGGTGCTGAGTAGGGAATCAGACAGTTGCCAGTTTGGATGTATTTGGACAATGGAGAGACACCAAAGCACGACTCCAGTATTTTTAAGGTGCCCTTTAGCAGCCACTGACTGATGAGAATAACAAACCATGGCTCTGATATCTGTCAATGTATAGTTTGACCTATATGAGTGAAACACACAGCACAGTGTAAATTATGAAATTCCACAGGCCTGATACATAAAAGTGCTCTTATGACACTTAAGTGAAAACTTATTTTTTGTCCTTGGACTGATTTATAGTTCAAAAGATTGTTTCTCTCTGGATAAACTCTCCAGTCTGGCACACCAAACAGTTGTCATAGTATCTGCTCAAATTACAGAAGCTCTGCAGACCTGTCGGTGGGTACAATTCTCTCCTATCAGGTATAGAAACGGATTAGTTCAGAGGATTATTTTGCCTCCTCTGAGCTAGTCTCCTGTACTCATTGCTGGCTTCACAGTAAGTTTTACTTCTCCTGATCTCACAAAGACTTGAAGCATTCCTCTGTATTGAAATGATTGAAGGTCAGTGGAGGGTTAGTTTTAATGAACATCTTTCAATTATTGCTGTGGTCTCCTCATAAAATAGCTTGAAAAAGATAATTCCTCCAAAGGATTACATGAAAGGGCTTTGGAATTAAGACTCGTACAGTAAATCCAGAACTGGAACAAGAACTTGTGATTGCTGGATGTCACGATCAATGGTTGTAAGTCACAACACAGGAATTTCTTCTGATTTTCCAACAAAAAGAAAGGCGAAACCATGAGCCTTTGCAGCCCTTTGTTCCATGAAAAATATACAGTGTAGTAAAATAGCATACAGGCATTTGATTCCTGCTTTGTTTGATAATACTGCCTGTGTTTCTGCAGCCAATCTTATAAATTGAAGGCTCAGCGTCTCCATATGATTGCATCCCAAGTGGTGGGCAGGTGTTTCATTTTCTCTCTCGCTACTTTTAGAAATAATGCAAAATCTTTTCATTGTTCTCTTCTGTCTTGGAGTTATGATGCAATATTTGATGATTCAGAGTTTCTAACAGGCTTTTGTTGAAAAAAGAACTGCTGAAATTATACATCTCTGTCTGTTTTTGGCTTTGTCTCCTTTACATCTGGCTCATAGCACAACTCTTAGGGAGTTACTTAGACTGTGTTTGCACAGCAGTGGTCGATAATAGCTGTGATGATAATGGGATTCCGGCCAGTATCACATTACCCACAGCTGATAGCGTAAAATGTGATTATCATTTGCTGCTTTTTTTGTATGGCAAATGCTCAGACTGTCAGTGCAGCTGTCTGTGCTATCATTAGTAATGTGGAGCATTAAGTTTTGTGTTAGATGGACCTTCCATCCTTCTGTGTCTCTGAAAGTTACAAAAGTAAAAAAAAAAATCTGGCACGTTTACTTTGTCAGACTGAAGGTATTTGGGGGAAATAGTTAATCCTAGACATTTTGTGCTGGATAGAGAATAACACCTTCCAAATGGCTCCAGGAGCCAAGCCAAGTTTAATACACTTGGCGTCAGTTGTTTTAACATTTTACTGCAAGTCACTCAGTTATGAGTGGAAATGGTCCAGTTTGTAGGGACTCTAGCTGAGAGCCAGTAGATCACTAGAACAAGACACTTGCTGACAAAACATGGAGGTATGTGAGTTGCCTGAGACGTGCCAGTCCACTTCCCCAGGACTGTTCATGTCTGCCTGACAGGGAATGAGCCCATCAAACATATCTAAAGGTCCTTTAAGTACATGTGCAAATTCAGATCCATGTGCTGGATACCATGTCTCTAAGTATGAGTGAACCAGAGATGTTCTCAGGTAAATACTTTGAAAGAGAGTTACATTGAAAGGGGGTACACTGTGCCTTTACATAGATTGACACTTTCAATATTGATTGTTGCTACAATATGTTCATATCCTTAACCCTTGTAGTTTTAATATTTTGATCCACCTCTATTGAGGTTCTTCCTGAGACACTCTGATGAAGCTCTTGTCCCACATGGGCCCAATCTATTCTGAATGATACATTTTACAGTAATCAGTAAATTCAGCAGCATGTTATCAATGGCTCTGCATTCTCTTTACCATCTATACCCTGCACTGGGGTTGCCATTCCTACTTGATATGCTGATGAAACAATGGCCTGATGTGAACCAGGTAGAACAACTAAGGGGGGCTGGGGGGATCAGCTGTCTTAGGCAAGTGCCGAAGTACAAGTACTCAAAATATTAACAATCATGGGCAACAGTATTTCATCGTTATATTGAAAAAATAAGTGATGCTATCAGTTGTACTTGTATACATCCTGATTGTTGAGCATTATGACACCAGGGCAGTAACCACTGCACAGAGCTATTGAGGCCACTCGTGGGCCGTGGCTATTAAAGGTTGGTCATATAGTACAAATGTAATTTCAGGCCAGGCTTAGAAAAAGTATCAAAATTTTGTGAAATAAACTATTTAGTCCTGTGATAACTTTTTTGGAAAGTCTACAAGACAACATCTGCAATGACATAAATACAAATAAAGATTAATTGACTGATTGAACTGTTGGGGAATCTAACTTCAAATTATTAAGATGACACATTGAAGGCATCCTTGTATTAACTCACATTTCCACAATGGAATAGTTTTATATATATATATATATATATATATATACATATATATATATATATATATATATATATATATATATATATATACATAAAAATATATATATATATATATATATATATATATACAAACAATATATATATATATATATATATATATATATATATATATATATATATATATATATATATATATATATATATATATATAAAAAATTTAATTAAATTGACAGAAACAAACAAACAAACAAACAAAAAAATCCAATCGTAAGCTCTTCATTCCTTAATGGTCTCACCCCATATAGACAAAAAAAAACATTAGATAGCATAGAAGGAAAAAAAAACCCACATGCATCATCACTTATATTTGGTGTTATATACTTATATTTTGGTGTTATTAAGGAATTATGCCAATTTAAAATTGCAAAGACTGCAGCTCTTTAAGAGCCCACTTGAGGCAAACATGAAAACCAAGAAGTAATTTACAAAAAAAGCCAATTTTGACCGCAGAACTCACACTATCGACATCCTGGTTTGCAATGGAGATGTTTTTTTCTTGACTGGCACACACCATAACTTGGGTTTCGTATTTTAAACAGCTTGTCAGTTTTGAGGATAGCGGTTGCCCAGACTGGCAGGCGGACATGCTGAAGCATTTTGTCAGGAAGAAAAAGGCCCTTCTTTGCTTCAGGTCTTTCTATGTTAACTTTGAGACAGGGTTTTCAAAGTAGTGACCGCTGCTGACGGACTTCAAATGTCTTTTAGTAAACCAATGGATGATATCACTGAGACTACATCCATGTATTCCTCTCAATAGTTTTATTCTTTTGTTTCTTCCATATCATTAGTATTGGTATAAAATGGCAGAGCCCAAACTCAAGAGTCTCTATATACTTTAAAAATCCTAAATTTATCATATAAATTTGCAGGCTGACAATGTGCATTGGGAATCTGAGCTTTAGAAAATCTTAATTCTTTAATCCATGCTTCTGTTCATTCAAGGCAAATGGCCAGGAGTTAGAGCACTCCCTGCTTCATAATTTTGTTAAATTAATGAGGATGAGTTAATATTGAGATAAGTGCATTAGCTGCAGAATGTAAAGAACATTATATCCAAGAAAAGTGGCTTCAAAACTTTTTCAAATGCATACATCTGTTCCAATTTCATTCAGTGTAGTATAGGAAAGAAAGTTAACTGGATTTTTTTTAAATTGGCCCTGAAATCACTGTTTATATCTCAAACTACTCCTGCAATTGCAGTTAACATCAACAGATTCTTTCCCAGCCAGTGTAGGACCCTGACCAGGGTGGGTGTTATAAAACTCTGCAGACAAAGTCTCATAAAGCACCTCTCCTTCTTGAACAGCTTACACAAGGCCTTTTAGTTTACTGACATGCCATCTTTATCGTCCCTTTCTCTTTCTAAATCATTGCTGAGCCATTGGACATTCAAGACAAGCCTCTGTTTTTGTTTTTGAGGGATGGCATGAGCGGGGACAGCATTTTGGATTATTGAAGCAGCCTAAATTGTTTGTCAAGCCAGAGGGTGTTTTGTTGCTGTGCTCTCCAAAGCATTTCTCTTGTGCTCTCCCAGCAGGATACCCCCACAACACTGAGCTGCGTGGCATTGGACTTAGTGGATTTAAAACATCTGCAAAATTGCCTTCAGGCGTGAGGGGTGGAACGGTCGACGGTATATTTAGGCTGTCCACCTCTGAGAAAACATGAAGATCGTTGGCTTAAAAACAAGAAACTGAGGACAGGAAGTATAGGTTGATGCTGGAAAATTACATTTTGAACACATACATATGTTGTATAGATCATCATTAATATAAATCACATAAGACAGGGTGAGAAAATGTAAATGGTAAATGGACTTGAGCTTATATAGCGCTTTTCTAGTCTTGGACTACTCATAAAATTGCTTTACGCCGCAGGTCACACCTACCCATTCACACCCATTTGCGCTCACATTCACTCACTGATGGTTCTGAGTTTCTATTTTAGTTATCCATCAGTATTTGTAACACATGCACGTTCTTTCATGCCCATTTACATGCCACTGACGCAGCAGTGGGAGCAGCTTGGGGTTAAGTATCTTGCCCAAGGACACATCACCATGTGTCGCCCGGAGCTGGGCTTGAACCTGCAACCTCCCGATCACTGACCAAGCGCACTATCCAACTACGCCACCGATGTCCCAATGTCATTTATATCAACATAGTTTTCACCTTGTTGATTAAAAACCATTAAGGCCTTATGCTCAGTAAAAAGACTCGTCCTGTTGACATTCATTTACGTTAATTACATTTATTTGAGGGGACACTGCAAGTTCGTGTATATTGGCCGAGAGTAGGATGCGCCACAGGGTCATGAGGTCAGCTGAGAAAAGCACTGGTTGTACCTTCCTCATCCTGGAACAACTTTACACCAACTGCTGTCACACAATAACAACAACCATGAGACAGCATCCAACACATCCAGTGTCTGTTCCAGTTGTTATGACAGCAGGGACAAACTGCTTAAAAAGCAGCTTTTACCCAAGAGCAATCATGGCACTAAAATTACAATACATGTAGAGACGCTTCCTACTTGAATGTGCAATACATGGGAAATGTGCAATGCGTCCTGAAGAAACCCCCCCAATTTGTGAATTTTTATAAACACTGTGCAAAAGTGTTGATGTCTGTAATTTTTTTTGAATTGCTTAAGTGCCTTTTAATGAATAAGCTGCACCATTAAGAAAAGTGGCAATGACAATAAGATTTATTAATATTTTATCTATCAACATAATCATATTGTTACGTAACCAAGCCAGTAGCTAACCTCCATCTGTTGTCCCTGATAGATGTTCCCAGAGAAGAAAGTACAGTCTTATATTGTAATGCTGCTGATAAACAAAATATTGAGTTTTTTTTAATTATACTGGCCTGTCTGAAACTAGTGATTGAAATAAAAAGTTGCCTCATATCTAAAGACAAACAATATTTTATTGCTAAGGTAGTTTTTATTATACGTATATTATATGCAACATTTATTTTTTACAGCATCAGTAAAACCAGGATTCATCTGCCTTTTCATAGCTACAGACAGTAATGTAACAACCTGGGCACAGAAAGTAACTTAAGATCAACATGCAATCACTCCACAAAAATTGATGCTTAAATTAAAGGATACAATTTCTGAAGTAAGTTTTGGAAGATTTTTTTTATATATCTGCCAACACTGAAATTAATCTTTTGAAGTAGTTTTCTGCTCATATGATATACATATAATGCCGTGCATCCCTACGTTTATTTCATCAACCTTGTTCTTGAACATCAACCAGTTTTTAAAAGTACCAATACACAAATAAACTCGTTATTTGTAATATGGATGGTAAAATGATTTCGTCAACAAATTCAAAATCCAAGGCATTCTGAATGTTCAAGTATTTTTCCTTACTTCAGTAAAGTTTAAAAAAAACATGAGTGTGTCAGCCAGATATTTTTCTTCTGGAATAAAATTTAAAGTATTCAAGTATTTTTTGTGTATCTATATGCATCTTTTAAAAATATAAAGACAAGACTTACGGTTCTTACCATCCAGCTCTTGAACATATTGTTTGTTTATCTGTCTTTGTTTACAGTAAGTTAATAATTTACCATTCTGGTGTTGATTCACAACATGCAGAGGACGGATGCTGAATTTAAACAGCCCTCCATTGAAAAGCGCATGTTGCTATCTCCCAGTTTTACAGTTCATTTCCACACTGTATTTGAGTTAAAGCTTGCACCCTCATCATTACACTCTTATCTCTTAACCCCATTTTATCTTCTGAAGAAAAGCTCTTTGGAGCATGTAGAAGAACTGCTGCTGCATCTTAAGTGAAGCATCTTTGGAGCTTTTTTTCTTTCCTAGAGAGATGGGAAGGAAGAGATGGGCATCCGCCTCGTTTGCATTCTGCACATGCCCAACGATTCAGAGGCTGTCAGGCAACAGCTCTCTTCATCTGAGGTGCCTTTGAGAGCTCGGGAGAAAAGAGATGCATGTGAGGAGTTCTGAGGGAGGGTGAACTTCACACTCCCCTAATCTCTACTCTGGATCTGTCTGTCGTTCAGCGGAAGCAGCAGCTAGCGGACCTGGCACTAATTCAATCACTGATTTGTGATTGGCAGGGGAGTGAGCTGTCGCCCTGGGGAAGGGAAAAAAGTCCCTTTTGTCCTTTAAGGAAGATAGAGGGGAGAAAGGCTGTCTCCCTCCAGACTGAACTAGACCAGGGAGAGCCATCTGTAGGATCCAGAACCCTGAAGATCAAATACGGCTGAGAGGACAGCAAGACTGCGATACTCTCCAAAGAACAGAGCGTGTCAAAGAATTTACATAAAACTGAACCAACAGATATGCCCTCTAACTATGCAACTATAAGTGCAGTCTTTAAACTTCTATTTTCTTCACTTTTAATAAATAATTTAAAGTTAGCTCTTCTCCTATTCTCTGAAACTTTTCAGGCTGAACACAAAGTTTAATCATCTGAAAAGTTCCAGTTTCAAAATTCCATTAAAAGAAAACAAATTGTTGTATCGACAGTACACCAACTGAATTCTGTAAGATCATTGTTGAGGGCTCTTTATTGTTGCCTGGGTGCATCTACAAGCGGTGCTTTTATAGTCAGGGGCTATTTTGCTCTATTTCTTTTGGATGGATGAACTTGGTTTCAAGACAGGTGGCTACATTTTTCAAACAGAAACTGTCCTGAAGAGAAGGTGACAGCTGATAAAGTTCTTTAGTTGATTCATTGGTTTCAGAGGGCTGTTAAGTTCAGGCCCTCATACAGAGCAAAGTAGAGAATGTATCTTACAAGCACACAAAAGATGCAACTAATGACTTTTTGTATCATGGACAAGTCATCGACTTGATTACTCAACTTGTCAGGTGTTATTTTAAGCAATAATTCAATGGCAAGTCTTAAGCTGTGTCTTATCTCCATCCTATACTATTCAAAATAGTACGATTCTATATACTAAAGCTAACAATAACTCTCATTACTCTACCAATCATGACTTAAATGACCTCCTATACTTGAGCATGCCCTGTTAAACTAAATATTTGCATGTTTGTTTGTTTGTCTTTTTTAAAATGCTATATTTCCCAGCTAGAATCAATTTAACATGGATGACTTTGTTTTTTGTGATGTCTGTTAACCACATTATGTGCATCCATATGATATTAGTTTACTATTTAGTGAATAGTAGAACTTTTCTCTTTTAATATTCATCATAACCACAATTTCTGACCCTCTCACTTGCTGTAGCTTTAGTTGAAAACATCTGCTGGTTCCTGTTTAACTGATAAAGTAAACATAGCATTATGAACCTGGTCTGCAGCTATACAGCCTCATAATCAACAAACTGGAATGCACTGGGAATTCTGACACCTTTCGATCAGAACCAGTATTAACTTCTTTGAGCAACAGCAGCTCGTCTGTTAGATCGGACCACACAGGCCAGCCTTCATTCCCCTGCTGCCCATGACCCTGGCACTGGTTCACCACTGTTCCTTCTTTGAAACACTTTTAAAAGATCCTGGCCACTGCAGACTGAGAACACCCCACAAGAGCTGCTCTGACCTAATCCTCTGGCCATCAGTATTTAGCCCTTGTCAAACTTGCTCAAATCCTTCTGCTTGACACCTTTCAAAAAAAAGATTCAGCTAAAGTCCATTTCAACATTCTCTCACAGGACCTTAAAACACTCCTGCACTCTTCTTTGGACGTCCCCATTACCCTCAAATGTCTCCATCAGTGCATAAGCAAAAGATACCATTTGTTAATGTGTTTGTATAGCCAAGATCATAGGCATGTTTATTAAACAAATTATAGTTTATATTAAGATTGATGGGAACGGTGAATCATAAAAGGAAATGTGTTGTGTATGGAGGTGTGATCAGATAAAAATGTTTCAGGAATCATGTCAGATTGTGGTCCTTGTGTGCTGAACACTGGCACACTTCAGCAGGTAAGTGTCCTTTGAACATTCAGCATGTTAGTTATAGAAATTTTAACATTTTAAGTCTACATTTAAGCTTATTTAGATCAGATGTGCTCATTTACGTTTTCTTGTTAGTCTTATTATACAGCTTTATATAATCTTGATCAATTTTCTAGTATTACAAAAAACAAACAAAATAATAAACTGGAAAAGCACTCGGAGAGCGCAGACCTCCACCCGCGCCACAGTCCTTACCCATATTGTGATTTTCACCATAAATATTAGCCCTACCTTTACTTCATTGAAATATTTAGATTCCTTGACCATAAAACATACCATGAGCAATTGAATTCATAATTACCTCCGCCAAGGAGGATATGTTTTCAGGAGAGTTTGTCTGTCTGTCTGTCCGTCCGTCTGTGAACAAAATAACTCAAAAAGTATTGGATGGATTTGGATGAAATTTTCAGGAAATGTTCAGCATGGGAAAAAGAAGAACTGATTCGATTTTGGTGCTGATCCGGATCAGCGTCTGGCCGCCATGATGAAAAATGTGATTTCTGTGAATAACTACTGAACTCAAATAGATATCATTATGATTCCAATTGCTAATGGTATGTTTTCATGGTCACGGAATCTAAATATTTACATGAAATAAAGGTAGGACTAATATTTATGGTCAAAATCACAACATGGCTGAGGGCTGTGGTGCTGGCGGAGGTCTGTGCTCTCTGAGTGCTTTTCTAGTAATATCTATTTTAGCTCAGTAGTTATTCACAAATACCACATTTTTCGCCATGGCAGCCAGACGCTGAACTGGATCAACACCAAAATCGAATCAGTTCTTCCTTTTCCCATGCTGAACCTTTTCTGAAAATTTCATCAAAATCCATCCATTGCTTTTTGAGTTATTTTGTTCACAGATGGACAGACAGGCAAACAAACTCTCCCAAAAACATAACCTCCTTGGCGGATGTAATAAAACAGCTGCAAATGTTTCCACATGTACATCACTGTTTTATCTGTATAATCATAAGAATATAAATGGTTTGAAACAATGCAACCCTTTCTTCTTGTTAATTTTCTTTTATCATGATAAAATAAAAACAAACACACAAGCACCAAAACCAAAATATAGAAACAGCCTCTCAGGCCTAATCCGTTAAACCACTACAGTATTAGGTGAAAAAATAGAACCTGATCCTCTAAATACTCTCAGACACTGAATTAAGCCAAATCATTATCTCTTCCACCGCCATTAAAGTTGAATGACTCTTCTCCAGAGAGGGACAATATTATGAGAGGAATAATTCCATCTCTATGAATAATTAAAAATTAAACTTATCAAACTCTCTTCCCCCCCCTCTCGCTTTAATCTAAAAAATTCTGAATTATAAATCAGAGGCTGTCAGGCTGCTCATATGCATATCAGGTGTTTTTTTTAAATCACTGGTGTAAGGTTTCTTATTGGGCTGATTGTTAGAAAATACTGTTTGTCATAGAATACTGTTGATCCAGATGATTAGGTGCTATGTTTAACACAGAAGCTCTTCAATCTAGAATTAAATTATGAAGTTAGAACTCTAAACGATATAAATGCATTAGTCTTACAGCCTTATTATCACAAGAATATGAACTACATGTTTACACTTCTTTCAAATTCATCAGAGCTGACACTACTCATTACTTTTGCAGTCAGCATTACCATATTAACCTAAAATAGATTAAAAATGAATTAAAACCTTGAACTAATGTAATCTGAATAATCGTAGTCAAGCTCTAGTGACAGCCCTGCAGCTCTATTCTAATTTAGAGTGATGAAAGGTAAGAAACCCACGGCACTTCTGAATGTGGAATACATGAAAACCTCCAAAGGTGCTTGATCGCTTAGTCAAAACTTTTCTGCACATTCAGATTTTATAATCTCACAATATTTTAGTGTTCCCTTTTCTAACTTTCCAAGCTGTTGATTAATAGCAATTCATTTTTTGGTAATAAAGCTAACAATGCCATGTAAGAGAAGTCCCCTACAGTTTCCAATTTTCTTTCAAAATAAAGCATGTCATTGCTCACACACGGTGGGAAAACTCTCTCAGCTTGAGACATTAACTTGAGTCACATGAGCAGCTCAGAAGCCTGGAGGTAAAGTGAAGGCAACAACTAATTACATTTTCTTAAGTCATGTTTTGATAGCACAAGCCAACAAAGATGTGCAACACTTTGATTAGATAACTATCCAGTATCGGTACCGACTTCTATATGGAATGAACACTCATGTCAGTGAATGTCTCACAAGGACAAGATGAACATGTTATGTAGTCATCCAGGAGACGGAGGGCAAATACATGAATCACCCAGTCACCAAGGTTGAGTGGTGTTTTTCTCCATGCTCCATCACTGTCCATTTCTTCAATCAATAATCTGTTTCTTTATCCGCACTGAACCTACCCTGTACATGTGAGTGCTGCATTCTGTGACAAACTCACATTCAACTCCCCTACACTAACTGTTATACTAATTACTCCAAAACGTCAAAAAGTCAAGACAGACAAGACAAGAAAATCAAAGTTCTTCATTCAACTTGTCAATAAAACAACATATGTAGCCAGAATTGGCCCAAGACACTTTAAACATGACTAACTGGGTGAGAAATGGTCAAAAACTTGACAAACTGTCCACATCTCAAAATATTAAAGGATAAGTTCAGTTTCTACAGCTTTCACATTGTTTATAAAATGAAGTAGAACAATATACTCACCCAGAAGGTTTTCCTGATCCAAACAGTGCTTCGAGAGAAATTTAGATCAAAAATCGAGCGGCGGACATCCGTATAATGTTAGCGGACGGGGCATACATAGCGCCACTCCTAGAACTGCATTAATTGTCCCAAAACTCATTAGTTTCACCAATATTTCATCATGGTCCCCACGACAGTCCGGTGTCGCTCCAGACATGTCTTGGTGACTGTGCTGACCTCTGAACCGAAGACTGCTTCTCCGCGTCCTCCTTTCGATGAGCTCCTCATCTGTATACTCTGGCTCTAAACTGTAAGCACACCCATCATATTCAAAGTTCTCGTCCACAACAACTTCATCCGATAGATATTTGTCCATTTTGCACAAAACTGGAAGAAGAAAGTTGTTGAGTAGCCGGCGGTCGCCCCTGAAACAATGAGCCGTACTGCGCGTGCGCCACAGCCATACAGACAGCTTTCAGTTCAGAGGTCAGAACAGTCACAAAAACATGGGTGGAGTGACACCAGACTGTCTTGGAGGAGTAGTGCGACCAGACCATGATGAAATATTGGTGAAACTAATGAGTTTTGGGACGATTTATGCAGTTTTAGGAGCGGCGCTATACATGCCCCGTGTGCTACCATTATACGGATGTCCGCCGCTCGATTTTGGATCTAAATATCTCCCGAAGCACTGTTTGGATCAGGAAAGCCTTCTGGGTGAGTATATTGTTCTACTTCATTCTATAAACAATGTGAAAGCTGTAGAAACTGAACTTAGCCTTTAACAAGTCCTCAAACAAAATCCTGGGTCCACATCTTCATTCGAATTGCCACAAAAAATCTGTTCACCTGTTCCTACTGTCATTTTTAATATGCCTGAAAATGTAATCAAAATTCGCTGGGGACTTGTTAAGACATTGCTGATTATGTGGAAAACCAACCTATATCACAGTGTTTAGAAATGCTTGAATCAGATCCAAAATCTGGATCTGCATCCTGATTAGGGTCACATTAACAATGTAGCCACTTCTGTAATGTGCCATGACTTAGATTACCTTAAAATGTCATGAAAATCAGTTTAGAACTCATTGAATTTTTTTTTTTTTTTTATGTATTACAGAAACAAGCTTGCATCATACCCATCAGCATGTTTTCCAATACCAAACAATCTCTACGAACTGAGGGTTATTTCTATAGGTCACATGAGTAGACACTCACCAAACTGATTCTTACTTTTGACTACTCAAAACCTGAACTTGTTTCTGGGAGCTGCGTGACACTTTTTGACATCACTGTCACTTCTTATCCTGCACAGCAGATCTAATATCCAACAGAAAGGTAATATAAATACATGGTATGCCAGATTAGTTTGACATCTCCAGAAGACATAACCTATTTTTCAGAAGTCAAACTAGTTCTGCAACTTTTTATTTCACTAGTTTCATTGTAGGTTGATGGAAATTTCATGAAGAACTCCTTTCAGGGGTCTTGTATATTATAGTTCCCAAGATAACTCTACTTCCTGCGTAGGGAACATTTTGTGGGGCTGCCTTCAAACACATTATCTGTGCTCTTACTGCTGCAGCAGCTGCTATAAGATCAGCATGATGGGCTCAGCAATTGGAGGAATACAAGTGTTTATAGTTTAATAAACAAACTATGTTCTGTACAAAGCCTCCGCTGCTCCATCAAGTAAATGTTGAGAAACAAACTGAAAGAGAGTTTTGTGCTAAGAGTAGATGGTTGACTGAATGGGAGCGAGAGAGAGACAGCAAGCCTCTGCAGCACCCAAAACTGCTAAAAAGAAAGGGTCAGATAGAAAGTGAAGGAGTGTGAGTGGAGCTGTTTGTGCCAATAAACTTCTTGTGCTCTCAGAGAGGAGTGAGAGTGAGCAGCCGGTCGAAGCAGTTCAAAAGTTACCCTATTAGTGATTCAGAGTGTCACCTCTATCAGGGGACACAGAGGAGCAGCCTCCTGGTCCATAATGGGCTCAAGGAGAGGTGATAAAACAGGCATCAATACCATGGAACTCTTTAATGACCGAGGCCTTTTGATTGGAAAGAGAGCAGGTCTGATGAAGATTCATGTCAGTGGCAGTCAGCCATCTCAGGGTTTTTGTCATTAACACTGGCTGCAATTAAATCATTTTTATGGCTGCTCTGATGGAGTCAGAGGGAGAGTGATTAATTGTTTGGGTATTCCCTGCATTTTCACTCTAAACCCATTTTTTATTGTACCACAATTAATCTGGCTTCTTAAAGTACTTAACCCAAGGATGTGATTGATGGAGGAGCACTGCCTGTGGAGTGCTACATGTTTCTTTACGAGCTCGAGGAAGGTAAATAATTGTAAAACGTGGAAAAGACTTGTTTTCAGGTAGCGCTGGATGTCATGAAACAATGATACTGAATGATATGAATGACAATACACAAGGGATGCAACTAATTTTTTTTTCATAGTTTTTGGTTTGGTTCTTTACAACTTGGCCTTCCTTTAAAATTCTTTCCCATACTTATCGATGCTGAAACATTAGTAGGCCTATTTCAAATCAAATCAAACTTTATTTATAAGGCACTTTTCATACTTAAAAGCAACACAAAGTGCCTCACAGAGGCTAAAAACAACATGAAAACAGAAAACCCGGCTATCCCCCTCCCACAAATACAGAGACACATCCAGACACGCACTCGCAGACATCAACGTACGCAGACACACACCCGCGCCCACACACACACGCCCACACACATTCATACGAGCTGTAATAAAAGAGAAAGAAGTATTTGACCTTAAAACAACTGTAATACTAAAGTTTTGAGATAGAAAGCTTGTCTTTTCATTATATATTTAATCACATCATGATGACTAAATATCTGTTAGATATTATAGTGATTTTCCAGAGCTGACCCTGAATACATCATAATATAATCAATGATGACTGGTCGTGAAAGTTTTAGTTTGTTTCTTATGATCACCCTGTCGACCTTAACAAGGATTTAAAAACTGACTACAGTGATTAACCATCCTGACTTTGGATAAAGCATTTAATGATATGACATGTTCTACATATTAGTCAACAGTCATTAGGCCTAAAAAATACAAACAAGGTGAAAAGTAAATGGACTAAAGCTGATGTACAGCCCTTTCTAGTCATCTAACAGCTCAAAGTGCTTTTGCACCACAGGTCACACCAACCCATTCACACGTTTATGAAATAAGGTGTCTTCATTAGTTATTCATCAGTGGTACTTAATCATACACATACAACCATATTAAATTATCATTATCATACCACAGTTGCAGCTTTGGAAGCCATTTTAACTGAGTCACCCTGGCCCCTGACCACTACCATCTATACTTTGCATTGTTAAAAATCTTTTATTCTGGATTAGGCCTGACTGATGTTTCATCAGACCAATTCTTTTAACACGGTACTTACCAATGACTACATGGAGTCTAGGAAAACATACAATTCTTTATATAACAAAAGGAACTATACAGCTTAATGCTTTATCTCATTTGACTACCTACAATTGTATCTTAAAACTTACCATGATGCCCTACATTTGTTTCAGCAACCCTGTTTTCCAGAAAATCCCAAATTTTCTTTGAATCTTGTTACACTGCAGAGTGTTCCTGTATCCAACTAATGCTGTGAACACTAATCTCTAAGCACTATGTCCAATCCTAATCCACCAGTCACCCGCTATTACAGCCCACATCACCCACTTCTTGTTCACAAGCCACAATGGGGATAATGTTAACACTGTGGCAGCTGCATTTAACAGTGATGGCACCTCAGGTTACTGTCTAAAAAAGCCTGTCCTCGAAGCACTTTTACTCCTGTGACCAGAGAGGTTATACTGACTACTCGTGTGATTCACAGGCAACAACACCCGGGACAGCCTGACTTTTCTCCAATGAGGTCTCTTTGCAGAAAACAGCATGCTGTCTTTGCTTAAATGAACTGGGAAAACGGAGCCTGAAACTCCAGGTGGATACTGAAACCAAACCCCACTGTGCACTCCAGTATCTAAAAGTCTGGGTTCCTTGTGCAGAATAATTCAAAGCTTTTTGCAATACATGGAAGCGGATATAAAAAATCCCCCTGTGCCACATACAGAGATTAAAAGTTGTCTGGAAATATTTACTGCAGTAATTTTGAGCGCAAGTTCAGTGTGGATCCACAGCCTGTTATTTCTGTTTAGGAGCAGATACCAGGAAAAAAAAATGGAATCCATGAAATGTTAGATTCTCAAATGTGAACTGGAATTATGCAGAACGCTCTGCAAGTGTTGCATAATGCATCGCGCTTGTCTAGTTTAAGACATGCAAATCACCCCAAGTTGAGGAAATCCACTCAAGTTGATGGAAACCTTCCACGGTCATCACTATGAAATATTTGTGATTCTCCAAATGCTATTGATGCTGTAGAAGGGAAAAGATGGAAGATGGATGGAGAGAGAGGAGGGGAGAGAAGAAAGGGAGGGAACTAAAAGACTGTAGTGTTTGCTTTGTGAGATATAACACCAGCTGTTACTGCATCCTCTCCCAGTGCTATTTAACAAGGGATAAAAGCTGTTGTGCACCACCACATGTACACTTTTAAGCTCAAAGTAGCTGTTTAGCAGGAATTTAACAGGCAATATCCCATTCACGCATAGTTATTGTAGTGCTTTTAAGATGCACTACAAATGCTCGACAAGGAAAACAAGAAATAATCCTCCCAGAGCGCTGGTTGGCTTTAAAACCTTTACAAAGTGGAGGTGCCATTTTTTATTTGGAAGCTGGAATAATAGTATTCTTGATCCTTTGTACTCAGCCACAGGCAATTATAGAAGTACTTAAAGATCTGATATGCATCTGTCAGAGATATGAAGTACAAGCTCCACTTTAGCACCATTCTCTTCAAGACCAAAATAAAGCTTTTCTGATCAACCTCCTCTGTTTGTCAAGGTATGTTCCCTTCCCCATCTTGTGCTTACAGTTTTTAGCCAGCAGGTCTCATCATCTAGATAACTAGCCCAGAGATGATGCTGTCCACATTCCTTTTAATTATTTGGAGCATATCAGATTTGTTTGTTTCTTTTGAGGAGTCTGTCGGTTCTCAGTAATCTGTTGTGCTGTTAATGTTCTACCTTTTTCCCTCGTAATAGAGTGACTGGGGCCATTTTTCCCTAAAGGTGGTCGAGCTAATAGCTGGAAAAAAACATTTTTGGAAAAAAATCATTGTAAAAATGTACAAAACCAGTTATAGTGTTAAAGACAAAATTTTGAAGGATATGCTGTCTCACCAGTGTTAACACAGGGCTTATAACAACAAACACAACAGCAATCTCTAACACCAAACCTACTATAGAGATTTTCCAAGTGGAGACACTGGTTGCCATTATATTGGATCAGTTCAGACAGTATACAGGAATAAGCCTGCATTGTTTTTAAAGGAGACATATCATGCTGATGCATGATTTAATACTTACATATAATAAATTTGAAAACAAGACCTTACACCCCCTTAATTTTCAAAAAATTGGATATTGTATTTTTTCTGATATCCTAGAACGAGATTTGATGCCTCTGAAAATAGGTCATTGCGAGATGACCGCGAGATTTAAATTGTCGTGACGACACGAGGTACATTTCTTTTTATTGGAGTAATCTGATAAAACACTTCCTCCTTTGTGATGTCCGTTAGCCCCGCAACCATCAGTCAGGAACACATCCACCCAGCAGCAGTATATAGCTCCCTACTTCACACTCACTCATTACCAGCTCTGGCCTGTAGGGGGACTCAATACGCGGTCGCTGCTTTGAACCTGCCGGAAAATACAGTAGAAGAAGAAGGACAGGCTGGCTCTACCCCCGATAGAACTGACCAATCAGAGCACAAAGGGCTGTGACATTGCGAGATTACTGTAGGTCAGCCTGAGATCCGAGTGTTTCAACGAGAGCTTGATAATGGCCTCAAATGAGGATTTTGAGAACGCTATTGTGGGGCAATGAAGGAACTAAATGACTTGTACTGAGGGCAGAAATGCTTTACAGGCATCCTAGTCTGGCATAGTGAAAAGGAGAAACAAGCACGATATGTCTCCTTTAATAAAAACAATGCAGGCAACAGGGGCGGCACGGTGGCGCAGCTAGTAGATTGGTGCGTCATAACAAGAAGATTCCTGGTTCGAATCCCGGGTCGGGAGGGCCTTTCTGTGTGAAGTTTGCATGTTCTTCCTGTCCATGCGTGGGTTCTCTCCGGGCACTCCGACTTCCTCCCACAGACCAAAAACATGCTCATTAGGTTAATTGGTGACTGTAAATTGCCCTTAGGTATGAATGTGAATGGTTGTCTGTCTCTCTATGTGGCCCTGCAATTGACTGGCGACCAGTTCAGGGTGTACCCCGCCTCTCGCCCGATGATAGCTGGGATAGGCTCCAGCCCCCCGCAACCCCGAAAGGGACAGCCGGGTATAGAAAATGAATGAATGTTTTTAATTTAAAAAAGGTCAGTAAATCTCCTCCCAAAATAGGAGTTCAGGGCTAAAATGTTTTATCTTTGTGGAATATAAATGTTCACTGGTAAATTATATTCTGCATAGCATTGAGCATACTGATCTGTCAGTCTTGTAGGTCAGGTTGCATATCATTTGGAATTTGTTTCAAATAAACTTTAATTTCACTGATTTTAATAAACTGGTCCACCAACGCCAGCTCTTTAACTTTATCCCATACACTATTCTATTATCCCAACACTAACATATTAATCCCACTTTTAAATCTTGATTTGACAAACAGTAAAAGTCAAAGTGCAGTTTCCCCCCTCTGTTTGTCCTCATGTTTTAGACTCTGTATTGATCTGAGGCCATAATCCATCATAGACTATTCGCTGTTGTCCGCTTTCTGCAGGGAGTGTGGCAGCTCACTTGTTATCCCTGTCAATAATTTTTATAACAGGAAGTGAGCTTCCAGTTGTGTCTGTAGTTTGTATCAATATTTGTGAAGAGAAAACATTAGTACATTGTTTAAGAATCAATAGCTGCAAAGTTTAATTCCCCACCAGATAACTCGGATCAGGCACAGCTGACCTGCACTGCTAGATTACTGGGTCGGGAGTTTTCACCTGAAAACAGCAATCCTGAAGGGCTGAGGAATAATAAAGAAATAAAGAGTAAAAAATAAAAATCAGCCACATTTTCCTCCCAAAAGGCTCTTTTATATGATGAGTTGACAGCAGTTTGACAGCTTAGCGAAAATCCCCAGGATATTTCACTTTTCAATTTCCCACTAAATGGACAATTGGAGAAGGATGACAGGGTGCGACAGACATCACTTTGAATAAAGACGGGGTGACAGTTCCTTCCTTTGAACCTCAGCCTCAGCTCCTCCTAGACTCTTAACCTCCTGAAGAAGAAAAAAGGTTCAAACAACCGAATCGATAGCAATTTAGGACAACACTCCTGTCACTTCCGCCTCCTCCTTTTTCTTCTTCTTCATCTCCCACCACCCGGACTGCACCCTGGGAGACAATTTGCTGTGCGACACTGCTCTGATAGGACAACAAAGGAAGCCCAGGACAAATGGCTCTTTGGCAGGATTGATGGGACTCGGATGAGACGGGTTGGCTGATAAACATGTTCAATACTTGCCGTGTTTTCGTCCTGTATTCACATGCACTGCTCTCAAGATGACGCTGAAAATTACTCTGGATTCTTTTTGCACAGAGAAACAGACCTACATTTTAAAAAATGTGCTAAAATTCACATCAACAGAACCCCAACTAATTCAATTTGCAAACAACAGGTACTGGGTATAATATAGGCTCAAAGCATTTGTTGAAAATGTATAAATGTTGAGTATTTACTCTCCAGATTCAGCATTGATGAAAAACTATAACTTGAAAAAGCATTACAGAGGGATTAAACATGCATTTCGCAGACAAGGTTTGACTTGGGGTTAATTTGCATCATGGTTTCCTTTTCGACTTTTGGGGGTTTCTTTAACAAAGACTGTGTTAATTACAAATATCTTTACAGCCATTTAGACACGAGGTTCCTCTTAAAATTAGATGCCACATCTCAGCTACACCCCCCATATATATATGTATATATATATATATATATATATGTATATATATATATTTGCAAATATACATAATACATATATATATATATTTTATATTTTATTACCTCCGCCAAGGAGGTTATGTTTTCGGGAGGGTTTGTTTGTCTGTCCATCTGTCCGTCCGTCCGTCCGTCCGACTGTGAACAAGATAACCCAAAAAATAATGGATGGATTTTGATGAAATTTTCAGGAAATGTTCAGCATTGGAAAAGGAAGAACTGATTCGATTTTGGTGTTGATCCGGATCAGCGCCTGGCCGCCATGGCAAAAAATGTGATTTCTGTGAATAACTACTGAACTAAAATAGATATTATGAATCCAGTTGCTAATGGTATGTTTTATGGTCAAGGAATCTAAATATTTTGATGAAATAAAAGTAGGACTAATATCTACGGTCAAAATCACAATATGCTTAGGACTGTGGCGCTGGCAGAGGTCTGCGCTCTCCTAGTGCTTTTTCTTTTATTTTTTATGTATTTGTATATATGTGTTTCTGAGCATCTTTAAAATGAAGAGTATGACTGCTCTGTTGTACAGGGCCTTGTTATGAACTGGCGTTGTACAAAGATTGTCAGCACTTGCTAAGCAGACAAGCTCTTGCCATCGGGCCGAATGTTGTACTATGACCCAAAAATACACAACACTATCTCAACGCAGCTCTGCAGTTTTTTTTGAGTGATAAAGATAAAGTTGTATTCAGGCAAGGAAGACAAAAATATGTCATGATATATAACTGTATTTTGTTGGGAATTGTAGATATACATTTTTTAAGACAAGTTGAGATTGGAAGAGCTGGTAATGCTACTATTAGTTGGTCTCTGCTCGATATTATACGTGAGCACAAGGTTAGCTTTTGAACTGTTGTTGTATTATCAAGCCACCATGCCCTGCTTTTTAGATTACATGCCTTGTTTGGTTCAGATGGCTTTTAAACCCAATGTGTACTGAGGTTCACTTGGACGCAACCTAAGACCCTGTATTTTGTGGACCAGAGTTACTTTTTTTCTGCATCAAAGTTTGGTCCTGACAGAATGTATTAGGTGTGAAGGCACCCAGTGAAAGAAATCTTTTAGATAACATTTTATGATGCTGACCTCTTTAGAACTACACAATTTTATGTGAGAACCACCTTACAGATATGCAGAATCTGAAAGGGGTTTAAATCTGCAACATGGTTCTTGTTCTAGATTCTGGACTGATTTTAGTTCATTTGTAGTTTGGTATTTGTACTATGATCTATGTGGAGAAAAAAAAAGATGTCTATCGGTACTGATGGGTTTTTGTTCCTGTTGGCAATATTGAAACTATGAACGTTTTAGCTATTTAACTGAAGACATCTGCAGTTAAGTAAGGATCAGTACCAGTATTTGAGTATTCAAGGATTCATCCTCACTCAAATTAGACGGCACAAGCATTGCTGTTTAAGGTTACCTAAATGAATATAGTATACAGAACATAAATGAAGGTCCAAAGTGATACCCCTTCTCTGACTATAGTTTTAGCATTAATACCAAACCAAGCTACTTCGCTCCATGATAACAAAAGCTTTCAGTAGCTATGGCAACCTCCAAGCACCAAGAAAGATTACTGGACAATATCAGAAGAAAATATGACAATAGCGTTTATTTCAGAGTAATGTCTTGTCAGTGCTTATCAGTGAGCTTAAGATAGCAGGGATAGATGACGGGGACCTTGCATCACATTTTTGCTTGCCCCTTTAACAATGCTCGCACGGTCTGCTGATAATGAAACTGATGACTTAAAATATGCTCCTGTTAAGTGTTCAAAATAATATTGCCTCAGCGGGTTACCAGCATTTTCTAGCAGTCAACAATAAACACAAAGACACACATTCACAAAAAAGAGTAAAAAAAATACAGCAGCAGTGCAGGTAAATGGCAAAGTGTAAAAACTGTGGCTCTAAGAAAGTTTGCAATGTGTTTTCTATTGAGGCACTGTCAGGGATGGCAGTACTGTTTTCTTTAAACCACAAGATTGGGGTGTTTTTTGTGTCAAGGAACAGTTAAAACCCCTGGATACATCACCTCTCTTGTTTAATGAATGACTAAGATGTTAAGTACTGGTGCACCAGAGAACAAAGACAGCCACAGGCAAGTCCTTATGTAACATATTTTTATGGTAAAAACACAAAATCTGAATGAGTACACAAGTACCCAAAATTATGGAGAGTACATTTTATCATTAGTCAAACTGATATACAATGATTAGTCTTGCTTCAGTCTGACATTTCCAAAAGGTCACAAATTGACTTATTTTCTATTTTTACAATTCATTTTTTTGTCTGTCATTATTTCGAGGGCTAATGTGATGTTATCATTTTCTGCAGATGGCTGTTCGCTGGTACATGAGTAGCACTGTTGCCTTTTTGCAAAAAGATTGATGGTTTGAGGCTCTGTCGAGGCCTTTTCAAGTGGAGTTTGCATCCTCACTCCTTCATGTGCAGGTTCCTTATGAAACATGCTTCTCAGTTTAAGTCTTTGTTTGTCTGTCTCTTTATATCAGTCTTGGGATTGGATGAGGATTAGTCCATGGTGTACCCACCTCTCACCCAATCACTGCTGGGACAGATAATGAAGGGGAAGGACCTTTGTTTCTTAATGTTTCTTCCACTTTTTTTTAAACCCCTTCAACTATATTTTCACAACTTGATCTCTTCAGTTTTGTCAGAGGTTAAAGAAGCAGGTCTACCGCTCGTATATTTCGAATTTCACTGAGTCAAACCACCAAAGTGATCCAAAGCAACTGTTTTCCCTGCACTTGGCTGAAGGATGCTCAAATTTGAATATTTTATTGAATATTTTAACCCTAATTAATTAGTCTACTACCCTCATGAAGTGCTTCTACTCATATGCACAAAACTGACTCATAATTCCCTCCCCAAGTTGACCACAGATTTTTCTTTCCTGCCATCTGGTTAGATTTTGGAGTCAAGTCATGGTTAGCTAAGTCAGAGGATTTGGCAGCCAGTAATTTGGAGGAGGGGGTGATGACGTTAATACCTCAAATTGCCTTTTTCCTTGCATGTGATGAGCTGCTACATGACGTTTTCTGTTTGATTGTTGATGTATGTTGGATATGTAGAAGTGCACTTGCATTTTTGTGCAGAAATGGTCATGTGGGACAGCGCTGCTGTGTCTGCTATTTCTGTATTTCGGTTTAATGTCATGTTTTGCCCCAGAGGATCTTCACTGGGGCACCAATTGCTGCAGTACCCTATGCACAGAGCCTCGAAACCCTCTTTCCCAGATGTCTTCTTCCTCTTTCTCTCTCTCAACCCTCTTTGTGATGCTCTGAACTCTGTCAAATACGGCAAAAGTGTGTCCAAAATTCCATTAACAAAGACTCTTTTGCATCCATTCAACAGGGATAGTCTCCTGCTATGGGGTGCTGTGTGAGCACCAACTGGAAAAAATCTCAGCAGCAGCATCTCTGCAGTTCCCTCGAAATTTTCAGGGGGCACATGTGTAAAAGCAGCTGTACAGTGCAGATATTGCACAACCCACCTCCTCATCCATCACCACCTTTATCTTCAGTTTGTCCTGTGAGGATTAGCTGGGAGAAGGCCTCATCATTCATCTGCTGTCCTGTCCTCCATCACAACAATCTACACTCCATGTGGGGGTGATCCTCCTCTAACCCCTCCATTGTGATTTTATAGAGACTGTAAATTTAACTGGAGCAAATACTGCACTTTCTAAATTGCAGGTGTGTAATAAACATTGTTTTACGCTCTATTTACTCTCCACCAGACTGGTTTTTCACATTCGAGAGGTTTGTAAAGGCCTGACAAGTCTGTCACATTTGATTAATGGGTCAGTTGATTATTGAATGGACAAGTCACACCTTAATGATCAAGGAAGTGTGTTTTCCGTGTGATATAGTGCTTTCGTGACTAAATGACTCCCTGAAAGCAGCAGCGTAAGGCTAGCTTATGTCATAGCCCTTTGATAGATGATTTCCTGTGACACTGATGTCTCTTCAAATGGCACTCCCTGTAACCATTCTTGGCAGGTGGACTTAAGAACATATTATTACCATTAGTCCATACATTTTATTCTCAACATAGTGTTTAATAAATCATCAGATATGCATGGACTGGTTCATCTTAAGGGATCCAAGATAATCACAATGGATTGATTTAAATTCTGCCTTTTATTATTCACAACATTCTAACAGCTTCCAAAGCAGTTCAGTTCATTTGTTTAAAATTGCTGAAGTATGACATTAGGGAGCCTGAAAATGAATAATATTTGTTCCTACAGTTCCTGTCTAGTGTGTTTGTAGCTTTTAATGGAAAATATATGGCAGGTAAGCCTGGATACACATAAAATAGGCAGGTATCAACTATTTTAGAGTTTTTAGGAAGTTCAGTTAATGAAAAGAGACAAAATAATTATAACTGGTTAGGTTTTGATGCTTTTAGTTCTGGGATTAGCAGCAGTGGGGATATAAATCGATATACCTCAGCATTGCAGTACTTGGCATGATGAAGGTATACCAATTCATGGCTGCCAAGTATCTATATTTAACATTGTATTAATATTCACCAATTAACAAAGATTTCGGTTCGACTGAAGTTAAATCAAGTACTTTTAATCCACATGATGATGCTGCTGATTGTGCAAGTGAGGTTGGCAGAGGGGATGCTCACTGTGCTGGAAGTATTTGATAAATCAAACACAGTAGCACAGGAGACATACAAAATAATGCACCATATACATAAATTGTGCAAACTTATACTGCATTTTTGGAAAGATGTAAGAAATGAATATGACACATGGTGCTTACAAGAAGTGATGCTTGAGAATAAAATAGTTGGGCTCACCTCACTCAGGACCACCCAAGGAAAGCAAAAAAATGACAACAGCACAAGTAATGCTATGATAATCTTGCTGAAAAAACATACATTTGATTTGCTCAGCTTGACAAAGCCACCTCGGCATTCTAATGTCTTCTATGAGAATAGCACAATGTGTTACTTAATTTATATGCAAAAATGCAAGGCCTCATGTTCTGAAAACAATGGCTTTTGTTCCATGCTGGTTGGAGACCAGGTGTGTGCACACATCTCTGCATAATTTCACTGACACAGCAGTACAGAAGCTCTACAGACAGGTGAAGCCAACAGTTGGAGAGATATTGAGCACAGTGAAGCGTGAAGTGTGATCTCTGAGGTTTAACCCTGGTTTTTACAAAACTGACTAAAGTGACGGGGATATACTAGGTCAGATTTCTTATTCAGAGTATTGAAAAACTGTTCAGTGTGAAAGGCTCCTGACAGGACAGATGGACTGATCTGAAGGGTAAAGGTCAATAACCAACAACAAAAAGACAAAAAACATGGTGACACCCTATCTTTTAATTTTGGACTTATGTCACCACACTGAACAAGAAACTAAAACTAATCATTTGAAACTTGTGAAAACGGAGGCTGATGTCATGGCAATGTCTAGGAAGCATAAGTAGGTCTTCTATTGTACATCTACTATGATGGAACAAACATTTAGAGGTCATCCAAATGAATTTACTGACCCTTTTGTAGATAATATTACTGATGATGAGGTATTTTTATAAATTCTTTAATTCAGAGTCTGAGTTAGGATCTTTAATGTCCCTGAATTACTGAAACCCAAAGCAAATCTTGTCGTAGCTTTACTGCTCTGCAAAGTTTTACAGTCACAATTTAAGTCTCTCTTTGCAAGATTCATTTAATAAAACAGGTGCTCAATTACTTTAGATTACAATATGGGTTTTATTGGGAAGTGTGATCCTATTAATTGTGACCTTGCAGCATTGACTTTATGAGACAAAATTAAATTTATTCACAGGGTGTGCTCTCATTTCGGTCCACACTGAGGAAAAGATTAAAAGTTAAAATTTAATCAATGCAGTTCAGCTAAAGACTTAGATTTTTTCTTTCTTTGATATAACTTATTTTTCAGCTTCCGATGCCAAATGTAGTTTCCATGAGGAAACCCAGTGTGGTGGGATTACCCAAGAGTTGGATGCTGAACTTCTTACATATGTATCTCTTATGTGAGCAACTTGATTTAGCAATTGCATAACCTTAAAGAAATGCAAGTAAAAACATTATAAAATATAAACTAGCTCATACATTTTGTAGCGTGTTGTTTTAGTTGTAATTATGCTAAATGAATCACAATGATTGTAGTAGCTGCCAGGGGTAGCACTCACCACTGTAATAACACAACATTAAATGAAGTGCATTTCATTACATCGTACCTCAAACAGAGTGGAAAAAATACAGAAAAAGCTTAACACGAGATCTCTATACACTTATTTTGACTACAAATATGGAGATCCATTCTGAAGTGCGCTAAAAGAAGAGGAAGCTAAAGAAGAAAAAAACAATCAAATATTTAAGACTCTCTTGGGCTCTGGCACGCAACAGCCCTGTTAACCTGACCCAACTCCTCGGCTGTCGTCAAATGCAGCTCCACTGCACTGAAATATTAACCGCCTGCAATCTGTGGCACACACGGCCACTGAGAAGCCACAGCAGGGCATCTCAAACAACCTATATGTGGTGAAATGTATAGGTTAGAACATGTGGGCACGAGCTGAACTGTTGCACACAATGAGATCATAGAATAGTATGCTATATAAAATACACGACATAGTATAAGGAGATACTATGTATCATATGTTCAGTTTGTTACGGTTCATAATTCTTGCTGTAATTATTTTTAGAAGTCTTGGCAGCTATTCTTTTGTCAAAAAATGTGTAGATGTTACAATATTTAGTTATCTCACAATATCTCTTCCTTAATAATATACTAATTGATCCAAAACAATTGGCAGTCTCACTGTCATGTACAGCCATGGTTCACCTGGTGGTTTGGTCCAAAGAGGAGAGTCCTCAAGCCATTAGACCATCCATATATCCATGATCTTAATCTCGTTTTTACAATCACAGGGGCTGGAGCCTATCCCAGCTGACATTGGGTGTGAGGCGGGTCTGCGATGAACCAGTTGCCAGCAGATAGCAGGCCACATATGGCCCTTTTCCACTAGCACGCCTTGGCCCTACTCTACTCGGCTCTACACAATTTGCAGTGTGTTTCCACTAGCCTGGTACCTCCTAAAACAAGCTAGTTTTAGTGCCTACTCCGCTCTGGTTCCAAGCGAGCGGAGTCGATACTAAAAGATGACGTCACCGACTGCTACTACTGATTGGTCAGACAATGTCGTCATCAATGAGTCATGAGTGCGACAACCTAGCATGCTAGCGGAAGCTACCGTTAGCTTACCCTCATACGTCTTTGCAGCTCGATTGCTCTCGTCCTCGGCTTCATTCTGTTGTATAGCTTCCAAAACTCTCCTGTGCTTCTCAAGGGGTATTTCTTCTTGCCATCTGCAGCCTTCTTACGCTTTCCTTTTTTACTCGGTTTGTGACAAAAAGCCACAGATTACTGCGTCGCGCTCAAAATGACGTCTTCGCAGTTCCGCTCAGCTGTTTAAAGCGACACTGCACGCCGTTGGGCAGGCGACAGGGGCTAATGGAAAAGCAGCACAAGGCAAGAGTAGTAGAGCCGGGTAGAGTCGAGTAGTGTAGAGTAGAGTAGAGTAGGGCAAGTGGAAAAGGGCCAATAGAGTGATGGACAACCATTCACGCCCAAACTCACAACTTAAGTGTAATTAAGAGTCACCAGTTAACTTACTAAGCATGTTTTTGATCTGTGGGGGGAAGCTGGAGAGCCTGGAGAGAACCTAAGCATGCATAGAGAGAAAGTGTGAACTCCACAAAGAAAGGACCTGACTGACACTGCGATTGGACCACCAGCCTTTTCCTGTATAACACATGCTACCTGCTGCACTATCGTGCTGCCCAGGTACTGACTGTGTGGTTGCAAATTGTGCAGTATATGGAATATTTACATGGACCTTTACCTTTATACTTCATTGAACCCAGTTTTGCAACTTTACATGGTACACTGTGATTGTTTACTGAAGATATTCTCTTATTATTTTGCATCTGATTATGTCTTTTTGAAGTATGAAGAAAACAAACCAATGATGCATTTTTACAAGAAATATTTTGCTAAATAATATGTACAACCCCTCCAAGGCTTCTGTAATGATGTGACTTTGATATAAGTTTTTCTTCTACACTAATGTGTGGCTTTTACAATCTTCAACCGGATTGAATATTTGTGCTTGAACTATGGAGCTTTAGGGTTGCAGCTCCTCAGTGAGGATGTGGAGTTGGGTCCTGGGGCTGGACCAGCTGAAAACCACAGTTCTAAAGAGTGTGTAAAACTGATAGTGAATATATTCTAGACAAAAATAAAATACTCTTCAAAAAAGTATTTCTGTTGTTGTATTCTGGAAATAAAGCAATATCCTTTGTTGTTCATCTCTGCAGTGATGTAATTCTGTCTTGAGGAAGCTGCCCTGCTCTGTGTCCCTAACCCTCTTCATGCTTCAGTAGCAGCTCGGGCCCTGGGCTAAACAGATGATAAAGTTGTTGTCATCCGCTCGTTGCATGCTTTGTTGTTAGACAGGCTGTAAACATAATTTTCACTCATTTAAGCCTTTAATTTTTACTGCTATTTCTTTATCTTTTGTTTGAGTTGTGCATATCAGATGCAAACTGTACCTATGTGTTTGAGCACTGCTGAGTGTGGCTGCATTTGTTCTAAAATACCTCATCCAACTTAATGAATTAAAACAAATCTAATTTGTAGTTTGGGTGATAGTTCAGCAAACACTGATGTTTCTTCTTTGTCTTGGGACTTGAAATTACTGCGGAGCCTCTAGGTGATTTAATGGAGAGGAAAATGTCAAGATGAGGACATGGAGAAGACTTCCTGTGCAGCATTTTTTTTTTTATACTCGCCCTGAGCAAGGCTGACAAGATGAAACCAGACTGGACTCGGAACAACAAGGGCTCCTGTAAGGGGACTGCTCTCTGACTCATCCTCTGCAGCTTTAACAAGCTGTCTGCGAAGGGGCCATGTCTCTGTTCAAAGCAAAGGCAGCATCCATGGTCTTTACCTCTTTTCTTTCTCTGTCTCTCTGCCATGTTTGCTCGCATGTTTAAATCATAATAAAGAGGAACATGTGCAAAAGACACTGCAGTGTGTGAGCACTGGTTATGTTTTCTGTCTCATCCTCTTACTGTAACAACAAAAGCACTGTATTTTTTATGTCAGCCCTGTTCCAAAAATGTAGTTAAAGTTCCCTCTATGCCAAAACAATCCACACACACTTCTAGGCGCATTATCCTGAATGTGCTGCATAAAGAAAGTTTAAACATTTCATCAGCTCCATTTTTATATTTCTAACCTTAGACTTCTATGAATACATTGGTAGCATAGTTTAAATTGCCAAAAAATGTATTCACCACTGGGAAAAAGCACAGGCAGATACAGTGCTACTTGAAAAAAATATTGATGGAATGTATTTTTTTCATTATAAATTTGTAATAAATTGATAAAAAATGTTGAGAAATTGAACTAATATACTAATGGTAAGTTACCTTCTGCTCAGCTATAGGCAAACAATGCTTGAATAGAATAAACAATCTATTTTAATTGTAATGTTCGCTCAGTCAAGTTTGCTTTACTCAGGTAAACTGCATTCAGGTTGAGTGAGAAACAATTGCTTGCTGAAATTAAATTCAAAATGAAAATTTTGAATTGAAGTTACAAATTCAACCTTTCATAGTGTATCAATATTAAATGTTCACACTATAACCTCTTTCGTGCAAAAAAAACCAAACAAACAAAAACACCCCCTGAAATTTTACACACATTACACAGGTGAGTCGTATGAGTGAATGCAAATAGCCAAATATTTTGCTCTCATGGTTAGCCAAATAATGAAAATTTTGCATCAGAAATGTCCAAGCGCATTATTTTTCTACAAGTTTTTATGGTTGGTGACTGACAGAGCTGACCCTTCATCATGTTCTAAGTCAGTAAAGACATCTAAGGTCCATTCAGGGGGCCTGCCTGGGCCACTTCAATGGGTGGGCCTGATGGTCAGCACTCCCAGCTAGGCTCATCGACTTGTAATCTCTCTGGGTTTTACACTTCCATTTCAGCTGGACAGGAAGATCATTACAGTTTGCATCCATATCTGATCCACGTTGGTGCCCGCTAATCTTGCTAACGATGCATTCAACCGCGCCTAATACCAAAAGATAAACAACAAGCAGTCACGATGACACAGCACGAGGTCAAGTTGGGCATCTTTCCTCATTTTGGGATTGCTTTTCCTCCCTCTTAAATACAGTTAGAGTCACTGAGACATGCTGCCAAGAGCTCTCATTTTCACAGGAAGGCTTTCACTCAGCAGTGCCAGAGGCTTCTCCCACAGAACTCATTATCTTGTCCTCTTTGTCACAAGAGGCAAAAAGCCACATCAGTGAGTTTTGTTTAATCTCTGACTCGAGGTCATGTTGTACTAACAGGTCAGGCATACAAGAGAGAACAAGAGCGCTTTACATCAGTGCAAACAGGATGGAGTAATTATTGGATTTACAAGTTGCTGACTGACATAAAGAGAGAGAGAGTAATTGTGGAGTAACGGGCAAGCATTGATTATTTTTGAATAAGTCACTGTTTAATGACAGAGCGATGAGGGTCACTATTTAATCAAGTGCACTGCATAGCAAACAAACAGGAGCTGGGATGAATGGATGTTTCCTTCACAATGACTGAGCGTGCTAATTTATCTCAAGCTGTTTGGTATCTGCTTTTAAAAAATGTTCTCATTTCTTCAGCAGCACACACACATTGAAAGTGACATTGAAAAACAGACTTGAATTGCTCATTACCGCTCGCTTTTCAGGTCCAATAAGAATCTTTCCCACCTTTCAAAACAAATACAAATAACAATTCCCGTACACTGTGGGCTGTGCTGAGGATGTTCGTGCAGAGAGGTCTCACTCACACCCAGTGAAAACAGAAACTATCTGCTTTGATTTGGATCACTCTTTGCTGAATGTCGGGAATCTTGTTTGTCTACACATGATCACTGCAACTCTAAAAAACCTACACTGGATTGTGGCTGGATGAAATAGACCAACTTTCATGTCTTAGTATGTTCAGCTGGAATTGTTATAAACAATATTTCAACATTGTCCGGAGAGAAACAAGAAATGACTGCCACAGAACTGGAACATTACATTTAGATTTTAAGAAATTTGTTTCTATCTTTCAGACTTGGCATCAAGTTTAATTTACCTAAGTCTCATCTATTTCTTTACTTTCAAATAAGATAATGTACGTCTGAATTTCCTTGTTATCCACTCCTCTCAGACACTCATTCATGAGAAGACCTTTGACCTTGAAACCTCAGCAGAAATGCCTGATCTCAAACATTCACAACACACTTATAGCACTTGATAATCACTCTGCTGTCAAACCCAAATGTGTGGGACCTGAACTAAGGGTTACTTTGGCAGATAAATGGTTGAATTAAACTCTACAACATGTATTTTAATTTGTCTCTTGTGCAGGACTTCTGCTTAAACAGTTTAAGGTATCACACTGAGTACATTTCAGCAAATCCTGACTTTCTATGACATATCCTAATATCCAAGATGTATTTGAGGAATCTGATGTGTCCCTTGTGTCCTGAGCCACATTTTTTTGTTTTATTTTTGTCCTAAACTTCACAAATTCTGGCTTCACTGACTTCTTAATGATTCTAGTGAAATTTTAGGAGTAAAGTTGAAGATTAATCTTCTGATTGCTAAAGTTTGGGTTCAATTTGAACAATGCAAAATCAAGTTTTTACATTTAGAAATATTAGGATTTACTTTCCTTCTAGTAAGAAGTCACATTTCACTTCTTTGGAAATCTTCTGAGCCCAATCTTTATCTCTGTGGCTAAAACATACAATGACATTTCTTATAAGAAAAGATTATCTTCGCTGTATAAGGCTGTTCTGGTAAATTCTATAACAAATGAAATTTTTTCGACTTTATGTACTGGCAGTCGACTGACACTCCCAATACTACATACTCAAATTGTGTTGTTATTTTTCAATTTTGTATATTTCTTTAATTTACCAGGTACAATTTTATTATTCAGTATTGTATCATTTTCAAATTTTTACTCTTTATCAGTATGATTTACCTAAGTAGTTATCAATATTTGATCATTTTCTGTTATCTATATTTATTTATCTACTTACATTTTTATTTACTGTACCAAGCACAGAGCAAGGGGGATTAATTATTTGGGATTCCGTAATGCAGTTTCCCCCCCTGTTCTTTTCCCTAAAATGATTTCATAAAAAAATAGTGCAACTCAAACATTAGTTAAAATACATGCTCAATACTAAAAAAAAGACTATTAAGCATTTTCTAGTTTGACAACGCCCAGTGTTTTGCTTAGAAACTCTGGTTTTGGGGCTTTTATCTTTCTTTTCATGGCATCAAACAACTATTGCTTACTTTTTTTCTACCAATGTTATCGTCTGTGTAGATTCTCATTCATCCAGGTCATGGTTACCTTGAAGATTCAAAATTGAGGCAACTGGACTGTGTTAAGTTTTGAGAAGACATTTTGTTTCTCATCCAAGAAGCTTCTTCAGGTCCACTGAACTGAACTGAAGAAGTTTCTTGGATGAGAAGCAAAATGTTTTCCCAAGACGTAACACAGTACAGTTGCCTTGATTTTGAATCTTCAAGATACCAATGACATCAGTTCATACTGATAAATAAAAAAATCTTATGGTGGATCTTTATTTAAACTAATCTTTCTGAATCTGTTTATCACTGAGCGAGGAACTATTCCCTGTTCATACAATCTTTTTTTATTGCATGATGGTTTCCGACTACTTTTTTGCAAATCAGTTCCCAAATTAATCCAAGCATCGTGGCTGGATGAAGTGGACACAACCATCCCTTTAAGGAAAAACAATAAAAAAATATATGCAAATAATACTGTCTAATCTAGAGATGTCTTTTACTTGATCCTAAAAAAGTATTATGCTGCCCAACCATGCTTAGAACGTCTCCTTATTCATGAATCAATGCTACAGGACATGAAACATGTTTGTCCTTTATCCCTTCTTTACCCTAACCTCCACTAAGATAGGATTTGTCTTTACAATCGATGGAAATGTCTGGCTTGGAACATTCCTGTACATTTTACAACCCGTTCCCGCATATCAATGTACGCCACAGCTCAGGGTGTCACAGGGGTAATGAATAGCAGCAATGAATAGAAGCAGGAGTTAGATAAATAAAATAAAATATTGCTCAGGCACCAGGCTCTGTTCAAACTACTTTAACTGGCACACACGTCTTCCTGCTGTCAGCACAATATCTGAGCGAGGGGAGCAGGTAGGCCGCATTATCAAGATATTCATCATCCGCTTGGACGACGGGAGCAATCTCCATTCAGCACTGGCGGCCTTTAAGAATTCCTCTGACACTTTTGGCTTATCTTAAAGACACATTTTCCATTTGTTTTATTATTACTTTTCACCTTCTGTAATTGCTTGTCAACCTTTCTTGTATTCAATTAAATCCAATCCCAGTATAAGTCCACTGCCATATCATCAGCATCATCTTTATTATGTCCTTGTGCCATAAAGTACGCCTCAGCAGCTTGAGTGTTTCATAGAGTGCTTGTGTGAAATTAAGGCTTCTCAGTCAGAGATTTTGTGTTGCATCATTGCTTTTTAATGAGTCTTATTAGTTAGAAAAAGGCAAGAACGGTTATTACCCAAATACTGCTTACAATGCATCAATGTTTGCCATTATTCTGGGTTGGATATCACCTTTTTCATCTACCTGCCTCTGTGGCAGGAGGAGTAATTGTTTAGCTGCTACACTGCCGCACCACAACTGTGTATCTTTACGGACTATTCACAATTAAATGCCATGTTTTAACAAGGCAGTGTTACCTAAGCATCCCAAAATAATTAAAATGCAACCCTGCCTGTAAGGGTTTGTGTCAAAATCAGAATTCCCTCATTTAAGGTCCAAAGAATCAATTATTTTATATTTGCTGTTTTGTTGTCCCATGCTGCCTGCAACTCTCTCAAACCACGCATCACATCTCAAAGCAGAAGGGCTACAGCAGAAACCAAACATGGTGCTACTCCTGTTGGCAAAGAACAAGAAACTGATGTGGAACTTTGTGAAGCCAATAGAGGACAGGACATTTTTTCCTGGCCTGATGAGTTTTGATTCTGCTGTGGCATTCAGATGGTAGTGTCAGTATGTAAAGCCATGGGGCAGTGGTCCCCAACCCTTTGTACCATGTCCTGGTGTTACATAATACAATAAAGTTGTGGAGCTGCCTTCACAGGGGGGCTATGATGACAAACAATTACACATTGTGTGCATATTAACTCACAAATGCAGGGTCAAAGGAAACCATGGGCTGGTTTCTAAACCCCATTAAAGAGAAGTTATTGAAATCTCCCTTTTTTTATAGAAGGCAATCCACAAGGACATTTAGGAACCCAGTTTGCTGAAAGTCATCAGTAAACTCAGCAATCAATCAAACCACCACACATTCTGAGTGCGAAGGAAACTTTGCTTTTCATATTGTGCTGACAAAGTGCTTAATCCACTGGTCATCAGTCTGAGTTGATCTGATTTTCTATTATTACTAATGAGTATTTTATTAGGGCTGACCTCTGAATTGAACCTTTCCACATTTCCAAATTATGTCAAAAATGCAGGTAGCAGGTATCCCAGTTAATTCTTTTTTGTTAGATACAGCAGTGGCAGAGACTCTGAGCCCCAGAGTAAAGTGTGTGCAGCCAAGTTACATGGACATTCGTGCAAGGACAAGTTTTCCTTCCAAAATAAAACACGGTTTCTTCTTAGAAATTTGAAACAGGGCAATCAAATTAATTACTTTTATTTCTCAGTAGCCTGGTACCAAACAATCTGTGGTACTTTGGTTAGGAACTCCTTATGCTACGGCCACACCGGACGCGAACTGTCATATTTAAACACGAGTAGTGCCTGTGACGCGCCACGCATAACACCCGAGGCTGGACGCTGGACCATTTTGACAAGCTGAGAGGCGACACGCAGTAGAGAGCCGGAGCTTGTCGGACTCAGTGATAACGGGTGCAGGCAAATTCAGGTGGAAACGAATATTTACAGAACTTACCTTCAAAACCTGTCTCCCAAGCAACTTTCACCCAAGCCTGCTCCTTTTTGTTCCGGTCTTTGTAGAGTACACACGTCGAATCATATAGCTCCGGATGATGGCAAACAGCGCTGATCAACCTCTCCTCCATCTTTCAGCGGGGCTTGAGCAGGAGCTGGTGGCCGGAGCGTCACACATCATCAAATCAATGACGTCCGGGGGGAATGTCATTGCTGACTGGCTGCCGTGGCACAGCGTCATGCGAATTTGTGTCGAAAGTTCAATATTTTAAACTCGAGCGTAGAGGCGTTTGATGCCCAAAACGCGCAGGATGCTCCAGACGCGCCGCGCCAAACGCGTCCAACGTGCTGCCCGGGGCGAATCTGCGTACAAACACGTCTTTGCATTGACTTTGTATGTAAACTCGAAGCGCGTCTTTGCGAATTCACGTCCGGTGTGGCCGTAGCATTAGAGTAGAGGATATTTCCTTGGAAAACGTTGGGCCTTTTAGTTCTAATTGTTTGTTTCAGTGCCTACCTGAGCAGCCCACATCTGTGCCTTTTTGGCCACAGTGGACCCATCTTCTGATGGCCACTTCAAGCTCAGTTCATTGTATTGAGCAGCCTCTGCAGTCGCCAGATTCTAATTCGTTAGAGCACCATTGGGATGTGGTGGGACAGAAGTCATATCATGGATGTAGAGTTGATATATAGATATGCTGCAGGTGTGTCACGCTATCATGTCTGTATGGACCAATCTCTCTGAGGGATGTTGCCATCACCTTTTATTTAATCTATGCTATGAAGAGTTAAGGCAGTTTTAAAGGTAAAAGGGAATCAAACCTGGTATATCAAAAGTGTGTCTCATAAAGTTGCTGCTGAATGTATGAGAATATTTCAGGAAAATTATAAATGTCTATGTTGAAAAGTTGTTGCACCAAAGTCACCCACCTTTGCCCAAAAACATCCCCATTTGATTCCCAACCCTTTTGTCATGACCATAATGATCAAAATAATCACAGGAAGCAGATTCTCCTACCATAACAAGACCTGGAGAGCCAATGAGGATGACACATCTTTACAAAGGTTTAACTGAGACCAAAATCCCTCAAAGGGTTTTCTCATAAACCCTAAATTAGGGATATATTTGACAAGTAAGCATCCTTAAGTCTGAGACAGAGTGAACTTTAAGGAGCTTGCCTGAGTTCATTTTAGTGCACCTGCTACAACACAGCATGGTTTCCTTTGCACCTCCACACCTGAGGAGCTGCTCAGGGGGGCTTTGTTCTTTGTATGAAAGTCGGGTTGATGTGGATTCTAATGAATCAGCTTCACCTCAACCACTTACAGTCGCACATACTTCATGTGTCACCGTGTCTTTGTGGTTAGATGAGTTATCACACACAAATTATGTCCTGGGTGTGAGCCAGTGTTGCTCCTGCTGAAATGAGATGTAAAACTGCATGTTCTACTTCTTTTGGGGGCGTTGGAAAAAAAAAAGAATCACAAAGGAACCTTGTTTGATTCAAAAATGAGTCAAAAGAAATAACTTTATAACAGAACTCGTACAATATACATCAAACACAGAATAGAATAATCATGTAGTTCACACTGATAAAAAGCAAGGTTGGACTAAAGTGGATTTTTAATTAACAACTTTGTAAGAAAAAGGTGAAGTGTATTGTGAATGTCATTTCTTTGAAGACTAAACTGCAGCCTTACTAAAAACTAAGTCTTTGTGTCTTTTTAGACACCTGGTGTCAACACTGCATCTGTTCATTGGTGGTTTTCATATAATATCAGAATCATAGGCTGGATTTTAGAAGTAACATCTGATTCTGACCTCCCATTTTTAAACACTATTTTTGGGTATTTTTTACCTGTTTTGACAGCACAGAGAGAGGCTTGTAAAAAAAGCCACAAGCAAACAGGCCACAGGGTTAATCCAAACACAAATAGCAGAAGCAAATATATGGGTCATGCCTGGTTGCTTACAAATCCTCCAGCATCCCTGATTCAGGCTTCAACTTTACACATCATATTATGTGTCTTACATTAAAGCAGCACTACGGAAGATCCCCGTTTGACCGGAGAGTGACCTCAACTACCCATGAGCTCTAGCGCGCGCATACTGTCGTAAGACAGATCTGCCGGTCGCGTGCGTTTGTTTTGTAGGCGAATCACAGAAGCCAGGACTTCGCTCAAAAGTATTCTTCTGTCTTCAGCGGCTGTTTGCAGGATGGATAGCGACGAGGTAATGTATTTATTTTTGACTAAATGACGATGTAAAAAATCGCTAAGTTCAACTTGGTTTTATTACCGTGAAGTCGATCCGTCCTGTTGAAGCGATAAAGTGAATAAAAGTAAAGACAACGACGAGCTGGCGATATCACACACTTGAAATAGGTCTAAACCAAACTACATACTGGTACGTTCTGGATTTGTTGTGCTGTACTTTTTTCCTGTCAAGTTTTTTTGAGGAACTTCGTCATAAATTAGTCGCCCAACATACCTGATAGTAGTCGGACATCCCTCCTCGTCTTTTATTTCACGCCAGCGAGTGAACGCCGAACCGATGTTTATTTTGGTCCGAGCATTCAGCTTGTTTTTCTCTCACTTTCTTTGTTTTGTATCCTCCGACAAAACTTTTCTCTTCCTTACGTTCTTTGTTGCCTCCGCCATGGTTACAGCTCGGCATTAACGATTGGCTTTCGCCGAGACTTCCGTGTTTTAAAAGAAACAGGAATCGGGGGAAGTGACGTATGCCGTAAAGCAGTCCAAACTTGTAGTTTTTTAGTGTGGCAGGGTTCCCACCATCCACCTCGAAGTTATATAGCACCAGTGAAAGAGATACAGACCACTCCAGATCACGACAGAGGTGTCATTCAACTCCATTGTAAAGTGGTGGACCATCACAATTAATATCGAAGGATTATATTATGTTTGAAAAAACTACATAGTGTTGGTTTAAGCACCACTGCCAAAATGAAGTCAATACTTTATGGTCGGAATGCACTTGTGGTCTGGCCACCCATGAGTTTGTTACCATAAAATCTGGTTTTCAGTATGACTATTTTTGATTGTACTTAGAGATGTTGCATGTCAAGAGGGTGACCTCATTTAAATTTGTTTTCAGCAGAATCAAATTTGATGATGACAGGTCTATGGTTCATGGATCTGTCACAACGTTTAGTTCTTACTTTAGTCCATGTGTCTCTCTTTACCTCCTTTCCTTCGCCCACACACCCAACACAGCATCGTGTGGATTTGCTGTTCATCATCAGGTTGGGATCCACATTCAGGATTTCCTGCTGCTTAACAGAAGGTTTTTTCTTGTCGCCATGATGGTGGGGTTGGCTGTATGGATCCATGTTGGGTGTTGGATGTATGTATCTGTATATATGTATATCTTTATATGTATATATGTTTCTATGCATATATGTGTACCCATCAAATGAAGAGTTTTACGCTTTATTGTAAAGTGTCTTGAGATTACACTTGTTCTGAATTGGCGCTTTACAAATAAAGATTGATTGATTGCTTTCTTGGCCAGAGATAAACATGTTCATGCCCCAATTTCTCCTGACTACACTGCTGTGACGTATTACTTTCTGGTAGCAGTCATTTTTCACTTGCGTCAAATCAGTTCAAAATGCAGCAGCTAGGCGTTTAACAGGCTTTAACAGACAATATCACATCATTCTAATTTCAGTCTCCTTACATCGGCCATTTCTTACCTTCCCAGTTAATTTCATTTTAAGATCTTGCTCATGACTTTTAAATCACCTATGGGTCTAGCTCCGAGTTAATTACAGAATTATTGACCCCTTATGAGTCAGCCAGCAGCTTGGGGTTGTTGAGAGGAAACCTCCTGGTTGCTCCAAAGTCGAGACTTAAATCTGAAAGTGATCAAGCTTTTCCTCCAGAGTGTTGTGCTTTGTACTTAGAGCATGTGATGTTAACGAGCTGAAAAGTCCTGCCTCTAGGCGAACACACGTAAGAGCACAACGAACCACCCACAGAAATGGTTATGACCATACAACTATCAACACTTTCCAAGAAAACTAACAAGCTCTGTCATGTGAGAGAAGCAGAAGATAATCTAGTAGATTTCCTGTAGACATCAACTCCCTTATTCATTGTTTCTCTCCATGTCTTTACACACAGCAGTGAGGGGAACAGAAATAACACACTGTGGTCACACTGTGTCACATCATGATGACTGTGATGCTATGGGGATCAACTAAGGTCATGTTTCCAGAGCAACAATCCATGAAAATGGTGTTGCTCTTTGGTTTAATTTTTCAAAATATACTATGTTCAGACAACAACATTTTGACAACAGCTGCAGTGCACATGGATGCACATAAAAGACTACAGACACTGCAGCATACAGGTCAATAGTTAGTGGTGTGACATAAAATAAAACAATTACATAAGCAACAACTCTGTTTTCTACAGAGAAAATGTGTAAATACAAAAATAGCCATCAAAGAAATGTTTGCATGGACTGAATGGGGCAGAAAAATTACCAAGGGATGCATGATATTAAATTTTTGCCAAAATTCAGCATGCCAGTATTTTCAGACTCATTATCCATAATACCAATATCAATACTGTTGTTTGTAAATGACACAAAGCCTACACTTAGCTAAAACTGACCTACTTGTTAATCAGGACAGTCTATAGATGCATCCACTTCAGTTTTCCCCTTCCAGCCAAATGTCTGCTGAATTCCTGCCAGGTTCTAGCCAACTACCAACTTCAAGCCACTGGCAGTCCCCCTTCACCTCTCTGGGGGTTTTCCTGAATTCCACCATAAACATGTTCATTTATGCATCTACAGGGTGTCCACATAAGATGGTGCTTCTCTCACAAGAACACAGCCAGTTGGATTTAACCTTTGCCCTTATTAGAGTAGCAATGGCCTTAACCAGCCACTATGTAGTTTTTGCAGGGATCTCACTGCAACCGCAACAGTGGGAAGATCCCAGCACGTTACAGTCATGGATTAGTTAAGACTTGGTCAAGAAATGTGGGGAAAATTTCAGCATCTAAATCTGTATGTTTTTTTAGAACGGTGAAGCATGGAAAACACATTTTATTCTTTAATCATTGATTGTTTTGATTTATAGAAGCAGAAATTTAGGGATGATGACAAATTATCGGATATTTAACAAGTATACAGCCAAAATATTTCCTGAAAATACTGCATCAAATGTTTATTAGTATTTGGCAATGCTAACATTGTTTTAATAAAACTGTGAATCCACATATTCAACTGCAAATTTAATAGAGCAGCAACACATCCCAGTGCAATTTTAAACTGCACAGTTTCCTGATAATAGTACGTAAAAAGGCAGAAACCTAGCTGATTTGTTGCTGGAGATGACTTTTGTTGAAAGTTATTATGTAATGATTTCAACACGACAGCATGACTGAAAGGCTTTAGAGACTTTCAAGCAACTTTGTTAAAATAAAATGATTTCATCCTAAATCCTATCTTTGCTTTCTGCAATGAATCTCCCTGGTACACATAGTAGTCTCACAAAAAGGATATTTCTTTTCCTGTCCAGTTTTACTCAAAAGTATTACAATTTAAAACTGATGGGGTACTGTTTCAAATCAGTTGGAGGAGACGGCATCCCAAGTACATTTCATTGTGATGGATGGTTAGACTCCTGATTCTAACACTAGGTGCATGTTTACCCTAACTCTATTTTACTAAATTTCCTGTCATTTCATGCATACGACGACATCATACACCCCACCACCAACTTAAAAACCTTATCAAAGTGTGACACTGAACTATGCTTCATTTTATACTTCATATAAAGTATTGTTCTTTAAAGTAGAGTAGTCTACTCTCACCTGCTGAATAGTTTATTCTGTTTTTTTGTCCGATTACTGAGACAATGACCCTTATCAGGTCCAGTTAGCTTTACTGTCACTTATGTTTCAAGTGCAGCTCTGTCAGCAGAGGACATGAGTCAGTGGTCAGGAACACAGTGCAGCTAAGAGCAGAGGCAAAAGAAGGTGACTCTCTTTGTTGTTATTGAGTTGAATCAGGATCACATCAGGACACCAAGAGTAAGAGTCGGTCAAATCGGGAGAAATTTAGAGGTTTGTGACAGTGTCCATATCTGTGTTTCTTAAACCACTCTATCAGAGCCAAATGCTTTAGAAGGAGAAGGGAAGATGCCCCAGATAGTAAAGCTGTTATGTCCCAAATCCAATGTAAAGAGGAGATAGTCCTCATCACAGCAGCAGTCTGAAGACTCCCTGGGCCTTTTGCTAAACCTGATTCCACACTCTCTGCTCCCTGTGAATCCTGGTCTCTCCTCAGATATTCAATAAAAAAGGCAAAATGGATACAAGCAGACAGGAATATGTGATTTCTCAAAGTTTCAACAAAAAATAAACAAATCATAAAGTGATGTAAATGCAGAGCTTATGAAAAAATGATGCACTGATTTCCTTAAAACAAAGTCAGTGCATCATGGAATTGTTCTAAATTCAATTAAATGAGTAAATAAGCAAGACAGAGAAAAAAAATCAACTAAAAGCAACCTGAGAACAGACATATGAACTCTGAATATGCAAACTCCACACACCTGAATTTCACGTTGTTTTAAATATTATAAATTTGGGTTAGAATAGCATCACGGCCAAAAGTGAAAACAATTCCAGGATATCAATTCTCAGTTACATACCAAGCCATCGAGGTACGGAGGGAGCTTCGCTGAAAGGCAAAGCTTTCAATTTATGGCTAACCTACAGACATGAGCTTTAGGTCATGACCAAAAGAATGAGATTTTGGATAATAGCGGAATACATTCCCCAGGAGGGTGGCTGGACTCAGCCTTAGAGATAAGAACAGGATCACGGACATCTGGAGGGATCTTATGGTAGAACTGCTCATATCAAAAGCAGCCAGTTTATGTGGTTTGGGCATCTGGATGGGACGCCTCCTGGCTGCCTTCCTGTAGAGGTCTTATAGGCATGTCCTGCTTGTCCTGTTTGACCTGGAGATACCTTTGGTTCCCCCAGGAACTAGAACTGGTGTTGCAGACGATAGTCAAGTCTTGATTGTTTTTTTTTTTTTTGCCCTGCTATCTCCATGACTGGATGAATGAATAAAGATGGATAGATGGATTGCCTATCTATAGGTGAGGCTGTGGTTTTAGCAGGTTTCAATTAAAATGGTGTTTATTAAATTAAAATGTTGCTTCCCAATCTTTGCACAGCAACTTTGGAAAAATGACAGCTCTAATGCTCAGATGCTCACTTTTAGTAACCTATGATAAATGGCGGCCTCCATATAACTTAAGACAACCACATTAAGGGCCATGAAGTAACCTTTGCTGCCTGTTGACTGTAAAAATAAAAGTCTATAGTCTGAGAAGACTTAATTGCTAAGCATAAGCAGGAGAGCACTGAGCAGTGCGTCCACTCCTATACTTTAATACAGCTTTTAGTCAAAATAACAGGTGAGAAACACTTAGCAAAATACAATGTGTGGATAGCTGTTTGATCACTCATCATCTATTTCAAATGGCTTTCTTGTCCTTGCAGAATTTTGCATCATTTTACCCTAAAGTCAAAAAAGAATAAAGACAAATCTAAAAGTCAGACTCATGCAGTAGCCTGTCGGGATTTTTTGACTTTATGAAAACATTCTTTATGGTACAGCCTTAAATGTTGACCTAACAGCTGCCATCTGAGTCGCATCCAAACAACAAATTATCCAAATCCTGATGTGATCTTTCATGACAGGCACTACTTTGCTCACAGTGATGTGTCATGTTTGATTTCTTGGCGTTAAAACCTTCTCAAGCATACTAATATATGTAAACTTCAAGGTTAATCTAATCACTGTCACTCCTAATGAGGTAGGTACGTTAAAAAAGGTACAAAAAGTAGATTTTTTTGTCTAGAGGGTACAAGGATAAAGCTAAAGACTAACAGATTTCCTTTAAAAATATTTGGGTATTAGCAGACTGCATTTGTTAAAGTCAAACAAGGGTAAACCCGCTGCTTCATAAACATATTTTAGTCTCTGAGTCACCTTAAAACATTGCCAATGCCAACAAGTTTGCATGATGTTTGACCGGAGCACAGTTTGAGCCAGCTAAGCACCCCAGCAGAGAAACAAGGAAGACTTGGCAGCCTTTGAGCAAAGAAAAAAAAAAAAAAAGTTCTGCACACAATGGTCTGTGCACCGGCCAGAGCCAGCAGCTCCTCCCAGGGGTGCAGGAAACTTTTAATCTAATTAAAACGAGAACAGGAGAGACAAGTTGAAAGATAAGGGTGCCATTGAGAGTCGGCTGCCCGACACAGCACCACCGCTCTTTATCCCTCTCAGCAGCGGCTGAAGCGGGATTTTTAGGACCTTGAGGGCGACAAGGGAACAGTCAGGATGGGTCCAAGAAGTGACAGTATTAAACAGAAGCACAGTTTGACAGCTGCAGTGTTCACAAGACTGACAACACAATCTCATGAGTGAGACTGAAAAGAACAGGCAAGAGCAATTCATCTTTTTATCTCTGACTGTTACATGATGGAGTGGAGTGGACAAGAACATCATAAACAGACAATACAGATGCCATCTTGGGTATTCTTGGGACATGATGGAAATATATAACAAGAAAATCACTAAAGTAAGTTTTTGTAGAACAAATTTTAGAAATTAATTTACCATTCAAGGCATTGTACAATTGCAGCTGACGTAAGCTGGGTGCAGCAAAGTGGAAAACAATGGATGATACAGACCTTCACTTGACAAAGGCCTGAGTCTTTTAGATTTTAAATAAAGCTTTAACCCTGAGTCACACACAATAACTCCTGACAGGCTAATAAATCAATATGCCTCACTTTATCTGAGAAAGAATTAACAATGGCGAGATCTTGGCACTTCTGAATGCATTTTGTTGCACTGCTACACTAACTCCAGACACAGAGTACAGCCTAGTCTGCTGCCATACAAAGTAAAAATGTATTAGCTAATGTATGATCTGCATAGTTACTAAAGCCACCAATTTTTTGTTCTATATGATTTGTCTATTGTTTTGTTAAAAAGATTTGGACAATTAGAAAATCATTTCGCTTCTGAACAGCATTATTAATCAAATGGACATCCAATTATACAAATAAAGTCTCACATAGCCCTCTGCCATAATGACAGCTGCAGAAAATAAAGTCTTTTGGGGTGAAACTGAATCAGAAAATAGATCCCATTATAGCAAGCATGTTTGCTCTGCAGAGAATTGTTGGAGATCACAATGGTATTGTTATGCTCACAAAAAAGTCTTTTCTTAGAAGAAAAATGCCATTCTGTGGTTATTATGCAGTGTTTCAAGATCTTATTCTGGTGTAAGTCCACTTGAATATGTATTATGTGGAGTAGATGGAAAAAGCAAGGGTAGTTTTTAACTATACAGTCCCCTATTCCCTCCTGAACTCATATCTGTAAAAAAAAAAAAAAAACCCTGTCGTCATCAGTTTTTCCCCCATGGCTCTAAGTTCTCTTTTTATTTGAGTTATTTATGCCTTATGAGTCAACCAGGTCCAACATGAATCCCGAAAGTTTGTGATGGACTTCTTTTATATGCAGGGTATAAAAAATGTTTTGCCGGCAGGGCAGAGATTTATGTGTAAATATGACATTGTTAAAAAATCCCCCATGATTCCAGTCCTTATTGTGCCTACATGACAAAACTAGGAACAAAGAGTGCTGCACATAGCAGTGTGTGGAGTGGGTGGGTGCCGTTAATAAATGTGGTGGAGGACATTAAGAGTCAATCACCACATGCAGATTTAAAATGAATATAAGAAGTTAAAGCAGAGTAATCAGTTATGGTCTGTTGAGCAGTATGCTTCTGGTCTGTGTTTCTACAGGTTTAGGTGGCATGTTGCTTACACATGGTAGATAGGCATGACTTAATTAAAGCAACATTACAGGATGAATGCATTGAAGACAGACCATAGTTATAAGAACGTTTGGCTTTAATAATGTCTATTATGTTGAGTCAGCCACTGTTTCCCTATGACTGCTGAGAGTTATGTTACACTTTAAAGTTGCAATGTTAACATAAGTGGGTTATTTCAATATGAAAATACATCAAAAGTAGCTTTCACACCTGAGGCTTGCTTTCTGTTGGATTTGTTCTTGAGGGTTCTTTGTGTTCTGATGGCAGCCTGTAAAGGGGACTAATGCAAAGTAACGCCGTTCTTATGCACAATCTAAATCTAACTGAATGAATTAAATTATGCCAAGTATTAGGGGGTGTTCACACCTAATGTGACGTGGGACTCCGCTCACTCAAGTTTCAGCGTGATCATATCATGTATCATAAAATAGGATTTATTTGCTGACATTATTCAACTGTATTCTTTTCACTCACCTACCAACCACAAAACACTGCAGTAGCATCACCTCTCAGGTGCTCCTCGAGTAGGGAGTTCTCCTCAGCCTAGGTGCAACAAATGTACTCACTAACTAATGTAACCACATGGACATGGATTGTCACTCTGTGAACTAGAACAAAAACAGTCCATCATGAGTTTTGTCACACACTTACACAACGTTGAATATTGTCTGAAAAGTTCAAATTTTCAACTTTGGCAACCCAATGATGATCAGTTTCGTATGCAAAGCTACCCCAAGAGTACCCATCTGGAGGAACAAGGGTGTTGCCCTATGTCCCCCAAGATGTAACCCAGTTGCCCACATTCTCTCTATCACATCATGACGTCTGGTCGCGCCTGATCGCAGCTTTATATTGACTGCATGGAGAGTGTTCGTTGAGGTCGCATCAGTCGCGTTTGCTGTGAACAAACCTTAATGGTGACTCTGCAAGAAAGCTGAATATCACATGAACATTTGGGTCGATATGCACATATGCAAGTGAAGGACTACTCAGGACTACCGTAGACTTCGCATGAATGACTGGGGTGTCCAATGTTCTGCCAAGTAGGTAGCAAACTACAGTTAAAGCTCACATAGGTTAATAAATTGGACTACTGTGGTAGTGTAGCTCAGCTGTAATGGCTTGGACTAGGGAGCAGAGGATAGCTGATTGGATTTAAGTCTCAAAACACCCTTCGAAGTTGGTTTGGAAGCTGGGGAGATGTAAGCTGATAACATGGGGCACTGCTGGCATTTAGTAATGCAGTTGAAAGAGGTTTGTGCCCCTTGTCCGAACCTCAAGGTTTAGGGTTTGCACCTTGATGTCCTTAAAACACATAAACACCTATGAATGAAGCAGGGTTGATGTTGCTGGTGGCGCAGACTACTCATCAGGAATGATGAATGGTGAAGTGCTAACCTGGCACGTACTCCAAAACCGCCTTTGTCCGTATGCACCAATAGAGATAAACAGTGTCACCTTTCGCCTAAGGGACCAAGGCACCTCTCCCAGTTGATTTTGCTGACAAAATATCAGGCAAAACAGTGGATACATGATTGAAAGGATAAAACATGAGCAAAATTCACAGCTCCAGCACTGGGATAGAGGATAGAGGTTCAGGACTTCGACAAAGTTGTCAAAAAAAAAAGGCTCACATTTTCTTTTAAACTTTTGGTGTGTGCATTTTCTAAGGGGCTTGTCTATATCTTCATTGTGTGTGGATGCTTAAGAATGGTTTAGCTAATGCTGATGGACACAGTGAGTTGTAGCATCTACCATTAATATGGGAGTGTTGTGTGAACGAGTGAATGCAACATGTAGTTAAGACTGGCAGAGCAAATTACTAGACTTGATACGTTCAAACACTGAATTAATACTTAAATACAAAAAAATAACGTTCATTATGCGTAGTCCTTTTGAAACCACATGAAAATGCCTTGTTTGTCTTAAAAGTCTACTTCTTTGGCAAGAAATAATGACTGGGAAACTTTCTAAGCAGAGAGGGATGATGTGTTTCCGCACCTTTAGTCCTGACATTTAGTAACATGGTACCAACCTGGGGCACAAAAAATTAATGCTGGGTTTCAGTTGGTTTGGTTTGATTATGCTGTGGTACTTGGTGCACATCCTCGATGAGGAATAAAGAATGTCTTAAACATACTCAATTCCATTTACTATTTTTAAAGTATTAATATTACATTGAAAGGATGCATTGTGACACATTGATAACTGCAACAATTCCAAAAAATCCCCTATTTTAAATATTATTGATGCTATTTCATACAATTAAACAATTCATTTATACAGGTTTTGGCTTGTTTATGTTTTTTTCTTTTTTGTGTGTGAAAATAAGTCTTTAAACAAATTGCATTGGAAAAGAGCCAAGACAGCCTCTTGTAGAAAAAATTGTCTTACATGTGAATTTGAATGCTGTTAAACTATTTTTTCAGACTTTATTAGTGTGAAAGCTACATGTTTCCTTAATCTTGTGTTGAGAAACATCTATATTTTTTACTATTCAAGGGCATTTTAATAGAACAAACGATTAAATTAAGATATATATAATTAAATGTTTTTACAAACAGAAGCCAATTTGGATATTTTCCTAAGGTGTAGCTCAAAGGCGGTACTTCAAATATGTAATCCTGTCATCACTTGTTTAATTCCTCCAGACTCCAAGATCGTTGCAAGCTGTGACAGTAGCTTTCATGTTTTTCGCTTGCAGAAAGGGTTCAGCAGGTAATAATTATTTTACAGTATGTGGTAATAATTAGTAATCTTCATTGTGCAGCTGTGAGAATGTTTGCTGTCCCATCAAAAAAAAAAAGCCTCCTGCTTCCTGACACATCTCATTATCGTCCTCCTACATGTTTGTGAAAACAGCCCTGACAAGAGCTCACACACGGCAGCATGCAAACACAGCATGCATGAAAATAAATAAGATCAATGGTCACTCTCTAAAATGTCTTTAATGGTAATGTGACATGCATTTCTAATTTAATAAGTCCTTTTTGTTAAAGCAGCTAAGCGTCTTCTGTTTCTTTTCATATGAATGAAATATGTGAGTACAAAAGCAATTACAGTTCTTATTGAAATGCATCAATTCACCCAAGCATTGCACACTTAATTAAGAAGGCTACTCATGGCTGTGTGAATATGCCACATGTCAGTAAGATGCCACAAGTTTAACCTTTAAGCTGGAGCTTGAACCGCAAACACAGCTCCTATCATCCAGCAAACTGATATTGTAATTCTTTCTCAAGTCCATCTTGAAGACATGCACAGTGATTAACTCTTACTCTTCACACACCAACAAAATCTAACATCTCCGACATGGAGAAATCCTTAAAGCTGCGCTAAGGGGAATCAAATTTGACCTTTGACTTCTTCCTGCGGTTTGTGGGCCTCGGTGTCTTAATTAAGATGATGGCACTCATGATGACATTCATTTATTTGGAAACAAGATAATAAGCATGGAGCATCATTAAAAGTTCCCCCACTTTTCATTTGAGCCACCATTAGCTATAAACATCTCAACTGCAGTCAATTACCTTGTTGTTTGCAAGTTACATAGTGACCTTATCCAAGCTGACAAATGGCCAATTTCTTTACACCCCTCTGCATCCCAGCATGCTTTGCCTTCTCTTATTTATTGCCTAGTTTCTAAATGCCACATTTGTTCCTGTTTATTCCCAAAGAGGCTGCTTCTGTTCCATTTTTCTTTTTCATCAAGGCTACTGGCTCCACAGTACCATTGATATGGATGCAACAACTCATCACTGCCAAAAGAGCTACATAAACACTGGTCTTATGATCCATCCATTAAAAAAAAAAAAACACTCACTCTGGATACTTTTAGAAGTTTCTTTTTTTTATTCATGACTATATGAACTGAAGGTTGCACATAAACATAAGCACAGTATCTGTAAACACAGCAAACAAGCTAAATATAGTTTAGGCTGAGTGCACTGTATGATTTTTATGGGAGAGTGAACCATAATCACCTGTACCAACAAACCGATAATGCCTCAGCCTGGCACTCTTCTTGCACACATCCTTGGGGTAATGACCCCTCAGAGTGTCTGAATTGGATGTGCATGCTTTTGCTACACTGCTTTACTGTCCTTCCAGCTCACAGGAGAGGTCAGGTTCACCTTCAGTCAGGTGTAAAAATGAAGTCCACTCCCTCACCGAGCCCATCATTCAAGACTATACCGACTCCCTATCGAACACATAAAATGTAGTCTTATGAGCTTCCTGCATCGTATATTTCCCTGTGAATTGCTGAGGACAAAATGCATCTAAAAAGGAGAGGGATTCATGATGTAAAATAGAGAAAAGATAAGATGGGTCCTAAAGCTAATATGCTCTTCTTAAAAACTCAGCACTTCTTTTGTCTCTCCTCTGACTCTTTCTCCCTACCAGTGCTTAATCTGTATTCCACTGGTAGACATTTTATAAATATACCCAAAATGCACACCTCATGGTTTGAATGTCCGTTGACTGAAGTTAGGTATGGATGTGGATTGTTGTTGACGCCTATGCACAGTGTGTTCTTGGGGAAACACAGAGAAATGTCAAATGAGTTACATCCATCTCTCAGATCCTGAAACTTCTTTTATTAACCTTTTGTTTTGGTGAAATTTAATTCAACATTAGTAACAGTTGGAATAAGGTGGATGCTTTGCATAGAACAAACAATGACAGGACTTCACACTGGTAGATCTACTCAGGGGTTAGAAAGAATGAGCCATCACAGACAGCTACTGGTGCTGGAAACACAGCAAGAAGGAGAAGGCCTGACGCTGTGCAGAGAAGTACTCTATCATGCAGATATAAAAATTGCAAGTGTTAATATCATATGAGCACTATTTCCAGTTTTTCTAAAAGCCAGGAATTGCAGGGGCAGTAAACACTCTCTTGGAAACAGTGGGCTCCACCAAGGAACAACGTCACTGTGATGCCCGTGTGATAGAGTGGTGCAGGAATGATTTCAATAAATATGGTGGCAGTTGTCATTTTACCAAGGACAAAAAGACATGAATCTTAGAATAGTCTTTTGGAAAAACACCAGAAATAAGGTCTATGGTAAACACATGCAAACAAGATTTAAAGGTTTCATTTGGCAACATAAAACACACCTATTGACTCTCTTTTGAATCTGTAAGCATTATTGTGCTTTTGAAAGGATGGTTTCTACTGAACTCCTAATAAGCTCTAAAAAATGTCAATTTAATAAATACAATTAATGATTGTTTTGAACAAATAATTAACCACAGCCACAGCCATGGGTTTCATCAACTTCTGACTGCCATGGACCTTGCTACCAGCAATGACCTGAAACCAAATATTTAAATTTCAATTGGCGTATGCTTAAGAAAACCAACACAAAGCCAATTTCCGGTATGGCTAACAAAAATATGTCATCCATGCACTAGTCTATGTCGGTTGGGTAATTATTTTGCTAATAGGTGCATATAAATCATATTTTTTTCCAAAAATGTTCTTGACATATTGGGAACTCCTGTCTTTGGCAGGGCATTTATGATATTCACAGTCACATTCATTGTGAAATCTCAGTATAAGGATATGAAGTGTTTTTTACTTTTGGAACCACACTGTTGACCTCTACTGTTATGGTCATGCAGCCCCTCCCCGTTTTTAGAAAAATATGCACACCTGTGTAAAAGTGTATTATATATTCTCACGAGTACTTGTTAGCAGTTGTGCTTGAACAGTTAAAGTGTAGTCTTCTTTCTCAACACTTTATCCATTGATTCTGTCTTGGTTGTAGTTCACAAATGTAGGTATTTGCATACATCTACACCTCTATTGGATTATACACACAAATGGATGAGCATTACATCAGTGAGGTCAAATTGGGGTCAAGCAGAGTTCAGAGCCCCTACAGTGATTGTGGAGGTTCAGTCACTTGCTTGTGGGCTCATGGATGGCGGTATCATCAACACAACTTCCTCCCAGCTGCAAGCAGACAAACGCAGCAGTCTGTCACTAATAGGAATCAACCAGCCACCCTTAGGTAACTGGCTTGCCCGCCTTTGTCTGGGTGCTGCTGCCTGAAGAGGAATGAGTAGCCTATTTGTGGGCTGAGAACTCTTCATGCACATAATGCTGGTTGGTTTGGACTGTAATTTGAACTTGTGCTACAACAACAACAACAACAACAACAGTAGCCTTTAGCCTGCGGACAATGAACTTGTGGTTGCCATGGTGATATAGAAAAAAAGCCAAAAAAAAAAGCCATGCTTTAAACTTAAATATTCATAATTAGTCAATGGCTTAAGTATCTTTTGGCATTATCTTTGAGAGTCAAGCAGAAATTACCAACAATAGAGAGTTATACAGAGTGGTCTTGCAGTTGGCGCTGGGTTGGGCTGTCCAACAGGACTTAGTGTCGTATTTTTGTTTTGTGTTTGAGCACCTTTGACATTATCCATTTGGTTTTTTTTTAAATGTATGTTTTTGGGCATTTTGTGCCTTTATTGATAGGAGAGAGACAGTGGATAGGCTTGTGAAAGGGGGAGAGAGAGCAGGGGAAGACACTCTGCAGACTGGTCACAGGTGGGATTTGAACCTGGACCAGCAGAAGCAAGTACATGGGGTGCCTGGTTGCTAACCACTCTGCCAAACCAGCACCCCTACATTATCCATTTGTACACATAAGATGGCAGGCATTTATATATGTTACGTCTTATTTACCAGCTTTTATGTTCAAAAATAGTTTCAGTGTTACAGCTATCAGGGCACACATACTCCAGTGGGTCAGTTTTGTTGCGGGTAGACATAAAACAAACTACCAACAAACAAAAAGCACCCACTGGATTTAACTGAGCATTTTCTTATTACATAATTTAGTTTGTAAGGAAACCCTTCTTTTATTTTGCAACTTTTTTACCTGCATCATGACCAATTTTGTTTATTTTTCAAATAATTCCCCCTGCTTTTCTTTTGCATGCAGCTATAGGGGACACAGAGGAGAGAGTGTAGCAGCATGTTTCTTTATATTCTTAACAAACGAGCTTCTTGCTTGCATTTGTGTTGCTGGTAGCCTACATTAATTACCATATTTTACTGCCATCTCATCTTTATATTTTTTCTTACATGTCTTAAAGAGTCTGCAAGTTGCAATTTTTGCTTATTAACAATATAATATTATTATTAATAGTATATTTTATACTCTTACTCTTATTTTATTTGTATGTCTTTTATATATCTATTGCTATACAGTGTACAAGAGCAGCTGAAACAACCAAATTTCCCCATGAGGAATAATAAAGTAGTTCCAATCCTGATATTGATAAGGATGCAGACTAAGGATTGCTTTGATAAATATGATTGAAAAATGGCTACAGAAAGGTAAAAAAAAAAAAAATCAACATAGACATTCAACACAGTCACTTGATATGTGACATCTGTAGCATGCACATTTCACATACAGAAGCAAACTGCAAGGGCAAAGCACTAAAATCACTTAAAGTGACTTAAATTATAAAGACTACTGTTTTCCTTTGACAGCCAAAGAAATGAGAAACTAGCCATTTTGGTTCAAATCAAACAAAACATGATTAGCAGCATGACATGCTTTAAGTTAGTGCTGACAATCCAGCGATACAAAAATTGCCACTGGGATGTTTAATCAACACATTGTTCAGCCCTATCTCACTAGAACCTCCATTTCTCTTTGGCTGCCATCAGACTGACTCAGTTCCTGTATGATCTCTCCCCAGCTATTATGCTGTGATTACCTGTGCCTATGCTCTGGTAAGGTAAAGCTGAATATACAGTTAATTTAACCTTTTTTGGATAATTTGGTTGTTCACAACACAAAACTAGCATTTTTATAGTTTTTTTATGCAGAAATTCCTCCTTGCCCTCCATTTTGGGATTCTCGAAACAGCCTTTACTTTATAGAATAAAAGAAGCAGTAAATAAACTTGCAATGTCATGAAGATTACTAAAGAACTGTCTCGTGTGGGAACAGCACACTAATGATTCCATCTCCGGGCGTGTTTTAATTTGCTGCCTTTGCTTTCCTCTGGCTCTTTGTCTCCTTACCAACATATACAGCACTTGAAATCTAAATAGCTTACTGCTTACTTAAACTGAAATTGGAAATTGAGGACGGATTGAATGAATAAGGAACCGCTGAGGCTAAATTAGTAGGATGAACCACCCATCAAGCAGGTAAACATGCTTCAATTCAAAACAGTTCTTAACTTTCACAGAATTGTTTAGTGTATTATTGTGCTTTTGGAGAGTAAGACCAATTCATCCTTACTGACGTGCTCTGATCTACATTTGTAAATGTATAAAAGCAGCAGATTAAGATGACATGTTGAAAGGCGTAAAACCTAACAGATACTAGAGATCCTTTTTCAGAAATTCTCCAGTTTGAAACTCAGTTACATGCAGAATCATCCAAGTCATTTGGTATGCAGAGGAGGCATTGATATTTGGTTGGATACTGAGCAGCTCCGGTGAAGCACAGGCCCTTAAGTGCCTTCCTCCACCTTGTTTTGTGTGTGTAGGTGTGTGTGTGTGTGATTCTTGGACAGAGGCCATTGGATATGTGAGAAGGTTGATGGTCCAGTGCTCCTGCCTCCCTCTCAATCACCTCATTCAAAGAGCTGTAAGCTTGTTAGCCACAGTATTGCTTCTCTCAGTCTAATTTCCTCCATGACACAAGACTGTTTGTTTCATCGTGCTTGATCCATTGGTCACTTAGCCATCAGTGTTCCCAGCCTTTCTCAGTGTATAGGGTCCACTTGACATGTACAGAGGGAATCTCTTTCTGCTGGTGAGCCCTCATCATGTTGTTTGAGCCGACATCATGTCTGAATTTAAATCACCCATCGTGTTGTCAGCAAAAATAAAGCTGACAAGGCATGTTCAAAGCTTTCTGCATTATACTGCCTCACATCTCAATTTGGTCATGCATGTTCTGGCCTGATATGTGTGTTCAGGTGGAGGTGCATTGGGGTCAACTGATGCATAAAACAGATTGATTATTGAGAGATGTTTTTAATATGACATATCAATCAAATCTTGACACATAAACTAAGCGTCTGGATGATATGGGCTCTGTTAAAATGGTGTGCTCTGCCCTCACCTTGTGCCATGTTCTGGGTTGTTCCTTTTAATATGAACCTGGTCAATGGTAAATAAAATCAGCGGCCATGGTCTTATGAAAGGCATATTTTGGCATTTTTTACACTCCAATACTGAACAAAGCATAGATTCTTTAAATATTTAAGACATAATTAAGGTCACAATGTGCGGTCAATCCTCTTCTGAATCAATACAGAACTAAGAGATATTCCAAGGTGAATGATATCAAACAAGGCTTAAGACAATGTACAGTTGCATTAATTAGACAAGTCTAGAGGTAATCAATAAAACAACAGTAACAACTGAGCACTCATTACTAATCACAGGATTACAGCAGCAGTGGGTTAATAATGTGATGTTGGTTTGAGCTTTTTTTAGCCTTCAGTCCTTTCATTGGAACAGTCATAACCCTGTGCTAAATGTGGCCTCTGTGTTGGTTAATTTGTTGTATCACAGTCTATATACAATTTAGAACTCATTTATTTGATCAAAGTACTGCCAAACATTAAAGTCATATGAGATGCTATCAATGCAATCCCTCAGTCCCACAGCATTTGATGTTCTTTATTGACCTTTTTTTTGAGGGCAACTCAGAGAAAAGAACAGCTCTTACGCAGAGTTGTTGGGATTACAAGTAAGTGGTTGAACTAAAGGTTAGCGAGAGATCTATGTTGATAAGCCAGCGAACCCCACACAGCATGTATTCAAGTCCTGCCTGTTAATTTCTCCCCAATGACCCCCTGTTCTGTCTCTACAATAAAAGCAAAAATAACTCTTAAGTTAAAAGATCTGCATTCAAATCTGGTATGAAAGAGATCATTTTAATTTTTAATCTAAATTATTTCAAAGGACATACATTTTGACATTTTGTTTCCACCTAAAAACCACTCCACCTTCTTGAGTGACTTTCTTTCTGATTTGACAAAATACGTGAACAAAAACTGTCACCAAAATAAGAAACAATCAGTGAACCTCAGGGTCCCAAAGTGGTGCAGCAGGTAGTGCATGTGTCTTACAACAAAGGATTCTAGTTTGATCCCTGTGTCTTTAAGGCCTTTCTGTGTAGTTTGCATGTTCTCCATGTGCATGTAGGGTTTTTTTCTGTGCTCCCCAGCTTCTTTCCGCACACCAAAAATATAATCATTTAGTTGACTGGAGACTCAAAATTGCCCTTCAGCATGAGTGTAATGCTGCGTTCACACTGCAAGCAACCCAGCTACCAAAACCGCGTCGCCCACTGAAGTATCGTCATGCGTCCAAAAATACCTCATTCTGGTCACTGTTGCCATCGGCCGTCGCTTGGTGACATCACTTCCCCTCGAGTTTCAACGCGATTATATCATATATCATGAAATAGGATGTATAAGTGGACATTATTCCAGCTGTACCCTTTTCATTCACTTATCAACCACAAAACACTGCAGCTGATGCCCTGCAGCAGCATTATCTGTGAGTTTTCTTTGCATTGAGAATGAACGCCGAGGTAGTACAAGTAGCGTGCGGTGTGAACACAGCATAAGTGTGACTGGTTGTCTGTCTCTTTATGTGGCCCTGTGATTGGCAGGAGATCGGCTCAGGGTGTATCCCGCCTCTCACCAAATGTCAACTGGGATAAGAGACCCTGAAAGGGGACGAGTACCATAGATATTGGATGACTGAAAGTTAACTTGTGTTGCCACCCTATTTATACAATTTTATCAGGTTTACTTTCAGTGTTTCGTATGTGACTTCTTTTTATGCTTGAACGTCATGCCAGAATATGATATTGTAATATTGTGATATCCCCAACTGCTCAAATTTTGTATTAGCTTACAGTACTCTCAGTTCTGTCTCCTGCATATGCAGCAGATGATCAACAAATCTAAGTTGACAAATGAAATTGCTCACAGAGATTTATGTATGTTGCATACATATTATCCAAGTTAGTTATCAGTGAGAGCAGTCTTCCAGGTAAATTAGATTTTTACTCTCCGTGAAAAATTGGTGCACATACCTCATTCAGAAGAATCGTGAAACTCAAAAATTCTTCTAATGAGCTACTTTCTACTTGAATAATAAATGTTTCCCTCTCAAATCAATGTTTCAGGATGTTGTTCATAAAATAGTTTGCTTTTAAATTTCCTCAAAATTTTGGAATTATATTTTATCCTCTATTTGAGCCACTTCTGTTTGTAATGTTTTTTTATTTAGATTAGATTTTTGTAGATTATTTTAGTTAAACCATCAAAATCAAGATTATCTTTCCCTTAAGGCCAGCATCTTGGATATGCATTTGGAATTAACCCCAAATTAATAACCAGCACCCTTACTATTCAAAGAAACTCACCCTCCGTTTCTGTATCTCTGCATAGCCAGATCCCTGACTACTATTGATCTCTTTTCCCATTCCTTTTAACTCTGTTGTGAGTGAATGTTCCATGAAATATTTATCTTTCCCCGCATTTTGCTTCCTCTAAATCCCGGCTATCCTTGCCAGTCACACCTGCTGATCCAAGCCATTTTTTAAGACGTGGACTTAGCCCTCAGTTGGCTCTGCCTGGTGCATAATATTCAGTGGGTTAGAGCTGCATGGCTGCACATTAAAGGCTAAAGTGGAGGGAACATAAACACAGCCCTCTTGGCCTTTGTAGGCTGCGGTGTCATGGGTGTTATTACCCCGTCCACCTTCTCAGACCCCATCATCATCTGCTGCTGGGGAGAGAGTTTGGGGAGATGGAGGACATAAAAGGAGAAAAAACAGAGAAAATGTATGGTGTGTTTGTATGTACAATGCCAGAGCAAGGCAGTAAGGCTGATACATACTTGTCTTAATTCGACGGTCAATAAGAAAGAGTAAACAGTTGCTATAACGACATGGTTTAATTTACTGAACATTAATAATAAACTGGCAGTTTGTCAAAATACTTCAAAAATCTCAGTGGTATTTTTATATTATGAGGTTGGTAAAATTTTCCATACTACTGAAATATAACCAATTTAAAAAATGACAAGATTTTAATAGCATGTGAATAAGGACATCAAGACAACCAACTGTTGCTAATGTATTTGTGCAAATAAATCAGTGTTGGGGAGTAAGTTACCCTGTCATTCATTCATCCATCCATCCATCCATTCATCCATCCATCCATCAATCATCTTAACTGGGGGGCTCGAACCTATCCCAGAGGACAAGGGCAAGAGGTTGTGATAATACAAGAGGTAATACATCTCACAGGGCAGAAGCTGGTGAAATAAAACGTGAATATTCAAATAAATTCCACCTGATTACTTTAAAATGTATGAATAGATGTTTTAGTCTAGGACTGGCTTCAGTGATCCATTGCATGTCATTTTAAAATTGGCTGTGCAAAGGCTAATTTCTTGTTTCTTTTGCCAACAGATTTAGCAAAGTGTTGAGAAATGATCAAAATTGAAAATGCTATTAATCATTTGATCACAGGGTGAAGTTTGTGCAACTGGTTTGGTTCTGCTTTTAGTTTAACATCTATACTTCTGCAAGTGGTTACTAGCTACTTCAGTCATGTGAGTAAAACCTAGCTTAGCTTACCTACAGTTAAAACTCCAGAGATCCATTCCATACCCCTTCACAGCGAGGCTGCAGCCATTAAACGAAGCCACAGTCTTAATTTATGATGGGAGTCTGAGTTACAGTTTAGATGGAACATTAGACCAAGTTTATTGGTCCTGAATTGACTAGAAAATCTATTATTAGTACATCAGTCTTGTAAGTCTGGAGCCAGATACTTGGTTATCAGTTTTCAACCATTTAGCTGTTGTGTGCATCCCTAGAACTGTCAAGTAGCAAAAGTTTACCTCCTTTTCAATTTAACCAACTTTTCAACCTGCTTTAGACAACATGCAGGAGTTCTGCTTCTGCTGATATTAATAATAAAAGACAATATACAAATCAGTGTTGAGTGCTCTGTTGCTATTGTATCAGAAAGATACCACTCTAATTCAATTTTGGTGAATAACATCATTTGCATGTGGCGTCCCACTCCATCCAATTTTGGCAGAAAGTCAAAAACGATGCTGTACCAGCATGTAGCTTAATGGACATTTACCATAAATAAATAAAAATGTCCCCTTGGTGGATATAAATCTACACACCCAACCCTAATTATCTGCTGCTGTGTAGACCATTGTAACAAGGCTTCCAATGTCAGTTTTAAAAATCTGTGAGTCATTTTGTGAAGCTTCAACTATCATATGCCACAGGAAAGCTTTGTGGACTACTGATATGCAAGCAATCGTCAAGTAAACTTAACAGTTAGTATAAGCTGAGTTCTTACTTTGAAGATAAACTTTTATTTGGGACTTCCGGTTTGTCTTTTGAGTTTGTAAAAATATAGGCCCAAAATCTGCACAACAGCATTAACAGACAACCTGAACGTCCTGGTGTCCTCCAATTCCCACCGAAGTTTCTTTAATTTATGATTGAATACCACTAAGTCTGCATCAGCAGATGTTTTTGTTTTATGTCGTCCATGTGTCTACCAAATGGCAGTCATAATCCTTGAAAAGATTGCCAAAATCTATCACTTGGCAGTGGTTGTTTTTCCTCTTTTGAACCTCCATATAAATGGCAGATTCATACATTGTCTGAATGCTGTGCAGAGGCTAATTCAGTCCAGTCAATGTTCGATTTTTTGTGAGTCTTCCAAATGTGACCAGACTCATTTAAATGACTCTGTGACATTTCTGTTCCATTTTAACAATACTTCGGTTACTCTAGTGGCTCAGATATGCATACTTGTGGTAATTATTAGCTAAAATGGGTAACATCATGTCTCCAAATGGTCAATAGCTCTACATAATAAAGATCTTGTGGATAATGAGAGTATTATTGCTTGTGGTTATCAACATCAACAAAACTGCATTCATATAAACAATATTGACCCACTGCATGTCTGATTTAAAAATGTACCTGTGTCTTAATGGTAAAGTTTCCAATCAAGAGTAGATACAGCCTTTGCCATTTTTTGTGTATGCTTGTGTGTGTCTGTCCACAAAGCTGATTTGCGTTGGTTCTCTAAATGGGTTTCAAATTGCTTTTCTCATTTACTATTCTTTGTTTGCCTTCAAAACAAAACACTGTTTCAGTGTTAAATTGGGTTACGTATGTGAGGTTATATTTCAATTTTAAACAACCCTCCTGAGAGTAAACATAACAACGAATACCCATCTGCTGTGGGTTAAGTGTGTGCATGTGTTTGTTTACAGTGTACAGATGTGAGTCCGCTTCTGTAATGTGCAGTGTATGTATAATTCAGTGAGAGAGAAAGAAGAGGAAGACAGTGGGATATGTAACTCCCAGACAGAGCACATTTATATTGACCTTTCAATACTCCAGCCAGCTACGCACTGTTTCACATTTTCTACTTCCATCTTTGTTCCAAACTCCAAAACATCGCACAGATCCAAAGTTTGCATACAGCCCCATATGCACACAGATCACGCCATCCATAAATAATAAAGCACACATAAATTAAACATCCAAGTCGGGTTTGGTATAGCCGCTCACAGTTGGCCGCCAAAGACGCTTCGCTCTCCCCTCTTCAAGACTTAATTAGAAGCCTTGCGTTTCCTGTATATGGAAAACAACAGGAAAAAAAGCACAAACAAACACAGGGGGAAGAAAGCCAGAGGGAGCATAGCCTTTGATTTCCCGCAATACACCCTGTTATTATGGTTTGCTATAATTGTGGGCTTCGTGTAAGGACAAAGCCTTGAATAAGAACATCTAATAAACACCTGGATTCTGCCCTATTTTATTCACCTCGAGTATCCTCCTCAAAGGGTTACTTCTTCCTACAGTCCCCTTACACGCCTCCTGTTACATCATGCAGATCATTTTGCATTAAAAGAAGCCATTCAGATGCAAAATAAATTGGCTGGTTACCTTGCACAGAATCAACATGGGGGCCCTGTTGGAGGGTTAGTTGTGTGCAGAAGATGTCCAAGTACATTAAAAACCGGAGAAAGAAGACAAATATGAATATATATAATACAACTTTCATGCTGTTGGATATGTATTTGACTTGTAACAAGACAAAAAATCTAAACATGTCTTACATGAACATCAGAGCAAAGGCACTTTTTGTGAGGACACTCAAGTGTCTTTAAAAAAGATCATCCACAGAACAATCATGGACTCTGCATTGTATAAAAGGGTGAGCTTTAAGAGATTAAAATCATTGTGTTGTTTGTGGAGAGTTAACTTCACACCATCAGAAATTGTCTGTTATGTTAGCAAAAAGTTGTCAATCAAAAGCTACCAGCTTCTTTGTAAAATCAGTGAGTCTAATCAGCACTTATTTGGAAATCCCCCTGTAAGGTGACCTTGAGTGTCATGAAAGGCGCCCTTAAATAAAATGTATCATTACTATTCTAATTAAAATATGTTTACATCAGAAGGAACAATATTGCAATATCATATTTTCCCACTGTTGTTAAGCCCTAGCTCTTACACACTTTTAAAAATCAAATTCAAAATGTTTAAGACTTCTAAAATACCTTGATGAAGAATCATGCAAGAAACTGAAGATGAAAATGTGATCAGCACAGGTGTGACATGTTATTGAAAAGTATTGATAGCAGAGTAGGCTCAAATGCTAAGAGGTATTGATAGGGATTGAATTTAGGACATATTACATAATTTATGGCACACTAGTGTGATTGACTTCATTTTGATTTATAATTTTGCTTTGTGAATTACTTTAATGTGAGAATATATTTTACAGCAAAGACCAAAACTTAACATTGTAAAATATTAATTCCACTACTTTATTACAACATAACTGTTTGGGATTCTTAATATTAAGTTAAACAGAAGATATAAGTTGTATAAGACACTGCAGAGGGAATCAGACAAAGTCACATGATGTCAGTAAGCTGAGTATCGAAGGAGGCCTTGGAATTTTGTTCATACTGCACCCATCATCTGAACCAAACCTTCAATCAATGTATAGACAGCGTGGCAGAGCCAAGACTGGGCTTAAGGAGTCTGACCGACAGCAACAAAGCATTGTATTGTATATCAATCATGTCCCTAAAGTGGGGTACACACATAAAGATTATCAGGCTTTCTATTATCCTGGCTTTTCCCCTTTCTGACCAAGGACGGAAACTGCCCGATTATCTTATGGCTGATAACATTATCCTATAGGATTATCCTGAGGTCTGAGGTATGTTAAGAGTGAGTTTGTCCCAAAAATCAGCTTTGAAGCGACAAACATAAATACTACTTATTCAATATTTATGAAAAATATCGTAAGTCATGACTAGCTGAATTGTGATGTGAAATAGAATGTAGCCAAACAAGAAGACAGCTGACTGAGGAACAAGGAAGCAGGTGTAAATATAAAGAAACACGGCCGACCTGAAACATAGACATAAAGTTTGGTGAACCTAAAGAAACAGAGGACCAGCTTACTTGTTTGCACTGTCTCCAGAATTTTTCCACAGTCTTTTATTTTATTTACCAATTTTCCATCAAAAATAATCCAAAGACCACCATCATTCCCTCTTCTCATTTGTCCTCTCCCATGCTGCATGTGGTGTTTTCCAGTTGTTGCCACAGACAACATTTACGGTTGTTGCTGTCTATGATTGCTATGCTTTTCTTCTTCGTTTATGTTAGATAACACTTCATCATGCAGGATTTCTGTCTTTAAGGATGAGATATTTGATGGATGGTTGGACAGTATGGTTGCTTGTTGTGTGCTGTGTTGGGTTTATCAGAGCACAGTATAATCACACACAGTATAATCAAAACTATTTAATGTCTACTTTTTTATCTTTATGTGTGGGGTCTCTAACAGATAAAAAAATCTCTTCAGATTTACAAAACCTTGTGAGTACCCTGCTTAAGTATCAAAACCCAAAAATCCTTAATATAAAAACAAATGGGTTATGTTTGGGCAATGCTCCATGCAGCTCATAAAAGCTTTGACAAAGACTGTCTCATTCAGCTTGCCAAACAAATTTTAGACACATCACAGGTAGAAATAAGAGCATTTATCGCCCTTAACTTTCTAACTCAATTAATCTTAAAACCTTCAACTGCCTTTCAAGGACCTGCAGGAACCCTACGAGAAGGATGTGTCTGAATATTTACTTTTTTTCCATGTCATCTTTATAACCCTGTATAATGCAACTGAGATAAGAGATCCCTTTTTCAAGAGTTTTCTGATGAGAAGCAACAAAATTATGTTACAAAACAAAAACAATCTCAAACAGAAGACACTAAAAGCACTGTATGTAAATTGTGCTGCCAGGAGTCTCCATCAAAACAAAACAAGAGGTAATGTGGAGAGACATGCTGTCAGCTCCGCCCACCTCTGCTGCTTATGGCATTAATTGTTTTGAACTGAGAACTCGACTAAACATTAAGTTGCACTGCATAAGATGTTTCAGGGAATAAACAATAAACCATGGATGCATTGCCGGTAGGTTAAAGATAAACAAGGACTGCCAGTTTTTCTCTCTTATTATGTGTTTTAAGGAGTCTTCAATAAAAACAAATGAACACCATGTCCAAATATACTGAAACTATGTACATACTCTAGTAAGTAATCAAAATTATCAAAAATATGTCCTCTTTGACACAGGATTTTGTTTGTGCCTTCTGGTGGAAGACAATCATTTTCTGCCTTCCACCCCTACCCCCCAAAAACCACAAACTGACCAAGCAAAGACTGACATAAGTATTACTGCATACACATTAATAAGTAGTTTGCATTTTCCCTTTCTGTATTCCATTTTTCGCCTACTGTATCTACATCATACATATATTGATGTACCAACCTTGACCCCATCTTTGAGGAGTAATACAAATATGTTTAAAGTACTAAATCTTCTAGGCTTTTTTCCTTGAAACCTAGCATGCCAGAAGGACAGTTTTACATATCCTTGGGTTATATTTCACAAATCCACCATTGCAACTCTGCACAACAAAAGATAATGATTAGACAGATGTTCACTGTGGTTGGATGCATTCATGCATTTTTTGTTTTGTTATTCCAAACTTAGCTAAACCCATAGTTACAGCCTCTTTGTTTAAATGTATTTTTTTTTGGGCATTTTGTGCCTTTATTGATAGGAGAGAGACAATGGATAGGCTTGTGAAAGAGGGTGAGAGAGTCGGGGAAGACACTCTGCAAACTGGTCACAGGTGGGATTCGAACTTGGACCAGCAGAAGCAAGTACATGGGGTGCCTGGTTGCAAACCACTCCGCCAAACCAGCACCCCAGCCTCTTTGTTTTAAAAAAGATACTGATTGTTTGGTCACTATCCTAGGCAGATGGAAGGCTATCATCTTGAAGCTTTCCATCTGCTTTCCAAGGTCTATCTATGTAGACCTGAAAGGAAAATGAGTGCCCAAGTCCCTTTTTAGAGCTCTAACAAAAGGAAAATGTGCCACATTGAAATACAAATAAAACTATTACAAGCCTGTTGCTAAACAGTCTGCATAAATATTAACACAGCTGAAAAGTGGAATTGCCAATCATAGTTTAGGATTATGATTTGTCACATCGGTAGCCGACATAAATCCAATGGGGTCAGAGCAAACCGTTTGGCCTTGCCCCATCCAACTATTAACAGGAGCAATCCATTCTTTCTGGATCCGGCCCTAAAGGAGCAGCAAGAGATTTCATTTCCTATAATACCATGATCGGGTTAAATATTTTATGACAGCTGGAATGTGGTGATGTGGTACTTGGATGAAGCCACATCTGAACTGCACATCTGCCTTTAAAGACAGATTCATCTGAGGTTTAGTAATTTAGCCCCTCTTTCTAATATAAGACGATCCATTCAGCCGTGACACAAAGTACATGTCCTTCTGCTCTCTCACTCTTAATTACGAACTTGGTGATATTGAGGATGACATTTAAGATCCCTTCACGCCTGTGTTTTTGTGAAAGACCTGAATGAGGCCCATCTGGTCTAAGTAGGACACTTGGGATGACAGCGCGGCAGCATGTTAATATGTTCTTGCCGAGGCAAGGGGGGGGGTCGACGTGTTACAGAGATGATGATGGTGGCACTCCCAGTCACGTTCACTCACTTAGCAAACCTTGTCTCCTCTTGATCATTCTTGACAGTAACAAAAGGGCTGAATATTCTCTAATCAAGGGCAAAAATTCTGATCACTGCTGGCATCTCCTTAATCAGCCCATAATAGCATTTGGAGGACAGTGTCAGAGGATAATGGAAGGTTAGCCATACTAAACACTGAGAGATGACGAGATTCTTTCAAAAAGCATCAATTTATCCCTCTGGAAGATATGATGTGCTCTAAAAATAATAGCGACTCAAAATCAACCAAAGTTTGGGTTCTCAGGGATCGTAAAAACCTGAGGCTGCCATGACAACAAGTCTCAAGTAGCCTCTCTACGTCAAACTTGATGGACCTGACATGTAAGACAGAAAGTAACAGAAGATTAAACAAATTGCCTTCCTCAGATAATTTACTTCTTTCTTCATTTTGTTCGATTTATTTTTAACCCTAAAAAATGAAAATAAAATGCTCTGGAAGACAAAGCAGAAAGCTACAGCAGATGAAGATCAATAGAGAATTTCCTTTTTGATTGCAGGACCCTACACCCGAATACTGCTAACAGCAAAAGCTCAAAATTGCAACATAACATTTAAATATTATCTGGTGTACAAATCAAACTAATTCAAGATAGACAATTTGTTTATTACATTTTAGTCTTTTATTTTGAAATATATGTGTTAACCTACCTCATGTTGTAGGTTAATTCCTTTTGCTGATATGCAGTGTTGTCCATTATTGGCTCTTACTATTGTGTTTGTTAGTTTGGACATGTATAAAACTTCTTAGACGACACATACTCTCTCTCTACTCAGGCAACAGGTTATTTTAACTTTGTATATGATTGGATTATCTCGAAGTCAAACAGGTTTAGCATTTTGTATAAAAACGCAACTTATTTTGATATTCTTGTTTTGACATAATGCGATTTTTAATTCAGATTTGTTTCAATCATCACTCCTGTAAATATTTTTAGACACTCTATTTCCGCAGTCTCAACCATGATTTTCCCACTAGTTTGAGATGGTTAGTATTACTGAAATTCAGTGAGGTAAAACTGAATCAAACCAACTCTTGTCTATTTCTAACTTAATTCAACTTTTCCAAATGATCCCAGTGACAAAGTGAAGATGTATTCCCGGATCACAGAAGACTTCAACATTATCATTAATATACAAACAGTTTAACAAACCTGTTTCTGTTTTCATGTCCTTTTATTGATTTGTTGATTTAGCAGTTTTTCATTATAGTCTTTGTCCCTGGAAAAAAAGTGCAACTGAATTCTAGTCACTATTTTTAGATCATAATTTATGTTATTAAACATTTTGCATTTGTTGTCTTGTGTTCATAGAAATAATACAACTGCAGAACATTTTTGATTCTGCTCGAGAGAAGTGGGACTGCTATTTTATGCTTTCATTTTAAAAAGTTGATTGTACTAAGTCTTTGTACAATACATTTCTTTACATTCTAATTTATTATTAATGAATGTTCAAACTTGAAAGCTTATGGCTGCTGTGTTTGTGTTTGAGTCTCTGGCATAGAGACATTTAAGTGGTATCATACTTCAGTGCAAACAAAGCCTCTGACCTTTCAAGCTCCAAGTTAACATGTTGTTGTAGGCCTCTAATTGCTCAGTCTAAAAGAAGCAAAGAATTTGCATCAAACTGAATTTATACATTATTTAAATGGATATGTAGAAAGAAAATCAGATCCACAGAGTTCAGCAGAAGTTCAGCCTTATTATAGGAAGATGATAAATCTGATTCCTTTGAAATCTGCACTGTGGTTTGTATTTGATGCAATATTGTTATCATTTTCCGCTTGGAAAAATTATAATCACAAAACGCTAGGTGCATCTTGCTATAGTGCAGATCTGCACAGCAACAGCACGGTCTCATTTGGCATCATTTGCATTGAAGCTGCCAGACTTCAAATGATATGTTTGGAAGGAAGGACTGAGAAATTAATGAGGAATCAATAGACTCGCTGGAAGTGCGACTCTATTACCAAGAATAATGAGCCATGTGGACAGCACAGAAAATTACAAGAGACAAGATGAATGCTATGTGTTTTCCATTTCTGGGATGCCTTACCAAAGTCTGAGAAAAAAATGAGATTATGTCGACCAAGTTAGGGAGAAAAAAGTTGAAGATCTGCCAAAGGAATGAAACTTCTGAGAAATCTTCATGAAATATGGAGCTCTCAAAATCCATGACAGCACTTATGCATTTATTTTATATTTTCTATATTTTATCTCCCCTGCATCCTTCACTAAATTAAAGTTGTCCTCGAATCAAGAGGGAGCTTTTGCCTTGGGAGCTGCACAGAGAAAAGAAAAGCATCCATAATAAATCAGAACCAGGTACAGTGCAATGAATTTAGACTCCTTTCTGCCTTATCCGCGGCATTTTTTTCTGCACCTAGTACCTTCCCCTCTCCAAAACCAGTCTTCTTACTGTGCTCTCCCTTTGAAACAGCAGCCAGACTTTCCATTACGCCTTGGTGTGCTGTCACAGCCTACTTCTTTCACACAGATTATTTCCCCCTTTCATATCTAAAAGTGTGCAGCCAGATCTAATAATACCGAATCCAATTGATGTTGTGGAAAACGTAGCACTTCAACAGGGGAAATAAAGAAATAAATAAATAACAAATAATAATAATAAAAAAAGAAATCATATCCTCCGCGTGAAAATGTCAGCAGCAGATTTTCTAATCCCTCCTGGATAAACAGTCACATTTTTCTGCTTTAACTCTAATTAAAAGCTCCGTCACAGATTTTTTTGTCCTTTCGCAGAGAATGAAGTGTGTCAGGTGAGAATTTGCAGGGTTACCCTCGAGGCATCTTGAAAATGCAGCGTGACCTGGCTGCTGCTCACTTCTTCTCCCTGCTGAGAAGATGGGAAGCTGGTGCGCAGGAGTGGGTCGTTTCCTGCTGACAGAGGATGCGGAGGAAGCGCGGCTCATTGAGATAAGAGCCAGGTGGCGTTTGCACTCCTGGACACTACAATGTTTGAGGAACTAGCGACGACAAATAGACTTTTGTGATGGAGAGAGTCGAGAAATGCAGAGATGAAACATGAGCATGATTTAAGTCATCACACAATGAAGTTAATGTTTAAATGGATTGGCTACACTCAATCCCTCTCCTGAGATGGCCACTTCAGCCTTATCTGTACCAAATTACAAAATGCCATTATACTTTATTTTTCAATTACTGAGCAACGTGCACTGCCTTCAGGATGAATATATCAAATTCAGATGGTGCCAATCTTGTCTTCAGGGCAGCTCAAAGTCAAAGCTCTTCCCTGTTAAAGTTTCCTGACTGCAAAACTGTATTTTCACAAGTAATGCCGTCCAGCCATCAGTTTGCAATTTGTTAGTCTTCAAAGCCTCAACATCTGTGTCAGCCATGGCCTGTGGCTTTATGTTAAACTGATTGCTCGTAAATCTGCTAAAACTTTTCCTGGTCATCACAAAAACACACAGTACAAACCTACCACAAGTGTCAAATCTTACTACAGTTTAAACTGGTTAAATTTGGGAGGGTTGAAGTTTAAGTAAATAGAGCCTCAAATTTCACACCTTTCTGTGCAAACAATATCTTTATACAAGTTTTAGGAAATTCCTTCTAACTTGGCACAAATGTCAACTCTGACTTATAATATATAAACTTTATTTATATAGCACTTTTAAAAACATTGGTTTACGAAGAGCTTTGACAGCCAGCAGGAACATAAGACAACAAAGCACAAAAGTTTCACATCAAAGGAAAAAAAAATGAAGAAGGTCAATTAAAATCAAGAACATTTGAGACTAACACAAAAAGCAAAATGTAATTGAGGGAGATCATAACACATAAAGAACGTAAACCCCAGAAGTGGGCACAACAGTCCAGGCCCAGTCACTAAACATGGACACAGAGGAGGCCCCGACCCCACAGGGCTGGAGACACAACACCCCAGGGTACAGCAAAACACAAGTGCAACTGTACCCTGATGGTGCTAACTAACATGAACGGGCTCATGTCCAGTGACTCCAGCTCCATGAATCAAAGGGACCCCTCCATATGTCATAGGAACCCAGACAACACAGACTTAAAAGTAACCTCAAACTTGGTCAAAGTTCAAAGTAATAGAGCCTTTTATTTTCAATTACCTCCAATCTTAAAAACAAGTGGATGGCTTGAAATGGTTGAACCCAAGTACATTTGACATTGAAGATCAACAGTCAAGGAAAAGGGGAGTCTCATTCAGCCATTCCATATTTTGTCATCAATCAAGCTCATATCTTTGGTTTTGATGACTGCTGTTCACCATTACTCATGTTCAAAAGATATACAGAGTAGCCTGATACTACTGTATTCCTTCTCTGTCTGAGACACAGTTGGAACTCACGCTTCTTTAAGGCTCTTTCCCAGGCCCAGTCCACTCTGATTGGTTTATAGATCTGCCCTGTGGTTATTGGTCAGTTCTGCATGGCCTGTAATGGGCAAAATATTCTTAGAATGAAAGTCTGTACTAAATGAGACGAATCTAGCATTTCAAATGACAAAAACAAAAAATGTGCTGCAGTCTTATTTTAGTCTTGCTTGATCTGAGAAAAGTAATCAGACGTTCCTTTTAAGAAAGCAGACGTTAAAGTGATCAGAGATTTCTTTCTGGAGGCAATTTTTCAACCCCCTCCCCGTTCCTTGCAGCCTGCAGTGGATGTCAAAATGTAATTGAATTTAACTATCAGTTCACACTGTCTCGGCAGATGATTTTGAAAGAAAAAAAAGGCAAAACTATAAAATAATTTGTTCCTGAAGCAAAAATTAACGTGACATATCCGTGCACGTCTTCAGCTGTGTGGAGTTTTTGAGAACAGGTGTCTGAGCTTTGTTGCTGCCTGCCAGCTCACTACTTAGATTTCTGTCCAAACTGAAAAGAAAGTAGATGAAGACAGCAGGCAGTTCTTGGACAGATGGACATTAAAAACATTTTCTGTGGAGCTTGCAGAAATACAAGCTTGATATTCAAGAAAAGCCAGTTTAATTTTTACAACCCTGCCCTTTACTGGATACATTTAGTCAGGATTTTCTTTGTTTAATTGAAATGGTACATCTGAAAGAAACATTTTGCTCACATATTTCTGAATATTAGCTAGTTTCTTGTTTCTCTTTAGGCCTCTGCAAAGCAACAGAAAGAACAACAGTAACAGCTGTGGGCCAGAAGTATCCTGTTTTCTAGCTGTTTGTCCATCCATTGTTTTACATCTGTCAATCGTGCTTTGTAAGATTCCCCCCGGTAATTTGTACAAATGACCCCTAAAAGACTAAAGGATGGACTGATACAAGCTCATGTCGAAGGTCAAGAGCCTCATGTTCCTTGTCTTGAACAAGTCTATAACATTTAAAGGAACTGTCTTCAGTAATCAACAAATGGCCACAATGTTGACAGGTTGAGCTGGTCAGTGTTTGAACTTCAGAGGCCAAATGTCAAGGTTATGAAGCCTCATGCTTATCTTTTGTTTTTGAAAGCACTGGGTCAAAATTATAAAGGAAATGTTCTCAGAACTACATGCAACTGTCCTCCTGCACTCAAGGGTGTACTAGGGCGGGACGATACTACCTATCTCAATATCACGATTAATTGAAGCTCTTACCTCAATTACAATTAATGAACGATTATTTTATGACATGCTGGAACACATTAGTGGTGATACCGATGGTCGTCGACACAGTCTTCCTGCAGCATTTACACTTAAATTCTTTCTGCTTGATGTCCTCTGCACAGAATCCAAAATGTACCCAAACAATGGAGACAGTATTTTTCTTGGCTACTAGGTTCTCTGATAGATTGGAACTTGTCTCCCCCATGTTGGCAGCATGTCCTTCGCTCTTGGCGAAAGTGAACACAGACTGTGTGAAGGGGCGCGGTCACATAACTTACACGGGGTATATAATCAAAATAATCATGAGTAATATTCGATTATAGGGTCTAAATGTCGATTTAATTATTTTTCGATTAATGGCCCAGCCCGAGGGTGTACTATATCGATTCAGAGGTTATGGGTCAAAAGGTTATTGCTTAATAAGATCAGCCCTTGCTTGTTGATGTAATATCTTGAAAACAATTTAAGGAATACCAGTTTCTGCAAAGACATCCATTTGAAGGTTCAAAGGTTATTATGTCACATGTTTGTCCTGTGCTTGTCAACATAATATATTCAGATTGCTTTTTGGGATTTCTATGAAACATCGCTCAAGTGTGGAGGTTTAATTTCTAGGTGATTACAAATCATTTAACATAGGAAATATGTAACTGCTTTTAAATTAAAAACACTATGTTAAAGTTCTGTTATACTAGCTTTATACTCTTGCTGATTAGATTTACACTTAAAAATAATAAAAGTTTGATTTGTTTGTCAGGATAATCACATTAAACAAAATCTGCAATTTTCATGATTTCTTATCCGTCACAGAGCTCATTATCAGCACTAATCCAAAAACACAGTGGAAAATCCCACATGCTTTTAGTCAAGAGAACTAAGTGCAACACTCACCCCTGCAATGGCCCACAGAAATACCTCAGTCCTGCACCTCTCTATAGCAACAGGCTGTTTTTCATGCCAAAAAAACTGACAATAAAAGGAAGTCCTGCGACATATCTACTGCACACGAGCACATTGAAACTGGTTTATTAAAATGATATATTGTTAAGTATGTTTGCATAGAATTTAGGAATCCTCATTTCACTGAGGCAGAAAATATAAACACAAAAACATATCAGGTTGTAATGATAAAACAAGAATCAAAGTTTAGTTAATCTATTCTGGACCAAAGTGCAGATAACTACTAAAACATTATCACAGTGTGACTGTTTATTAGTAAGTGTGGAGAAAAAGGAAAACTTCATAATACATAATTGCAACCCTGGCTCTAAAGCCGGCGTATTGACTGCAGTGGAAACTCAGACGCCATGATGTAACTGCCTGAAACTCCCACAGAGTGGTTGATATCTTAACTACACTCGCTTGGGAGTTTTGTTTTCTCTCTCTCTTTTAATTGATTAGAGATGTTACAGTTTAAGAGGCAATTGAGCTTAACAAGACTTCAGAGCAAACAACGGCAGCTGGATGATCAGCCGGTGCATCCAGAGACATATGTGAAGTTGAGAACAGACACATCAAACTCGGTCTCAATGCAGCTCTCTCTGAAGAAATACGACAACTTGATTTGGATGCAAAACACAAATCCCATGCTCAGCTGACTCCTCCCACGAGGGGCAGGGAGATTAAGATTTAATGGTGATACTGAGGGAATGACACTATCTGTCTGCATCCTCCTGTCTCTTCACACAACATCACCTCCGCTGCTTTTCTATCTCTGCCTCTCCCCAAAACACAGATGCAGTTGACACACTTGCCTACACAGTCATGCGTGCAGTCAAGTTTGAGTAAACAAACACAAATATGTATGCGGTACACGCACAAAGATTTACACTCTCACATTCGATCAAAAATATGACAAAAAGCTCAGCTCCTGGCGAGTGAAGTCAACTGAAGTTTGACTTGTAAATTAAAAGTCTTGTCAAGATGATCTTTTTGTTGCGTGGATGCTTCAGAGATGATGGATCCACTCTCAACATGCCCGGCAAAACAAACACGCCTGGAGCGGGATGCATTGATCTATGCTGTGAAACAGCGTGATCTACAGTTCAGACGTCATCGAGACCTCAACGCATATGATTTATCGGGACATATATAAGAGCGAGAGCCATGGTTCTTCATACATTTACTAGAATCTGTATCTAGAGTCAGTATACATGCTGTCAAATACAATTTGTGGCATCAGATTTGACTAACAACATCTAATCTAATAAACAAGGCCTTACTTAACATCCAACCCAAGAAATGATTTAATATTTCTGTCGAAAAAAATAGCTCAAGAGATGTTCTCATTTACAACACTGCAGTAACTGCAGCTGAGTTACCAAGAAGACTATAACATTTTCACTCTTTCACAGCCTTATTGTTACAAACTGTAGGATAATTTTAACAACACAGTTATATGAATGGACAGCCCAAAAAAGTAAAATTTAGAAATTTGGGTTGCCTTTATAAAATGATGGGTGTAAAAGGTTGACTGCAAGCTGTGTAAATGTTCTTTATGTTTCAGTCTACTGACATTTGACGTTGACTTTTGGACCACACTGAGTTAAAAGTGGTCTGTCAATCTACAAGGCCCAACCCAGCATCACATTAACTCACAAAGTAAAACCTTTACTCTCCCTCCTGCTTTGAGACCACTTTCAAAAGCTTCAGTTGAAACCACTGTTGCAGAAGTGATGTCCCGATGACATTGTTTAAAAGCATCTGTGATGACTCCATCCCTTCAACCAATAAACCCCTACTCTTTAATGTTTTAAAAGGCACCAGGAAATGAAATAAATGAAGGATCAGGTTTAATCTGTTTTTGGGACAGTCTGTTTTAATGAAATGAGTAGAGCATTTCAGGTTTCATAAACCTGAACCACAACCACATTTCATTACATTAAATTCATGTGCAGATAAAGATGGGATTAGATTTTACTGAGACCCATGACATTTTTGATTCTGCTTATTAATGTGATTTGGGGGTGCTTGTTTGGAGAAGTGATAAACAACCAGGTACATCCTATGCATATGCATCTGCTGGCCGAGGTTCAAATCCAGCCTGTGGTTAGTTTACAGAGTGTCCTTCTCCTACTTACTCAATGCTCCCTTCAGAAGTCTGTCCATTGTCACTCTCTAGTCAGTACAGACACAAAAATGGAAAAAAAAAAAAAAAAAAAAACAATTTAAAAAATTAAATAAAGAATATGATAACTAATGATTCCTGTACTGACTGCTGTGGTTTTTAATTGCTGGACAAGTATTAGCCTACACAAGTTCAGTAATTCCAAACACATGTCACTCCTTTATTTACTGTTGTGCTGAACAGAGGAATGTCTCTGCTCGCTGCATGTTTCCTCTCTAGCTTGAAACTGGACAAACGATGTGCCGCTCAAATGTGTGATTTGTGGAAAATCAAGTACCACTTTTGACCCTCTGTCTTCTGTCTGCTATGATCACATCTATGACTTTTTTGACATATTTTCTGCAGTGTGTCATATGAAAGTGCAGTTTAAAAGACATGCAGTACAAACTGGATGGACCAATAAGAGAATTGTTAAGCACTGAGACAAATAATATTGAATCTTTGAGGTCAGTGTCATTGATTTTCAACTGTAATCGATGTTCGAATCCCATCCTTATTTGCAGATGATGTTGTGATTTCACTTGGTCAAGGATACTCATGTGGTAATACACTATTGTTTAGCTGAGTGATCATAAAAAGTATAAAACTCAAATACCAGTCAAAACAAAAAAGAAGTAAGTAAACACAGCATCACAGTAACAGCTTGCAACCAAAGTAAAACTGGTGTGCTTACCACTATTAGCAGCGTAGCACTTCAATTGTAAATCCTCTTTGCATGGTTGTGTCGATATGTCGGGTCTGGATTTGGTTACACATTGCTCCAATCAAGTGGTTTCACATGATTTAATCCAAACACAGTTGATGTACAACTTAATTTATACTTTCATGATTAAAACACTGAAAAGTGCTGCCACTACATTACATAACATCACCAACATTATCCAACAGCACTTTAAAACATTAAAAAACCAGCAAACTTTGATTATTTAGTAATGTTCATCACACTCATACCTCAATTTAGATAGAAAGTTTAATCCCATGGACAGTGAGTCCTTTCACCTATACTGCACCCTTAAAATGGTCAGCTATGTGATTCACACATAAAGATCCATGATGTCCTGCACAATGACCCTCTGTAATAGCATGTGAGCAGAATATATAGAGAGATGCAGCATCTCCTGTACTCTGCTGTCCATCGTCCTCAATTATTTATGAATCATAGATGCTTCTGTGGGAAGCCGTGAAGAGTTCATGGGCTCATTGGAAATTTAAAGATGGTTCTGATGTTACAGAAAAAAAACAAGGTGACAGTGTGAACCTCTTTCCTTAGGTAGCACACATCCTGCTGCTTTGACCCATTTGTCTCACCTGAACTGATGAGGGATCAAGTCCCTTTAAGCTACGACTTTTTATGTCTGGTAGAGAGGGTGCAACAGGGGACACTTACTCCACACTACAACTTGGTAACACGGATTGCATAAAACCAACTGAGCTAAAAGGCTCTGCACATGCTCAGAGTCACATAGCTAAAAGTGTGTCAGAAAACCCATTTACATCTTTCAGCTTCTGACATGTGAGTTCAGAGAGGATTCTTGAACAGAGTGCTTTGGTCAATTATGAAACAATTGGTGTCCTACTTTGCACCCAGCACAGTGTAAAAAGAGGCAAAGCAATGCAACAGTCGGTGTTGCTTTCTGATGGGTACAGCTTTTATTTTAAAGCAAAATGAACATGTTGCCTAAGAAGCAAATGTACTTCTGAATGTTGGTCTGAATGAGAGAAAAGGTTACATTTTTTCGCAGCACCACTCCTGTATTGTTAGAAGAGACAGCTTTGAATCTATTGTCTACTTAATAACTCGCTTTTAATGTAAGAATGTTAAAAGCCTTTGCCATTCATTCAAACTTAAATTGTGTTTCCTTGACCACATGGCTTTACATCTTGGTAAATTTAAAAAAATTTCAACCTCTTATTTTTAATTTGATTTCTCATGTTGCAGCGCACGACTGCTTTAAGAAGATGTTGGGATTACCCTTAAATAGAATTAAAATGAAGAGCAAGTCTGCTCTTAAGGACTGTCAAGTGGCCAAAGCAGACAACTAACCAATATGAGGGACTTAACTAGGGATGTCTGGATCTATTTCCTCCCTGATGTTCTTGATACTGACCGTCCATAAATGAGATTGGCCAACACCAATCATATTGTTTGTTTTTGTTGGTTTGCAGTCATTCTGTTTATTTAACTTTATATTGTATTTGTACCTATAAGTGACAGCACAACCTCACTAAAGAACCATTTTTCTTCAGCAAACATAAGGCAGTGGGCAGGACCTGAAAATAACGTCTATTTTTTGATCTCATAAAAGTCAACATCTGATTTAAATCAATGCACTTCTTAAAACAAACCCTCCAAATGACACCGGAATACCATAAAACAAGTTTGTCTTTAACATTATCACCATATATCCCCAAACTGAGCTGACTTCCCCTTTAGTGCAAGCAGTAATTTTTTTAATAAAAGCTACATAGTGTAGCTTGAACATTTACAATGTCATTGACGGCTGCTCTATATTCACAGTAGACTAGTAAGGAACTATCTTGTCAATATTTAATGTCATAAAAAGTACAAAAAGAAAGAAAATCACATCCATTGGCAGGGCCTTCTAATGTGAAAACACATTTCCTGTATTTCTAACTTCGAACGACAGCATCACTTAAAGAAATATGTTTGTGTTAATGGTGGAATGAAATACTCCAGAAGTCCAGGGGGCAAAATAAGAAACAGGATAAACCAAAAAGAGTGATTCCTTCCTTTTTAAGATCTCTTGCGACAAAATACACAAAAATTTGACAAACCTGATGTATCCCAAAGTCTGAACCAAACAAACTGCATTACTACACAGCAGTACAAAATCTTATCAATGAGTTATGAACTGTGCATCCTGTGGTAAGAGCAAAGTCAATGATATAATATGATGACTGCTTTAGTCTGTCAATAACATTACAGAATAATTAGCAGACTGATTTTCTTTTTGGTACAAATAGTCTAGTTAAAAAGAATTGAAGTCTTAGCGCTAACTCAAACACAAAAGCAGAGACACACACTTGCAGCGCTCCTGCCTCACTTAGTCCTCGTGCCCCCGGCCCCACTCAAATATCATGCCTCTGTTACTACATGTGGAGGCGGAACAGCAGGGGGATCAACTGTTTCCCCCAATTCCATCCTCACAATATTCACAGTGGAGGCAAAACCTCACATGTGGCGTGAATTGAATGCCTTGAAACACCAATGTGAATTGAGCAACAATTTCTCTCTAAACAGCGGTATTTATTTATGCCAAAGACTACATCTCTTGTCTTGATGTTAAATTTGAGCACACCATGATCCCGTCAGCCACAATCACAAGAGTAAAAATTGCAGGACATATGATTTAGTGGTTAGTGTCTTGAGACAGTAAGTCTGAACCATCAGTCGTGAAGTCTTGATGAAAACTGTCAGACCAGATTGATTACCAGGGCAACTAGGGCATCTGTAATTAAAACATAATTCTTTATTTCATTAGTTTTGCATCCAGCCATATTTGCATGTTGTTATGATCTCAGTGTCTTACTTTTGCTTGCTTGATTTTAACAATATTTTTGTAACAAATATTTTGGTTTTGACCTTGCTGAACCCGTCATGTTGCTGTACGTGTAAATGGGACTGCACAGCAAATTAGTAAGCTTTGCCTTGCCTATGGACCAACAAGAATCTTATCTTGAGTAAATTGTGCAGCATGCTCCTAATGTTTAAAGTAAGGACCATTCAGATAGTTGGAAGTCTTAATAAGTCTGTTTTTATATTCCACAGGCAGGAGAGTGTTTTTTTTATGAGAGAACAGCTTTAAGGATACAAGGAACCATGATTGGATTTATTCTATTCACAAATGAACGTGCATTTGAAATGGGACAAAATAGATGCCTACATTTCTGTCCATGTAATGCATCAGATAACACAAGGTCAAGGTTCACCCACTTTCCTCTCCATTGCTCCTTTAATTATTGCTCTTAACCCTCAACAAGGTGTTTGTTTTTTCAGGGAGAACAATGTGTAAAAAGAACAAAAAGAGCTTGTATATTTGGAAAAGACCAAACAATTCAACTTGGAATTGGTTTAAGATAAAGAGTCACATAATCATGTCCCCCCGGCCAAACAGAGACCACAGAGACGGTACTCTGTCTTATGTAATATGTCCATTTATCTCAAACATAAAGGCACCCTGACTGAAGCCAGAATAATGAAATTGCCCCCAATAAACACACAACTCTCAGGAAGAAAACAACAAGGAAACAGTAAGTGTCTGCGGCTTACCACTTTGAGAAGCAATCATCCCCTCAGCCATGGCCTATTCTTCACTCTCTTCTTTTGTTGTGGTCCTCCCTGTTTTCACTGTTTTATCTGAAAAGAGACAAGTGGAAAGTGATGAAAATTAAATATAAAATTACAGGTATTGCTTGAGAGTCACAATGGGAATCAATGCACGGGATCACGATTTTCAAACATACTGAAAACACTACGCTTTGAAATCAAATGGACAAAGGACAGAAAGAAATAGCAACGACTGCAAGTCAGCGGGAGCTTTGTAGTGTGAAGTATGCTCTGAACACATGAAGGAAGTCACGATATGTGTTTATTTTAATCAAGGCTTCAGTATCAGAGCTGTGCAGGCTGAAAAATGAACCAAAAATACATTTTAATATTCTTCACTAGAATGGTAACTGTTAAATAAATGATAATGTCCTTAATTGTTTCTGTTAAGAAATAACAATACCCAAACTATAGACTTTCACCAGTATTTGTTTGTGCTTTGCATTTAATCATCCCATATCAAAGACAAACTTCAGCACACAGTCTAAAATGAACAATTAAATACAAAAAAATAAATATGAGTGCAACAGCAAGTACACAAGTTAGTAAGTAAATAAACAAAGAAACATTGGCAGTATATTCATAATTGTGTGAAAAGTATTTTTAATAAGCCCTCTGTGCATGTGGTGGTGTGTGATTAGCTGTGCAGCACAGGTATCTTTCTATTTTCCACCTGATGCTGTGGACAAAGCTTTTGCAGTACACAGATGGCAAATGAACAAGCTCTCCTGACTGTGCCCAAGGTGATTTATTATAAAATAAATAAACAGCGAGACACAAAGCTGGCATATTTTTGTCTTTAGGCTCAAGCTAATGCCTTTGGCTCAGAATCACACAGTCTGATTAGAGTATAACTGACGTTTTTTAGAGTACAGTCGGTAATTGTTAGATATACATTGTGCAGCCCTAATGCATGCATCATGGTTTGTGATGTATGGTGGTCGCCACAAATGTGGCCCAATGTGCTTCCAAATTAATAAATCTGTAATTTAGTAATCAAAGTTTTAAAAAGTACAGGAGCTAAAATATCTATTAAACTTAACTGTCTTGTCTTATTTTAATTTTTTAACTTAGAGAGAAGAAACAATGTCTAAATTACATCAATAAATAAGCAAAACATTTGGTCAAGTGGTTGGAGGTGGTAAACAGCCAGAGTCTGTTTGGACTTGCAAGTTCCAAGTCCTTTCACAAATTGTCACTACTGGCCACAAACCTCCCATGTCCAAATTACAGGAAATGAAAAAAAATACTACCACTGTGATCTATTCCTGGTTATTTTTTATTGAACTTAAATGTGGTTTAAAACAGATAAAGCCCACTCACCATCATATTAGCAGTGTTCAATGATAAAAAGAGAAAATCATAAAAAAATGGAGATAGAACGTTTGTTTCATAAAATTATAAAACATAACCTGTCACTTTTTTGTTATTGGCATGGCATCAAACAGGAATAATGATTACAGGATTGTGTTTACCATCTTCCATTGCCCACTGTGAATATTGGTATTTATATTACATTGCATTAGTTATGTTGCAGTTATTGATCACTGCACATCTGTACAAGTGTATCTTCAGTACATACCTTTGTGGGTAGTGTTTGCACTATGGTAAATATCATTTAATATTCTATATTTCCTATAATACCTGCAGTTCATAAATAGTTCTTAGTTATTTTTTGGCAGACACGAGGCTACCTTCTTTTCCTCTTGACATCTTTATTGTTGTAGTTATTATGTTTATCTGAAGTAGTTTCTTTATTGCACCAATATATCAAGTAAAATCCCTTGTATGTGAAAATGTACTTGGCAAAATAAATGCCATTTCTGATTCTGTTGCTTTTGACTCACCTTTAATGATTTAAGTACACCTTACACTTCATCAAGATTATAAAGGATTTCAAAACCTTTGGATGTACGTATTTGATCCTGCTCCTGTTTGTTGTGTTCTGATGTATATGATGTTTTATCATGCTTTTTGAATTGCTTTCATTGAATGAAGTTTTAATCATGTATGTTGTCTAGTTTAATCTTAATTCCACAAAGTCTATTCTGGTTATTTAAATGTGCTATTGAAATAAACCTGACTTGACCAGGATAAATACTAAAAAGACAATCTGGCCATCTCAATATATATTTTCTCAGCTCTAGTCCACCATTAAATCAATTTTATTGCTTTTCAGCCAAAAATTCATGACTTCTTTGTATTTTAAGTTCTGAGCAAACAGAATGACCTACGCAAAGCACACTGCTCCCTCGCCACCTCCCCTCTCTTCCATAATGAGTCCCCTTATCCTGGCTGCGGGAGGAAACACAGAGGATGGTGATTATGCAAAAGGCGTGCCTGAGTTGGTAATGCGTTGATGAGAGCGTGTGTGGGAGAGAAAGGGGAGACAGTTATCTCCTCCAAGTCCAAAGGCAACCGAGAGAGATTAGAAACAAAAGTTTGACTCAGGACACTTTTGTTAAAATCACTCTTGACACCCTGCGCTATTAGTACGCCATTAATAGTTCAAGGACAATGACTGTCTTGTTTTTTGATCATTTAGCCGTTGCATCTCCTCGTTAGGCTTAAATCCACTTCTCCACAGTGACCACAGAATATTGATGCGAGATTTTTCTGAATTTATACTATCATGTCTGTCTGCCCTTCATAATACTGAGGACATAAACATATTTGACACTACAGAATGAAAAACTGCATTTTCATATAATGATGCTTTTTTCTGATTACGACATGTTAAGAGTTAACAACTTAAATATCCTGTTTTATGGCTTTATGAGTTTAATATGCCCTTTAGTGTGTTTAACATGTCTCCTCTGCATGATAGAGCACTTCTTTGAACAACACAAAAGTAGGCAGCATTAATACCTCCCTCTCTGTCTGGTTTCAACAGCTGCCTAAGACAACTTGTCTCCCCCAGCCCCCTGATTAGGCCTTCCAGTGTGGTATCCTACTAATTTTTTGTCATCAGTTTAAGCAGAGCATGGATGGTAGAAAGAATGCAGAGCTTTTGACAACATGGCACCGGGCAGCAGTGGTCTGAAATGACCACAAACTAGACCTGTGAATTAATAATTCCCATCTATGTCAGTTAACACTGCAATATCGCTTGGATGTGCGTGACACGGCACACAAATAAACAAAGACACTCACTATCAACACCTCTGACTCCCACTGAGTCCATGCTTGTCAAAGCAAATGGAAGGTGTCGACTGGTTCGTACCATTCTGTCTCCGCAACACTCACAGTGGAGGTGGAAGTCACATGGGAGTAAATATTATGGCTTGAAATGGAAGAGAGAACAGGGTCTATGGAATACAGCATTATCAGGGTTTGAATATGAAAAATAGACTCTTTTGAGAACATTAGTGATTGTGAACATAATCAAGAAATCACCAAAATGACTTCAAGAACCCAAATTTGAGGCAAAACATGACTAACTTAAAACAAGCTGATCATTTTCCTGTACCATTCGACAACACTGGCGACCAGACTGTCTCACTGCTCTGGATGATTTTGTGCGACATCCTCTCATTTACAAATACAAGATACAAAGGATTACAGGCACTGCTGACCTTTCAACAAATGATTGTTCGAGAATCAGTAAAACTGCAAGATTTGTTAAAAAGATAATGTTCCTGTCGTTTGAAGTGTAAGTAGATATTTGCAATTCTATGGCACAATTTGTTCCAACTACAGAATTAGGCATATTTAAAAGTTATTGTAAGTTTTCAGTCTTGTTTTATGTAAATTATGTTGTTCAGACACCTGATGGATGTCAGCAACAACCAGCAGTGGCTCACAAGTACCAAACAGAGGGTGACAGTCTGGTAAGCAGCAATGAGGCAAAAGAACGTCATGCAGTGTTGTGGAATACATGCAGAGTGGGAAATAATGAGACATTTTATGTTGTTTGGAGAGAGAAAGCCTTTAAATAAGACAGTTCTCTTTTCTGCACCACAAAAATATGGGTCCCAGTATGCCTCAATTTGTTCATGTATATATTAATGTATGTTAGATGGTGCAACGACTCCTTTAAACTTGTGCAATCAATGTTTGTTCAATATTTATCCGCAGATGAATAAAACAAAAACAAAACACATGTGAATCAAAGCAATCGGATGAGTGAATAATGCATGGACAAATGTTCTGTATGATGGTATTTTCTAGTAGCGTTGTCTTATTTATTACACAGTTTTTGTAATTGTGTATGTAAATGTTGCAATCATTTTTGAGCTATTTTAACAAGCTACTTTTATAGGATGAACATTAATGATGTTGTGTTATCATATCTTATCTTAATGCCATTACTGTCCCCTAAATCCTTTATTTACAAGATGAAGAATTGTATATATTTATTAAATAAGTGTATAATGTGAAGCAATGCATTAGTAAATTCTGCTGTTAGGCATCATAAATATATATAGGCTGTGAAAAGTCATATTTTTCTTATATGCCAAAACAGATAATCAGGCTTGTATGCATTAACTTATGATATAATAACAATATCATACAGCCCTGATTAACTGGTTTGGGTCTTTGTAACTAATATGTGAAAGGCTGTAGACAAGAATTTCTCTTTTTACATTAATCAGAACATAAATGGTCGATAATAATGAAAGATTGATGGATCCATTTAATTGCACCATGTTATTCTGAGTTTGAAATGGTCTATATTAATAAAGTTTGAATTTTATACTGCCCAAAAGTCTGGTTTGACATTTGCCTAATTGCCTAACTGTCATAGCTACAGTTACTATGTCATTACACAGTGTCTAGTACTAAACTGTTTCTATATTGCCCCCATCTTTATTGCTTTCCTGAAATGTGTTTGCATGTGAACCTTACAAAATAAAGAATGAGCTTAGTGATTCACAGGAAAACACTCTGTATGATTGCACATATGTAGATTAAAATGTCTGTCATTAAAGGCCTGCCACATACTCCCGCTTTGAAATTATTCTCTCCAATTCCCATGCCAGCTATAAGCTTGGCCCCTATTCGTAAAGATGCATTAATACACCATTTGCCACCTGGAATCAAGATGCACACCAATCAAGACAATAGTGTCTCTGCCTAATTATGTGACCATAAAAGCTTTTAATATGCACAAGCACCTGGATGCTGTTAAAGACATCAGAGCTTCATCAGCATTCATTCTGAAGTACCACGGCCAGAGTCCTGATAATTGGAGCTCATTTTCAGTTCAGAGGGAAGGGGGAAAAAACTTAAAATTGGATTTTTCATACTTTTGAGCAATCTCCTGATCAGCAGATGCAGCAGGATTTATTCTTAAAAGTGGTAAAGCTGCATGCCCTTTTGGACCTAAAGATCTGATTCAGTTTTCTTTCTGTCTTCCAATGATTGAAGAAGCATTACTGGCATTAGCATAGCGTTGTATGTCCAGTTTAGGTCGCCAAGTCTTAAGAAGATGTTAGTAATACCTTTACCAATTTTAATTTTGAAAGAATATATTAAATATTATTTATCTTTGTATATTCTTTAACAACACTGATAACATACAACCTCTGTCCAATTGTAAGGTCGCTCTGCAGTACACACTGTTGAGTCAAACAAGTAATATGATTTAGGTTTTAAAAATCTTTACCTGTAAGTTAATCATGATTACAGGCAGTGTTGTTCAAGTTCAGAAAAAGAAAACAGTAAAAGTTACATATTTAAAAAAATGTTCAAGAGAAAAAGGTCAACAGCAGACAGGTATGCTATTTCATATTACATGGTCACAAACTCAAGCTTTAAGCTCGTCACTGCCTGTACAAAACATTACGCTAGCAGCCCACCTCGATCAAATAGTTACTTAGCAACTAATAACTTTAATCTGTAAAAAGGACAATTATAAAATAGTGACGGAAAGTGCCTTACAGCAAAGATACTGTACATCACATGTAAGTTGTCACAACTCAAAGCGGTGATCTGAATGGAACCAAAAATGTTATTCTTGCTTTGGTTTTCTTTGCTGTATCAAAGTGATTTTCATGACATCCTCTCTGTCAATGGACAGGACAGAGGACAAAACAAAGCCACAACAAAAATAATTTGCAAAGACAGTCATTTACATTTACTGGCTTACAGACAAGGTGTCTTGTTTCTCTAAAATATACAATTCACAAATATAAAATAAGATAATATTACTCTTATAATTATTAATATTATCACTATTATTACTAGGTAAAACAAACAAATAATCTTTGTCATAGAATATACTTTGTTGGGGAGCTGGATTGATGGAGTTGTAAGCAACCAGGCATGATCCCATAGGCCTATACATGCTTCTGCCGGCCCAGGTTCAAATCCAGCCTGTGGCCAGTTTGCAGGGTGTCCCACCCTACTCCTGTCCCCTTTCGCAAACCTATCCACTGTCTTTCTCCCTCCGATCAATACAGGCACAAAAATGCCAAAAGGAATAATTTTTTAAAAACATATCTATATGTACATACTAGGGGTGTAACAAAATGGTCAACTCACGAAACGATACGAAATACGAAACAGGGCTCACGATACGAAATAAAGATTAAGGAAAATCCCCAACAGTAGGAAGTTGTGCAAAAATCTCATTTTCTTTATTTTCTTCCTATTTTAAAAAATATTGCTGCATCAGTACAAAATAAATGCTCTTTGAAAAAAACAAAATTGTATTTTTTTCCCCCTTATTTAGACTACAGTGCAAATAAAAACATAAAATCTCAATAAAAAGTGCTTTGTTGTGACAATCAGGATGAGTACATTCTTGAATGAAAAGGAAAACAAATAGCAGTCCTCAGGGCTGCAGTTTAGACCTATAAATGTCTGAACTGTGAACTATAATATTTAGCCTATAACAGTGCATATACTTCTGATCTTCAAGTATGATCAAATTCTGTTAACTCAACAGTAGATGCAAAAATCAAATATTGTTTTTTATGCAGACTTACACAAACATAGTGGAGCAGTTCTACGGTTTGTTATGTGTTCAGTGTGGATTTTAATGTTTCCTTTAAATTGACTGTCAGTGAATGGACCAGGAAGGCGGGGCGAGTGGGCCAGAGTTCAGAAGGGGAGAGAAAGTGTTTGTGTGTGTCTGAGCGAGGAGGGAGGGAGTCGTCAGCAGGAGGTCTAGAGATTACTACTCACTGTTTTGTTCGTGAATTAAAATTGTAGTTGGCGTGGTCACGGCCCACAGTGACTGTTAAATAAAAGCAGGTATTCGCAAGCCGGAGTCACCTTTATTTTTACGTCCGACAGACGTCACAATACAGCCGCTGCCTGTCTCTATTTCAAAGTAGTTGGTAGTTGGTAGTTGTTCTCGCCGCAGTATACGGTGAACTGTAGCGGCATATTTTGCACATGGTTGTTGTTTTGTCCATAAGCTTCTCACTGCTCTCTCGTCTTTTACATGGGAAGCCAAAATAGGTCCACACAACCGATTTATTTGACGAAGGAGTGTCAGCTAATTCCCCCACTTTGCCCTCCTCCATATTGCAGCGAGTGTTAAGCTACGGGAGGCGAGGGGGGCTATTTCGTCCTTTTATTTCGAACGTCTTTGAATTTTATTTCGTCATTTTTTATTTCGTGAAATTTCGTGGCACGAAATTTTGTTTCAGCCCTAGTACATACAGTATATATCTACACTTCTTTTTCAGCATGAATATTATGTGGCACCAGCACTGGCACTGAGTGAGGACAAAGTCATAATCAGTGTGTCAAAAATAAATAATCGTCATGAATAGATTGCTATGAAATAATTGGAATTAATGCATTTTAAATATATAATTATAATTACTATTATAATTATAGTTATCATTACTAGTAGTAAAGTATTTGAGCTCTGCCATGTTATTACTTTTACCTTTGTTTGATTACAATAGTTGTTCCATAGAGGTTGGGACCCCTCAGGGGTATTGAGGCACCAAATAAGGGTGTTAAGCACATGCACATTAACATTGGCCAATATCGCCCGTTCAAAGACAACAGCCAACTGCAAATTAATATTACGTGAGCAGATGTCAGTTTCATCTGTTCATTTGTTGTGTCATACCAATTAAATGCTGACATCTGTCGCACCAAACTGTTGATTATGAGAAAACTTGATTTTGCAGTAAAACTGACCTTTTAGACAAGCTGTGTCAAACTCCAGAGAAGATAATGGCATTGTGAGAGAACTGTGAAAAACAAGAAAAGCACCAGCATCTGCAGAAAATGATCCCTTTTAACACTTGTTTCAGTGTCAGCTATGACAGCTGTCTTATGCATTAAATAAAACTATGCATAAGACGAGTTCACTTTAATCAAGAAACCACAGTCATTGGTTTAGGTTTATGACAGCCTGAAAATTAAGTAGAAAAATCCTTGACTGGTATGTTTTTTTAAAAGAAAATCTAAAAAAAGGTGCATATTTAAACTAAAACATCTAAGAGAAATCTGAATCTGCTGTGAGTTATTGCATTAGGGAAGACAAGGACGAGTTTTGGGACCCCAACTTTTATTGAAAATAAATGATATCAATACAACCTCTTGCTTTTATTACTGCAAGCAAAGACCAAATCTTGCAATGTTTCTGATTTTGTACAATTCAATAAATATTTGATTTCATGTGTTTCAGAGAAACAGCAAAACATCCAAATAACTTGCCCCGTGACTTGAATGTCTTTCTTTTCAGCTCATGCTATGCAGCTAATAAAGCAAAACCAATTACTTCACACAGCTGGGTCTCTTTTATATGTTCTTTGAGATGGTGAGCATTTGATTGCTTGTAAATACACGCCTGATTTATACTACTTTACAGTGCAAAACTCAGCGGGCCCGATGACAAGAAAAGCAATTAATCACATTATTATGCCAATTAAGAAGTTGGTCTGCTCCAGTGAAGGTGGAAAATAAGCGAGGGAGTTGGAGGATGCGAGAGGGAGGCCCCTCTAGGAAGTCAAAGTGAACCGTTAAATTACATCCATCACTCCCACTCCCCAACATACACTAAGCAGCAAGGGAACAATGTTTGCAAGCTGAACTCACTGGCCTCTTGTTACTTTTTCCAAAGTTTATATGAATTCTGCTTGAAAGTACTTTGGTATATTTTTTTCTATAACTGTTTTATGCATGCTTGTGTATTAAGTGGTCAGGTATTCTACACATAGCAAAGACAGGAAGAGGAGCTGAACATGACAGTCAGGCTTAGAAACGATTAAGTATGCTACTGTTTCAAATGTCAATATGTCACTTTATCACACCTTAACAAAGCCTCAGTTTTGCATTTACTTTTGTGTGAATGTGCTGTAAAAGCAGGGTTAAAGTAAAATAGCTTAAGCAAATTGCTTTTTTTCTATTATGTTCATTATTTTACGCAGAACTCAGATGATATGTTGTAGTGAAGTACAGTTCTTTGCACAGAAATTGCTCAAGTTGAAGTTTTGATTTTGAAATTTTGCTGAAAAAGATACAAAAATAGCCTCTCAGTTTTTGTTAAATAGGGAATGTGAAGCTACATTCAATCCCTTCCAACAGAATTTCGAAAAAGATTGGGTTTTAGACTTTATAAAGTTATGAAGACTCAAAGTACCTTTCCAAAAATTAAATCAATTAGTCCTTCAGACAGCCCCAGCTCTGAAAAGTTAGCAGCCCACGTCGTCTCACGTTTTGTAAGATCAATAACCTGTACATGTTTGAGCTGCACCAAATCCCATCTGGAATCAGGAGTGAAGAAGAGTTCAGCCTCGTCAGCAATGGGAAAATACACTACCCTAAATGTCTTTGAAGTCTGTGAGGAAGCTGAATAAAAACCCAGGCAGCGGGCAGGGAACATGCAAACACCTCACTGAAACACAGAGGCCTGTCAGAAGGTTCAATCCAAGGACATCCTCAAAGCCTGCTCCATATGCAAGTGAGACGTTACTGACAGGAGGAAGCCCGGGGTTACTGCTGCTGCTGAGACAGTCAATACGTTCACAATGGGGATGAGCAGATCATGCAAAATTACTGCTTTGAGAAAAAAGTCCTGGTTGTATAAATGTTTTGGGATTTGCTGTAAATATCTAACTTTGATTCATACATATTAACAAATGAAAAGAAACTGAATTAGGCTAACACATATTGACACTGCTTTGACTATTCTAAATGAAGTGGGAACAGATATTTTATCATTAACATAAAATGTAATGTTGATAGAGCATTAATGATTCCTGAAGTTATATAAGCAGTACTACTTTACTGTGATGTCAGTCACATCATCACACATTACTGCTTCTGTCAGCTTTGCTTTCAACAGTGTTTTGTTAAATAAACTTTTAGACAATCTATCGTCAGTGCCTGGCTGTAATAACATCAGACACTTCCTGTATTACCGCATCACAACTAGGGCTGGGTATCGACTCAGATTTTCTGGATCGATTCGATTCGATATGACAAGGACTCGAATCGATTCGATTCACGATTCAATTTGATATTTATTCAGTCTGGGATATCTTAGTTAAAATAGTGCTGTAAATTTAAAAAAGTGACCTTTTGACCTGGTACATCATTAAAAATTGTTTTAACATTAAGAACTAAACTCAAAGCAGTTACATTAATCGTATTTAAATGATATGCATTAATGCATAATCTGTATATTATTTGTTTTTTGTCCAACTGGTATTTTCCTTTGTACTTGTTAAATCTAAAATGCTGTACATCCAAACATCAGCTTTTAAACTTGCCAGTGGTGCCCATATAGTGTTTCCACCATGTTTGTTTGCAGTAACATCTCATGAGATCTTGTTCAGTAGAAAGCAACGCTAAACGCTGATCGCACGAGACTAGCAGGGTTGATACCACAGGCTGCTTCTCTGCACATCCAAAGAAGAAAAAACTACCCAAGTTTAAACATCGATCTTTGGATTTTATGAATCAATTATGAACCAGCTAAAGAAAAATCGATTTAAATCAATTAAATCAATTTTTTAAACCCAGTCCTAATCACAACCATGGGCAGCAACAGTTATTATAATAAATACACTGAGACAAAAGACATTCAAATGTGTTATATTCAGATATATCTGGACACTTCCAATGCATTGTTTGTATTGTTTTAATAAAGGTTTGATTCTGAAAGTCTAACTAATTAACCAAACAACAAAAGGAGTTAAAAAAACGACTATACTCTAGTGTTCAATCATTGCTGATTTGTTTTCTCTCTTTCTCATCCTTAAAGTATTCTGTTACAGAAGCACTTTAGAAGCTCCTCTATGACTTTGCATATGCCAATTTACCTATCATTTATAAATTCCTTATCTATTTATGTTTGAAGAGAGTATCTTAGATGGGTGTTTGTGTGTGTATGTGTCTGTACCCAAACTAGACACAATGTCCTTTATTGACTGTTATATTCATTGCCATTCATTTATTACAATTTTCTTTACTCGTCCATTCACTAAAAAATATTTTATATGTTTTAGATCCAGCCCATTCCTCATCCACAAAAAATTCTGTTTTCACTCCCAAATTATTGTCAAATCTTAAAGAAGTATTTGATCCTGAATTGTGTCCACTGTCTTTTCCGTTTATCTTTATCATTCCCCATTAAATTGTTTTTAACATCTGAATGTTTTTTTTTTCATATTGTTTGTTTAGCAATTTATGTCACCTTGTCCCACCATAAAAAGAATTAAATCTATAATAAATACATAAAAACACATAAAAAACATATTAGGTTTACCAGTTCAATTTGGTGATTGTAATCCAATTATTCAACAAAGGACTAAAAACTGCAAATAACATATTTAATGAATGGTTTGTTTTCTTGCATGTGTCAATATTATTCACAGAGCCTACAGCACCTGTACGGGCTGAGTTGTGCTTTTACCATGGCTTCATTCTGTCCAACAGCATGTGTCATATGTGGAATAAATAGTCTAAAAGGAAAGTTCAGGTTGTGGTGCCCATTTAACACAAAGCACACAATTATGCAGGCTAAACCTCACATTTCTTTGTCAGTAATTGGTCTTGAAACATAATAAATGAAAGAAATGCAAGAGGGAAGGAAGATAATAGCATCTTGAAATCTTACCTTTTTGCAAGTTGTTAGTTCATTAGTAGATTATTTTTAAAGAATCACAGCACCCTAGCTGATGTGCGTCTTTTCTACAATAAAAATGCCTTTATCTAGGAAGGGGAAGGGTAGGAAACACTCTATCATGCTCTATCAGCCACAACATCCTCCAGCCAGTGCTGCCTCCATTTCTGATTACTGGCCATAATGTCACACATTTGTTCTATTGCATACTGTCTGGTATGTTGTGTAGATAATAGTAGAGGGAGTCTTAAATCTTTAATAATCATCCCATGCAGACTTTCTACAACCCACCAGGGTGTAAAACAGTCGTACATGCTCCTGCACAACGCAGACATTTGAATTTTACTGACTTTGTTTCAAGAATAACGTTGTTTATTTTAGTGCTCCATAAAAAACTACATTATTCACAATCTTAAAGTGGCATAGTAATGTCTGCAAATACTAGGATTCTATCAGGATGAGCTGCTCTTTACAGACTTCATCAGTCAGAGAGAAGCTTCTTAAATCCTTATCGCTTTTGCTCACACCAATGTGGCACAGATGTCTCTGAGCAGCTCCAAAGATGTTGTCAACCCCAGTAAACTGTCAATAACAGATTACCTCTTGCACTCCTGACCTCAGTAGAGATAAAATTTTGCATTAAAGCCATACATTTCCTAGAGGTTGCTCGAATTTTCCATGACACAATTTTGAAGAACCAAAAGGGCTTCATTTGCAATTTCAAGCTAACAAACTACACCTTCCTCCACTTGTCACTTCATCGTCTGACTGTCAAGCCCCGGCCAATGACAACATTCAATACCTGTCCAGCTTTAAGTTGTGCAGGGCAGTCACTATGCATATCAATATGTAGAAATGTTATGATTTGGACTGAAATGTGAACATCTAGACCGTAAGCGATAAACAATATTTCATTTAAATTAGCAAAGACTTTCATCTGAAACATCATGTCAGTTATCAGTTACTTATTAAAGCTGGGGTTGGCGATTTTGGAGAACTAGCTGTCTGTCTCTAGCCTGAAGGGGGCGGTAATGCTCCAAAATGATGGATGCCAACCACCGAAGAAGAAGAAGTCTCGCGAGAACTGCCACCTGCAGTAACATGGACGGCAGTTCTCGCGAGATTAGAGCCAACAGCGGAACAAACTTAGAAAAACAGAGTTTATTTTAGATTTCTTGTACATCTGTTTTAAATGTGAGGGATACTGGAGCTTGGTTGGTGTTGTGGGACTGCTCACAGCGGACTGCCCTTATTTCCAAAGACAAAACTTGAAAGGTAAGCATTCTCCAGCGGAGTCTGTTCCCTACACGCTACATGCTACATGCTACACGCACTGTTGGTGCACGCCGGGAAAATGCATGCGCAGCAGGCACGCAGAATGGCGACGGGATTTGATTGGTGTAAAATAAGGTATCCCGGCAAGATTATTGGTTGGGGTTTTCCCTGTTTTACTCCTGCTGTAGATAGCGGATATTTTTCGCTCTGTTTTAAGAACACATAATGAGTTGATTACCATCGGGTCATAAAGACCATTTTAACCAGTATTTCAAAAAGTGTATCTAAATCAGATAGCCAACCCCAGCTTTAAGGTCACTCACAAGAAGGTCCAAAAGGGTCAAGCTGATGGGAGGCTTTTAGCCACCTACCATGGAGTGGCACAGGAATGGATCCAAAAACAAGAAGGTTAGTTAGTATTTCAGCACAGGGTTCCCATGGATGAAAGAATATGGAATAAATATCTGAAACAAGGTTCCTGGTGAACGTAAACATTCATCTACTGGGACAAAAATACCTTTCACATTGTGTGTCTGTTGAATTTGTGGGCATTGTTGTGTTGAAAAAGGTTTTTAACAGAATGCAAAACAAGGGCAATGAAAATGGCCAGTATACTCAGTGCAGTCAGTCTTAATGTTTTTTTTTCTATCTTTTCTTTTTCTTTTTGTAAGGCTGTAACATACACCATAGCTAAAACAATGGGAACCAACTGGATTGATTCATTAGACTTGGGGAAATTCTCAATCAAGAGGTAAAAACCTGATGCTTTACATTGGCTGCTCCTAAATCATGTTGTCGTTAGTAGCTTCATAGTAGCTTTTAAATCTCACTGATTGTGGAAGCCTAAAATCCTTAAAAGTTGGATTTATTCATAAAGATAATTGTATGAATCAAACATGTAAATCTCATACATTTTTGTTTGTCACAGACCTGGTTATCAGGAGTGATCCAAAAACACTGTTTGCGTAGGCTGTCAGTCCGGTAACCAGCATGATGCTAACATCCTGGTTGGCCTACAAGAAATACATAAAACCCACCACCATGCAGAGGAGACAGTCATACTTGCGTGTATACTGGAACAAGCACAGGAGTTACATAAAACTGCTAAATCATGCAACAACTGTAGCTCAGACTAAACTGTGTATGGAAACATACTGTTGCAGGGCATGATTACTGCTGCTTTTCTGCCACCATGTCTAACTGGATTTAAACCAGAAACACATTTAATGGATAGAAACTCAACCATAATGTAATTGTGGACTTGAAGGTCTATTAAAAATCTTTAATAAATTTCTCAATTATCCTTATATACATCTTCATCAGTAAAGGATTTTTCATCATTGCTGTATAGCCCTATTAATCATTTATTGTGTGTTGCGTTGTTTACTCCTCTCAGCTCTTTTACACTTTGACCCTCTCGGTGTGTACTACAAAACACTTCAGAGTGAAAGCTGAACCCAAAAGAAACAACATCACATTGTTTCACTAACAACCCACTCACAGGCCTGCCTACATCCAATTTTCAATTTACGCTTTGGTTGAGAGTCTTCATGTATTTTCACCAACATGGGCTGAACTGCTCAAGAACTCTGACAAAGCTTTCAAGTCCCATCAGATGTTCAGCAAAAACAAACTGCCCTCTGGGTAAACCTCCTCATATTAATCTTTGATGGGTGGTTTCAAGGATTTGTGGGGTTTTTACAGGCCTGTTATCTACAACCTGTTTGTGCTGAGACAAACAGCAGGTCATATCTAAACTACCAGATGGATTTGAACTCAACATTCAACTCTACCAGCAGTGAGAGAGAACCACTAAAGCTCTTTTTATGTTTTGGAGTTGTCTGTCTGTGTGTCCGTCCTTCCGTCTGTCTTGGCCGTTCTTGTGAGAGCAATATCTCGAAAATTCTTAGGGGGATTTTGTTCAGGCTTTGCACAGAAATCCACTGTGACTCAATGATGAATTCAAGACTTTACAGCTGTAGGTAAAAGGTAAAAGTCACAGAGTTTGGCGTTCACCCCTATCCAGCAAAAAGATATCATTCAGGGATTTTCTCCACACTTTGCTAATATATCTTTCATGACTCAAAGATGAACTGATTTATGATTCATGATTCAGTGATGCTTCTAGGTGAATCTCGTGCTCATCCATGACTTTTAAATCGGGGTGCTGGTGGCTTATTTTGTTAGTTTGCTCTACCATTATACACAAGGTTGAGGGCTCAATGTGTCCTTGGGCAAGGCACTTAGCTTAAACTCAACACTGTAGAGGTGTGTAAATAGTTGCGAGAAAAGCATAGACAATGGGTTAATAATGATAGACAATTTACATAGAAAGCATTAGTTGTGACATATACAGACTACGCTTCAGTCCTGTACTCTCTCTGTCTGAGGGCATTTTCACACCAACCATATTTAGTGCGCACCAAAGAAGTTTTGGCCCAGGGTTTGGTAGGTTAGTATCAATGTGAATGCAACCACCGCACTTTGGTGCGCACCAAATCAGCTGGTCCGAGACCTCCATGAAGGGGTGGTCTTGATCCGCTCCATCTCCCTACATTTGGTGCAGTTTCACTAGTGTGAAACAAAGTGGTCCGAACCGATCCACTTTTGATGCATTTCTTCCTGTTAACCCCACGGTTGAATCTTTTGTTTACTCAATTTGTCGATTTGTTTATTCTGGTTGAGGATCACGACGATTTACGAGGGTCCAGAAGGTCCCTGATGCAGTCTCAAACACATTAAAAAAAAACACATTTGAAGGAAAGTGTAGAAGAGAGCGAAACGTAAACATTGGTTGTCTGGTGTAGGAAATGGTTACCAGTTACGTGCATATCGCCCCCTGCTGTTTCAAACTGAGTAAATACACAAGTGGGCCCGGGGATGGTTCAATGTTGCAAGTGTGAATGCAAGCCAGCGGGGGAGGGGGAGGGGGGCGAACTGCGCCGCAGTATGGTTCGAAATAAGTGGACCTAATGTGAAAACGCCTTGAGACACTCTGGTAGAGGACCTTCCCCTTTGAGGCTCTCTTCCCCACATGGGCCCAGGCTGCTCTGATTGGCCGACAGGTCAAATCTGTGTGCATTGGTCAGTTCAGCGCTGCTCAGTGCCATGTTGTCAACAACTCTGCATTCTTATGTCTACCGCCTGTGATGGACTGGCAACTGTGTGCCAGTGGGCTCAAACTGATGAGGAAACAAAGGTAGGATGTCCAACCAGTAGGTCTATTTGGGGTGGGGGAGTGATAGGTTTCAAGCTGCTGGTGCCATTAAGGGGGGAAAGGTAGAAGTCCTGAGGCTGTCGACTCTTGTCTTGGTCATAAAAGTGCTCTATCATGTGCAGAGACATGTAAAGCACACTTAAGGGCATAAAAACCTCAAAAGGCAGAATATGGTCTCTTTAAATGACCACTCTGGTGCTTCAATTACTAGATACAGGATAAAACTGCCAGGTGATAGCACGAGTGGTAAAGATTATCGAAGGGAAAATAAAGAGAATGAAGGCCCAGGGCACTTTCTGACAGGTGACTGGCATATATAAAAAAGAAGTTAGGGTTAAAAAAAGTGCTGAATGGGCTTTAATAACTGTGATGCCAGGATAATTGTTCATTACATCACTTAAAGATGAGTATTTTATGGTGTGTGTTAATGTGCTGAGAGGACTACTTCCATGACTTTATGGGTGAAGCTATTACAGTTTGCTTTGGCCTCCCGGTGTTTGATGGGACTGCATGTCCTGCAGAGGAGTATGTAGTAAAAAAAAAGGTTTAAAAAGTGATGTCAAGTATTGATATGTATGTAAGACAACGTGAAAGTTAACACAGGTTACAGGCTCATAATATTTCTTTTGGATTATTGATTTAGAAATAAGATGCAATACATAATGCATGTGTGAAAAAGTAAATACATGATAACCATTTAAATGTAGGGAAATTATAGCCTCCGGCAGGCAACGCATGTTAATGTGCACCAGGCTTGAAAGGTAGATGCCATTATCAAACAGCATGAGGATAATTTCATAGGTTTTTGGCCTTCTGCTCTTCGAAAAAAAAAAAATGGTAAAAAAGAAAATCACCAATTTTAAATGTGTCACTGTGAATCTTCAAATACAAATTTAAAGAAAAAAAAAGTAAACTTCAAGACTAGACTTAAAAAAAAAATGGCAGAGGTTATTTTTAACCTGAAGCTTTCAATTGATTCAAGAGTGATCTTTCAAACAGAACTCCCAAAATAAAGATCTGTTGTTCTAGAGTTTTAAGGAAGCAAAGAGTGCTGGTTCTTGAGGATGCTGGCTGACGGTTTCATACATCCATCATGGAACTATTTCACTAATCATTCTGGGAAAGAGCTATTAAAAAATGTTGTCAAAGGCAGGACCTTCAAAAACAACTGCATCTTGTGATTGCACAATCGTTTGGCTCGTCACACTCACCACTGATCAATTCATATCAAGCATCGCTACTATGTCTGACGTAGCATACGTAGTGGCTATACATAGTGACTAACGGCTAACAACTGTTAGCAATTAGCTTTAGTTACCTTAGACTATCATCTTACACTAAATTATTACACACAGATGTATCATTTACCACTTATATGTGACAAACCTCATCATAGCCAATCTCTACCAAATTTTCCCCCATAAATTTTTGAAGGAGAGCATATTTCATCAAGTATCACTGAGTAACCATGACAACCATAGACTAACTGGCATGTCCATGGAGGATTTCCACGTTCTCTCCCAGTTTGTCAGCAGTGATCCCCAGTCAGGAGAAGAGCAAAAACATGATTTCTTGTAAGACAACCATCAAGTGGTATTCTTTCCTCCTCTTTTAAAGAAAAAAATAAGTCAATTTCTGATAAAAAAAAAACACACAGATATTGAGACCGCTTCAGAAGTTGCCATTTTTTTAAACATGCAGTCACTTCCTGCTGTCATCACGTCCGCAGTTTCTGCCCCTCTTCCCTCATTAGGCTGTTAAGCATTTAGCCAAGAGAAGTCCTTGGACAATGGAGGTTGGCAAGATGGACATACAGGATTTTGTGAGGGCCACCAAAATCCCAAACTTCAGAACTGGAAGTGCTGATATGCTAATTCACTTTCAGTTTTAGGACTCATTACTGCAGCACTCTGTTCAAAAGCCACAGCTGTCTTGACTTTTGCACCAGCTCATTACAGAGTGCTCTGTATGCATGCATGTATGAGTGTGCAAGTGCCCAGTAACCGACGTTCACATTTTTCATCTGACATTTTTCCCTGTTTATTTTTCTATACATTTCAATTTACTGCGATAACAGTACTACGTCTGAGTGCATTTGTGCATGTTCTCCATCTTCTTGATGTCTTATGCTCCATTTACAAACCCATATATTGCATTGTGGGCTGTGTGTTCATTTTGACAGCAGGCTCCTGAGGGCCTTTGCATCAAGTGGAACCATTTTGACGGGCCTTGGCTCCAGGGGCCTCAGCTCGAGTCCTGAAAGGAAAAAGAAAAAAGGCGAGCGGCTGCGTTTGTGGTGGAGGAAACTACACTACCACATGCTCCCTATCTTTTCCTCTTAGCCGGCTCAGTGGCCCATACCTCCTTTTAATGAGATGCGGCAACACACACAGACACATGTAGCATGTCGACTTTAATTACACCGGAAAGCTCTGCCGCCTCCTGCACCCCCTGTTGGCATCCTGCAAATCACTCTGGAGGGCAGTTTTTGAAAGAGAGAGAGAAAAAAAGAACAACTACGGAAAGTCAGTCATGAACAATAGCTGTAAGAACAGAACAAAACTTGCTGAGGTACAGTGACAGAGCATTGTGTGCTTACAGCTGATGCTGTTTCCAATCATTTCAATTGCTGTGATTTTCTTGTATGTCATGCTGTCTTTACATTGTCATAAAAACATGCATATTTTGCTATTATTATTATATTTTGTTCTGATAACTGATGGATATGTGCAGTCTTGCTATAAGCAGATATTTGTAATGATTGAAAACACAAAAATTTCAATTACAAAGGAAGGCAATTAACTATGTCGGCTGATATGAAAAGTCAACATCAGGGTCCTCCCTTTTACTTAGAAATAATTTTGTTAAACATTTACATCACAGTATCAGTAGGAATTGAGTTGGCATGACAGGGACAAGTTGTGCCTATCCACCAAAATCTAATATTATTATTTTCTGTGGAAGTCTGATAAAAAACATATGAAGTCCAGTTTTATTAATATTTATTAAATCAGTTCTTTTAATAATGTGGTTGTACAGCATTAATTTGATTAGTAAACAGAAGCTAGGCTTAACATACAGAAGATCATGCAGACTGTGTAGTGTGTCAAAGAAGTAGTACAACAAATAAACTGAAATAAGTCATGTTCCACCGAAATGTATGAATCAAACAGCACTGTTGGCTCAATTTACAGTCACGTAAAGGGGCAGATTTCAAAATTATAGAAGCATTCTAAAGTAAGCAGCCCTCTCTTAACATTGCTGTTGATAAAAAACTCTCTCTGTGATCTGCATCACCCTCACCAGTAGACCCAGTCATCTGAAATATGAGAATGTTTAGTATTTTGTCAAATATTCTGCTGACAAAAAAATCCCATTTTTTGCTGTAGAATTGGTAAACTATGGCCAGATTTTCCACATTTCAAGGTTGTACATATATCACCACAATGCCGAATATAACCACGAAGCCTCATCGTTATTGTGACTTTTCTTTTTCCTTTCTTTCTCTGCCAAGTATACTTCCACTTTTGCTTGTCTGGCGGTAACCATGTTCTGTCTAAAGGCTCGACTGTGCCAGATTAATTATTACAGTTTGGATAATTGTTTAATTCTCTCTGATTAAATTACAGATGCATGAAATAATTAATACGGCAATTAAAACATTTAGAGTTGATAGGCATGATTAAACTGTTAATAATACAATGTGAAATGTTAATTACATCTGCAAGTCATACACCATATCATGATTCTACATTGGTGAAGAATAAATGACTGCATTTTTTAAGATTTTCTTTAAAGATTATACAAATTAATTTGCATGTCCATTAAACAGAGCAGCGGTTTTCATGTGGTGAGGCAGGGCACACTGGTTTGGCCCCCAACAAATCCAGGAGTGACTTAGGAATTTTTACCAAAAGTTAAAAATGGAACTATTCAACAATATAAATGAAGTTTTGCATTTGCTCAAATAGCACTGAAGGTTCATTAATGTCACTAGACAGCCAGAATGTTGTACGTATAATTAAAAACAATATAACCTCCAAAAGAAAAAAACTGCCTTTTACAGTTAAAAGATTGTATGCCTCAAGGGAAATATTATGTTTCAATCTTCAATACTACTTTTGAAATGTGTTTCTGAGTTCATATATCGGAAAAACTGTGGCTACATATTCAAAGAGTAGTATTTGGCTTTTAATGTAATTAGTGGATTCTTGCATGCCTGAAAACATCCTGTTACTCGTAATAAAGGATATTAAGTAGGAATGCACTCAAATGAAAATTTGTGGCCGAAGCACGAATAAAATATAAACGCTTGGCTGAATATCCAATGCGGAGGCAAAGTAGTTCACTATATTTTTTAATAGTGCATAAATAGCTTAGAATAAATTTTTGGACATGTTTTTAAAATAAAGTAATTGTTTATTGAATATTATGACATTTCTTAATATTCCAGTAGCCTTTGCTTTTCAAAAAAAGCCCAACAAAGTTTTTCATTCATATTAAGCCTTCAAATAAAACAAAACATGCATTAAAAAAATACTAATGTGCATTGAAGTGGATATAAACTAATAAACCAATAATACCAACAAATAAATAATTGTCCTTTTGGCACAAGACTGCTTTCAGGCTGTCACTTTATACTCGATATTTGAATAACCGATCAGCCACCGAATATTCGGTGCATCCTTAATATTAAGGTATATTTTACATTAATGCAAATATGGTGCCTTAAGGTTTTGGCTTGACTGACGCAGTGCCTCGGGCAAACAGCTTTAAAACCACTGTTACATTCATTTTGTTTTTAGTTCATGAAAACATTACTTCAGTGACACTCCTTGATACTGACCAGCCTTGCTAACATCATATCTATTATGGCATCAGCTCACTCGTCTTAAGAAAAACTTTCATTAAGTTGCACATCCTATTGTTAAAATGTCTCTTAAGCATGGCCATAACAACTGTGCTGTAGCGAATGACTGAAAATGTATAATGAAGCTGCTATACTATACTTTCTGTAGGGTAACATATTTAACATGCAATGATTTGTTTCTTGCTTTGCTCTATTTCAGCAGAGTTATTATATTGCATAATAAGCTGGGATCTTCATGTCTTACTGTGTTGCTGTATTTTGTTACATGACTGGTTGCTCATTAGCACCAACCTTGCAGGCTTGTTCTCTGTGGTCCCTCTGAGGCCCTATTTTGAGGTGAAGTACTATGGAAGTGGGTGCTGTGTATGTTAATGTACAGTCTGTGAAATAAATTGCATAAGATAGATAGTGAGGATCTGGAAACCTACATTTTCCAGTCTTTAACATGCTGTAAAAAGAAAAAAAGGTTAGAAAAATAGTAAGCTGTAATATGAAGGCCGTACAATATGCCATATAACAAATTGGAAATATGCAAATGTGCAGGTATTTCCCTTTAAGTTTCAGTCAAAGAAGCAACAGCTCTGACAAGTGATGAAATGGCTGTCATTTCAAAAAAAGAAATTATCCATATAACAAAGATACTTGGATGAAAAACAAAAGCATTGAGAGCCATTTTATAAGTACTTCAAACCAGGATATAAATAGACTGCCAGGTACACAGCAGCCCAAGCACCTCCGCCCCCCTTGGGGAGGCTCTCTACATTTGTTCCACCCTCTAGCTACTGTACACGATTTCTACAATCTTTCTACTGCTGAGCAATTGTCATCATGTGGGCTTTCTCTCCCTCTTAGGATCACTGCTGTTGTGAAATGAAGCATGTCTTTTCAATGTCTCTTCCTTCCTCTTTCTAACCGACCCACATTTTGGTGATAAAATGTTGTAGGGCATGAATTAGTGTGGGATAAATATGGGCTTTTATGAAGCACACATCATCCTCCGACACTAGCCAACTGACAGGTTGGCAGGTGCAGGCAGAGCTCTCACTGCCTCCCCTTGAGCTATCCATAGTGGTGACTATGAAATATGGACAGCAGCAAATTGAGATTCATCAGGCACGCCTGCCTTGCTCACCGAAATCTATATTCAATTTTGGAGCATCTGTCATGGCAGTGGCAGGCCGAGGCATGCTGGGATTGAGAATCACTTAAGTGTTCTGAAATTGTACATAGAGGGGAAAAAGCTCTCAGTCTTTCTCTCTGTGCATCTGCCACTCTGCATTTATTTCCCCCTATCTCTCTCAGCACAGGTGAAGTCACAGGGAATAATTATTTTCCTGCACAGCATGTGTTACCTTCAAGATACACATAATGTTCCAAATTATATGCAATCCTACCTGCTCACACCAAAGGAATCCTTAAAATCTATGTATTCATGAAATTATTAGTGTTTCCTTAACAGTTTTAAGCAGCTGTTTTATCCTTAAAAATTTCAGGCAGCACTGCATCATCATCCATTGATACTGCAGACTTTACTGTGTAACACAAATTGTGTAAGGATCTTACAAAAACCCCTTAAAAAAAAAAAAAGGTGAAATTGGAATTTGTGATACCCTATCTCGTCTATTCAAGAAGGAAGGAAGAAAAGGGAACCTCATTAAAAAGTTAAAACAAATCATATTCACATTTGTTTCTGCATAACCAATGTTGTTTTGTTTATCAAGTCTGCCAATTTTAGACACTCTGACTCACTTCTCCATTCAGGTGACTGGCAAAGTACCTTTACTAAATTTGGTTAACTATTGATACATCATTGAGCTAAATTATCAAGAGTGGAAGTATTTCCTGGCTTTCCTGACAATACATTTCTAGATGTGCTAATCATAAGTTTTGATCCACTTCCTTGACTTGTTTACATCCCGGTACTAGAGCCAGTTTGGATGATTCAGTATTGAGTGGGGGTGAAACGAAATTTCGTGCCACAAAATTTCGCAAAATAAAAAATGACGAAATAAAATTCAAAGACGCTCGAAATACAAGGACGAAATAAACCTTCTCGCCTCCCGTAGCTAAACACTCGCCACAATATGGAGGAGGACGAAGTGGAGGAATTAGCGGACACTCCTTCGTCAAATAAATCGGTTGTGTGGACCTATTTTGGCTTCCCATGTAAAAGACGAGGGGACGGTGAGAAGCTTATGGACAAAACAACAACCATGTGCAAAAATGTCGCTGCAGTTCGCCGTATACTGCGGCGAGAACAACTACCAACTAACAACTTTGAACTGGAGACAGACAGCGGCTGTATTGTGACGTCCGTCGGACGTAAAAATTAAGGTGACTCCGGCTTGTGAATACCTGCTTTTATTTAACAGTCACTGTGGGCTGTGACCACGCCAACTACAATTTTAATTCACGAACAAAACAGTGAGTAGTAATCTCTAGACCTCCTGCTAACGGCTCTCTCCCTCCTCGCTCAAACACACACACACACACACACACACTTTCTCTCCCCTTCTGAACTCTGACCCGCTCACCCCGCCTTCCTGGTCCATTCACTGACCGTCAAATCATAGGAAACATTAAAATCCACACTGAACACACAAACTGTAGTACTGCTCCACTATGTTTGTGTAAGTCTGCATAAAAAAACAATATTTGATTTTTGCATCTACTGTAGAGTTGACAGAATTTGATCATACTTGAAAATCAGAAGTATATGCACTGTTATAGGCTAAATATTATAGTTCACAGTTCAGACATTTATAGGTCTAAACTGCAGCTCTGAGGACTGCTATTTGTTTTCCTTTTCATTCAAGACTGTACTTATCCTGATTGTTACAACAACAAAGCACTTTTTATGGAGATGTTACATTTGTATTTGCACTGTTGTCTAAATATGGGGGAAAAAACTACAATTTTGTTTTTTTCAAAGAGCATTTATTTTGTACTGATGCAGCAATATTTTTTGTATTGTATTATTGTTTTTTTGCATTAGGAAGAACATAAAGAAAATGAGATTTTTGCACAACTTCCTACTGTTGGGGATTTTCCTTAATCTTTATTTCGTATCGTGAATATTTTGTATCGTGAGCCCTGTTTCGTATTTCGTATCGTTTCGTGAGTTGACCATTTCGTTACACCCCTAGCATTGAGAAGTAGAGTTGAGCTCTGCCCCTTGGGAGAACAGAAACCGAATTTATGCAGTCTTGAGAATTTGGTGACTGGTGATTTTTCACTGCTCTCGACACATGTACACTGCATTCCCTTTCCACTATTAAGTCCTCTCTGTTTTGGTACTACCTTAGCAAACTGCAGGGAATCATCCTGCCAGCTGCAAAGTAGCGCTGAAATGAAGATCCTTGCTTGCCAAAAGGTAACACATTTTAACTGCATTGTGTAGTCACCCAAATAAATGATGTTTACTTTTTGTTTTGTCTTCAGCTATTCACCAATTCACAATGGCCCCATCTGCAACAATGTACAGTCCACTTTCAGTGCTTGGTCTCAAACCATGAATGGGAAAAGCAGACAAGAAATATTGAGGCAAACGTGGGATTATTGGCGTGAGCGTCATACAACACTACTTCATTCATCCCAAACGATTCCTTTAAAGGCTCACATGTAAGCAGCATTAATAATGCATTTTACCAGCATATAATCCTCATGCAAGCAAGGGTAATGACTTCCATTCATTTGGGGGACTAGACACATAAATACTTTGGTAACTTGTGTAATAGCCAAAAGGTTATACACCCTTGCAGAACTGCTTGCAATTTAACTCAAACTGTAAAAATAATGAATTCATAAGGGAGTTTAATCAAATACAAAGTCTGACCCTCTGGTGCAGGATGACTCATCTTTTTTCCCCTCCTAATGAGAATAAGACACTGACCAAAAAAAAAACAAACATATAAATTCATATATGTCATTGTTGGGCCAGCATAAAGCGAGATATTTGAGATGAATTATAATATCCATATGTGCCAATGAAAGTCAAAGGGCAAGCCAACTACAACTGTAGATGTTAATGTTCTATGCATGAGCAGAAACTCTTTGGTGCTACGCCAAAGGCAGGACTCGATGCCTCTTTATACATACTTACACAGAGTTTGTGATCAAAAGAATGCAATTGGCTGATTCTCTTCGGAAGAGGGAAGCATGAAAGGTCAAGTATTAATCTGTGGGGTGTGTTTCTGCTCTCTATAGAGCAGGTCAAAGTGAGCGAAGAATTCTCATTACAGAGCATTAAACTTACACTGAGAATCAGTCAGTAGGCGTGCAAGAAGCGCTCAGCGTATCCCTCAAGGACACTGACATGAGGTCAGCCCTGTGGCTCTTCAGCAGGAGACCTACACTCTAAACACCCAGGCTTCCCATAAACCCATACACTCCCTGTTTTGATGCTTCAGCAAATAGACTGAAAAAGCAGTGGAAGCTGTTGTGCTCATAGGTTGACCTTATGTGCTTGATTCAACACATCAAAACCGTCTGCTCACATTCCCCACAAAACTGCCATTTGCTCTGTCACGACCCTGATATTTGTTGTTGAATCTAAAGGGGATAGGAAGAGAAATTCCTTCTGAAAGAGAGTGTATAAAGACATTCAGGGGAATATGACTCCTAAAGGGACATCTTACTTAGAACTACAATTTATCAGCATACATCAATAGTAATATAAAGGCTGGCTGTGAAAATCAGTAACAAACTTGTGTTATTCTTTAATATCACTGCCAAAGCCTTAATTGTGATATTAGCATGAACGCCAGCTGCTGCACTGATCACAAACCAGCTTATTAGCAGCCTTATTATGCAACTTCTGAGAGGAAACAAGACTTCAGGTCAAAATTTAAGGAAAGAATAAAAGGTTAAAATCAAAGGTTATGACACTGAATATCTAGGATGTTTAATGGGGTGGCAGTTATTACAGAAAATAATTTAAAATTCATGTAATATGGAACAAATACAAGCTAAGTGATTTAGGAGGCTTTTATATTAAAGCTGTATGTCTGAAGATACTATGAGAGTGCTGTAATTACTTTGGGCCTATATTTAAAAGGCAAACTAGTGTAGAGTTCTTTTAAGGTTTACTTTTGTGAAAAATAATTGAGGACTTTATTGTTATAAGTCCAGTTAAAGGGACTGTGAGGAGTTTCTAAGTAATTGCAAAAATGTCTCACTTTTAGATATATGCCTGATCGAAATACACACCTATCGATGAGTTTTATAGCATCAAAATGGGTTATCTATAAATGCTATTCCTTAGCCTTCTGGTCGGGTCGGACAGAGCTGGACTGGCTTGGTTACTCAACTTCGGGAACAAGACAATTAAAACTAGAGCAAATTTATATTATTCAGACACGTCTTAGAGCACCGGGCTGTAAGCAGTGATATATAGCCGGCTACAAAACTACGATACTAAGTTTTCCAAAATTGCTTGTTGTCACACATCAAAAACTACCGCTACGCAACTAGAAAGAGATACATTACCTCATCACTTTGTATCCTGTAAGTTGTTGAAAAAAGAAGTTATAAAGCAATGCAGAGTTCTGAGGAAGGTCCGAGCTACAACACAACAAACACAGGCTTCGGTAGCGTGTTGTGCTGCATTCCAGTTGTAGTCAGAAGTAGGAAGTTCCGAGTTCCGAGTAGGAAATGGCAGCTGGAACGTCCCCCGAAGTCAGAATTTCTTACTGGGAACTCGGTGAAACCTCGTCACCCCAGAGTTGACAATGGAAGATGGATGCCCCCAGTGTGAACAGTTATTTAGCTCCTGTAATAATCCATTTATTTGCACTTCTGACTGGGGAGTGTTGCTCTAGATCAGCTGTTTACATAGTATTGTTAGACTTATATTTACAAAAATGCTGCCATAGTGATAATCACATTCTTCATGTGACATTTGTGAACAACAACGCAGGGCGTGCTAACAACAGCTAACAATAGCCTGGTAGATCGGCATGTTTTTTTCCGACTTCCACTGGAACGCTGATAAGTCGGAGATGATATCACTCCCAGTTCCGAGGTTACTGGAACGCAGCATTACGACAGTTGCCGCGCGTGCTCATGGGTAGCAGAGTCTTAATGTCCCTGGTAATAGATTCTCCTCACAGTCCCTTTAACTTAAAAAAAGACTGTCCAACACACAGGTGAAACAAACTTAAGATGAGATATTATGTTACTCTGTCAAGGTTGTCAGTTTTTTGTGTTTTATTTTGGTGATTCTATGCCTTTTACTACTTTCACACTAAAACTGTAATTTGTTGCAGAGACGTTAGTTACAGACAGAAGGGACTAGCAATATATTACTTTACGCCGACATCATGACGTAAATTAGCGGGTTGACCCGGGTGTGATGTTCCCACCGAAATTGATCAGAGGAGAGCCGATAAAAAAACCCATGTTGCTTGAAGGGTTTGTCGACCTGGGTCAAAATGCCGATTAGACTCTTTCAAACTGCAGACAGGAGCTGATTGTTGCCGGGATAAAACAGGTTTTTTGGCCAGTCTGAAAGGGGTACGAGTTTGTTTTACGCTGGACAGAGCAGGAGACCGAAAGTGCCAAAAGTAGCAGGCTCAACTTGATATACGGTTGTCAGCTTGAGGGACGACCGCCTTTTTATGTAAATGCTTCATTTCAGGTCTCTTGGGCTGGAGTCTATCTCAAGAAGCAGGTTACACTCTTGCAAGCTCACTAGACACTCACAGGGCTTGCATACAGAGACAAATAGCAAAGTACAATATTTAATCTTGCTGAAGGTTTGGAGTAATCGATCTAGCACAAGTAGGAGGAGAAATGGCATTACATGGAACATGAAAACTCTGCACAGAAAGGGCCTGTCTGAGCTGAATTTGAACCAGCAGCATATTTCCAGTGAGGTAACAGTGTTAATGTACGAAAGTTGCACTTATACAAATTAACTCCAGATAAGTAGTCAGCATATACCAGTGAGAATCTATTTGACTAAACCGAGTAATTTGTAATCCTACCTGCACCGAGTAATAAGACAGTCCGCAGATTTGTTCATCAAAACAAGAAATCACCTGATAAATGTGGTGCCTGATATATTCCACTCTTACCTTTGGACAAATTTCTCTGTTTAATCCTTAGTCTCGACACATATTTTAAGGCTGTATTGGTACTTAAAGTACTACTTAGTGGTATTCGATAGTTGGCACATTAATGGAAAGCAAAGTTACTTAAAGAAAAACAGTTTCTTCAGATAAAGGTTGCGAAAATACAAACAAATGAGGTTTCATTCTTGGACCACAACTGTTCATAGAAAATAATGCGAACATTTTATGTATATTTTATGTCAGTTTGAACAGGACAGTATATATAAATTGAAGGGAAAGAAAAATAAATATTTCCCTATAAAATCAAGGATCTATTAGACAAGATTTTGGCACATTATGGCACAGTTCCTTTAAATACACCTCAATGGTTGTGCCATACATGACTGTGCAGAATTTCTTTTTACAACAACTGCCGTAAAAACTAGAAGTGCTCCGAGAGCATAAACCTCTGCCAGGACATTACTAACAGTGTGAGGTAAGTTAAAATGAAACAAGTGAAAAACTGTCCAATCAAGCAAAGTAAAGAAATCCTTCCATAAAATCCTGGATCCACATTCTGATCACCACCAAAATTCAAATCACTTTTTCTTCGTGTCATGGCCAACATTGGGAAATTTTATCAGAATCATACAGGACTTTTTGAGTTATCTTGCTCACATGGACAGACAGACAGCTAAAAAACAAAGGCCAGATAAAACACACTTTGGCAGAGGTAGCTGCTGTGAGATGTAGACAAAAAGATTAATCAAAGCAGTTAGCTGCACAGCTTCAGTTGATGAAACTGTATTTGTTTAGAGGGTTCAAGTATTTTTTAAATTATGTATGAAGCGCTTAATAAACATGGCCAACCGATGTCCAGGGCAAAATAAAAGGATTTGATTTAAACAGTTGCAGATACAAACAAAATAAAACTAGATTTATAACCAGATTGATGAAACTTTGCATTGATATAAAAGCAGTCTGTTTATGGAGCCATTCAGACCAAAGGAGCTTCACTTAACTTTATAAAAAGGTAAAAGAAAAGACTGTTTGTTTAGAAACTATGATGAAACATAAAAACACATTATTTGTCCATTTAACAGGTGTTGTTGTTGTTTTATTGGTGAAGAGTAAAATATTTTGTAAACTCCAATTTATTTTATAAAATAAATTGTTACATATCATCTAACTGTGGGATATGAATTACTCTGCTTGCCTGCAGCTATTTTATTTAACACTGTTCTATTTTAATTGTCTGCTTTTCTAATAGGTGTCTTGTTTATTGCTTTTTCCTTTCTGCTGCTTTTTACTGAGGTATTAGTTTTCATGTTTGTATAATTTTTCTTTGGTTGATGTCTTCAAATGTGTAGAAAAAGTGCTGAAAGAGCATCTCTATGCTCTTTGGTTCAGATGACTAACAGGTAGCACAGTGCTCATTCATGCCTATATTTATAAGAAACGTAGTTGTTCATAAGCAAGATAGTTTAATAAATGACATCAAACATACATAATGACATCCAGGCTACTTGAAATGATAAAACACCCAATGTTATATCTGCTGAGGCAATTCAGCAAGTGGGGCCCCTCCATCTGTTATTGTTTAAATGTGAAATGACTTTCATCTTTAAGGCTTGTCATCAGTCTGTCAGTAGCCACACAGAATGCATAATGGTGCCAGTAAAGCTCTATATTAGTCCATGGTGAACAATGAGCCGTGTCAGCTGATGAAGGGAGTCTCCCCCTCTCCTTCCCAAACACTGGAATCCAAGGAAGTGACAATCAATAGAATAGAAATGCTTCATTTGCTTTATGCCTGCTGAAGAACACACCACAGCAGAAATAGATTGTTTTTTTGCTCTCATGGTGTGTTTGCACCTTTCCGCCCACAGAAGTGCCTCTCACTGCTTCAGCAGGCTTGTTTTTCAGGCCAGGACCACACTATTCAAGAGGACGAAACGTCAATTGATTTGCATATTTAACTTATGTACTCATTTAACATCCTTCCCTTCAAATGATCACAAGATTGATGGTCTGGATAGAAGTCAGAGGATAAGCATGTTCATATATTTCATATTCCAGCCTACAGGTTTCACAGAACATTAACTGCAGTGTATCTGTCAAAAGACATGCAATGAGATGACAGATGCTTCTCAGTGTTTGTTTTTTTTCTGCAGCTTATTTCAGCACATGACATGACTGCAAAGTAGGGGTCTTATCAGAGCTTGGCAATGTCATGGCACATACAGTGCAATCTCACAAAACACCTTACACTCCCTGTCACTCATCTCTGTTTGTGCATGTGGCTGAACTGCCTGACCAGGGGAAACAGGAGCATGTTCTTGGCACAAATGTGGGAGGGAGTCAAGGAAACTGTTGGGGAAAGCTATTCTTACAAAACAGAAATGAGACGGTGCATGGTGCAGTGAAACCATGTCAAAGTAAGGGAAAAATAACTTTAATGATAGTGTGTCTTGTATTTTTGAGTGAATGATCTTCAGTAGACAAAAGAGACTCTTATAACCAGGGGAAGACAAAAAAACACATTTAATTTTGTATGCATTCCTACAAAATAAATTCAGACTGCAATGTGTGAAATGCTCCATTGAATCCTGTGTTGATTTCCTACGATAAAGATAAAAAAAAAAAAATTAAGTTACAATGTGCAGTGTTTTAGAATCTGTACTGTTGTAAAACACATGCATGTTGCTTTTCCTATTTGTGATATCAGCATCTTTGCTCAACTCAACTATGTTTTTGCCCTTTTTATGTCACAGTATACTGTATAAAGGGCTGCAGTAGCATTCCATTATGTTTTCTTCCTGCAGTACATTTTTCCTTTTTTGGTCCACAAAGCAAACGAAGGACTTGCTGAAAAGTTTTTTTTACTTCCATTTAGCTATTTACTGGAGCTAATTAAGGGCCATGACCAAAACAAATGGCGTTGTCATCATTATTTTTTCATTTAGTTTTGTAATGAAAACATTAGACAGAACACAAGATGAACTCCTACCATTTAAGCCACTATTCATGTTTCCTGATAGAAATACAGTCTGATTGTACTTTGCATAACAAATTGTTATAGATATTTAGTGATGGATAATGATCTTGGATTGTGGCTTTTTGTTGTGTTTTGCACAGTCACCCTTTTATTTTTCCTCCCAGCTTCTTCTGTCACTGCCCTCTTATGTTTCTAAGTCTAAAATTATGACAAAACACTCTCAGCAAAATGTGTCAGAAGTGGGGTGCAGACATTCTTACTACAGAGAAGATTAAAGTTAGATATTAGTTTTTTTTATTTAAAAAAGAAATGCAGTCAAGATCTGATAATAATGCTGCTGAAACTGTTAGCATCTATGCTAATCTTGGTACAAACTGTCACCGCTTACTGTCATCTTGCTCGTAGTTCCCCCCTCTTCCTGCTCTAAAGGACTCTGATTGGGATGTTTCTGCTTAAGGCTGCTCACAATCACTGCAGATTGGAGCTTGGCAAGATGGACCTGTAGGATTACATACAAAGAATCACAGTTAAAATGTTTGTTCTTTCTCTGGTTTGGTTGCAGGCCTCAGTCCTATTAGTACGGTATTTTTCTAGTATCTCATAAGCCTGTTTGGGCTGGGTAAGCTTGTAAATTAAATGTCCAATTACATTCATCAAATATAAGACACAATTCTTTTTTAACAAGTCCTAAATTTCCAACTACATAATAATTAAGAACCCCCCAAAAGAGTTTACACATCTTCTGTTTGTTCAATCAGTCAGGTTGTTCTTATGGTGGTCAAAAATTCATTATGTTTCTATATGGAGCTTTATTCAGCCTCATCAGTGTTTAAAGATAATCAAACCACCATCTATGTTGTTCGAGGAGATAAATCTCTTGACGCTTCCGCCTGTTAAGACCAAGGATAGGTCAGAGAATATGTCTGAAGCAATTATCCCTGGGGGGAAGGGCGAGATATTACACCTCTTACTGCTTTCTCCAGCGGTGCCTTTTGTGAAGCAGAAGGCTAAAAAGTGCACGCCTTCATCCTGTATGCATGCAATGCGTTGAATGAAGCTGGAGGTATTTTTTTCATAACTTATTTATTTCCTAAGTGACTTAGTGCTGCTGAAACATTTACAAGGCACCGTGTAACACCACGTGTTTATCTTTCATTTTATTTGGTACAGTGCTTCAGGCGTCTCTCATATTCAGCTAAAACTGAGTAAACAGGTAAGTAAAGCTACACATTTGGATCGGCTCTCACCGAAAGTGGACTTCGTGTACCTTTAACAGAACATAGCAGGCTACTTTCCCAAAGATAATACTACATCTTTTGTGATGAGAGGTGATCTCACAAAGTTGATCTGCCGTTCTTATTTGGGAGAAAGTTGAATCCTAATGTCTCATTGAAAATGGATACTGAGAAAACACAAAAATTCCTACAGTGAAATGCACCAGGGAAGTGCAATAAACATTAATGTGTGATTTTTTGAAAATACAAGCAACCTGGGACAGGCCATTATTTATCAAAGAAATTAAATTACAATCATTTTGATTTTTCTGCTCTACGTTAGGTTATAGAAAAATTGTTATTACAAGTTTCCTATTGTTCATTAGGAAAATAATCAGTTTTTGTCTTCGATCCTTTAAATGAGGCGTCATCTGCTGGAGAGAATCAAAAACTACCAATTTGAAGCCTTGCCATAGGAGCTATAAAATAAAAGCAATCCTTCTTAAAAATGAAATAAATAAAAAAGTGTGATGATTACATTAAAGAGTGGATCAGAACTTTGTCAAAAATGTCACTACAGTGCAAAATACATATGTTAGAGACCTTGTTATATAAATGAGTCACTGAGTGGGCACTTGCTAAAAGAGGAATTCACATGAAGGTAGAAAGTCTTCATTAAACAGGGGCATACCAACAATTGCTGGCATTAGTGTTAGCCGATCAAAAGCTTCCATTGCCAATGAGATGTTGTTGTAGATAAACATAAAATTATCGGCATACATATCTAACCACAACACTAAAATCATTGTAAGAAGGGAGATATCCATGGTTTAACATATATCAAAGTTTACTGAAGACTCAACTGTGTATTCAGCATCATAATCATGTGTGGGACAAACATGAGACATCATATGAAAAAGGTCTCTTCCTTTTATAGCATATGGAGTTCAAATATCAAATTTTGTAAATCAAATAAAACTCAAAATGGATAAACAAAAGATATTTTGCAAAATAACATATTATGTAAAATATTAATGGGAAATTACTTTCTAGATTAAAATGTTCAAGACATTCCAAATGATGTGTTGCATCTAAATCAAATTTTGTTCATGAAAAGAACGAGAACTAATTCAAATACCCATTGATCAGGTTTTTTTTCATCAATCTTTAAGCATGCTGCCATTTACAACAAATTATTTACAGTGGCCCAGCGCAGAACACTATTGTTCTCGGTTGAACAGTGTCCTTCTCCTTTCTCTGTGCAAACTGACAGAGGCTTTGTTGGTTCTGTGTGTAATCTGCATCTTTCTGGCTTTTATATTCAAACAAGTTTTAATTCCTGTATAAATGTTTTATTGGTTTTGTGTAAGGTTTTTCACAGTTTAACTTTATTACTGTAATTACATGACCACGGACTGTGTGTCTTTTTTTTGTCAATCATATCCAACCTCTTTGCACACTGAAGGCAGGGGCAGACCCTGAGATAAGCACCTTTAAAAAACACATGGGAAGATATCTGTGAATGGTAAATCAGTTTGAATCAGATATCAGGTTTGAGCCAAAGTGGGACCCCTGTGGTAATGAAATTAAGACATACAGGCTTAAAATAAACCAATGGGGGCTGGGGGTTAAGGACTATTCTGTCACTCTATGACAAAATAGACTGCACGAGTTGTATTGTAACAGTCTCTTATTTTTGAGTGGTAAAATACTTCAAGCTAGTACCTACAACCTCTTTCACTCCTATTTCACCACTGTAAATGAAAGCAAAACATTATGCTGCTATCTATGTACTGTTTTTACCTTGCTCAAATGGCTGCTACGGGATCAGAGCAGTCCCTCTGCAGAAGGGAGCTGAAAGAGGTCACAGTGGGGAAATGAGAGAACGGTGCCAGCCAGAGAAGCTACATTTCTCCATTCAGCCGGCTACTTAGAGATTGAGTTACAAGGGTGCATTACTGTCTCCCACAGCTACCGTGGTCGCTGGGTTTATGTCCTCACATCTGGCTGAAAATGGATTTTGTTTTTATTCCTGTTTAGTGCAAAAGAACGGAGGACATGCCTGCCTCATCTACAGGAACACAACATGCAGCCTCACACATAAATATGATTTACTAGGAATGTGTATGTTTTCTAAACTACACAACAGTCTGTGCTTTTATTGCTACCTCTGTCTGTAATAGAGACAAATACAGGGTGGGAGATGTAAGCAGGAAACACTCAGAGCACAGTCTTCCCGTGGCTGTAGATTTCTCTCCCAGGTAAAAGCACTCCTGTGTTTTCATTAGCCTACAGTAAATAAAACCATTTGAAATTCTTTTTTTTCATGTGTTTAAGTAACTTTGTCATATGGAATAAACAGTACCACATTAATGTAAAAAATAATATCTAAGAATGACAAGGTCAGCAGCCAAAACTATCTAAGAGAAAAGGTTCACTGTAAGAGCAGTCACGATTGACTTCTTGTAGCTAACACCTATTCATCCCTCACTTCTGAAGAGCTTGTCAAAATGTCTGATTAAAGACATTAAATCAAGCTGATCCATCTGCATCTGAGCTTTTCCTGTGTGAACTCCAGTGCACACAAGTATTCCAAAGTATCAAAGTAAGCAGCTGTCGCATTCAAGGCACATTCAATGAACTTTTCAGTAACAGTTGTTTCCTCTTGTAAAGTCTAAACTGAAGCTTGTCGATGTGCTGCTGGCTGAAGGACAAGTTGGCTGCGCTATGTGCTGATGTAGTACAAAAAACAAAGTGGCTCTGTAGTGGAAAAGTAGTTCTTTGCTTGTTTTGACCCCAAACACTTCAGATTACACAGAATGATTGTTGTCTCATATCTCTGTGCTGACTCTCTGTGCAGAAGCAGAGCTGATCACCACTACTCTGGCTAATGTTCAGGCTACTACAATCTACTTTATGCAACCCCACTCCAAAAATCCTGAACTAACCAACAATCAAACCAAGTCTCAGCTGCTCATTTTTTTAAAGATATGAGGCACAGTGTTGCTGTCAGAGTCCTTGCATTGCTCATACGTGTCTTAAAAAGAAAGCCACATTTATTCTGCACTAACTTACAGTAAGCATTTAATAATCCACTTCAAAAGCCATCGACAAGATGTGTAAACACCAAAAGAGATGAGACAAAAACTAAAGGATCTCTGAGAAATGACTTGGGGATTCAAACATGACAGATTTCTTTTTGTCAAATGCAGCCCTTCATATATAAGTGGCTGAGGACCAACACTGATATTATCACTAATGTATAAATGAAGACCAGCTTGTTATGCAGTCTTCACACCCATTTCCTCACTTCACAACAGAGACATGGAGACAACAGCAGGTGAAAAATGCTCCCATTTAATTCCCCTCCCTTGCCACAGTGCTGTCATACTGCAGCAAATGGTGTCATTAGGCTAACATTGATTTGATCAGCAATTAATTCCAAGCCTCTGTCTTAAACATAACAAAATATAAAATTCATATTCCACTGCACTTAACTTGATGAGATGCCAAGATATGCACAGTGGAGGTAGTGGAGGAGAGGAGTTTATTTGTTCACCACATTGCCAGAAGTCAGGCAGCTGGTTAATTGGCACAGCGTTCTTCTAAGCACTAAACGCACTAATGATGTCAGTCTGGATCCCTACAGAGGTACACGTGGGAGCTGATGAATCTCAAAACACTTGAGCTGCATCCATGTTACAACTAACAAAACCAACATCACACAATCAGGGTACGACAAGTGGACCACAAGTTCTGCAGAGGAGAAAACAGGATCCAACAGCCAGAGCAGGTAGAGTAACTTGGTGATGAAGCTGTGAACCAATCACCTGACAGAAAGATCCTTCCCCCTTCCTGTACTGAGGATTAGGACATGAGGACACAGGAAGTGTAAGGACATACAAGGACACTGAAAGTATAACGACAAACAAGGACAAGCATATGTGAGGCTATCAGGTCACACCGGGCTATTTCAGTCAAAGTCAGCTGCTGCCAAGAAACATGTCAGCACATCAATATGAGCCATTTATGATTGTCTTTTCATAATGATTCAAAAAGGGTGGCACAGTGGCACAGTAGGTAGTGCATGTGCCTCAGAAAAAAGTCAACGGTTCAATCCCCAGGTTTGCCCCCCTGTGTGGAGTTTGCATGTTTTCCCTGTGCATGCTTAGGTTCTCTCTTGGCACTCCAGCTTCCACCCCACACGCAAAAACAATGCTCATTAGGGTGACTGGACACTCCAAACTGCTCTAAGCATGAGTACGAATGGCTGACCATCTTTTTATATGGCCATGCAAGCAGCTGATGTTTATACATGATGCACTGTTGTTTACCCCCAAATAACCTCCAGATATGGTTAAGGTCCATGTGGCCCAGCTCTGTTTTTATTTCCTAAAAATACTTCAGGTCAAACTGCCAAGGTGTGTTGGCATAATCACAGACTCCAGAGGAATTTTTATTTCAAACATAAGCAAGAAGTCCCTGGTCCCTGGTGAAAGATGTGTCACATAACATAAACAAGATGGTGCTGTATATCTCTTAATACTTTAAAAGCTTTTTTTCTTTTCTATAAGTGCAGACTGTATGATTCACTTCAACTCTACAACTTTTGAACTCCTGTACAACTCCAGGACCTTCTCAAAGTGCAGCTCTTGCCCTGCAGGTCACCAAGTCTGAAAACTCTTACTCAACAGTAGAGAGTGTCTACTCAGTTAGGAAACAGAAGAAAACGACAAGCTTTTACAGAGCAAGAGTCTAAGGTCCTGACATATGGCTCTCCTTTCAAAGCAGGACCGAACACACAAACACACAGCAGATAAATCGCACACGATCAGATAACCTACCTGTCTCCCCCCGTTGGTTTGACCTCCTGACAAACACCCACTCTTGTTTGACGCCTGCTGACTATGCTGCTTCTCTCAGGAGTTGATGCTTTCACTTTGCACTGTCTTGCTTACCTTAATTTTCTGAAACTGAGAGTTCAACCTATGCCAAATGGGAACAAACTTGTACAAACTCATGAGCTAATTCAACATATCTTCTTATGCTACTTGAGATTTTTTACATCCGTGTGGCAAATAAAGAAAGAATCAATTTGTCTGTGAGCAGCGGAGAGGGGAGGGGGTATCAGCGAGCATGGCATAGAGGTGGAGGGTGGAGTGTTGCACTTTGCGTATCAGGTGTCTCCTGCACTTTTTAAGAGAGATGTTAATGCCAGTGTGTGGGGCCTGCGTGCAAATTAAATGGAGAGACAGAAAAATGCATTATTGATCAGGTTGATGCCAAAGTGTCTCGCTCACAGCACGGGATCAGGTTTAGGTACATGGTAATTAATCCACAGGCCTGAATAAAAGCAGAGGAACTGATATGCACCCCTCCTTCCTTTCACCATCTCTTTCTTTCTGCTTCTATCTTTGTTCAAATGTCTACTTCGTTCATCGCCAAGAAAAATAGGTCGCTAGCTTGTAGGCAAAACCGGTGCAAGGCACCACTGGGACAGCTAAGGCACAAAGAAATGCACTCATGCTGTTCTCCGTGCATAGACACTCACTCTGGATACTCACGCAAAACACACACACAGATGGAGAAATACAAAAGGAGGTGAGAGACAGAGAGACACAGAAAGCACCTGGGCTTTTCTGTTCTGCCAAGATGAGCAGAGCAGGTGTCTGTTTGACACTCTCTGTATTATGTGTTCTCATCGCAAAATAACATGTTATTTTCATACTTCATTCCAGCCTTTCATAAAATTGTTGCCAATATTTATTCATTAATCTGTTCATTTTGCCACATTTATCATTATTACACCACTATTTGAGGGAAAAAGAAAATACAGGAAGGTAAACAAATGATTTGAAGGCTGAGGAAGAAGAAAACGGATCAAAAAAAAAGCACAATATGAAAAAAGTGCTGATGAGAGTGGACATGATCTTTGATGGTTTCACTTCATTTAAATTTTACTTCTTAACTCTATCTCTTTCCATTAGCTTTACTTAGGGTGTTTAGGGAATGAGCCTCTCGAATTTTAAACCTGTTAATCATTCTGTTCATTTCTTGTATTTTGTAAACTGTAATAACCCATTTATTGAAATATAACTAAACCCTTGAGTTTTAGCTGAGGTGCATCTGCTCTCGAGTCTCTAAAACTACCTCTTACACTGGATAAAGCTTGGGGAGTGGGATGGATGATGTCCCATGTCACTTCCATGTCTTCCACATTAGCTGGTAGAGTCTGTACAGCTTTGTGGATTTGATTACACTACCCACAATCCCAAGGCATCACAGCAATGTCCCTGACATTTGGAGCGTGTGGTTTCCTCCTCACTTCCTCAATCAGCCACTTCCACCATATTTAACGCTCTTTAATGTACTTCAAACATGACCTGAAAACAGTGGTATATGATGTGAGATGTGAACTGACAAGGTTTTATGGACACCAGTGCCATTAATAATTCTGTTGAATGATCTTCAATGTGGCACGTATTGTTTTCTAACATTGTTATGAGAGGGAAAATTGGCCAATACACTGTAACTAACAGTAATTACGATAGTACCACAGTACATACCATAATTTTTATCGCTACTGGTTCTATACACCAGTTTTGGCTGCTGGTCAGTCAAGAAGGGGAAGCTCAATTTTTTTCCGGTCTATATCATGAATTTGTTTAGTTATTTAAATGTAAATTCTGCCCTCTGTTCCTTTTCAAGAAAATGATCTGTGACCCTGTCGTACCAACTAGGCGTCTTTTCCAGGGATTTTACCAGTGTTCTCTCAATGGCCAGCAGAGCTAGACTGCTTAAATACCCTTGGCCCATTGTGTTGTGGGTGTAAGACTTGAGCCGCTTTAAACAGGAGAAACTCCTCTCCAGAACTACTCAATGTAAAACTTAGAAGATGCTCCGGTGGAGGGTTATACTTCAAGATTGCTGATTGGCTCATTTCACTGTCAATCAAAAAGGGATTCGGCCTCAGACAGATCATCCAATCATCATGCAGAAGCCGAGCGTCCAGGCCTGCCCACTGTCTCATAGACCCCAGAGACGCTGAGCGTCTGATGGGCAGAACAAATCCCAGCGTTTATCCAATGACCGTCCAGTTTCCACAGTGGAACAACCCACTCTACGCTTCCCCATTGAAGTCAGAAGACGTTCAGCGTCCGACTGTGTTAAAGCGCTGAGACACTGCAGGGATGAATGAGAAGGAAGTCACACCAGTTACCTGTGATAAGTAGCTGATCCTGAACAAAAGATGAAGATATTCTAGCACATATTTAGTCAATGAAATATAAACACAGCAGTACATGTCATCACTTGTTTTGGGGACATTTTAGGGGAAGATAAGCTTCCCTTGCAGTCTTAGAGCAATCGCCCCTGCTATACACTAAGTTACTGTCGAGGGCAATGGATGAGGAGAAAATCTAATTTTGCCCAGGAAAAATGACCACACATACAGCAAGTTCACGATAATTTAAAATACATTAGCAAAAGTTGTACAATAGCACACTGCTATGATACAAATGAATACAAAAACTGAAGTAAAACCACTATAAAAACTACAGTAATAATGCTGTAAATCAAAAAAGAGTAATGGCACTCTAAAAATATTCACAGTAATTTACTGACATCTTGTTGTCAGTAAGTTACTGCAGAATTTACAACAACCTTTTTACAGTGTACATGTTTATATTAACGCATGTCACTTTCTGCAATGATATTTGACATATTTTTATCATTTCTGCTGTCTCTCTTTAGATGAGAGCTTGTGGACTTTGATTTGCAAGGCATACAGAACAAAGTGGAAGGAAACACTAATGCTATTTGTTCATTGATAAAGCTGTAAATTGATTCTCAACTGCATCAGTTGTTGTTCCTCATCCCTATACATGTGAAAATAATTAAGACAAAAATCAGGATTTATTTGTAAATGTGGCTCATCAAACCAGCAGATAAAAGTTAAGCAGCCAATATACTAGTTTATATTGACAGCATAATGTATCTTATATAGTGTCTGGAATACCAAAAAAGCTAAATTACTATAAATTTTTTCTCATTTTTTCTCATTTTCTATCACCCAAAACAACTCAATATCATTAATTACAGAATCAAGTTGTGTTTTTTTTTCTGATTTGTACCTGTATCTAACAGAAAAAGATTCTTACAAAGAAGAAAAAAGATCAGTTTTAACATTTAAGACTTTAAGAGTCCTTAATAAAAAAAGATGTGCATGATTGGATCAGTGTGGTATCAGCTAAAATAAGTTCAGATATATCAGCAAAGCATATCCTGAAAATTCCAATAATGTGAATCCCTGATTTGAACTCTTAAAATCATGAAGACACAGACATTGCATGTTGTGCTGCTTGTGTCATTTTGTGTGATGAAGCCACACTGTAGACCACTTCTGCTGCCTGTCCATCACAATTATCTCCTTGATTTGTTGTTCTTGTTTGATCAGGCGGCCCACCATAAGAGCATAATTTAATTGTTTTGCAAGGTAAACAGAAAGGAACTGATAAAGGAATCATTGAGCTTACAGGCAAATGACATTGACTCCTCAATCATGCTGAAACTAAATTTCAATAATAAACAGTCATGGATTTCCAACGTCATTCATTTCTTAAATTGGAATTATGTAATCTGATCACTTGCAGCATTTCTGTTTTCTGTTCTGTTGAGTCATACAGTTGCTTGGGTGTTCCATAAATACACTTTTTGCATTACTAGAGATGCACAGATCATGAAAATCAGGGTTAAACAAAAACACCTCTTTTAGATTGATAATTGGAGATTGTAAATTATTTTTTGAAAACGAGTACTTCACCAAAAGTCTTTGTCATTCTATAATTCTTTTATATATTAGAATGCATACTGTATGAGTGTTATTAGAAGTCCAACTTGTCCAGAATTCACTGGAACATGCCTCACATGCTTCTTGTAGACAATGTTTCCCAAAATAGTGTATCACATCCTCCCCGCCTACATTTTCTCTGCAAGTCGTCACACTCCGACAAATCACTGTTTTTTGGAAATAAATTTGTCTCCTTTTCTTCCCCTTTTGAGTATCAGTTATGAAAGTGACTAAAGGTACACAGTGGTGTGTGTCTTAATAATAATGGTCTCAATCGAGACGCCAAACCTTATTTATTGGTCAGGTTTATGGTGAAAGGTCCAAATTGCCCTTTGAATAGACAAGCCAAAATGATCAGGCAAGGCCCCGTTTGTGATTCTGAGTCCACTGTATTATAGAGCTGTGTAGGGCAAACAAGTTATCAGTTTTTCTGATACCACAGTGCCTTTACTATTTAACTTCTAATCTTTAATTAATGCTGTATAAGTTTTCATGTGAAACACAAATCTTCTATAAATATGGCCTTTCCATACATTTGATTTTTAAAAACTCTCAAAGCTCTATTCACACTTTAAGATAAGCTCTCTATTCTGTAAATACTTGGGCTGTACTTTTAGGCTTGTTGACTAACCTGACTTTGTGGCTGTTGAATAACTCTTTTTACTTGAAAGTAGACTACCTGCTAATCTATTTGCATGGACTTCTTAGAGAGGACAGCAGGTGAGGACACTGTTGATTAAATATCATCACTTGACAGAGTGCAAGCCTTCATCCAGCTCATGCTGATGTTCTTGTCTTAAATAAGAAACCCGAGTCATAATTCAAACACTGTAACTGAGCAATACCCTGATAATAAGTAGATCAATATGTGGCTGCACATTCTGTATTGGCGCATAAATTACTGTAGCTACATCGATCAGGAATAACTTCATGACCACTGACAGGTGAAGCAAATTACCCTGATAATCTCTTCATCATGGCTCCTGTTAGTGGGCGGGACATATTAGGCAGCAACTGAACAGCTTGTACTTGAAGATGGTGTTAGAAGTGGGAACAATGGGAAAATGTAAGGGATTGAGCAAGTTTGAGACTGCTGAAGACCAGTCAGGGGGGCAGGTTGTCATAATATTAAGCCTGGTCAGTGTAAGTCATGTAGTGTTATTTGTAGTTCTTTGCATTTGCATCATGTATTGCAAAAACATAAAGAAGCATGTCTTTTAGTTTAATTATGGAGTTATGAGTGACTACTTGAAGGTGACCCAGCTTTTAGAACACACAATCAGAACCTCAAAACGCTGAAGTCATACCATTTCTACTCTCAATGGCCATTTAACTGTTCTCTGTATGAAAGATGCTTTAAAATCAAAGAAAAGTAGCTCAACTTTTTAACTGAATCTCAGATGTCAGAGTAGCCCTCACTATCTGATGGCTCTAAAGATTATCTTGCATGATTATCCTACTGTATGAGGTGTGTTAACCAGAGGTGCACATTGGAATTTGTTTTGAAGTTTGGCAATTTGCAATCTGCAATTAAATGTGGGATGTTCAGGCATAAATTTTAGACATTTATCTGTCATGAAATACCAATTTAATGATGACTACTGACACAACTTCTAATTCAAATAGTTTTTATGGGGCTGATCTGTTTAAATATTCCAACATCAGAGAAAATATTTTTGCATGTCAACAAAACTATGACTACATCAATTCAATTGACAGTTTTAAACAACATAAGCAGCTTGGGTCCTGATTTTTAGTAACTGGAGCATAGCTAGTGATAGCAGTGTTTTTTTTTTCCCCCAAATAAGATATTGACCATGACTGTATATATAATCAGAAATGACGCTGTGTTGTGAAAATGAGGCTAGCTAAGCACATCCTGTGTTGTTTTGTCACATAGTATGAAACAACAAAAAAATGTAGGCATGGCTTTAACAGTAAATCCAAAGCATATACTTACTTAAAACACAAGTGTTCATATAAAGAGTCCTGACAAATGACAAAGGGAGACGCCGAAAGAGTTTTATATTCAGAAGAATAAAAGCTCTTGGCTGTGGTGAGTCTTTTGTCTGTGCTACCATCACCTTGTGCACACTCTAAACTACAGTAAGTAAACTGTTTGATAATTGTTTCGACACATTAGTTCTCTCACAACTTCAATTTCAGTTAGGTTTTGAGAAATCTTCGTCTGTTTGTCATGCTGTACTCGGCTGTTTCACAGAGCTTCAACATTTTAACACAGAATTTCTTTCAAAGTGCTTTGAAAAAATTTTTACACCAACAGCATGCAGACATGGGCAGAAAAGGCTGAAACAAGACATGTTCTTCATCCACACAATGAACAGATGGGCCAAGTTACCTGCAGACCCACTGTAACACTTCTGCAAGGTTATGTGGTGTTCTGTGTTCTTGCTCAGTACTGTTGTCCCCTCAGGCTTGATGCACAGGCTCCACAGTCAGTATAAAAACCCCACATGCTCCAAAAATACAAAAAAACCCAAAATGAAAAAGAAAAGACACCATAAACAATGAATTATAGAAAGGTCTATTATGAAGGTTCCCATCCAGCGAGAAAACACAACTGAGCCGAGGAGTACATACAACAATGCCTCTGCTGGTTTGAACCGCAGCAGGAGGAATTCAGTGCACACACACTGTGGGTAACCTCTACAAAGTGAGCTTAAGCTGTGGCATGAGTACACAGAGTCCCACATAATGATTCTGGGTACAGCATGCAGTCAGTGTAGTTTTCATGGTCGTAAAAGCCAGCGGAGGATGTCATTTCTTCACACTCTCAAAGCAGATTTGTACTGGAAAAAAATATGGGTGAAGCAAATTACTCTGGAGTCAAAGGTCTGTGTCAAAATGGAGGATGTTAGGTTTTGTTAAGGTCTGCATGGGTAAAAAAAAAACTGACCCAGTACTGACTCTTCTGTTTCTCTTACAGCACTTGGTGCTTTTCAGTATGCTAAGTTGCTGACCACAGAGCAAACTCAAGTTTAAATCATATTTCCTAACATATTTTGAAGTTAAGGATGAGCAGTTTTCTTATCTTTTCTTTAACTGAATCATACGCTTAAAATTGCTGTACTGGCCCAGATATAATTCTATTTTTCAATGTTCATGACATTTATCAGTTGAAGAAAATTATTACAAACATAAAAAGTGGAGTCTTGTATAGAAAGAAAAAGAAACTACGATAATTTGAATTGACTTGAAATGATATGTCCCTCTGCACGAGTCAGTATTTAACAGAGTACATAGTGAAATCTTTAAGCACAAAATAAAGCACACCAATGAGATGACCTTTACAATAAGACAACCACTGTACTGAGGCTGTTTTTTGTTTCAGACAGTGCAAAAATAATTTGATCCTTTTCTAAAAGTGTGAAGAAAGGCTAAAGGAATATTTCAGTATTTTTGAACTTGGGTTGTATCCGATACTTGACAACGAAGAGGCTTAAAAGTTTCCAGAAGTAACCTTCAATTAAGAGGAATGACCTGAGACTAACAGTAAGGTCCAGTTTCAACAAGCCACAAAGCTATGCTGGGTTGAATGTATGATTGGGTGAAAAATTGAACTATTTTGCGATGAGGTGATGTCTTACTCTGATTGTGAACACTGATTCTGCTGACCTGCTGTTTTGCTTTGTGGATGTAGAAAGACACAACAGCAGAGGAAACTAATTCTGAACCAAATAGAAGTAATTTAGACTGGTTACCTTTATTAACTGGAGTACACAAAGTGAATGAGAAAGTAACAGAGCAGTTCTCCTGGGAGCCATTTCAGCCACTTAACTGACTATTGTCAAGCTCCTCATACAACCCAATTTCAAAAACCTTGAAATAGTTATTAAATAACAGATTTTAACTCATGGCAGTTAAGTTGAAGCTTAAAAAAATCATGAATGATCAAAGGTTCATTTGTGAAGATCAATAATGTTTTTTTCTCAACAGACATTATCACAAAATAATGAAATCCCACATGCTTTTAGTCAAGAGAATCAACTTCCCCCTCAAAACTATGTCATCCCTGCACCACTCTAACATGCTAACATTGAGATCCAGGCTTAAAGAGGTATGACTATTGTCTATTATTCAGGCTAGTAAACAAACCTGTTATTGAGTTATGTGGCTGACACAACTGCATTAATCAAATATCACGATGTCACAAGTCTTAAGAATATGTGACAACATTGGTATTTAACCTAAATCTTATCCTTAGCCCTTAAAATGCACCACTTTGTTTAACTTTAGGCGTCTGTTCTACAGAGTGGGTTTGTACGATGCAAAAATGAAAAACAAAGGCCTGATTATACCAGATGCCAACATTGGTCATTCAAATGCAGCATCTGACTTCAACTTTTAATGTGAATAGATAAAAATGGATCAAGCAGTGTCACCAGGGAAGACGTATCATCATTAAAGTAATAGGTGGCGCGTGAATAGAAGGTTTAACACTCCTCCTCAACATCTGCTGTGATAATGGCCTCACTTATGAGAATGGAAAAAACATAATTATTCCTTCCTTATCTCCAAAACAATTGACAAGAGAGCGCCTCTGAATACCTTTCACCACAGTAATTTGCAGTTTCAATTATTTTCAGCTAAAATGAGCTGAAACAAATAAACATGAAAGAAGAGGAAGATCATTAATTTTCTGTATTTTCTGTCAGATAGGAACACTTCTATTTCCCCTGACGTAAATGGCAACACTGAGTGATGTCTGCCAGTTGTGGTTTCAATTACTGAAACACAGTGGTTATGGACTTTCTAAATATAGCTCTGCTTCATAATTGGACACAAAGGTGATACTTTGGTAGTTGGCATAAATTTGCATGTGATTGTTTCTTTTGTAGGTGCAGACACAGGGAAATGGGATGGATGTGTTGATACACTTCGAGGCTCTTGTATACTCACAAGATTTTTATCAGAAAGTTAGCCACTGATCCACAAAGCACAGCATCACGTGTGCTGCTGTTGTGCTCTGACTTTTTCAGGCCAGCATTAGCATCGCTATATGCTTCATAAAAACATTTTCTTTCATTCTTCTGCACCTGCATTTGCCAGGGCCAGTGGCAATAGAATTTAGGCCGACCTGTCCATTCTTGCAAACTTGATATTTTAAAAACATTTGAGACAAGTTTTTCAAACTTTGTTCAGGTGTGTATTCTGACTAACAGAAGTAGAGATAAAATTATGGAGGCCAAAGATCAACCTCACATGTCTATACTATTCCCCTGCTGAAGAATCTTGAGAGAAAAAAATGATTACCTTCAACATTGAAAACCTTCATATTTTGCAATAAAGTCCAGGCTAATTTAGGGATAAAGTGATTCAGTTCAGAAAGTCGCATGTCAAAGGTTGAGGCCATCGTCATTGAAGTCATCCCTGGCTTGCAATGTGATATCTAAAGAAAACATTAAGACAACATCTTCATAGGTTGTAGAGACTACAATTCTGACTTAATGAGCAAAATAAATCTGCAAGTCAAGGTCATCGAGTTGATTATTCATCCTGCTTGTAAATGTGATTTTTCAAGCTAATTTTGGCGGGATTTTCTGCCAAAATGTGTACTCTGACCGAATGATAAACTGGCTTCTTTTGTAGGTTAAAATTCAAGTTTACAGTTAACAGCCTCTTTTCCATCTGTCACTTGCAAACTTAAATGCTCAAAAATATGTGACAATATTTAACAAAGTTACAAAACCGCCTACTCTACTGTCTAATACACAGGAGTGCATTCTAAAAAGCAAAGTACTAAAACTTTTTTTTTTTGGTCAAATTTGGCCCAAACAGTCTTAGATTTATGGGTGAAAAAATTTAATTTTGGAAGTCACAAGTCAATGGAACCTTACAAACAGTTGATATTTATTTCAATGTTTTCTACACCCTACTTATCAAGTCAGATGTTTTATCCCCAACACAGCATGCCTGTACATCATTGGAAACAAATGTATATGATAATAATTCCAATAACTGTATGGTATGGGAAACAGAGGTTTACAAAGTGCTTTGAAAAACAGACAGGAAGACCAAACAAAGCAAAAGAGCTGAAGAAAGAAAGTAAACAACAAAAAGCGTGATTCAAAATCCTTACAGACAATCACAAAATAATAATATACCCAAGCATCATAAGAGCCTAAGAGGAGGGCATTAGCTCAGTGTTTTGTCCCACAGGTCAGCAGTGCTCATGGAAAGGAGAAATTTCACAGATCACAAGAAAACCTAAAAACAATAACTTGGGAAACATTTCCGACCCAGTCACCCAACTTAAAAAACAGGAGGTCCCCAACTCATGGAAGTCAGAAACTAAAAAACAAACACAAACACACAAACGCACATCAGCGCAGTATCTTTCAAACAACTAACCAATTAGGGATGAAGGATACTAGGTCTTTGCCAATATTTATCAAATCATAATCTATGAGAGCAATACCATTTTCATTGGTCAACAGAATGCAAACTCCACATAGCACAAATGAACATGTTCCCTACACTGTGGCTCTTTATGTAAGAAACAGATGCAAAACAAGAAAACATGTTTGTTTTCATTCCTTTAAAATGATACTTTAGATTTTTGTCCTTTAGGCATTCAGTGAAAATAAGATGAAATTGTATGCTGTATCTATACCTTCTGCCTGTATATCAGTCTTTACAAGGGAAATATCAGGTTGATATGTTTAGTTGTTACATTGCCTGAAATATCATCAAAAATATTAATATCTGCTGAAACTTTTTAAGCTTTTATCTACCAAGACTAATGTTATACTGATAATATTGTGCACCCCAAACATAAACAAATAAACTGCAAACAAATATACATTTAAGCTGTGGTTTACCAACTGTGTTTCACAAAAAGCCATACAACCACACAACAGAAGATATAACAGTGCATTTGTCTCCAAACACAAACAGACTCTAAATATTTTTTTGATGTACTGAGCCTTTCTAACAATTACACTGAATCTTAAACTCTTTATCCCGCAAATAAGCATGGCGTACAACCTGAATCATCCATCAATGACACTACTTATATTTTGTTGCAGGACAACTGATCCATCCATCTCTCTGTTTGTCACCCAATTAAAGCTTTTTGGCCATGATGAAATGAACCAATTAAGCAGCACACTTTTGCTTGGGCAGAGATGCATCACTTAATGGGGGAGATACACTCACAAGAATGCCATGTCCTCTCCACCTCATTATCATGCAGCTATTAGCCATCACTCATATCATCTAGGGCTCACACTCACACCAGGCAAATGGGATTTCATTCATGCACCAACACTTGAGTGAATGCAGCACAACAGAAAGACAATACACTGGCTCTTGCAGATTGTTCTAACATAAAATTCAACACTGATATTCAAATTAGCAGATACAAGATAAGAGAAACACTCTCTACTTAATCCCTCACCAAAACACAAGAATAAGAATGTAATTTATTTTCTCCAATAGCTTCTGAAATCTGACACTACTTATAATTATTTAAAGATCCAGTCTTAAAAATCAAGGATATTTCAATGGTTGTCTAAGTGTTGGTGAGGATTCAGACTTGAGGCTGGGTAAATTGTCCAGTGTTGATTTCACTGTCATCAACACAAGGCAAAAGCATAAAACACTGATCATTAACCTAAGAAAAACACTGACCTATCATAGCCATATAAATAATTTCTCCATGTGGAAAAGTATTTACACCCAAATGAATTCTAATTTAGTATATAGTATTAAAGTCTACAGCAGCTAAGTCCTGATGCAATTCTACTGCATCTTTGTGATGTCTTTTTGGTAAGATTTCTCAAAGAAAAAAAACTCTACACATGGCATTATGTAATGGACTATATTGTGCTTTTCTCGTGGTACTACTATCATCTCAAGTAGACCTACAGGTATGACATCTGGCCATAGTTTTGTTGTCTGTTTAAGGCCACTTGCTCTAAGTGCCAAACTTAGTCCAGAGCAGAGACTGTAGAATGAATGCAGAGTTGTTGACAACATGTTGCCACGTGGTGCTGAACTGACCAAATATCACAGAGTAGACTGATCAACGAACCAGAGCAGGCTCGGCCCATGTGAGGAAGGGGGCCTTAAAGTTGCAGAGACAGGACAGACTGAGGACACAGCTGGATTATGGGTACTCAGAGTTTGAGCACTGGCAAATTTTTTGTTGCACTTACAATTGTGAACATACCCAAGTCATCTAAAATGTAATAGAACCACCTGAGTAAATTCAAAATATCTGCTCCATAAAGTGACAAACATATTTCCCTTTGAACAAAAGAAGCAAGAAAATGTGTTTTAATAGCTTTACTTCAACTCTCTAAAACTTTGAGACCCTCTTGTATAAAGTTAGCACCAATAGAGTCTAAAAAGGCAAACTTATCTCAAATAGGTAAATAAAAACGGAGGTAATCCAAGGTCGCACTGTTGAATAAGAGGTTTTCAATGCGACGTATTAACAGTGCATTCACCCTAACATAATGACAGGGGGCTGGCAATGAATGAGTATGGAAATATTGCTGCACATCAGATGGCCAATAATTTGGCCAGCAGATAATGTGGGTTCAGTCTCAGCTCTAACAGCTTTGCCCATGTCAGCTGATATGCATGAATAGAAAATGTCTTCCGATGTAAGATGAAACTCATCTCCTCTGTTTTTGAAAGGGGGGAAAGAGCCAGAGAGAGAGAGAGACTTCATTTTCCTACCCTTCAATTTCCTCCTGACACGCTCAGCCATCTCTGATTTCCACCTCTGCAACTGATCACTTTGAAATCTTTCTTTTTATATATTTATTCATTTCTTTATACACCTATAAAAGTCTTCTTCTTCATCATTATTGTGCTAAATATGTCTTAATAGCTGTATCACCACCCTAACAATAGCGTTAAAATCGTATTACAAGTAACAGTTTGCCGTTGATAATGTAATTGAGAACTTCAAGTAATTACACCTTTAACAAAGTAGCTAATAATACTGATTTAAATTCAAGACAGGTGCTTCTAATAATCATCTATTATATTAGGGTTGTAGAGTTACGACTTGTGATAACTTCACATGTCTGGATTCTGGGAAATCCTCAACACATGTTAATAAAACACCTCAAACAGCGATAGAGTAACAGAGACGGGGGATATGACAGGATTTACATTATCTCTGCTTTTCTATGTTCAGTAGAATGCTGCAACTGCATTTAACCATTTTCTTGTATTCCAAATTAATATTAGTAATTTCACATGTATGTTAAATCTTTATCATCTCTGATTTTATCCCTAAAATAAGCCTTTAAAAATAAAACTCTGAATAACACAACATAAGTCTCTGCATCCTGTTCCAAGTACATTTTCACTTTCTTTGTAGAACAAACTCTCAGCAAAACATTTCCAAAGTGGAGTTAAAATATCTTTACTTTTCTTCTATTGGGAATTTTGTAGTGTAGTTAATTGATTATAATTTAATACATATCTGTGGTCGAAATCTGATAAACTCCTAGTAAGCCATTAACATCTATCTTTATGTGCAGTCACTTCCTGCTGTCGTTGTCTCTCAAGGCTCCTCCCTCTTCCTGCTCCATAAGTTCTGATTGGATCGTCCAGATATGGGCCACTTACAGCCGTTGTAGATTGGAGTTTGACAAGATGTATCTGCCTTATTAGAAACACTGAATCAGGACTAATGGCATTCTGAACATAATCAAAACTCCAATTTCTGTATCCTGAATAGGGATGGGAATGGAAAACCAATTCCACTTGAAAACAGATTTTCCCCTTAAGGAACCGAGATCATTAGTCCTTTTGATAATCAATTCTTTCAGCATTGTCTTCCACTTTATTTTTTGCTGATTCACCATTCTGACCATCCTGCTTATAGCTAAACAGTCAAAGAGAAACATGCAGGACTTCAGGGGTCAACTTCAGCTTTGACAAAAAGATTGACCTCTGTGTAACAACTGCTTTGCTGCTTGTGCCTCATTCTACAACAAAGTGCCAATGTTTAAAGCAAAGATGACTAAACAAAAAAACAAATCTGTTTTATGACAGAGGTAAAACCAGCGACAGTACTGGCACTGGTTTTTCTCCTAGCTCATCAGTTACTTCACAGTTCTTAAATGAAAAAGTGCAGGTATTCGCCAATGCCAAAATACCCTCACTCTTTGGAGTTACAAAAATCTAGATCCAGGATTAAGCCCATGCTACATTTTTCCAACAAGTTTCATGAATAAAAGTATCTTCTGTACTCCCTCCACTTACACGAATGGCTTCAAAAACCCTCCTCAGTAGAGGCTGATATTTTAATAATGTACATTCTAAATCTCATATTGCAACCTTTTACATTTGTTTACTCACCGCCTTGACCACATAAGCATTACATTATCCATAAAATGCATGCTAGACTCCATAAATATTTTATCAGTGAGGGATGATTCATGGCCTTATGATTCAGAGTGTGCTGCAAAGTGTCTTTTTTCAGATGAAAAAGAAATCCTTTCTCTGTGGGTTTTCTTTCTTATTTTTTTGTTCAGAACAGAAAAGACCACTGGAAGAGCTAAGAAGTTCCAACAGATGTATGATGCAGAGCATGTCACAGTGAGTTTAATCTTTATAGAGTTTAATACAGCGCACTCCCTAAAAATGTGCCATCCAGATCAAAGTATTACATTTTTTTTCCTAAAAAAATTAAAGGGTGCTGCTCTTTGCACTTGTTCTGAGTTTCCTGGAGTCAAGCCATGCCATCATGATGCTGTTTAAGACCATTTGATTCTCAGCAAAGAAAAATTAAAGAGTCTTATTTGAACCATGTAGCATTGATCCTTTTCACGTGGGACCCCGTGGCTTTGTCCCATTAATGCTTTTGGCATGTTTTGCAGGACACATGAAAAAAATATTGATTTTTCTCAACCAGTCCCTCTAATTGAGTATCCTGAGTTTCCCGAACTTGACTTTGACTGTCTCTCTCTCTATTGTTGTCTGTGGTTGGTGGTTTGTTTGTGATATGCTGCCAAATGAAGGGTGGATACTCCTCAGTGAATTTTAAATCCTGTCTAATGGAAATTTGCCTGCATTTAGCAAAACAGTCTAAGATTAAGAAAACGGAAAAATGTCAAAATTTGTCTTAAGTTATTCAACATAGGATCACAGGGTCAGGAAACAAAGGATGTTAGGATGGCTTGTTCAACCTGGTTAGAACAAGTAGCTCCATCAATCTACAACCCTCATTCCACCTTAAAAACTACATGTCTAACTGAATATGGACACCCAGTGCTTCAGTTTCAGTGGCAAATTTAACTGGCACAGCCCACACACAACTTTCTTCCATTTGTCTCGATCAAAATACAGCCAAACCCCTATGCTCTGATAAAATGCTTTTCAACTGACCCTTTCTGTTTATTGTACTTTGCTATTTTGGGGAGCATTATGGCTGGAAAACAATGTGATAAATCAAAGCTACAATGACTATTTGTTATGTGTGGCAGCTTTACAGTGAAGATGGAGTGTTTGACCAAAAGTGCAGTTTAACCTGATCAAAAATGATCAAGAATTAGCCTGTACAGCCTGACGCTGGGGTAAGGAAATTATAAAATAAAATAAATACATTTAAACCCTCTGGTGTTTCTCTGTGAGATCCAACACCTTCATCTACCTTTTGGATACATTATTGTCAAGTCTATACTAAAGTGCCACAATGGCAGGCACATGATCACTTTAAGCAAAGCAACTATCAGACCTCCTCCAGCTTATTTATGATAAGCATTTATCAAACAGTGAAACAAGGATCAACAGCCCTGTACATTTCATCAATGCTCCACACGTTACTTTTACTACAAATACAATTCTCTATTACTCCAGCTTATTTCAGTTAGCAATTCAGGGATAGCTTTGGATTTTTGAAGTGCGATTGTTTGAGGTACTAGCCTGGAAGTTAGCCACAGTAACAGAGATCAGCTCTGCACCTGTACAGAAATAGTCAGAAGGCAGCTAGAGCTACATATTGGTGGAAACGGGTCCAGCCTCTCCTCATGATTTAGAGTTTTGGGTGAAAACAAGCAACAAAAATAGTGTAGGGTGAAAGCATGCTTTATCTAATATCTTGTAAACAATTTACATTTCCATTAATAAGCTGCTTTGACTTTTGGCTCTGCTTCAGAGCTGCAGTTTATTTTGGACACTCCGTAACAGTAGTGTGCACTGGAATCCACACAGAGAAAAATACTGTATATGGAGAGGATTAGGGTCAAACAGGATGCCAGCAGCTTTTATAAATGCCTCTGTAAGCTGCAGCTCTCATCATGCAGAGTCTCCTTGTAGTTAAGATCATCGTACATATACAGTGAAATTAAATACCGGTATTTATTGAAGTACATATTTACATATACTGTATCAAAGACATGGTACTCCTGATCGGTTTACTTGATGATAGTATCCTGTATGTTAGTTTTCAAGGACATTAACTGAGTTTGAATAACTCACTCCTTAAAAATTACAATGCATAGTCAACAGGATAATAGTGTTATATGTGTACTCAGAATTTACATTGAGATCATAGATACAGCTGGTGAATGGACACCACAGGCTGTAGTGCCAAAAACAAATGGCTTTAAGTAAGTTATTGTTCAAAAGTAAGATACTCGATGCTGTTTCTGGGGCTTGTTTCACCCATGTCCAGCCATGTTTAGATCCAGCTGCAGACTATTTAAGTACAGACACATTTTTCATACAATCAAAAACCACCCCTTTAATGCTGTTCCTTCAGGGTAAAATTAGTGCAGGCATGGTGCACTATGTTTGGTTTTCGCTGACAAATTTGCAGCATGAAAAGGATCAAGAATTGTTCTGGCATTACCTTGCTTTTCAAAAATCCATTTGAGATCCTTCAAATCTTTTCAGGATCCGTGCCAAACCAGTGTGAAACAAAACAGTTAACTAGGAGAAACAAATCACCTTAGATGTTTCCCTTATCTATTTGTCTGCCTTAATATGTGTCACAGCCTTTAAAAAAACAAAAAATCTAACAATTTACCTTCTTTTCTCTGTGCCTTTATGGTGTGAAAATAGTCCCTCTCTCCCTCAGCGATTGGCGCCTGCAAGCCTGAGATTAGCCGTCACTGCCCCTCCTTACTCCTTGTATCTGACCCTCTGGACGTTCTGTAGCTGCAGGGGGTCAAAGCCTCTGTAGAACCTGCCAATATGAGAATACAACAAAGGAAGAAGGGCGCATCAGAGAAGATTTCACTGATTCATCATCATTACAAAAACAGACATCTCAGCAGGTGAAACTCTTAAATAATCCTAAGATCTGAACTTAAACTACCTTTTTCCATGGCTGAATTAATTTTCATAAAAGAGAAAATCCAAATTTTCCTTACAAAGATGAATTCTTCCACACATTTATGATTAAAATGTATGTTTTTTATCTACTTCAGAGCTGACACTTGTTCAATCAGAATAAAAACTCCCCCATAGCCCTCTCCATTTGCTCCTTCCTTTCTCTCATATCTCTTTCGGCTCAGGCCACATGCAGCTCAGAGGGCTCTCTTGTCGACGCTCCTTTCCTCTTTTTTTTTTCCCTCTTCCCTCTACACAAAATGAATGGTCACATGCCTTGTAGCTCTTGTTCCCTTTTCCCACCAGATGGCAGGTTGGAGACAGACACTTCACAGTGTGTGCAGGGCAATGTGCTCATCAATCCATCAGGCTTGTTTCAATGTTAATGGGAGAAGTATCGCTTAATTTGTCTCTGATGAGGACACACTTAAAACGCTGACATTGTCGTCTCATTACATCATCCAAGAGCAGTCGCCCCGGGTCAGAGAATAATGCACCCTGAAAATAATTCATGAAATGATCTTATTTTTGGCAATCAATCATTATGGGAATTAAACATATTTTTTAATGATGGGGCTGAAGTTAAGCGGGGAAGCTGATATTACTTAATAACACACTGTGATACATGTTATGCCCCAGTCACACATTCCCTTTCTCATGGCGATTGTGCGCGATTGTCATAATCCTGATAAAACATGCTTTGGTCGTGGTGCATGCGCTACTTGGTCTGGATCAGCCTTGTACAGTCGTGGATGAACGGCGGAGAACGTGGAAGGGTCCCGACAGTTTTGAACTGTTCAAAACTGTCGAGGAGAATCGCCGCTCTCAGTATAGCGGGATGGAAGCCTAATGCAATCCTAAGGTGAATGGTATTAGCGTGGCATGTACGGAGCTCAATCGGGCTGATCGTGGCTCAATCCTGAAAGCTTTATGAGGATGACTGACAAGGATGTATCCGTTTGTGCCCCGACTGTGTCCTGTTCAAGATGGCGCAAGCGACGGGGCTCAGTCGGGGCTTACGTGACGCGAACTGAGCTCCAGCGGGGCCGACATCGTGTCAGCGGGATGAAAATTCAAGAAATCCTCGTCATATCGCTGTATTAACTTAACTGGAGCGGGACGAACTCCCCTGAAGCGCAGTAGCAGCGCTGTAGAAGCGCTACTGACGGTGTATTTACGGGGTGTGTCCAGGGGTGAGACAGTCTTTTCATCCCGTATCATAGCGATCACACCAGCCTCCTCAATCCTGTACAGTCGTGCACAATCGCCATGAGAAACGGGAATGTGTGACTTAGGCATTAGGAGTATATACGTTAGGGTGGTGATATTTACAAATGGTATAGCTTTCTTTTTACTTTATTTGTAGCTTATTTGTGGTTTTCTCCCAGCCAAAGTAAGGATTAGAACAGTGTTTTACTTTTATTTGGTTTAAGTCCTGCAAATGCATCATCCCAAGACTGATCCTGAACCACAACACCACACAGACATTAAGTCCATTTTTCTCAGAAACAAGACAATCGATTTTCAGTCTCCGTTAATGTCAAAGGATCTGAGACAGTTGCTTGACCTTTTTATGCTCATGCTGAGTAAGATGTCTGAAAGGAAGGATTTCTAATATGAGATCTAAAGATGCCAGATAGAAAAATACTGAAAAATTAAATAAGCAATAAAAACAGGTAGGCTTCTGTTTCATTTCAGGGGCTTGAACTTTGCACAGTGACCAAGAACAGTATGTAAAATATATTTCAAGGGTCTTTTCAAACCACTGGGTTTCACAGTGTTATGAGCGTTATATAAGAACTGGATGTTTACAGCTTGTGGAGTTTTCCACCGGTATGAGCAGATTTGAACATGTTGCCCCTGAGAGACGAGAAAATGCTTCCTTTTAATGTAGACTAAGGAAAGGTTTCCAGCCCTGGTTGCTACTTAAATGCTCCGACCATGTTTCAAATCCTGGAAATATCAGCCCCTATCAGCATTTAAACCAAATCCAGTATGTGTTATCCATACAAACTATACACACATTCATCATGCCTTCTTTTTTACAGGCTTGAAGGCTTTTCAAATCTGAATATATGGCCGAGTCCTATCAGAGAACAGCTGAACTAATACTCTTTTGTCAAAGTCCTATTACAGTGTCATTGAGGAAAAAAGGCCTTTGTAAAACCTCTGACCTCTACAAGAAGCGGTGAAAAGGAGACATATTGCATAATGTCATTTCCACATGCATGACACATGCATACATACTGCTATGAATGAATAGAACTCATCGACTATTCATGCAGCAGGGTGAAAATATGACCTTGAAAGCAGCAATGTTTCAACTCTACATTTTCAAATCATTTTTCCATTTCACCTTTCACTTCGACTCCACATGGAAACACAACATGCATATTTTTGTATATGTGGGGGTATTAATTATAATAACATAGTAGAAAATAAAACGTAACCCCACACATATTCATACATTGTGTCCTATGGGGATAATCGATTTGTTTTTCTGCTTTTGTTTACTATGCTCCCACATATAGCCCTCATGAATAGAAAAGCCATGATTGTTTTTCTGAGGCATTTCCGAGCATATCAATCACAGCACCAAAACAGGGTAATTAAAATGCCTTCTTCTCCTCGGAGACACAAATGTATGCATTTTGACGGATGATTCAGAGCCTGAAGTATCGCCGAGGAGCACACCTGCAGCTGGTTGTGATTCAGTCGTTTGCTCAAGGGCATTTCATAAAAGATGGCTATATTTTGGATCAAACCTGTGACATTTCCAATCAGGACACGGTTCTGCTTAGCACCCAGCCATACCTGCTGCCCCAGTGTGATTAATCAAAAATATATGACACATACAGGTTATTCAATTATCTCTCCTGCCAGGAGGATGGGGGAAGTTTCCTGGACCCCTATGGCTGAGAAGTTCTTGCTTCAAGGATTCAAATACAACCAGAATTGCAGTAAAATAGGGCAGCACAACAGCTGGTTTTTCTCACTGGAGATCTGAATAAATGTTTGATGACGGTATAGTATCTGGGATAACACATGCACACAAATACTTTGGCTGTATTGCAGGGTTTTTGCCATCACAATGGCTATTGTGCAAAGCAAACAAAGATGCATAAACAGCTGAACATCTCTTGGTAGAGCTGGTGTGGTCTGTAAACAGCTTTGAAAGGGTTGCATGATGTATGGTGCTAAATCAGATGCCAGTGCATCTGGACTCAAACATCTGGAAATGATTCAGTTAAAATTGGACAAGTTGAATAAACATAAACTTGTGCATTTAGTGGTTGGTAAAGCGAAAGGTGGCCACTGTGTTTGGTGTTTTGAATGAATGGAAATGCAGATTTCTGAGGGAGGAGACCTCTACCAAGCACAGTAGCATATGGGGCTTGATGGATTTCAATTTAGAGAATGCTACAGCCCCAAGAAACCTTTGTAAAAGAAAAGAGAAGTTGACCTCTGCTGAAAATGGGCCTATAATTCCCCAGTAAAAGTACCCCAAGTTGTACCCCAATTTCCTGCATAAATGAGTTACAGAACTTTTAAATGTAATCTTTTAAGCTCTGCTGATTTCTTTCAAATGGCTGTTTTTTTTCTAAAGGGAAGGGTGCTACAATTCTAATGATTATCAACAGCTTAATCTCATACCTAAGTGGGTATAAAATTAACAAATGTATTGATCGCAACTTTAATCATGGCCAAATTCTTCCCCCATTCATTGCCTGGTGTAAGGGTGGGAAAATAGGAGGGTTGTAAGACAGATGACAAAGCTTAATGCTTGTGAAAAAAGATTTTAGAGTGAGAGCAACAAACAGAATTGCTTATTGGGAGTTAGATAATTTATTTGAAATGTGGTTGCTGGTTTGAATTCCATGTCCATCACGGCCTTTCTGTGTGGAGTTTGCATGTTCTCTCAGAGCATACATAGGCTTACTCAGGGCACTCTAGCTTCCTCCCACAGACCAAAAGCATTCTTCTTTTGTTTACTTGTGGCTCTAACTTGCCTTTTGGTATAAGTGGGGCAGTGAATGGTCATCTGTCTCTCTATGTGACCTTAAAGGATAAGTTTGGTTCCTGCAGCTTTTACATTGTTTATAGAATGAAGAACAACAATATACTGACCCAGAAAGCTTTCCTGATGCAAACGGTGCTTCGGGAGATATTTAGATCCAAAATCGAGCAGCGGACACCGATATAATGTTAGCCTGTAGGGCATGGATCGCCGCTCCTAAAAACGGCATTAATCGTCCAAAAGCTCATGTTTTTCACCAATATTCCATCATGATACGTTCCGGATGATCCACCATTGCAGTCTGTGTCACTCCACACAGCGCTGTGTGGCTGAACTGACGAGTTTGTTTACGTGCCCTTCGCGCATGCGCAGTTCGGCTCATTGTTTCAGGGGAAGACCAGCAGCTACAAATCGACTTTCTTCTTCCAGTTTTGTGCAAAATGGACGAATATCTATGGGATGACGATGTTGTGGAGGAGGACTTTGAATATGATGGACGTCCTTACAGTTTGGAGCCAGATTATACAGATAAGGAGCTCAGAGAAAGGAGGAAGCGATCGCAACGCTCCAGAGAGTACTGCGCATGCGTGAAGGGCATGTAAACAAGCTCGTCAGTTCAGAGGTTAGTACAGCCACACAGCGCTGTGTGGAGAGACACAGACCGCAATGGCGGACCATTCGGAGCAAATCATGATGGAATATTGGTGAAAAACATGAGTTTTTGAACGATTAATGCAGTTTTTAGGAGCGCCGATCCATGCCCTACAGGCTACCATTATATCGGTGTCCGCTGCTCGATTTTGGATCTAAATATCTCCCGAAGCACCGTTTGCATCAGGAAAGCCTTCTGGGTGAGTATATTGTTGTTCCTCATTCTATAAACAATGTAAAAGCTGCAGGAACCAAACTTTTCCTTTAAGAGGGCTAATCTTGATAGATAATGGAGGGATGACATAATGGAGGAACAACATCTATGTATCTAATTTTGGCTAAAGATTGTTTTCATGTGTTGTAAAAATCAATGTCAGGCAGGACACTCTTGAGCTTCAGCTCAAATCGGCACTCAGGATGAGATTTGGGTCCATATCCCCATATCCTAGTCCATCAGGTCCGTTGAATAATAAATGATAAAGTACATGTTAACTGTACACAATGGTGGAGTCAATGTTCAACAGTCTTTAAAAGATGGAAATTGTATTCTGTAGTAGCATAAGGTCATATAATACACAGACATTTATTCTTTACTAATCTTCAAACACTTTCCCATGTGTGTCATTAATTATGATTCCTGAAATGTTTTACAATCTTCATTGTTATTTTGTTTGTAAAACTTACAAGTGTTTGGTCCTCAGCCAAAAAAAATAAGCAGAAAATCATCTGGCAGCACTCTAAAGGTGCGTTCACACCGCAAGCGACCCAGCTACCAAAGTCGCGTCGCCCACTGAGGTAGCGTCGCGCGTCCATAAATAGCCTACCTGTTTGGTCGCCTGGCGTCGGTCGGTGACGTCAAGTCCGCTTGAGTTTTACCGCGATCATATCATACATCTCATAATAGGATGTATAAGCGGACATTATTCCAGCTGTGTCCTTTTCACTCACTTATCAGACACAAAACTCTGCAGCTGATGATGCAGCAGCATCCTCTGCGAGTTTACTGCGGTCCGTCTGCAAATGTCCTCACTGAGATTAGTTCCGCCTACGCGGAAGTCATCCGCCCTGTAGTCCGGATGAATAACAGCACCGTCACACGTACACACACTGCTGATTGGCTGATGGTGCACAGCCACGCACGACATCGCCTGAATAGATCAACCTTTTGTTAACTTTGACATCGCGCGACCAGTGAAGTGGTCGTCTTGTCGCCAGCTGTCGCGTCGCGGGAGGGTTAGCCCCGCCCCATCGCGGCTGTACTTTGACTTTGAATGGAGAGTGATCGCCGAGGTAGTACAAGTAGCGTCCGGTGTGAACGCACCTTAAGACAGACCTATTTTACTTTTCTGCACAATTGAAACTGTAACCACAGTTAAGTTTTACTCTCCATTTACATACACTGACTTACACTGTCATCATAAGAAGAGACTTAATATAAATAATATAAATGTAATAATAAAGAGATCATGGTTTTACTGACTAGCCTCTGAAATTTAAGACTTTACATTTTAACATCCATCATACTGCATCAAAACAACCCACCCGCTGTGTACATCTGAACACCAGGGTGTAACATCAGCAGCTCTTTGCAGTTCAAAGGGGATACCATTTTACTCTGAACAAGAGCAGAGCATAATTCGTCTGATGTTTATGATGAATGATCTCTAGCTCATGTTTGTAAGGAAATCATGACTTGATGACAAACTGTCACGGATACCAGATCAATCAAGCAACAAGTTAAACATCACCACCATGAGACAAATACATATCTGTGGATTTCATTATTTTTCAGGGGCTTTGTGGATCAGCTTGACTGCTACAACTGGATACAGGGGGCTGACAAGTGAGTAGTTTAATCTGATTTTGGCTACCTGGGACAAGCTTTCCTCACATAAAAGTCAATAAGCCTTTGGCTCAGTCTATCTGAACTGAGATATAAACTGCAGCATGAAAATTATAGGGTTTATATTGTGAGAAAAAAGGCTAAAAAGGACACTGGGATAACAACATCCCGATACAAGTCTTTGGATTAAAATCTTTCTAAAGTGATCATTTTCTGCTTTTTCAAGTTTTAAATGCATCTCAATGTTCCTCACAAGTTTCTCCTACATACATCATCAGGGCCTGTAACTCCCCTTACGAGCACCCCCTGCCTGATCAGCTGATTGCCCCTGAACAAACCTACCACTGTGATCTCCTACTGTTATTATATCAGTAGCTCAAGTCCATAGGCTCAGGTGGCAAACCCAGTATAGAACAGACCGTAAAGAAAATGCAGAGCTGGTAAAAATAGTGTTCAAGTGTGCTGAACTGACCAATTAAGAAAGACTGGACCAGTAAACTGATAATAAGAGACTGGGCCCACATGGAGAAGGAAATCTTGAAATGAGCTCCAACAGAGCATGAGACTGAATAGAAGAGAGGTGAATAAGAGGTGATCAGTGTGAGACAACTGGAAGGCTTTGTGAACACAGGTGTTTTAAACACACCCTAGCTGTCATCAAAATCAAAATACTGAAGTTTGATGAAGATGTAAAACCTGTAAACCTTTAATGCTGCGTTCACACAGCAAGCGACCCAGCTATCAAAATTGCGTCACCCGCTGATGTATCGTTGCGCGTCTATAAATACCTCATTTTGGTCACCGTTGCCGTCGGCCGTCGCTCGGTGACGTCACGTCTGCTTGAGTTTTACCGTGGTCATATCATATATCATATAATAGGATGTATAAGCGGACATTATCCCAGCTGTATCCTTTTCATTCGCTGATCAACCACAAAACACTGCAGCTGATGCCCTGCAGCAGCATTATCTGTGAGTTTCCTGCCGTAACTAATGTCCTCACTGACTAATGTTTCCCACACGGACATGGATTTTTACTCTGTAGTCCGTATGAATAGCCGTCTATCTAGGGTACCGTCAGACGTGCACACACCACTGATTGGCTGTGGCTGCACAGCCACGCAGGACATCGCCTGAAAAGATCAACTTTTTTTAACTTTGACATCGAGCGACAAGCTATGTGGTCGTGTGAAAAGCGGCTATCACATCGCGGGAGGGTTAGCCCCGCCCCATCGCAGCTGTACATTGACTTTGCATGGAGAGTGATTGCCGAGGTAGTACAAGTAGCAGTGTGAACGCAGCATAAGGCTGTGCACATAAAAGCGCATGATAACTAGCATGCTCAAATGAATCCTTGATAACTCCATCAATTTTAAAAGGAACCAAGCCCTTATTTCTTTGCTCAGGTCACCATCACTGTCTTGAAAAATTGGTCTGGCAATTGACTAATTGATTACTGGTTATCATTTGAGAATATTTGGTGTGTAAATGCTTCAAATCTGAGCCACTGACAGAGCCTGTTGGACACTCCCAACCATAATCAATTGTCCCTTGCGATGCCCTTGTATTTCTTTCACTGATACTTACGACGCATCACAAGGGTCAAACTGATGAGCATCAGAGAAGAAAAAATATGTAAAAAGCAGCAGTTTTTGTCCTGTAATGATCCGAAAGTTGCATCTCTTTCTTGTTTAAAATCTTTAAAACAAAGGCTCAACATTAACTCTGTTCATTAATTGTTACGAGATTGTGGTTCAACAGTTGAACAAATGAAAAGCCTACGGACGCTGCTCAAACATTTAAAAGGGGGAGTCTTTGCATTTAACTCATTGCTTTTCTGCATTTAAGTAAACACTGACTGTAAATAATGACAACTGCTGGTTATTGCTAGCATCATGAATATGTAATAATTCTGATATAACAGCCAGGGGAACTGTAGTTCTCACTCTCTGGCAGGTATCCATGCTATCCTGTGATGATTGATGCGGCTGACTGTGAACTGCCTCCATTGCCATTTAATGGTTTGTAATCAGAGATGTCGAGCTGCAACTTTATCATCTGCAGCAGCGAGGGAGCACCTTACCTGTTGTATTTCCCCCTCATTACTCATGCAAATATACATAATGATTACAAATGAATAGTGACACAATGCCTCCCAGTTAATTTGATGCAGAGGTGAAAACCATAATAGCCTCCTTTTTTTCTGATTGTCTTTACTGAAGAGAGTTCTGAGGAAGGATGGTTCATGCAAGGTGGGCTTCAAACTGCTGGGTACACGTACTGATTATTTGCAAAGAGGATTGAAAGCTGGTGGTGCTTTAAAGCAAATGTTTAACACTCTTGGAGGCAAGAAGACTTGTTATGAATGGGCTCACTGCTTGTTTTTCTTTGAGGTGAGGTCACAAGCCCAGACTGTTGCAGACCTCCTGTGTGGCACCACATGAGGCCCCGCAAGCTGAGTGCTAAAAGGAAAAAAATCTCCACTGGATCCATTCTTTCCTTGTACCACACTGCAAAGTGTTTTTAGCTCAAATGTAGCTCTTCTGATATATAATCATCCAAGCATCATTGGAAATGGCAGATGAAGTATCACTTATTTTTCCTGTAAGTGCTGAAATGTACATTCACCTGTGAAAAATGAGAAAATGACAAAATACTGTGAAATGAGGACTACAAATGGCAATTCTACCAAATCATAGCACATCTTGTCGAATCTGATGTTGAGCTAAAGAAAACTGAAATCTAGAATGACACAACAGCCATTACCTCTGCCTTAAGCTGCTTAATATATTCTTAGTCTGCTTCAGCTTTATAGTATAGAGGTGCATGGTTAGTACGGCCCAACCTATACAGATATTTTGAAGTCGATGCCGTTTCCAATATTTAGCAGAAAAAAACAAACAGATTACTGATTAATTGGCAGATTAATTTATAAAACATATGTAATATATATATATATTTTTTGATTGGTCCCAAAACACTCACAACAGTGAATATAAGAGTTACAGGCAGAACATTTTACTGTTTTAAAACACCTTGTCCCGAAGTATTTCCCTAAATATATCGTCAGTTTCGTAAACGACAGCTGCATCATTGGTCTGCAAAATGTTCTGCAGTGCCAGTGTGGGAAGCTGCTCCCGATGCCGAGCAGAGAGCCCCGTGGTCTCGCTGTGTCCAGCAGCATAAATGTGTGAGCGCTGAAAGTGACTTGGTATGATATACTTGCAGGCAAAAATGACTGCAAAAGTTTTCAGAGTTTTGCCTCATATTCTCCATCACCCATACATACTAAATCAGTACAGAGCTCAGAACTGCTACAACAATGCACGCCATCATCTTTGAAAACGTCATCATTCTGTGCTGCTTGGACATCGAACAGTGTTTACTGTTTTAAGAGAAATTAACAATATATTGATGTTGCATTGGCAAAACTCTGGCCATTGTTTAATACTTTAAAAAGGGCTTTAATCGGACAGCTGATAAATCGGTCGGGCCCAAATGGTTAGTCTATTAAATAATGAACAATTCTCACACTCCTTGACTGGTGCCACAGAACGATATCTGTTTACCATTTACAAAGCAAATGAGCAACTGCAAGCATTGAGCAAAAATACATTCAATAATATAAATAGATTGATTCTGTTGTCCTCTGTGTTGCCCCTCCTTTCAATGTCATTCTTCACTTATAACATGTGTTGGGATACAACTGTGGAGTCCGTCATGCTTGTCGGACAAGTCATGGCACAATTTTATGGCTCAGTCATCATCTAATCTGATATAGGGACCTAGCCTTGGAGTGCAGCTTGATCTGCATTATTTAATGTCTGTAATCAGCCAGATCCATTTCTCAACATCAAGTTGGAGTGATTGAGCTTGCTCTGCTCTGCAGAGATACTGCCCTATGACCGTCTGATGAGGAGAAAGAAGCAGGAGCCACAAGCATGACAACTGAAGGCCTGTCAACAATGGCTGTTTGTACAAAGTTGAGCATGGATGTTGCATGACATAGGGGAAATTTTGTCAGAGCTGAACCACATTCATTTTGTTTAAAGAAGGAACTGGAAACATTTCTTTATGAAAAAGACATTTCGTTCCTGTCCTGAGAGGAGTTTGAAACAGTTTGATTTCAGAACTGACTTTGTCATGAACTCTAGTCCTTGACAGCAACACCTGTCTACAACATTATCAAAATGATCAGATATGAATGTGATTGACTAAATGTCCAGTCACCTTCTGAGTATGTGTTAGAAAGATTCAGTCTTTCCCTAAACAATGTCGATGGACTTTTGCCAAGATGAACCAGTGACTACAAACTGTATATCCTATCCTAGAAATACTGAACTGTCTGGCATGGCAGGGGTGTCCAGAGGTTTAACAGCGAAGCCTGCATAGAGGGAAAAAAGTCAGAATGACCAGACCACTTTGATATTGTCATCTACACTGCATCCTAACAAGGCAAAAAGTCAATCATTCTGAAACATTTTGAGAAGCAGGGTAGGTTTCAAGTGGCTACTACTGGATGGGCCCCAGGACAAGATGAGAGCTAAAAGAAGCAGACTGTGCAGCAGAAAGTACGTGATGGCTGATCATTTTAGATTTCTGACTCAAAACAAGATCAAACTGCACAGAACTCCCAAACATGGTGTGTGTTGGGGCTTGGGGTGCAGATAAGCAATACTTTTTGTAAACCTGTGGAAAAGACAGCCAAGCAAATAAGGGCATTTATACTACTATAAAGGGCTGTGAAAAGGTCGACTTATTTCATCATTTAGGCACAAGCATCTGTTTCAATGTTTGTTGTATCTCCATAATATTTTTGGAACTGCTGCAGGACAACTAGTAGCAGGCCATAGGCCACAAATAACACACCTGACCATAGTTTTGACACCACTGCTCTGCATACTTGTCACTAACTGTTGTTCTGATGATGAACATGATACTCCCAACAAGAATTATCACAAAAGTCATTTTTATGGTGATTAATGCCTTCCTCATGACCTACACATATCAATGAATGAAATGCATCTTACAACTGTGCTAACCTGAAACACCAGATAGACCGTCATATTTATATTTCACTAGTCAAGGGAAACATCCCATAGAAAGTGTTTGAGGATGGGCACAACTTAAGGCAATAACAGACAATTCATCACAGGCAAATCTGATAATGTGGTTGATGGACAAAGTGCTGTGGTCTAAAGCACAAAACTTGAGCCACTTCATGGAGCAAACTCACACCAAAACATGTTGGAATTGGAGTGAAAATGTCCTTTCTTTTGACAATGCTATTGTGTTATGTTTTTTTTTTCCTTTAATAAAGAAATGTGGTCCAGATCTGACAGAAGTGCTATTATATCTGTTAACATCTACTCCAAACTCTGTAACCCTGCTTATAGCCTCCACCTTCCCCGGTTTACAGGAAGCTGATAGGGCCGTGCTGTTTTGGGTCAAGCACAACGGTTGTAGTGTAGAGCTTGGTAGGATGGATCGGACCGATCACAAAGATTTACCCAGTCGGATGAGGTGCTGTGCAGGATTACAACTCAGCAGGGGAGCAGTTAAACTTAAAACTACACAATTTCAGTTGGAAGCAAAACATTCTGAGAGCTGAACTGAACACAGAGAATATTTGAGCATCTCTCTGTGATCTCATGTTAAGACTCATAGTAGAGGAGTCACACTGCTTAAATGTGCATTTCTCTATGTAATCCATTGTAATTTCACGAAACTGTTATTAGACACAATTACTGCAAAACATCAACAAACTAAATTATGAATAAATGAAGGATTGATGGAATGTAAAACAAAGCCTGTATGGGCCAACTCTATTGCGATGTAAAGTGATTTGTCTTGCATTTTTATTTTTAGGCACTGTAAATATTCAAAGTAAACTGTCAACACATCATATGACTTTGACTACCAGTGCTTCATTAACCCATCACAAAGTATTTCCCCACCATATTTCTCCGGTAGAGCTTTTGTTTTTCTTAATCAGTTGACCATGATTCTTTGTGCTGAACTACTTTTACAAAATTTGGATTTCAAATCAGACCCTCGGCTCCATGGTCACACAGCTGCTAAAAAGAAAAAAAAAAAATCAAAGGGATCCATCACTGACCCCAATTTTCCAGGGCTACTTCATAATTCAGTTTGATCTGAATACATTTTCCCTGCCTTTCACAGCAAACCCCACAGAATTGCCACAGAATCACAGTCGGTGCTAATGAGAAGAGGAAGACAGAAACTCCTTCAAAGTCCTCTCCACACAATATAAAGGATGGTCGTCCCAGGCTATTTTCTTATGCTAATTTGACTTTAAGTGTGTGATGTACACAGAGAAGAAAGTTATTTTGACGCCAGCAAGATGACATCTTTCAAACAACTTTGCTGGTGAAGCTTAATGAAAGTCAGCTGAAATGCTTCATAAATTCTTGATGAGTAAATAAGCCATGCAGAGGTTGAAACAAGGGTTGGGCTTTATTTGGCTTAGCTCCCGTTGTATGGTCGGACTGCTTCACCTTTTGTTATTTACTGTATAAATTAACTCATGAATCATTCACACTGCATCTATGAAGGAGCAGGACCAACACATAAATAAATAATTTCACTATGCCAGGCCTTTAGGGTATGAGGACCCAGCAAATTTTGATTTTTTTTTTGGTCCTGTCCATCACTAAATCCTGAAACTGCCAGGCACTGCCGTCTTCAATCCTCCAGACGGACACACAAATTGGTGCATGCTTTCTTCTCTTTCTCTCCATCTCTCTGCATTTTGCCCAGAGCGAGTTGGATGCTAAAGGTGTACAGAAATGATCATTACTATCCAGCGACTTCTGCTTTCACTGCCATGGCAACTGATGGCAAAATGTGGCCGTGAGATGTGTTCCAGTAGCTGGCAAGCGCAGAAGCATGAGCCCTTCAAGGACTTGGAGTAAACAGACACATTTGCCCAATGAAGTGGAACTGATAGGTGCTCTATGTTCAGGGTTTATAACTCATTTCAAAGCACTCCCACAGTTTTTCTTTCACCTCTTTTTGGAAGCTCTTTGCCATTTTACAATTTCTGATTTAGGTGTCACTCTCTTCTGGAGGGGGATCTAAGCTCAAATTCCCATCAGACATAATTAGGTACTTTATCAGATATTAAGATACTTTCAGGACTACAGGGAATTTTGTGCTAGTTGTGAGTGGAAATACTTTTTATTACTTGTTGCCAACTAAAGTGAATGTTTCATAACTTACAGACTCAAGAGGGTTGTTGAAAGCATCACAGATACATTGACACTGACAACGTGCTTCTGCTTAAAAATAGGAGGACAAACAAAAACTTTCTTGACAGGCATTAAGATACTTACAGACAAGCAGGCACAAAAGGGCAGAAAGCAGTGGGAAGCCAGATTATTTCTGAGCAAACTACAATAGGAGAAACTCACATCAGAGGCATAAAGATGCAAAGTGGAGACAGGAAGCACAAAAATCTGGGAAAGAAAATCCAACTTTTACTTATGTCCTGGAGCATGAGACAGCAGAATATTATGTTGCTTCCCGCAGACAGCCCACTAAAAAACTGAACACAGCTATTATATCACTATAATGAAGGTGAGAAAGAATTGTGTGTGACAACATGTGATAGAGCTGTGCAATAAAATCAGTATGTTTAAGGAAAATGACCACGTAACCAGCCTTGAAGGGACCGTATTGTCCGTAGAAACAAATGTTTAATCTAACTTAACCCTAAGAAATACAGTTGTGATGAATAATGTGTTGGCAAATAGTGTCAACATTTAGCAATGTTTCATTTTTTGTTTTTTGTTTTCCCCAGATTATCCAATCCAGAAGCAGAAAGACAGATCAACCTGCTGGTTTGCGTGCCTGTCAGAGGTTATCCTTGTTGAGGCATGAGTTGGTTATTACTGTAATTCTGCAACAATTCTTTTTTTTGTTATTTCTACATCACACAACATTTAGACATTTAGCAGCTGACCAAGTATTCTCAGGTATCAGAGATATTGTTTTATTGTCAAATTATTAGAGGATCTGGAAATACGTGAAAAGATTTTTCTCACTCTGTTTGTCCTGTTAGATTTATGAAGAGCTATGCAGCAACGATCACTTCCATTTTTTCTAGTTTTAAAACAATTCCATTCATGTACAGCAGTTCCACACGGTTGTTACATATTTATGTTACAAACGCTAGCCAGAGAGGTGAATAAGGAAAAACAGACAAAGACGGGCTTTCAGAGTTTTAAATACAGTGGTATGGTGGCAAAAAGTCAACCTCACGGTTACAGTGCCAGTCAAAGGGTTAAGGATGATTGGATGATATTTTGTATATACAAGAAGGAGTTTGCTGTGAACTCAAATGATTTTACAAAACCTTAACCTTTAAATAGACCAGGAGTGTTCTGAGAGGACAATGATCCACCAAGGCATTTCTGACATTCTTAGCCAATTTATCATCGAAAATGTGGTCAACCAGTCGAACCTAAAGTGTTAGGAAATGCTTCAAAATTCCACTTGGATCACCTCCAAAACCAAATATTTTTTCCTTCTATCATGAACAACATTCCCTGAGATTTCATCAGAATCCACTGAGAAGTTTTTGAGTGGTCCTGCTCACATACAGACACAGATATGAAAACAGAAATGACCAGACTCCAGCAAAAACACAACCCACTTTGGTGGAGGTAATGAGCTTCTACAGCTCTTTATAAATGGCAAGACAAAGTTATATTTGTCCATAGTGATCCTCAGACAAGTGCAGGGATGAAACAGACTGTTTAAATTAGCAGGCTAGTATATACTAACAACCTTGCTATGCAGATGGACCTGTCTGATTCAGTGTCTAATCAAGCAGCTTCATCTTGCCGAGCTCCAATCTACAATAATTGGCTCGAAGTCAGATGGTTCAATCAGAGTCCTTTGGAACTGGAAGAGGTGGGAGCTAGGAGATGACAGCAGGAAGTGACTACTTTGACAGAGATTAGCATACATGCTAACAGCTTTAATTGCAGTTTGATCAGATTTTGACTTCATTACTCTATCAAATAAAAAGGAAATACCAACACAACAAACTTCTCTACAACAAGAACACTTTGCTCAACTCTAAGGGATGGTTTTACAAAATGGTTCATGCAGCAGAGTTCTTCACTGCTGCAGCAGAACTCAGCAAACTGTATTATCCGACTGGTCTGAAATAAATGTCATCATCCAATGACCTGCCAGAAAATTTGTGTATGGATCTGCGCATTCCCAAACACTCTCTGTGGACTTTTTCTCAGCTGGTCTAGCAAATGTGTGGACGACCCATCTGGTGTGTCAGGTCAATATGCAAAGTTTTCACTGGTGTTGGGCACAAACCTCTTACTTCCATGTTTTTTATGATTTTCATTTTTTTTCACATAAAACAGTACAAATTAACACCTTCTATATTGAATAGTGGGTTTTAGAAACAAGACAAAAAATGTGTGTAGTCATGACAATGCAAGTTAATTCATTCATGGGGTGTGTTTTTTTTTGTTTTTTGGCATTTTGTGAAAAGCAGCAAATTTGGAGGTAAGTGGTTTGAGACCGACCTGAGTAACTCCACGCTAGATATTACTGAAATGCACATGTTTTGTTTTTTTTGTTTGTGTTTTTGTTTTTGTTTTTTTCTAGTTACCGTGGCCAGTCAGATGGTATATGCTTAATAAAAAGCCAGTATTTTTTTGCAGGCTGCTTTTGAAGGACATCATATATGATATACGTTAAAAAATGTAAAGTAGAAAATACATTTGTATAAATTATCATTAAGTACATGAAAACTGATGATATTAGTTCACAACAGCATCAGATTATTTTGAAACTGGTTTAACAATATTGTATTAAGAGCCAAAATATACAAAATGAGGAAAACAGTTGATGCAGAAATCAGCTCGTTAAACTGGGGGGTGGGTGGTTCACAGGATTCCATGTGTACCTCGGCGTGTAGTATTCACATAGAAAAGCAGGGTCATTATTAATTGACTATTTTTATATCAGTGAAGTCATGCCTCATGAGACAGAATGTGATGAACAGTTTATTGAATTTGAAGCGTTCAGCTAAAACTGGATGTGTTTCAAGGCAACATGAAGACTGTATTTTCCATCCCTCAGCATTTAATAGGATTTCGCCAAAAGCATGTCGCCTGTCATCTGTGTACGGACTGTGTGATGAGTTATTTTGACATGTTGAGGCATGCTGCATGACAGAAATGCCAGGCCAGTGAACCCGACGAGTTCTTGATGGCATGACTGACAGGGAATGCTGACATGAGATTGCATATGGGAATAGAAAATAGATTAACAGTTACGTCAATAAGACACAAAATAATCTTAAACCCAAGTTTCATGTCTTTTAATTGAACAAAAAATAGAGTTTTTGTTAATTGCAATAATTAATTGGGTCACTTTTTTCTCCTGTCCACATCTTGAAGGGTGATTAATTCAACTTGATGACTTTTTAAAAGGTGAAACGAGCATGGGCTTCCCCCTGAAGGTGGAGGTCTCGGCTAAATCCCCATAGCCTCCTATATCATCTTTTGCTGAAGGGCAGCAAGGTTAAGCAGGTTCAACAGAGCAAATAAATAATGAATTCAATAAGGGTAATTAAGAAAGCACATTAGAGGAGCAGCGGACGACCTCACGGCCCCTCGTACAGCCCCAGACTTTAAACCCCACGGCCAGCTCTATTTCACTGCAGCTCCGCGACTCCTGATACGACTTTCGTTTTAGGTCTTTTTCAGAGGTTAGGAAATCTGCAAATCCCTAATAATCCTAATTAATTAACACAGTGGTGAGACAATCTGCAATTATCTGACACTGTTGGTCTCTCTTGTCGAATGATCGGTGCAATTTGTTGATTCTGTCAGTGGGAGGTGAATGCTGTCACTGCTGTACAGCCATGTCAAGAAAGGCTTAACACTCGTCCCATGGGTCCGGTGGTATTGATTCAGTTGATGAAGCAGGCTACAAGCAACAAATTAAAGTGTACTGAATAAGGGAGATAATCCTTAAATAACAATGCCAAAAGCATAATGACTGATGCAAATGACTGAATCTATTATATCAAGGCTGAGGAAGGTTCAGCTGCCTAATTGATCCCTGAGCATCTACAACCCTTGAAGCCAGTTTTCCTCATTGAAAAAAAAAACTACAATAAACTCTATACGGATGTCATAATGCTCATAACATTTGTTTTAAAACTGTACACATGATAAATTCATAATTAAACAACTGAACATCTGACAAAACAATGAATTTGAGGAAGTCAAAAAGAAGGTTATGATAGTAAGAATTTCCAAAAACGCAGATTATTGAATTTTTATATGAAACTAGTGGACATTAAATTACAACAATATTTGTTTCGATAACACAGTGACAAAAATGCGGTCTCCCAAAACTGCTGTTTTTGTTGTTGATGAAACATGTTTTTCGGCTGCACGCTAGAAGACATGTCAGAGGAAATCAGTGATAATCATGCAAAAACAGGGCAATTGTATTCACGACAAAATATATAGTTGATATTTAGGAGTTTTTGTGCAATGTTTGGCAATTATAATACAATGTTTCCCTTTATTTTACATGAACTTGCTTTCTTGTTGCCACTGCATTTAAACATGTTCTGATAGTGTTTACTTTTAAGCTGTACTAAAACAAAGTAGAAATGTTCGGATAGCACTCTTTCCTTCATAATACCGATACTTCTACTTTGCCGACACCAGTATGGTATAAATAAATATCATACTATGCCTGCATGACTATTATATTATTATCATTGTGGTTAGGCCTGGCTCAGGTTAAATCCTTTGTAAAACATGAATTAAAACAGCAATGATCCAGCATGATAGTACTAGTTAGCTAAGCTCCAAGCCTCGTGCCAACCGGCCCTACACACACGTCAGGGCCGGCTGACTGTATCAGAAGAACTGTGCGAGAGTTTTAAGGTGCTTATCAGTAAATAGATGGCCAATATAATAAATTAGGTGGTATTGGATGGTGCCCGGACTCTAGGACTCGCCCATACCGATACCAACTCTAAAAAAACAAAAAACAAAGCTTAAAATTATAGTTCCTTGACAACCCAACTATATTTTATGATTTAGTAACAGTTATACAACCATTTCCCCTACATAACTCATTGGTTTAAACTACTACTACTACTACTGTGAATCCGTTAACCCCATTCTCATGCAAAAGTCTTGGGATTAAAGTTAAGAGTGACAGAAATCAAATCCCATGCTATAAAAAATCAGACATGAGGATGTGTTGAATAAGATGTAGGGTAATGTTCCAATCAGAGGCGATCCTTTCACTTGCTCTTTCTGCATATTGATGTGTCATTTGGTGAGACACTCTACCCTAGATTTACCCAGAAGGCACAGCTGTCAGAGTGTAAATGTGTCTGAATGTGATTGGCAGGTTGGCACTTTGCATAGCAGCCCCCACATGGACAAACAGTTTGTGTGAAAGGGTGAATGTGGCATGAAATACAGAGCAAAGTGGACGAAGAATCAGAAAAAAAGCAGTATGCACAGCAAGTGCATGTCCACTTACCATTCACACTTGTGCAAACTGACACTAGAGCATTACTCCAACACTCCTGAGTCATGTTAAAAAATAGCTGTTTTAGGAGGAAGGCAGTGGGATTTAAAGGGCTCCACAGAGTAGTAAAACTAGTAAAAACTTTTGATCCCTGAGTGGAAATATAGAGTACTGAAATAGCTGCTTGGCACTGACTATTTCCTGTTTTAACAGCAAAAAGCTTTCATTTAGAGAGTAGACAGAAAAACATGCTCCATGCCTTGACGTCATCCTTTACATTGCCTCTGTTCGGTTACATTTGCTTGAAGCCAGCAGACTCTTGGTTCATTAGACAAGTGCGACTCCAGCAGTTAAAGTCCTTTGATCTTTATTGTAATTATCTAAAAGACAATTAGATCTGGTTAACTGCGCTGGCTGCCATTAATCTCCAGAAGGCATCAGATGTAATCAGGTTATTTACAAGTGCTGCGTACATGCTGCCCTGGATGCATCAGGGAGCGCTGAGTCATTTTACACTGCATGTTTGATGTTACATGCACATGGGTGAGTGTGAAAGAAAAGGACTGAAACAGAGAGGGGAAAAAAGCGGAGGACAGACTGTGTAAAATTCAATATAGAGTTCTGAGGGTCAGGAATCATGCAAGAACTTTTTAATGGTTTATGCACATAAATATGTGTGTGTGGCATGTCTACTACACCTCCAAATCCCTCCTGTTTGGTTGTTGCTTGAGCAGCCTTTCAACAATGTGTGCTTAAATAGGCTGTTTGAAAATGTTCCCCTTACTATTTCATAAAAGGGATGTGCCACTCCCTGAGCCCAGAGTATGTTCGGCAAACTTGCAAATCCAGTTGAAGAAAAATGACGAGGCGTCTTCGTGCAGACTGGAGCATTGGGCCCCAAACTTTAGTGAGGGTGGCAAACTAACACTTGTGCATGCAGAGCACAACAGTGGCAGTATGACTCCATTACAAAGGATCAGAGAAAGCCATGGACTTGTTTCTTAACCCTCAATAAAGAGACATTCACGGGCACTCACTCTGTTTTTATCAGCTGTTCAATTATGCTGAAAGTCACCAGTTGACACGTGAACTAATAAAACCGCTTCATCTTTTGAGCTTGGTGGAAAATGCAGTCCAAATGGTGTGCATATGCCGCTGATGCTATGTGTGCTACATTTATAACTTATCAATTCCAAGCTGATCTGATATTTCTATTGATTACTGATGGGCATTTTATTGGTTCTGTCCTCGGTGTTCAATATTTTTAAAAAGCTGCAGCCAGGTAAAAGTTGGGGTTTGCAGGAATGTTGAAATCAGACACCAGTACAAACTACTGAAAAAAGCATGGTGAGACAAATGGTGAGTCAAATATGTAATTTTCATTCTGTGACAACCATGAGTCACTCTTTTTTTTGTCTCATTTTTGTTGCTGTGCCTCAATTAAAAACCAGACAACCTGCACTGAGGACAAAAGCTCTTTTAAAGAAGCTGAATGGACATAAACATTAGGCTACTAGTGCATTAGAAGGCAGTAAAGTGCACAGAATACAAATATCTAGATGTTGGTTGTGTCTTGCCACTAAGCTAAAAATACCAAGACCTTTTTCCTCATGTCCTGCCCCCAAGAACAGAAAGGCTCAAGTGTGCCTCAGAAATATAAAGCCAGTTGATTTTTCACTGATTGACAACCATGATTGATACAATAAGCAGATGAAATATAGAAGCAGCCAGCGAGATGATTTCATTTAGAGAGAGGTTCATGGGTTGGTATCATCAGTTCCCCTAAGCGACTTCATGTGACAGAGCACATATTTCATGTCTAAAAGACACATCACTCCTGACAGCATCCTCATGGGCCTTTCCAGTCTGTATGTTTTATGATAGACGTCACTGAGAAAAAGGTTCAGAGATTAAGAGCCACACTTTACTTTAAGACATAGCTGCAGTTTTCTCAAAAGTTTGACACATCATAATGGTGCTTAAATGCAACTTTTAAAACATGAAGTATCCAGGGTCTATGCTAAAAGTCTCGAACTTTAGTCAACTCAAACATTTTCTTTTTCCATCCCAATCGAAAATCCTCAAGAAATTTCAGAGTGGAGAGAACATTTTAGATGTACTTCAATGTCAAGACCAATCGTCTCCCGTTTGACAGGAATAAAGTCTCTGTAGGGGAAAGCAAACTTCATACACTGACTGACTGGCTGATCTTGTCAGTCTTATTAAACAGAAGTTTAACATTCAACCCAACAAACATTCAGGGCCTTGTTCAGAAACATGTAAGAAGATGTTTGTTCAGATGTGAACCAATGCAATTAGTTAACTGGTGGCCTTTGAGATGTGCTGCCTTTTGAAACATCTGAGCCTGTATACAAAGCAGTTTGAGGGTTTAAATCTTTATTTTTTGTCCTAACAATTTGAGCCAAGTGTGGTAATAAAAGTGCCAAACTAGACTGAAAGTGCTGTGCTATAGCAAAGTTTTGAATGAAAAGATTGTAATGATTACCATCAGAATGATGTAAATGTACTTCCTATATTTGATGCAGTTACAAGTTTCCTATAAATCATTAACAATGACACCAATTGTATCCTTTAAACATTTAAAAAAGAGAAAAGGGTTTTGGCTAAAGGTTTTTACTAAAATTACAGGCCCTTTATTGACTTGGACGGGACCAAAAAAACCCTGACCTGTCATTTATTGTTATAGCTGTAACTATTAAAGGATAAGTTTGGTTTCTACAGCTTTCACATTGTTTATAAAATGAAGTAGAACAATATACTCACCCAGAAGGCTTTCCTGATCCAAACAGTGCTTCGGGAGATATTTAGATCCAAAATCGAGCAGCGGACATCCGTATAATGGTAGCACACGGGGCATGTATAGCGCCGCTCCTAAAACTGCATTAATCGTCCAAAAACTCATTAGTTTCACCAATATTCCATCATGGTCCGCTCACGCTACTCCTTCACGACAGTCCGGTGTTGCTCCAGACATGTCTTTGTGACTGTGCTGACCTCTGAACTGAAACTGTTCTCTGGCCAGCTGTTCTTCTCTTTGCCTCTGCGTCCTTCTTTTGATGAGCTCCTCATCTGTAAACTCTGGCTCGAAACTGTAAGGACACCCATCATATTCAAAGTTCATCCCCCACAACATCTTCATCCGATAGATATTCGTCCATTTTGCACAAAACTGGAAGAAGAAAGTCGTTGTGCAGCAGGCGGTCTTCCGCTGAAACAATGAGCTGTACTGCGCATGCGCGGAGGCAATGTAAACAAAGTCTTCAGCCCAGAGGTGAGCACAGTCACAAAACATGTATAGAGTGACACTGACTGTCGTGGAGGAGTAGCGTGAGCGGATCATGATGATATATTGGTGAAACTAATGAGTTTTTGGACGATTAATGCAGTTTTAGGAGCGGCGCTATACATGCCCCATGTGCTACCATTATACGGATGTCTGCCGCTCAATTTTGGATCTAAATATCTCCCGAAGCACTGTTTGGATCAGGAAAGCCTTCTGGGTGAGTATATTGTTCCACTTCATTCTATAAACAATGTGAAAGCTGTAGAAACCAAACTTATCCTTTAAGCCCTGCATACATAGTTGTCAATCCCGTGCTGCAAGTGCTCATCTTGAATACTAAATCAATGTGGTCCACTGCTTTAAGCACTTAGCACCACATACTGAATAATGTCCTCAGAGTCAGCTGTTTTTCTTTCTCTTTCTTTTTTTGACTGTACTCAGCATACACAGTTGAAAGAAGATCAACTTACGGGACAGCACCACTCCTAAATTCCACCTTCCATTTTTGAGGCAGGACTGCTGATGATTATGAACAACAGCCAATGAGGAAGTGGTTTGACTTTTATTTTAGTGAATAATACACAAATCTTAAGAGGATTTTGGACAGAAGACATATTTTCTTGACTTAGTTTTCATTTTTATTGGGGGAAATGTACATAAAAGGGCAAATATTAATTTAAATTGACCTTAGAAATACTGCGGAGGGCAGCAGAAGTTTAGCTTAGTAATGTTGTCCTGATGAGGAACCCAATCAAAACAGAACCAACTGCAGTGGGAACAGGCCCAGACTTAAACTGATTTAGATAAACTGCTTTAGAGTTTTGTTAAAGGACTAAGATGAAAATTAAATTAGGCTGGAATACATCAAAGAAGGAGTGATGGAGTAACAGTAATTTTATCTTGATACTTTTTTTGTAAAACTAATAAATGTAAGTCATCTTTCACCAAAAGCTACAAGACCTGTCATCTCACTTACATTCTTTGCTGACTCATAAACCTTCAGTTACTGGTTTCTTTGGTTTATCACGCTTGAAATCCCTTTAACTTGCTCTTTTTTGGTTCATAAAAATACATAAATAAATAAATAAATAAAGCGTTGACTGTTTTTGCTCGATCATCTTGGTCTGTCCTCCAGAGTCACTTTAAACTAATATCACTTGTACTAGTTTAGGGGATTTTAAAAGCAAAATAAAGAACCACACCAGTATATGTGTGTGTTTTACTGCTGGAAGTTTATTTTTAACTGTGCAATAATTTTGTGTCCTGCTTCTTTTTTGTCGTTGTGTGAAACATTTTGCTGCTGTCCTGGCTTGCACTCCCTTGTTAAATGCATTTTGGGTAACTCAATCCAGATAGTCCTGGTTAAAAAAAGGTTTATTCAAAAAAGTGTACACCAAATTCCCATGGTCTACTTGCCAAATATTACACAGACACTATTGACAGCCAGCAGCAAAATGTCAACATGTTTTGGCAGAACATCCAAAGAATGAACTACATAAAGAAAAATAAAGAAAACTAATTTAAAACACTTAAGCAAGGAACTGAAAATAAAAAAATGACATAAGCCATATCATATGTAATAGACAATACTGTGGTCTACTAGCATAGCTTTATTGTAAAGTCTTATTTTTAGCAATTCAAATGAACTTTATCCATATGAACAATATTGACCATGCAAATATTTCCTTGTAAGAAATTTACAAGAAAACCTTGGATATTGATATTTTTTCCAGTCCTTTTAAAGCTGATTCATTCTAATTTGAACATTTGCAATCAGGTAAAGCCAACAATAACGGAAAGGCTCTTATAGTGTAACATTTGCTCATAAACAGGACATAAAACACCTCTGACTTACAGGAAATATCTTATCCTTTGCCTTTCAGTAATGTGTACTGAAAAAAAAACTTTTCTGAAGAGACCTTCTGGACATTAATAATTTGTAAGTTCATCTGTCTGTATCATCATCATCTGGGTGAGATACGTAGAACCCTCAACATAAATTCAATATAAAAGATGGTTTGAAGGTTGGATATGGGGACTGAGGTAGATGTATCATTTTTGTGGAGTATGTGTATCAAACAATGTTTTTTTGTGCACTTACACACAAGGTTAAGTCTCCTACACAGAATTTGCATGAAATGATTAAAAGGTGGCCTCTGGTGATTGCTGGTTTTCAACATAGAACAGCATGCATTATATTTGCCTCAGCATGCAGTGGCTGTCATATGTGTGCATGTTAAATTATATGCTGGGTATAAGATCGGGGGTCTCTTTCCTCAGGTCTACAGTCAATAACATGTTTCCCTGAGGGGGACATCAAGCAAACATGAATGAAGATGCTTCCTGTGAAGAAGAGCTCTATCTGCAGTAACACTCAGTGCCTCTCGGGGCCCCTCGCTGTGGAAAAGATAAAGCAAGAATGTACAGACTCCAAAAAAAGGAGTGAAAAAAAAAAATGTGTGAAAGTCACAGCGCTTTTTTTGAGATGTACAGAATATTCATCCCTGACTTGGCAAAGAGGATTGTGGGATTAGCGTGAAAAGCCACAGCTTAGGTGTAAAAGCATTGTTAAAATTTCACAACCTTGTATCTTTTTCATCCAGTTTAATTATTCAAATGCATCAAAATAAATATGGAGCCTTTTCTGAAAAGGTGTTGTTCTCTACTATTCAACAAGTTGCAAAAATCCACAGAACAAAAAAACCTTAGTGACTAAAAATGACCCAGGGTTCAGAGGGAAAATCACATATGAATTATATTCTTTTTGGTGTGCCAACATATTTCATTGTCAAAACCTAGTATCTAAAAACTGACTGATTTTTAGGAAAGAAAAAAATTATCTTTAATTTAGTGAACGAAAGTATTTAATGATTATTAATTAGTTTTATAGTTTGTATTAGACAACAATAGTTTATCATGCCCTTTCATTGCACTTTTAAAGAGAGGTTTATAAAGTGATTTCACATTTAAGCAAAGGAAAACAAAAAACAAATATCCAAAACCAGCAGCAGAGTACCTGAACAACATCAAACAGCAGCAGATAAGAAACTGATAAAAAACAGTCAATAATAATAATAATAATAATAATAATAATAATAATAATAATAATAATAATGATAATAATAGTAATATTGATATCCATGTGATAATAGAAAACCGAAATCACTATTTTATGAAAAAATGGGGGATGGAGACATTTGGGCAGCCACTGTTGCCTTAAAGAGTTGAAGAAGGAATGATGAGGCAGTGCTCTATCACTAGTAGGAGACATATTTAACACCGTAAGTATCCACGCTGGCACTGCTTGTTTTCATTCAACCTCTTTGGGTGTCATGATAGGCGCTTTGAAAATTAAATGTATTATAATAATTTTAAAAAAGCACTGTACAGTGTTCTTAGCGCCCAGAAAATGCCCTTAGCATCAGCTGATTTTTGTTGTTATGCCTCCAGCATTCCCGCAAAAAATGCAACTTCTGAGAGAGACAGGCTCATCAAAGTCACTTCTCCCTACTGACCAATCAAAATCAAGAAAGGACGGTACTCTTTGTGCAAGACAACATACTCCTCATCTTCCCCTTATATCAGTAGGACGACATGATTTAGGGGTATTTTGATGGATTAAAAAACTTACAATGCACAGGGAGTGATTTTAATTGGCTTTACATACGTACTGATAAGGGTATTACTCCCCCAGACAACTCCTGTTACTTGGCAACATTAGGCACTAGGATCTGAGACAAGAGCTGAGGCTGAGAGCGCGTCTACGGGGGACGCTCTCGGTTGACACGTGTTAAAGGGCATAAAGAAATAAAAAAATTAAAATCAAAAACCTATAATATGCCTCTTGGGCATTCACGTCATAACAGATTAGCTCATAAGTAAGCTGGATGGCCCACAAGAAAGTTGATGATGAGCTATCAGATAATATAATGCAATAAACATTTTGTTAGCTTTAAGAAACAAGATAATGTCAACGAATAGTCCGAATATATGCTGATGGATGAGATTGTTGGGGGCAATAAAACAGTAGTAATTAAAAAACCATGAAGGAAAGGATCAAGCATTGTCCAGCGCTTGTATTAATTTGGGCCACATGAACAGAGAAGCAGGAAGATTTTAATAAGTTTGAAGTCTCTTTTGTTTTCTAAATTGGATGGTATGTGTTGCTAAGGAGGCTACAGGTACAATGAAATGCTAGGAAACACTGCTTTAGTCTTTAAAACAAAACTTGATGTCACGGTCAAAGTGAAGCAAAATTGATATGCTGACAACACTTATCAACCGCATGTCATGTAGTCAATGAAAAATTAAAAAGCTGACTTGCTTCATTCTTTTATTGTATCATTCAACTGCTTTGTTGTGTTTCACTCACTGCTTTCATGTGTTGACGTCTCTATTTGCATAGGCCAGATAAAGACATCAAGCAGTCTCAGCATGCACACAGATCTCTCCCACTCCTTGCAATACATTTTCACACTCGTGTGTTGACTCTGCTTGGCAGCAGTGATCAAATCCTTTTTTTTCAGTGAAGAGGGGAGTGTGTGGGCGATCCCACTTTAGCGAGGGATAGCCAGATGAAAGTGCGCAAACATGCTTTTGTTGCTGGAAGCACGTTCTTTGTGAGGAGAGAAACACAACTAATTTTGAGGGTGAATCACTGCAATCAGAATGCACTGTGACAGCATTCTTCACGAGAAAACACACCATTGGCTGCAGCTTCAACATTATAATGAACAGTTGTATAACCTGAGCACATTTATCTGAGCTGATCTGCAGATGCACGGCTTACAGGCAAAACACTCCACTGTGGTCTGACCCTCATAAACACAACCAACACGTTGCATATCAAAAGAATTCTTCTTGCCACTCAAAACAGTGGCTGTATACAGCAAAAGATTAAAGGTTTATTTGAGTCTTCCATTTCTGTTTGAATGCTAAATGCTTGTTCTAGTCTTTACATCATTACCGTGTGAGTGATCCACTCACATGCAGGTATCTAAGGGCTGCACCGCCGAGCTTGATGTTGGCTCCTCTGATTGAGGTCTTTGCCAGACAATCCAAAGTAGTTCGAGAAAGCTCTCAGAGTTGGCATCGATCAAGTTCTTTGACGAGAGAACAAATTAAAAAAGCTCATGCACATGAGAGCGTAGTGAGTGTTTCAGATCTAAGAAAAATGGCACTTGTCTGGAATCAAAGAAACAAAAACAGCAAGATAATGTTGGAGGTGAGGGGCTATTCACCTGCAACTATTATCTGGTTTTGTTTGCTTGTTTCTTTTTAAACACACTGACAGAACACCCCAAAACACTTAAAATTAATTCATTTTAATAACCGAGGTCAGAGCCGGTTGTAACTTAACTGGTGCCCTGGGCAGGTGTTGAAAAGGTCCCTGAAAAACATTAAAATATTTCTAATTGAAAATATTTTCTGCTTGTTAACTATGTACAGACATTATTAGATCTTGTGTTCTATACCTAACATTTTACCAAAGAAAAAGTGCATTTCTAACAAAACAGTTATCTTTTTAATACACAAAAGTATTACCCTGATAAAAATGCATCGCTTCATTGATCCAGTATCTATATCTCATCATCCCCTATCTAAGAGTCATGCTAGCAGCAAGAAAATATGGCCTTCCCAAACAGTTGTAACATTTTTTAGACCTTCTTAAGCATAAATTATACATTTTATTCTATTATCTCTCTGGACTTGGCAGTGTTTTGGTCTTAGACAACAGACTTATTTTGTATGCAGGCTGTGTTCGATTATCCTCACTTTTAACTACTTGACCACGGCAGCAAGCAGAGAATGATGATGGTGATGATGAATGATGCTAAACAGAAAGCGGAACCAAAATCTGATGCTGATGCAGTTATCATATGAGAAATAACAGCTCTCATTCATAATGGTAAAAGTGATACATAACAAGTTGAAACTAACTGAGCACTAACATGGCCAATAGGGAAAAATGGTCCAATGTTCACAAATGTAATCCTGAAATGTCTGAAAAATACCAGAGTAACCTACCCGGATAATTTCTTAACTTGCTTGTTCACACTAAACCCTCACAGCAGGATAATACCTGCAGTTTGCATGTCAGTAAACAGAGGGGTGGTAGAGAGGCAATTACTGCGGGGCCAGCAGGGACATTTCAGGGTAAAGTCTGGATGAAACACCACACTGCTTGTGTTCACACACTTGTGTTCAAATTTTTGCTGTTAGTGAGAGTGGGAATTTGAGTGGGGCAAGACCTCCTGCTCTTAAAGAGGGTCATTTTTAAATAACATATGGGGAAAAATGGTGTCATTGGTAAAACATATGATACTGGCCCTTTTAACAAACACACCATCTGCAAATTCATGGGAGGTGTGAAGACATCTTGACATCGGGCACACCCAACTGCTACTTGAATCAAGGTTAATTTTTATATGGCAGTAAATACAACATGCTGGACAAACTATGATCTGATTCATGATCAAACATGATTGAAACTTTTTGGGATAATAAATCAGAAAGAGGTTATAAGAAAACATTAGTATCGGCTGAATTATTTTAAACATCTGCATCTGCCTTGATTTTCACAATCTGTGCATCCCTTATGAAACAGCTTGTGGGACAAACTTAATCCTTCTATCTAAATGATGCCAAATACCTACAACTTTGACTCTACATCTACAACAGTTAGGAACATAATTCCAGCTACTTGTGGAAAAGAGACCTGAAAACCATCAATACCAGAAAAAAAAATCATCTATAAATATGTAACTTGATAGTTTAGAATTAACAAGAACTTAAAACAGTTTGAAAAATTAGTGTTTGGATGTGTAATCAAGGCAATTAGAACAACAAATTCACAACTTTGAAACTATGAACAGAGATCACAACCTGCACCTTAGCAGGGGTAAAAAAAAAAAAAAAAGGACGAACAACCAGCTTAATTAAAAGTTGAAACAAATGTGTGATATTCTTTGATTGTAGCTGCTTTAGCTCCAGGTCACAATAGTGACCTCATGTGCTTGCTATTATTAGAGCTCAATTAGCTGCATCAGAGAGATATGCTTATAATAAACACGTGCACAGAATTTTTGTTCAAGTCCAAGAACAGAGCACTGAAATATGTTTTCATGTTTTCATCACTGCACATTTTGTTTGAAAAATAATGTAACTGAACTTTTGAAATGATTGCCCCTATCATGTCAGAATAAAAGACTATTTGTCTTCCTTTTGTGTATTTCTCATTAAAGTAAGATATCATTTCAGTTCCTTACAACAGAAGAAATGTGTCAATATAAGAACATGTTTCAGCTAAAGCCACACATTGTAGCCTAATTTAAAGGATTTCTAGAAACCTTTATTTTGTTTTTTGAAATCAAATAGCCCGAAGATGAAATCGGATTCTGAAGTAACAGTGATAATAATAAATTGTGCTGGGGTGGTATGACTCAGCAAAATGCAGGGGATTTGATGGATGAGGATTTTTAAAGTCTGCCTGTGTGAGTATAAACATGTGGCATTGAGATAAGTGCAGTGTGGATTACATGATTGATATAATAAGACTGTATCATCAATTCAAACTCTTTACTATATTAGAGCAGTTCAGAGCATAGTCAGGTATAAATGAGAAAAGAACTGCCCAGTTTTTGAAATATGGGATTGAGCAATCATAATAAATGTTTATATATACCAAGGAACATCACTGAGTGCTTCTTGTCACTCCTGAGCTGGCACTCCACTCACTCACACTGACTGTGATGTCCTGTGTAGACCCTCTATAGCCCAAGCTTGTATCAGGCTCAGTTATGTCATAGTCAGGCTCAGACTGTCACCAAAAGCAGAAAGGTTTTCCTTCGCGTTTTTAAAAGCCCTCTGCCTTCACTGCGAGATTATGTGAAAACATTCCGCATTCACAAAGATCTGGAACTGAAAATGCTGTAGCGTGCATAGATGGTGATGTAGTTTTGTAGTGAAACAGCATGAAACACTTCCCAGTGAAGACAAAATTCTCCCAAAGAACAATGATGAGTGGATACAAGGAGACGCAGGAGTACACTGTCTCAACAGATAAAAAAAGTTGGGCTAATACTGGAAGGGCTCAACTATAAAACCATAAAATGTCAGGAGAATGTTGACAGGGAGCCTTCTTTTTCCTTTTTTTTGTTGTTTAATGGCAGTTTGCAAACCAACTGGGAGGTGCTTTACCGCCGCCAACTGGACTGGAGTGTGGAACAGGAGATTTGTGGTTGTTACTGGGTGAGCGTGCAACCTTTATTTCAAAGATTACTGCCCATGTGCTGTGTCATTTGTTTTCCCCCAAAAAACACTGATTCCTGTTTACATGGGGACAGATACAAAACATTTTTAAACTTTGCAATCTGGACCTAGGTTTCAAAACTTTGCAGATTCAGGCACTCAGGGCATCGTTCTCTTGTAAACGGAATTCATAACTCAAAAACACAATGAAAACACTCTTCTTTTTTGTTACCATGTAAATGACCCCTTTGTGGTGTGAGTTTTTTTTTACAAAAATATATGTAAATTATGTTGGTGCAATCCAAAAACTCTTTGTTTCCAGAACTGCGCACCTTCAATAGTCTCAATCTGACTTGGTCGTTGATTAAACATTTCAATTTGATTCAATATCATGATAAATCACAAAGCAGAAACAGCCTCGGTTTGACTTATTACTGCAATTGGCAACTTTTAAAATGAAAATATAAAAGCAGTCAGCTTTTACATTTACCAGTGTCATGGGCCTCTAGCAGCCCCACCTCAAAAAACCTGAACTAACCCTTTAAATACACCTAAAGTTACAGGAAGCTTTTCAAGCAGTGGAATTATTTGCTAAAAATCAAATAAATGAACTTAATTTGTCTCTAACAAAAACAAATCAAAACTCCATCATTTATCAGCTGTATGCATTTAAATGAGCCTATTGCCACGGCACTTACTTAACAAGCCACTCGTGGAGTAATTAACAGATGGAAGAGCAGCCTGTGGAGTATTTCAACAAGAACTTCTGATGTACATTTTAATTACTGACAATCTCTCTCCTATCAGCTGAGTTTTGGTAAGAACAGATCTTGATTGGAGTATGTAGGTCTACTGTGTCCTTCACAGATGACAGCTAAGTTGGCTCAATCCACAGAGCACTGTTCTGAGACATGTTACTGTATGATGATTCTGTGCTCTGCAGCTTGAAGGATTTTCAGGACTCCCAATTTCCAGTCAGAGCGGTACTTTTGCTTCAAAATGCTACTACCACTAAAAGGGACCAATTTTGTCTTACTGCAGTGCAGAAATTGAGCCCATACTTGTCAAGTTATTACCAGTGTCTACTGCCTTGAAATGTACTGTCTTCTTTTCATCTCAAATCTGAAGATGGAGCTCTGACTGACAGCACTTCTCATGTAGTGATGCTGGAAAACACTTAAATTGGGCTCTGTTACTCTTTTTCATGTATAGCGAATGAACTGTTCCAGGATATAATTAAGTTTTTCTTGGATACAGGGGCTGGATTTAAATGACTGCATGTTCTTCACATTGAACTCCTTTTCTGTTTACACTAACACAAACTAAACATTTTCTTAAGCTTGTCTACCCCAGTGCCCCTTATTCAAATACTCTGCAGACATGGCAACTGAAATGAACCTCTAGCTGCACTGAAAACATCCAGGCAGAATCCGAAATACACCTCTACCCTCATTACCTATCAGCAATATCTTGTGCAGATCTTAGTAGGCGTGCTGATTACAGAAAAACATGCACAAGTAATGCAAGCTGATCCAACAGCTATGGGCAAGCAAGCACCTGAAAGTTAGCGTGCATAGCAAAATCTTTATATACAAACAGCCAAACAACTTTCTGGACTGTTTTCACACTGTGTTTGTTTTGTTTATGTTTGGACTTGAGGTCAGCTGTTAAACTCCTCTGGTCTTTCCACATAATGTCATAAAGTTGTTCTTAATAATGGCATATTTGTTCTTTGCTGTTGCCACCAAAAGGTCAGGGAAAACAATGACCTCTACAGGGAGAAGAAGCTAAGTGATGCAGGTTTGGTAAACATGTGAAAATACCTAAATAGCAAAATAAATGGCTTTATTTAACATGTAGCTAAGTCTTTGGTTGAATATTTGTACATGTTGACCATGCTTTATGCAATTTTAATGTTGCCATGAATCACCTGAGCCTCCCTTAGCCACCCTCAGTTTAACTGATGACAATTAGATGAAGTGGGAAATATTACACAGGTGTAGAATGTGTCACTATCTTACATGCAAACTGTTTTTTCTGCTTAGCTTTTAACACTTGATTGATATTGTTTTTATAGAGTTGAAATACATTAAATTTAGTTTCATACTGTGAAGACAAAGCATTTTAATCAGAACAGCATTGTAATGTGTCCTCCTTTTTTTATTGTCTGTTAAAATTAAAGTGCAGCCAATTGCAATTGTCTAACTCTTACGCCTTGCTGCTTTTCTACCTGGATGTAAATTGGCACAGTGAACAGACATTCTTAAAGTACAGAGGCCCATTTACATGGGCAGTATTTGGACCTCGGCAAAAGCATGGTTGGGTATTTTTTTTGCCACACATAATCCACACAATCCCAAAAAATCAATGCAGGAATTAACAAAGAATTACTATAACTGTAATATATTGGTAAAGGCATTGATATCAATAAGATATCAATTTCCATCACTTCCTCCCTTCTAAGAGTTTTGGCACCCCTTGTGGGGAGATTGGACTAGAGGTGTGGAACCAGTCAGGTAGAGCAGGGGTGAGCAACCTGTGGCCTTCTTTCTAAAAATTCCTAAAAATTGCAGTGATTAAGTATTTTAGTTTGATTTGCCACTAGGACACCACAGGCAAAATGCATTACAAAATCAAAAAGGGGAATAATATCCAAGTTGGTCTTTAATAACAGGTTTTAGTTTTTGTTTATACAAGAAAATAGTTGATATAATTTATTAAAATGGTTTTTGTAAAAGTCTTCATGAATAATTATCAACACTTTTGGGGGCAAACGTGACTCAACTGAAATTAAATAAGTTGTGGTAACTAAGACTTTATAATGGCTATGCTGTAGCTACATTACATTTGGAAAATTCCCATTTTAATTAGATTTGCTTGTGAAATGAGTTCCAGATGAATTATCTAATCAAGGGAATGAAATATAGTTTGTTGCTTCAAAAAAAGTACCTTTAATTGGCTTTCATTTCTTGTTTAGTTCATTAACTAAGCTTTACTTTTGGATTTAAAGCTTAAAAATAAAACAACATACATTTAATTTCATTTTTGTGACAACTGGCCATCTGAACTTTAGAATGACAATGATGCGCCACTCATGGTGACTAAAGTTGCCAATCCCTGAGCTGAAGAATAGACATTCAATTGCAAGTATACCAAAGGCTGACAGTGCTATAATTGCTTTTCTTATTTCTACGTCCAACAACATCCTTAAAACCAGGGCCAAAGACAAACTGCCATTGTATGAAGCAAAATCCAATTATTTGTGGTTGATCTGGCCCTCTATTTTCTGAGTTTTGTTGCCATTAGGATAGTCAAATGTGTTTAAAACAGCATATATTAGACTCAGATAAATGTTCCCTGGAAGACTGCTGGTCTGTAGTGTCTTTTTTTTCAGCTAAGCACAATTATACAACAGCAATGGCTAATTGCTGAGAGGGGCACAAATTATTATTCCATTAATCAGCATATCTAGCTTGTTAAATGTCAAATAAAAGTGAAGCTAAGATTAATATTGCCAAAAGTTCAAAGTGTCAAGCTATTTTGAAAATCTTAAAATGAAAAATGGGTTGATTTTTTTCAGATCAGATGAAATAACACAGAAAAAGATATCATTGATGCTGGCCAGTGAGCTTTAATGAAGTGACAGGACTGAATGTGTTTTTGTTTTGTTTGTGTTGCTTTTCCCAGCTGAGGGGAAAGACACATATAGTCATTATTTCTCTTGTTTTGCATTATTTTGCTTGGACTTTTCAAGGTTTTACAAAGCATTTCCAAGCACAATAGGCCAAAATTATGTTGCATATTTGTGGCAATATCCTCTCTCGATATCTAAACAGTGTACATGCAAAAACAAGCTAGAGTTGTTGTATATTCCCAGTACTTAACAATTTAAAGCCAAAGCAACATTTAATTAAAACAAGGAGAGTTGGAAGTGTGCATGCCCCTTATCAGGAAAGCATCACTTCAGTCAGATGTTTATCACTTTCACACATTGTAGCTTTTTGCTGAAGCTCCACACTGAGCGGCATCAGCAGAGCATCCAGCTGCGAATCACTTTTTTTTTTTAACGGTAATTGGTAGAGACTGTTGAAGAGAGGAAGTCTGTATATACTTCATTTCAACTGCTAATTTTCAAACATTATCTGATCAGGTATCTGTCCAGCTCAAAGCTTGTCTCAGTTTGGATACAGCTTCCCAGAACTACTCCTCCATACGCATGCATTATACAAAAAAACTTGGCCCGTTACCTACCATCTCCTTTTTCTTAAGTGGCCTGAGGGGGTGAGAGGCAATGGCAGGGATCATTACATCACAAAACACCCTCTGGCCATTGTCCTCGGCAACTGCCACACAACATTACCACAACGCCCTCTACAAGACTTGGATGAGTCCTGTGTGCCATAACGTTGGCACAGGAAGCGGAAGGGAAGAATGGGGGTAGAAGGAGAAGATAAGGCACCATGAAGATGACAAGAAGAAAATGATGAAATAAGAGTTCAAGGAAAGCTGAGGAAAAAAAACGGAAACGTGGAGGTGCCAATTCTCCCCCAGGAACAGATCACAGCTATTCTCATGAGGCTGTATATGACATTTTTCTCTCTGTGACCTAGATAACACAGCCTCTGACATGGAAAGATTGCGCAAAGTCAAAGGTCGAGGAAGTATAGCAGATGACAGACTGGTCAGTGCCACCTCAGAGCTTTTTCTTATTACTAGAAAGAGCTGCCATTTGTTTCCATGTGGTTGCAGTAAGTCTGCAAACCCAGACATCTTTTACATGAACACGGCCCCTCTGCTAGTTCAGAGGAGGACAAGTTCTTTCTGGATTTATTGTTCGTGCTGCAAGATATTGCTTTGCTTGCTCTCAACCTATGTGGCTCCAAAGGGTGCAGAGACATCATAAACAACCAAGGGAGCTGTCTTAATATATACATTGATGTTCACTCACATAATTGGATGTCTAGTCTTATATCACTGTGTAGGGTATATTCATGGTGAAGAAAAAAATGATAAAGTTTGGTTTTAGGTGCAAGTATTGACCAATCCAGTACAATCAAGTCCCTGTAATGTACAATTTAGAAGAGAAGAGGCTATCAATAGAGTAAATGAGTATAAATGCTGCTTTTAACATGAGAATAGACTTTATACTGTATGCGTCTGCACTAAGGATTTAGATCATTAGTACATTTTTGACCACTTCCAGGTTGTTTTTTGAAGGTTGAGGCAAAAAAGAGGCCCCATGCTACAACTAAGTTTCCTTGGCTCCAGGCTCTTGAACAGTGAATAAATGCTGAGCACCCCGATCTAATATGCTCTGTTGTTTAGCTACCACAGTGTCAGATACATTTACTGAACCTTCGCAACAGGACAGATGTGTTCATGAAAGTACATTATTAGAGTGGTTTATGAGATGGATTAACTTCAAAACCCAGACCTCTTACAGGAGGTAAGACCAGTGGACCTACAATGTGATATTATCAAGATACTCGTGGCCCAATTAGATTTTTTTTTTCTGCAATTCTCAATATTTTACAAAATGCCGCCTATTCCAACACCTTACATTATGATTTACTTGACTTTTTAACCTGTTTTTCTTAGTATTTACATAAAAAAGAAAAAAAGCATAATTATATTGAAATTTAAAAAGATGGCTTAGTATATTCACGTCACTTAGTTGATTGTCTTTATTGTTATAGTTTTAGTTTTATTGGAAACAGGCTTAGCTTTTCTTGGGTGTTATCTTATTCTCAGGAGTCAACCCTTATTGACCCCAAAGTCATGTCCCTCTAAAATGGTGCATTTCCCTTGTTTCTTTCTTGTTCTGCTGTGATTATTGTTTTTATTTATTCTATCTGGCACTTGCTTAATGACTAAACAGCACTATCATGTGGACTTGAGAAGCAATTCAATTCATTTCTACAGGAATAAAGCTTTATTAAATGTTTGAAATTAAGAAATAATTGGCAGCTATGGATTGATATGATATCACCTCGCAAAATATATCTAAGTTTTATGTTGCCACCTGCTGAGGTGACCATTTATGTCTCTTGCCTTAAGTCATGTGAGATAAAAGATCTGTTTGGGGTGTAAATACAATAAAAAGTCTTTTGAATTTCACAGTGCAGGGCAAAAATTGAAGTTCCCACCACTTGCGTGTATAGAAGACCTTTATTTTAAAGAACCAGTGATTTGTTATCAGGGCATCTGGACATGCTAGAGGTTCTTCTCTTGCAAGTCCAGTTGCCCTTTTAATGAAGAATTGGAAAAGCATGCCCTGGATGAATGAGAACCTACACATAAATTCCGAAAGACCAGCATCTGAAAATGGAATGCTTAGGCAGCAGAACAGAAACAGTGCACAGGAATCTGGAATAAAAATGAAGGACAGGGGCGAAACAACACTGCCACAAAATATGGCACATGTTTAGATTAACCGTCCTGCTTAACTGGCACATGCATATTACAATTGAAATTACACTTCAGGTCAAAACAAAGGCATGTCTGTGAAGTTAAGGTTATAGTGAAAGAAAAGGAAACACTTATTACCTCATCAAGCAAGAGGAACAGATCAATACTATATCTTGTACACTTTCCTTGACAAATCACAGAAGACGTGTCAGTCTGTCTTGTCAAATATTAAAAGAATTCGCCCCCTGTAAATAACTGAGGAAATTTTAAGGAAGGTAATATATGTGCAAGATATAAATACTCAATTGGAGCAAAATAGGAGCACCTGAGATATTTCTTGTCTTTCTTTTGGAGTGAACAGCGGTTGCATTGGACTGGAGCAGCACTTCCAATCAACTATAGAAGAAAGCAACAACCTCATATCAAGAATGCCATTGACAAAGAAAATAATCTCAATATCAACTATTGCTGAACATACAAGATCATTACAAAAATAAAAGAATGACAACAGTAAGGCCTTCACAATAGAAATCACTTTCACAATGCTGGACTGTTATTCCACTTTCTTCTTCTTCTGCATAACTGATAAAGCAGCATTATCCTGCAGTCTATCATAAACCTACAATTACTGACAGCCCTTTGAGATGGATAAGCACTGTCACCGAACTGAAATATAAGAGCTTATCATTGGGCCTGCTAACGTGTCCACCTTTGATAGAAGAGCTTGGAGTTTATATATTTCCTGAGGAAACGTGCCTTTCAGTGGAGCCCACTATAAAATATGAACACGGTGAGCACGCTGCAGGGATGCACAGCGCCTCTCTCTCTGGTTTTCGCTCCCTACAAGTGCAGCAGCAAATCCTCCTCACTAAACAGCTAAAGCAAACAAGAGAGAACAAATACATCCTTGCTCTCTGTAAACATTAAAACAAACACAAAGGCAGACAAACACCGAGTTGGTTGAACAAACCGGGTATGACAACAAACAAGTTGGCCAAATAATGTCAAATACTGAGCAAAAGGAATAAAGGGCAGGGAACAAACAAGACTGAACTGCACCAGCCAGGAAAAAGAGTACAATTTTTATTCTGCACAGCCACTAATGCAAATCATGTGTCTCATACAAATTCCAGACATATAAATACAGGGAAAATCGAGGAAATATATAAATAAATGGGAGAATAAATTGAGAGCGAGGTGAGGCACGGAAAAACTTCAAATGAGAAACCGAGAGGAAAAAAAGTTCGAGCACAAATATCTGCAGTCAGGATGGATTAGTGTAAACATGATTTTTTTCTTCAAGAAAATCTAATCAAACAATTTTGTTCTATTACTGATGGTGTTTTGTATTCTCCTGAGAGGGGATGGGAAATTTAAACAATATATTTACATACACACAGAATGGTACTAATGGTATCCTGAAGCGTGCAACTTCACCTCAAACTTTTAGGATTAAACACTTGCTGTGTTTGTTTGTTTGTTTTCTCTGGGGCAGACACAAACAAGCCACTTCATTCGGTACAGTTCGACTAGCCAATCAGCTAATCATAGAAACAATTTGATGTATTTAAAATTGCATTAAGTCTTGCTGAAGTTCAAGACAAGCATCAGGCTGAGGTAGAAAGGTGATCTAGGGGGACTGAATGTGACATGGATGTTAGACATGCTTTGACTGTTTCAGAAATTACTGATAATCTGGGATGTTCACAACCATCACTAAAGTTTACAAGCAGCAGTCCTCTGGGCCAAAATGCATTGTTGAGGTCTGAGGAAAATGGCCGTACTGGTTTAACATGATAAAATAGGTATGTGAGGACAATCCATTAACACAAAAGTCACCCAATTCTGAAGCGGCAGAAGACTGAGTGCCAATCCTGTTTAACAAGAAGAGAAAACTGAAGCTACAATTCGCATGAGCATACCAAAGTCATGGTTTCTGCTGCAACATTTAGATGGTAGGCTACAAATTCAGCATACAAAACAAGAGAGCATCGATCCATCCTGCCTTGTTTCAATGATTCAGACTGGTGGTGTTGTTATGGTGTTTCTTCTTGACACACCTTGGATCCCTTCACATGCTGAGCATTGTTAAAATGCCACAGTTTACATGAGCACTGTTAACAATCTTGCCCATCTCTTTATGACCATGGTGGACTCATCCTCTGGTGTCTTCTTGCAACAGGATGCCACAAAGCTCACATTATCTCAAGACAGTTTCCCTGACCATGAAAATGAGCTCACAGGACTCCAGAGGTCTCCACAGTCACCAAATCTCAATGCATTAGAGCATCTTTGGGGTGTGATTTTCATCATAGATGTTGTGCCTTAGAGAATTAAAGTAGTTCTGAAAGCAAAAGAGGTCCACCACAGGACTAGTGAGGTGCACCAAACGAAGTGGCCTGTAACTGTAACAGAATAAGGAGACATGATGATCTCGCTGTTAGGTGTAACAAGTTAGTAACATTCTTATCCTAGTATTATGTCTAAGATTTGAAAAGCAACAGAGAATTTAAACATTCACTTTGCATTTGATCACAGCTGAGGGATTTATAGTCTGAACTGTTCAGACTGTGCAGAGCCTACATGGCTGTACATAAGGGAAAAGAAAGTATTGTACATCCAGAGGCATTGCGTAAGCCCTGCTGTCAGCCCACCTAAGACTGCTTCAAAGTCAGAGATGCCTTGAAAAAATGTACACTGAACACCTAAACAGCACCTCCCACTCCCTCCCTGCCTTCCTCCCTCCCTGCAGCATTCTCTTGCAGTGGTTGACATGAAATCACAGTTACTACCTCAGCAGTCTTACAACATGTGTGGAATTTTACATATTCTAGAGGCAAGAGCAGCATAAGAGTGATGCTCTGCTTAATGAAATATTGTCAGATATGGTAATTGAAGCAATGTGAAGATCTTTTATAAAACAAATTACTAATAAAAAAAAAAAAAGCTTCACAGGGCCTGGAAAGCTTAACGTCTTTGTCACATTAAAATCAAAAAACAAATGTAGAAACATGTCTGCATTTTTGGTAAAACTAGATTATGGTAAAAGTCATATGGGAGCAATTAAGCCGAGCTAACAGCAATAAATGCATTTTATTGTTGACTGCATATGTCTTCATTATCTGTCACCCTCAATATGGAGCAAGATCAGAGCATTGCATTTAACACTCTCCAGATTAAAGAGATATCATTTGATTAAAGTAGTCCATACAGTAGGATGTAACTTGACTAAACTAGTATTTTAAACGGCTTTAAATCAATGAAACCATTAAAACAGGAATCATTTTTTTATGTTCCATTTCATACAGCACAAACTGATGGTGAAAGTTGGCCTGAATGTAAGTTTCCCTGAAAATAAACTTACATTATAAGGCAGATATTTTGGAAAGCTAACATCCTCTGATAATAAAACGTGATTTTTTAAAATCCCTTTTAGACGCACATAACTCAATCAATCTGTAGCTGCGTAGCCTCAGTTCAAAACAGTTGTTTTCTCAAGACACTTTCCAACAGAGCATGCTGGAGCTGATCTCATTTTATACACATACATGAACAAATACTAACACATATAATAAATATATTTGTATAAACACAAAAATACATCCAGAGATGTATCCATCCAGGTACAGACAAAGGGACTAAAAACAAGAATTTAAGATACCAGCAAACCCACAGATGCCCAGATCATAAATTTCTCCTCACCACATTTGTCTCTGTTGAATCTACATTAAATCAATCAATATTTATTTGTTTAGCACCATAAATGTCTTTGGTAAATGTACATGTATCAAAGGTAAGGTCCTTGAGATGTGGCATTTCATTTACAAGAGGGGCCTCATGTCTATATGGTTGCAAAGACAGTTACTATGTATGAATAATCAATACATTCATGGATGGAGGGATCAGTCTAGTAAGATCAACCTGTATGTGTGCTTTTTGCAGGAACTACCATGTGTTCCATTTTTTTCTATCACTCTTAAGTTATAATCAGGGGCTGTAATGATAATAAAATGGGGCTTTACAAATGGGTGGTACATATTTAGGCTTTCACAGCTGAAATTAGTAATGTTTTGATATCTAGAGGGGTAATATTGCTATTGCAGCACTCTGTGTTTCAGTGGCCTTCATCTTTGTCCCCGTGTAGTTGTTAAAACTGGGCTAAGCTTGAATCTATGGCAAAAGAATTGAGGAAGTCAATGTGCCAAATAGAGCTTTTTTCATTTTATAAACCCTCCATTTTGTCTTATCTAAGGGAACAATATGTTACCACCACCTTGTGTTGCAAAAGTCCATGTGCCTCCTATCAATAAAGCACGTGCTGTCACCTGCTGTGCCACGTTATTAACACCCATCCACATGGTGATCTCTCAAAGACATCATTGATGGGGGTCGTCTGAATTTCTTTACAGTCTGGCCTGTGGGAGACATCCTACAGTGAATGAGTGAATGCTCCCCCTCCTCACTCTAAATCTCCTCTTGTGCCTGAGATAAGAACAGAATTGAGTTATTGAGCAGACAGTTTAAGATATAAGCCCTCGCTAAAGGGCCGCTCAAAGCAGTCACAATAAGGAGAGATTGAATGGCCTTTCTTTACAAGTGGGCCCGTCTCATCTCTGCCATTTGTCTAGAGCAATAGTCTGATTGACCTGCTGTGAAAGGCCCACAGTCGGGGACAGAAAAATGTGTGATAGTACAGTTAACACAGACTGAAACAGCATAAATGTGAGGGTTATGAGATTAAGCTCTGAGTTTATCTCCAGAGTACAATATAACCACTGCTTAAGCTTTTTTTAGTCTGCCAACAGCAGCCTGGTGCATACTGGCATTAGCGACAGTACAATGAAGCAGAGACTCCATAAAGAAATGTAAACACCTCACGGAATACGACATTAAACAATGCTGATCATAATTACAAACACTGCTTGAAAAGGTGGGTCATATTTGGTTAAGTGCCAATTAGCGGTGCTTGTCAGCTATGAAGAAAGACCAGTAATCAGCAGAAGGGTACGTGAATATCCTGGGCAGCAGAAACATCCAGAGAGGCTAAATTATCTGCGGTTAGACTGCCTGTGCACCAACTAGAGAAATGTCTGCGCATTAATCATTAAATGTGTCAAGAGGGGCTGTTGTAAGATATTGAAAAGTGCATGTGGAGGTTAGTGCAAGTACTTTTGAACTTTGTGGGAAACATTTATTAAAACCAATCAACTGGAATACTTTTTGATACCACTGCAACAGATTTAAGATTCCAGCATGTGAGATAGGATCAGTAGATACAGTATAGAGCAAAATTAGACATGCTTTTTAAAGTGTCGTGAATACCAAACATTATAAGAAAAACTCTGCCTGTCCATACAGTCTTTTGACAAATCCTTTATCTTTTCCTACTGATTTTCACGTTGAAAACAAGCAAGCCTCCAGAAGTTTTCTGTGACAACAATGTCAAACACATGACATTATTTGTATTATTTGTGGTGCTGCTTAGACAAATGCTTCGGCAAGTCACTGGTGTTTCCAAATGGAGACAATTTTGAGCACTTTTATCATCTGTCTGCCATGGCTTTTGATTTCAGCTGACTGTCTCTGAGGAGAGTGGGATGTTCTGATTCACAGAGCATGCAGAACAAAGTGAAATGAATTGGTAAGCAAAAAGACTTCATATTGATTGCTCGAAAGTCTTCTAAGTAATTCTCAGCTGGAATTAGTTTTCTGTTCCCAAACAAATATCATCACAGAATACCCGGATGGGTAGAAACAATCATTTTTTATGCTTGTCTTAGAATCCTGAGAGCCTAACATTTTTTCACAGTGAAACCATCTTTTGTCTCTTTAAAGAGCAAGAGAGAAATAACCATTTTTCTCTTGAAATCATAGCAGTTACATTCAAAAAAAAAAAAAAAACTAAATAACAAATGTCCCTAAGACCTCTGTACAACCTGTAGGTTTTGTCCATTCCAACTTTGATGAATCGATGCCATTTGCCCTTGTGTATCAATTTTCTTATCAAGGGCTTCTACTCTGCAAAACATGGACATTAAGCTCTTGTGATTTTTTAAACATTGAGAGATAGGGCCATTATCACTAAATACTCAGCTCTTGACAGACTCAATGCAATTACCAGAGAACGTTGCTCATGGCACAAGGGAATGGTGATTAATTTTTGGTGGTGATACTAATCTGGATATAGATCCAGGATTTTCTTTAAAAGGTTTTTCTACATTGTGGCTGAGTTTTCCCACATTTTTGATATCTAGAGGGTAAACAACGTCAGACATCATTCAGAGAATTTCTAGTTAGTTAAACTAATGGTCTAAAGTAAAAAGAAAATATAGAACTATAGGTTATTTAGAGCTAAAAATAACATAGAAAAAGGGATGTGACTAACGTCAATACTATTGTTGACAATGCACTGACTAAATAATGTGTAATGAGTCTTATTATTCGTTTGTCATGTCAGTATTATATTATATCACATTTGATATCAAATTCTGATATGATATCAAAATTTGCAATAACAATAACAATCGTCATCATTACTATTACTTCCTACATTTTGTAATTGTGTGCCTCCTTCATTTGGTAATGCTCCTACAAAAATCAGAAGTTTTAATTTTTTTTTTAAAGCCAAACATTTCTCATGTTCTAAACATAATATTGTTGACTTAACATGGATGATTATATGCTAAATGCTACATGGTACCCACAGTTAAAATAATTTGACTTTATTGTATCCAAAACCATTAAATACTAGAAAATAATAACTTCTAATTTTGGAGACTTATCACATAGGATTACAAAAAACTGCAATAACAATCAACTTATTTATTCATCAATTTATGTATTCCACAGACGAAAACAACAAAAAAATGATACAGTCATGATGGTAGATGGAAAAAGGAAATAAAGAAACTGGAAAAACTGAGTTGTCTGTCTTTATTAAACTGTCACCGTGAAATATCTGCAAATCTGTGTGGCTCTCTGATCACCTTAAAAATAATTTCCCCAGGCACAAAGCAGTAAACGATATACTCAAGATTTTTTTTTTTCTGAGTTGGAATTGTACATTAAAATGTATTGCATAGTCATCTATCCATTATTCACCCCACACTGTCTGTCTGCGCCGAATATTACATCCTGTTGACCTTGTACCGTTCCAATGAACAGTGACGGTCTTGTCAGAGTCTATTTCCACCAAAGTCCCAATGACAAATATCTCTACATTTATTGCTCACGGTGGTTCGCTGAATTCTGATTTGTAATGGCTTTGACTGTATAGAATACCAATGAGACTTTGAGAGAGGCCTGTACCATTTACATTATCTGTGTTCCAGTTTCATGGTACAAACATTGATTTTGAATATTTGGTGCTAACAGTATTGTTACAATTAAGCAAATAAGTTGAATGATGTAGCATAAGCCAGTAAAATCTTCTGAAATGTACTGACATTTGATTCTCTGTATATGACATTCAGTTTCCACTTTCAGTCATTTAAACCAATTAATATGGGCTCATACTTAGGATAGAGCCAACAACAGCTCTATTTGGTAGTCCAGTCACTCACTGGCAAAGGGAAATAGCTCCGTAAATGCACTAACATCCAAGTAAAAGACAGGTTAAGAGCATCCAAAATTCACAGATAGATCCAACAATGGGAGGAGATTGAAAAGAAAAAAGTTTTTGAATCATATCAAGCCAAAAATGGACAAAGAACAGTGGGAAAGAGAGAGAGCCCTGGCAGGTGTGAGAGCAGCTTTCTGTAGTGAAGATGAAGAGGATGGACTGGGTGAAGCTGGCACTCGCAGTTGGGTTATGGCTTGAAGTGTTACAGCCAAAGCATGATAGAAACCCAAACCCTTCATTTTCAACATGCATAAACATGAATGTGAAGGAAGGGAGAAAGATCACAGCTTGTTTTCAAAAACCACGACGAGTGTTTTTAACAGGCAGGGAGAAGATTATTTACTGAACGATCAAATCTACTGAAGGTGGAGTGAAAGTATGATGAATGCTTTTGGGCTGTGGGTATGAAACTACAAGTGAACATGCGGGATAAATTTTCTTGAACTTGGTCCTAATAAGTGTGTTTGAGGCAAGGTAGAGATTTAATTACACGCATTCAGGAAAGGGAAGGTTTTGAGGGGAAAAGCAACTTGGGAAACTTTAGAGTTAAGTGCAATTTACTTTAAATTTGACCTATTTTTCCTCTTCTATAAATTAATGGGAACAAAATTAGGGTTTGGCATGACTTTCATTGTCACTGCAGCCTCCCCTCATCCCCTGAGAGGCACTGATTCTTTTCTTTAAATCTCACAATAAGGAGTGTTTACATCAATGTGCCTGACCATATTGTCAGCTTCTCTTTATGTATTTTAATGACAGTGCTCTACTCTGGGCTTCAAAACACAAGACAATGAGCTTCAACTGACAAAGGACAGTAATATGATGTCACACTGGTAGGTCTTTTTGGGCTGGTCTGGGGAACAAGATGTTTTAGGCAGCAGCTGGTGCCTCACAGATGAGGAGAGGGAGAAGTCTTATTAGTTTATAGAGAGGCTCTAATATAAGAAGAAGATGTGTATTTGTAAATTAATTATTAAAATCTGTGAGGTTTATATTTTAATAATTTAGCTCATTAAATGCGTGCATGTAGATGCATACTGCATTTCAGACAAAGAAAAACACCAACAAAACATTGCTTTAAGAGCAGTGATGTGCAGCTTTGTGTAATTTCATTGATATAGCTGGACTTTCAGAGTATTTACTGGATAGTTAAGCAAATTTTACTGACAGTTTTAAGTTAATTTAAAAAATGCATTTAGTAATACACAAAGGGGAGTCCCAAAGAAAGAATTACAGCCAATTTTTAACTCTATTTTCAAAATCAAAATTGATTTTCTTTCCGATGTAAACATGGTAGGTTTTGTCATTTTTATCTTTAATACAGGCTTTCATATATTCTAAACTAACTGGTGGGCCACACTGAGGAAATAGGACAGTCTCCACCTGCCCCTGGGCCTTAAGTTTTCCATCATTGGTGTGATATAACACTTGTGGTAAACGCAGTGTAATGTTTAAGACTATTATCCATCTAAGAATGTGTTATGTAATCTACAGATGCTTTACAAGGAAAAAAGTTCAACAAAATAAAATAACTTGGTTGGGTATTAAGTGACTGATACCTGATTCAGTATAATATGATCTGTATACAGGAAAAGCATGTTGGTTTAACTAAATGAAAATACGTCTAACATAAGGCAGCACTGACCCACTTGAAACCTTTCAAAGGATGAACTGAGTACAGGAAAATGGAGGGGAAAGCATATGTTCACCTAAATAATCAATTGTAAAACTAACTGTCAATATTGAGGTAGAAGCTACAAGCAGCATTCAGAGATGAATCTTTTTAAAACACTACTTCAGGAAATGAAACAACAGCTTAAATAAACGCTATGCAGTTTACAACTGACCCAATACATGTTTCGTGAAGAAATGGCACAACTTCAGCTTTGTTACAACCTTGGAAAATAGTACAGTCCTTTATTATCTTTTGCCCAAGAGCACAGTGGTTAAAAAAAGTTCACGTTATGCAAGGTAATTCCATTCCATATAAGCCACAGCATGAGGCTCAGTAAACCCATAGTGACAGTCTCATGGTGAGAAAAGGATTATCACATTGATTTGCAAGAAAAGGGAACAAATCCTGCAATGTTTTGTCAAAGAATAATTATAAACACTTCCTGCCTGAAAGGGGAAAAACTTTGATTACTATGAAAACAAAAATAAAACATGCACAACAAGTGAAAAATCCGTCTAACAAGCCAACTTAAGTAGACGGCACATCATCCTGTATGGCCACCTTCAGAGTGCTTATTAGCAGCTCTTTCAGCATCCTGAATGCTCTAATCAAGGTATGACTTCATTCCCTTTCCAAGGCGTTAACTTTGATAAATAGGCAGTAATGCACAACATTAACAGCTCCAGATGAGACATTTCATGGTAAGAGGGAAACATTGTGCATTCAATTTAGACCACAAAGGGATTTTCTGCAGCTATAGTGGGATGTCATCCTTATAAGAAATGAACAGCTGACCAAATTATTTAGTGGGTGGGCTGTTTAAATTTAGTTTGAATTTGCTGAGATCAACAGATCTGACTATGAGTACCATAAAAAAGCAATATGAAATGGAAAAGATATAACCTTAACAGTTCACTACATGGCAGAGGCCTTTGCAAAACGACAATGCAACAAACTTAAGTACAATTTTTTAGAAGAAAATGTACTTATGAGCATAATTATTCTGTAACATACGAATAATCATTAAAACTGTCAGATGAATTTTATTATAGTATTATTCAGTGTATCCTGTAATTACAGATATTGGCTTAAAATGGTGTGTTTTACAATAGCAGAAGCACAGCTTTGTATGTCTATTGTTCAGTGAGGTTGTAGTAATGTTTGATAAGTTGAACATTTGTGATACTGTGGTTAAATATAACAGGTAATTCTACAGATTTACAGTCAAAGTCTAAACCCAGAGAGAAAACATTGTCAGTGTTGTATTTGTGTCATGTCATCTAAGTTGATTGAACGTAAAAAAAAAAACAAAAAAAAACATTAGATGTAAAGGACTTTGCAGCCATATCGTTGTAACTGGCATTGATACGTTTCATTTTACTAGCATGGTATTAACATTTCAAATTTTACTTCAGGATTGTATGTCTTTGACATCAAGATAAACTACCCAATGTAAAAAAATATGTTGTTAAAGAATTCTCAAGATGTGTGAAATGAAAAGAAACACTGTTTCTCCAGTCAAATGTAGTATGAGGGTTTAGCAACTTTAAACTCAGAGCATAATCAAGTGTGATAAAGTTTGAAAGATAGCTAAACATTGATAAATTAAATCTACAGAATACTGTACTGAAAAAGGTTTAAGAGAAATGACTGGCCAACAACCAGTCCTTTTACAGCTCTGGAAAACTTAATTGCTATCTCATATAAAACTACCAAACACTTAATTTTATACATAACAAAAAGTAACTAATTCCTAACATATTACTGAATCATTCTTTTTCTGTGAAAAATAACAAATCTTCGCTTTTAAAAGCAACTTTCTTATTATTACTGTTTAAAAAAATCTCGTCCGTTCTGTTTAGTTATTTTAAACATATGCAGTAACTATTACAAGTCACTTGCTACTGTCAAACTCTGGATATTTAACAGATGTCTGTTTAATTTTATTTTTCATTGAAGTTAAAATGTCTGTTAGATTAAAAATAAATTCAATGTTTACTTCCCAATTGGACTTAAAGTGTTTGTTTAGATTGTTTAAACAAATAAAAACAAATTACTGTGCCTTATTGTTTATAAAATGTTGGGTCCAACATCTGATTATTTTAACCAACATCATCATAGGCTGAATGAATGAAACTGACATTGTCTTACCTACAAAGTAAATAAATCAATATGCTATGAAAATTCAATTTATTTTCTGGCCTGATTGTGGGGGACTCATCAAGGGAAGAAGCCAAAACAAAGGAAGCACACAGGCTTTATTTCATTTTTTCCAGAGTATACGTTAGTCCCCATGTGCTGTCAGGTGCCTGGAGAGCTGTCCATGGTCCTGAGAGGAACATAACACAGAGCGGAGCTGCCCAGAGTGCTGACTGCTTCTCTCTGCTCAGGCTTTGCAACATTAGTCAGAACAGACAACTGCACAGACATCACCGCTTTCAGACAGTCCTCACCCTCTTTTGTTTGTCTGCCACATCCCACTCGCTGTACCAGTCAAACTGTGCTTTGACAAGGATGTGCACAGAATGCTTTGCTACCCAAATCCCTCGCTTTATTACAATTTTACGCCGATACCAGTGGGTGTTTTTGCAGACTGAGCTGCATATTTTGACATTTTCATCAGTCCATCATTCCAGCACAGGCACAGATGCAGTTACCATGATCTCCCCTCCCAGCCAGACGCCAGCCAAGTTCTGGTTACTTACCAGACAATGACTTTCCTGATAAAATCAGGTAGTAAGAGTTAACTGTTTATTGTAATTACTGTAATTACTGTATATAACTCCGTTACCCTTTTACCCTTAACACTGTCACTTTAATATTAATAACACTGTCACTTTAATATTAATATCACTGTCACTTTTCGTTCTCTGCACTGCACTGCATAACAAAGTTACCGAATGACATTACTCGACACTGTAAATAGCTCATACTGTTGCTGCTACTGGATGGTCATTGTTTCTCATTTTTGTTTTGTTTATTATATGTCACCCGTGCTTTGTCCTAAAATATGTGTAATTTTTCTTTGAACCCAATGCATGCTACTACCCTTGTTCTTTGCCCTGTACTGCTGCAATACCTGAATTTCCCCTCTGGGGATCTATAAAGGATTATCTTATCTTATCACATTCATCATGGGGATCTCATTATAGCCACGAGGGTGAGTAGGTCTCATGGACCAGTCAAGACTCTCCCAAAGAAACTGGGAGAAAATTTAAGCAGCTCCATTAATGACATTATCAAATGTTAAAAAGAAAATGTGTGTCATGATGACCTAATACAGCGTGTCATTAAACACTCAGTCACGTGCGTAGGTGTTGCCAAGCACAGTAAGTATACTGTTAACTAAAGCATCTTCTCTGTGTTGTTTAGATGCTAATCACTTACAAATAAATCACCTCCACTTAACTTTATATCGTGAATATAAAACTGAAAGTGTCTTAATCTCCTTCAAGTGTTTCCAATCTATGGTCTTCAATATGGACTGTAAACGTCACACAATTTAAATCACAAATCTGTTGCAGGATTTTATTTCCCTGGTAACTGAAGGACTATACTGCATGCACTATGAGGAAGCTTACCATAGACATACACCTACTTCTCATAAAACTGCATCACAGCAGATCAAAAAAAAAAAAAAAAACACTGTTGGGAGAATTGAAATAATTTGTTTTCCAGTCCATGTATGACCAGTTACCAGCACTGCTGGGAAAATAAGTAGAAACACTGCACTCATGCAATGCCACTTTCTGATTTTCATTGTTGTTCACAGTGTCTTTCCTCTATGTTTCTGTTACTGAAATTTTTATATTCAGTTATCAGTATGTATATATTTTAGTATATGTTTTAAGCTGTGACTGAATAAAACCCATTTTCTGATGTGGCTTAACGTTGCAGTGCAGATGGATTATCCATATTCAATGTCTATGATCAGACAGATTCACCTTGTCAAGCTCCAATCTACAACGCTTGTGAGCAGCCCAAAGTGGGACGGGCCAATCAGCATCCTTTGGAGCAGAAAAAGGTGGGGAAAGATATAAATGGGTAAATATAACCTTTTAAATTGAAACTACTCAATAGAACATGTTTTATGTTAAACAATGTCAAACTTTGTATATACACACAGTGCCATAACAACACAAAATCAATATTGAATAGCCTGCCATTGGTCAGCAATAAATAAAAAAATGCTTATCCCTCCAACAGTCTTTGACTTGAAAAAATATCCAATAAATGTTGCCCAAACCTCATCTATGATTAAATTCTTCTTTTATTAGGCCAACATGGTCTGTAAACGCAGCTATGCATTACTCAAGCATTAAATAAGGATTTATCCAAGCAAACCAGACATCATTTAGTTAGGCGTATAGACAGTGTTTACCACAATCATTCATGGTTTCTGCTGGAGCTTCAGTGTTTCAAGTTGGCACTCTGTATGTCAAATTAATCTGAGAGTTCTATTTCTAGTCCCAGTGTTTATGCCAAGGGCGGAATTAAAAAAAGATATTCTCAAGAGGGATTTACTACGTGAAAAAGCACTTTAAAATAGATGTAAATACACTGATGTAATAAGCTCAGCTGTAGAACCAATGTATTTCATATAATAACATGAGTTTTACTGGTTTTGAGATGTTATGTTGGACTTGCACAGAAAGATTGGTTTTATTTGTCACAGCTTATCTTCATCCGCTTGCAGAGTGTCACACAGATTGCTGTAATGATAGTAAGCAAGTCAGTGTGTTTTTAGGGGTTACTGGTTTGGCAGTGGTAGCCACAGCAGATCTCTGGTTACTACTCTCCACAGCGATGTGTGCTGTAACCCTCTGCAACCCTGCTGTAATCATTTTTACAGCCCTTCCTTAATCAAAATGTCACATCCACTGTAGCAATATATGGCAGAGTTCTCAGCAAATTAAAAAGAAATTAGGCCGGCAGATGTGGCCTTAATGGCTTAATCATGCCTTTACGTTGCTTCTAGTAAAGTGCAGCCACAGATGAATATTGTTTCAGCCCCTGCGTCCATGAGTAATGCCTTAAAAAACAATCTGAATTGCAAATTTGGAGACAGCTGCTCTGGTTATGTTGAAAGCGCTCCATGAAACATGAGCATCTGATGGACAGTTGGAAAACTGAGCATATCCTAATGCAGGAGCCAGTCAGTGGATAAACATGTCCATTAAAAATCAGTAAAATTATCAGGCCCACTGACTCAGTTCTCACTGGACTCCTGTTACAGCTGCAGCTACACTGTGCTGTATTCAACTCCAATGTTAGCATTGACGCCTTCAGGATTTCTTCATGGTATATCTGTTATTCAGAAACGGGACATGTGAGATACTCTAGTACAATCCTTGAAAGTAATGCTGCCAATTACACTGGACTGCTGATTAGCAAACAAAAATAGAATAACCTTTAAGAGGTTGTGAATCACAGCCACTGACACATTTGACAAACAGACCTTAGGCAAATTACATTTCATATATGGACAGAAAAAGGGAGCAAGTCACACTGTGTCCTCTCTGCTTCTTTGTCAGTGATTACCAAACCGCTTTGTGCCTGCTAAAGCTCTGAAAATGGGTTACAAAGATGCCTAATTCGAAAAACACTTGGAAATGATTTAATGTAACCTTATCTGAACTGTACTGTGAACTGTGACAGCGTCTCTTTGCACAAGTGCAGACAGCATTTATGCAGTTATTAAGGGAAATATCAACCCAATCTGTGCAAATCAGCCTCATTGCAAAAGCAGCCAGTCCAAAAATATCAGTGCAAGAAGTCATGTTCAGTAAACCCTTTTAACTCTCAGCCATTTTCTGCTTCTGTAAGTCTGGCTGGATTATTATTTTGTAATATGCATGTAGAAATTCAAACCTTTTGAGGATAATGAGGTTAAAGGAGCACAATAGTTTTTCCACCTTAATATTACACTCTTGAGTCACTGTGATGGTCCATCACCTTACAACAGGTTGAATCACACCTCTGTCGTGGTCTGAGGGGTCTGTATCGCCTTCACTGGCACTATGTAACTTTGAGATGGATGGTAGGAACACTTCCACACTAAAAAACTATAACTTTACAACAATTACAACAGTGTAGCTACACCCAACTCCCATAGAGGCCACTAGAGAGCAGAAAGCTGGAATCTTACATAGTGAGGTTTTAAAAACATTGTTATTCATGAACAGCCTGGGCTGTCAGTTAGCTTATGCTGTAATCATGCCAAATCAATGTATTTACAGGGGTTTGACAAAACAAAAGACAAAATAAAAAATATGAATACAATTCTCTGTCAATCCTTAACTTTAAGAGAAAAAACCCAAAAGTATTAGAACAAATACAAATGACTCCAGTGGATTTTTGCTCCACATAATTATTTCGGCTGCACCTTGAAGTGGATTCTGTCCCAAATGTTACTGCTATGTGCGGCCCTGCTTCTCCTGAGTCTCCCTGGTTCTCCTCCTTTCTTGCTCCTCTCTCTCTCCCTCTCCTTGGTCCTCCTCCTTCCATCCCCTGGTGCACACCTGAGAGCAATCTGTGCTCGAGGAGGAGGAGGGGTATTTAGAGGAGCTGAGAGAGGAGCCATGTTGGATTTGGGGCACACACACAGACCCGAGGAGCATGTTTCCAAGCACTCCTCCTTTGTTTTCTGTTTTCCTGGTTTAAGAGGTAGTTTTGTTTCTCCTTTTTCCTCTTTATTTCCTCAGCAGCACTGGGTTGTTGGGTTTTGTTGTTTTAATTTGGGCTGGAGATTGTCGGTGGTCCAGTTTTCTCGGTTTTGATTATTCTTTGGTTTAGTTAGCTTCTGGTCAGGCAGTTAGGGAGAGGTGAGAGGTGCGACAGCCCCTTATGGGTTGGCCTGCTCATTTTCTCCTGTTTTGTTCATTTTTGCCGACAACTCCAGGCTCTTTTGGTTTTTAATTAGTTCATTGCTCTATTGAACTTTTTACTTAATACAACAATAAAAAAACAATCAACATTGTCTTTTGTGTGGCGTCCTTTAATATGTTTTGGTTTTCCTTTATAGTCATATTCGAGCCAGGTATTTCAGTGGTAAGGAGACCGCAACATATTTGGGGGCTCGTCCGTAACAAAAAGTCACATCACATTTCTCACATTTCCTTTTCTTATTATTAATCAGACAGGTGTCGAATTTGTCTCTTTTGACGTTTGGCTGCTCCTGATTAACCCCTGACCCAAAAAACAAGTGATTGAGGTCTAATGACATCACCACTGGTGTTCAGATCAAGAAAATGTGCAGAAAGATCACTCACCACAGATATATCAACGTGCATTCACAAAAACAAATTTCCGAAATACAAATTGACAAAGGAGTAAACTCCCAAACACAGTTGTCCCTACAAATATCCACTGCACTGTCCTTGAGAATTACCTTGGGGATATCGGCAATCCCATGGAGTTTGGAGGGTTAAGAGGAAAACCGACTGTGACCAGTGTACAGGCTCTTGCTGTGTTCATAAACAGCGTGACCAAAACAATCCTCCAGACATGTTAACCAGAGCTGACAAGCAAAATATTTAGTGGCATGTTTTTCAGCAATGGTGGAAATACACACATGTGAGGTCACTTCATCCATGGGGCTTTCATGAGGCCTGGTACTAACATGCTTTATGGCTATGTGAAGCCCCAGACATGAAAATAAATCATGTCAGGTTTGAAAGTTTGGTTCTTCTATTGGTTTATGTGCTGATCAACATGCTGTAGACCACCTCACTAACTGACTCATTATCCAGCAACCACAGTCTCCACTTGCAGCTCATAATCTTGGGCAGTCAAATGTGACTTTAGTGCAAAAAACATGTGATGGAAAACAAGATTATGGCCTTTAGTCTAACTATGCTTTTTATTTACTATTGTTGCCACGGCTCTGTTTGGCTCTGTTTGTTGTGATTCCTGCTTCAGTCAACTTCCGTACTAATTAGCTTTCCAGTGTTGCAAAACACAGAAGACATGCTTGGCTGTCCTAGGTGTTCTGATATGTTTTATACAATATAAAGTCAGGGTAGCCTGTTTCCTCCTCTGAGATGATGAGGGGGATTCTATTATTTGTACTACACCTTATTCCACAGGATAATCAGAAGGAGAATCCCATTTTATAGGAGTTTGCAGGTAAAAAAGGAAGGCTGGTATAATTCTTTGTTTAGAACCTGCTTTAATACCATCTCCTATATTCTGACACACAAAAACACGAGAGGACGATTTGTTTACACTCCTGTGCTACTCGCTACCAGGTTGCTGCAATTTCTGTTTGCCATCAGCCTCTATTTGATCCAAAGAGTCATGAGGTTGGTTCGAAAAGAGAACATTTAAGAAAAGATAGCAGCAAAACTAAGAGCATGCATTCAAATTTCTCAAAGGGGATTTGGTGGGCTTCAGGTAATTGAGGATCTAAAATGGGCACTGGCATCCTGAAGTTTGTAGAAGGCTGGTATAATGTGTGAATTCAGGGAATTGTATTATATGAAATGAAAAGCTTTAACTGTTTTAATGCTTGTGACATCCCGTGTCTTGGACAAAGTGAACCCCATATATCACCAATAGCATTTAAAGTGCTGCTGGCAGAGCGCAGACCTGGGAGCTTGAAACATCTTATTATAACCAATCTATTAGCCACAATTTCCCAAGGTAACAGGAAGACCAACATGTACTTCCTGCCTGATGTTGATTTACTGTATTGGCATTCATGCACAGCAGGACTATCCTGAAATTTTGGGATGTTTCAAAGATGAAAACTTTCTGGAGCCAGCCTTACTTTGACCATGACTTACAGCATTGATATCCTGAACTGGCTATTCACTAATCCAAAGACTGCTAATCCGGCTTTTACCAAGCATTTATTTTTAGGATAAGTTAGAACGATTCCTACAGTTAAACAGGCCTTGCCCTCCGTCTTTCTCTTAAAGACTGTTGAAGGTTCCCCAGCCATTTTTAAAGGATAACTTCGTTTTCTAAAGCTTCCACATTGTTTACAGAATGAAGTAGAACAATATACCCACCCAGAAGGCTTTCCTGACCCAAACAGTGCTTCGGGAGATATTTAGATCCAAAATCGAGCAGCGGACATCCGTGTAATGGTAGCACGTAGGGCATAGATCGCCACTCCTAAAACTGCATTAATCGTCCAAAAACTCATGTTTTTCACCAATATTCCATCATGATTTACTCCGGATAGTCGTCCATTGCAGTCTGTGTCACTCCACACAGCGCTGTGTGGCTGTGCCGACCTCTGAACTGAAGAATTTGTTTACGTGCCTCCACGCATGTGCAGTACTCCCTGCCTCCGCGTCCTCCTTTCGATGAGCTCCTCATCTGTATACTCTGGCTCGAAACTGTAAGGACACCCATCATATTCAAAGTTCTCCTCCACAACATCTTCATCCGAATCATGATGGAATATTGGTGAAAAACATGAGTTTTTGGACGATTAATGCAGTTTTAGGAGTGGCGATCTATGCCCTACATGCTACCATTATACGGAAGTCCGCTGCTCGATTTTGGATCTAAATATTTCCCGAAGCTCTGTTTGGATCAGGAAAGCCTTCTGGGTGAGTATATTGTTCTACTTCATTCTATAAACAATGCAAAAGCTGCAGGAACTGAAGTTATCCTTTAAAGCAAAAGGTTGCTTTAACCCCCAGAACTGAAACATACTTTTCTTTCTTCCCTAAATTTTTAATCTCTGCACAAGATTTAACACACCTTTTTCTATATTGTTCTACCTAAAGCATATTTATCTTCCCCTCTCTACCACTATAGCCTTTTCCACCCTGAAAGTGTAATCCTGAGAATGGATGTAGAGAGACTAAATTAAGGCACCCAATTTGAAGCGGCACCACTTCACTGATAAGCTGTACCAGTGATCTGTGAGAGCACTCAGGGTCTGCTACATTATGACAATACAGAGGAATAAAGCAGATGAAAGAGAATAGGCTGGCAAGAGCAGAAATCAGATGGGCAGAGGGAGAGGAAAAAACAATCTAAAGTCTAATTGTGTTATGCCTCACGGCAGCGGGGGAGTTCAGAGAGACACATTTTCCTTCCACACGTCGTTCAGCACAGTCCCTTTCCTGACGTGATCACATTAATTTCCAACCGGTCCTGCTCTTTCTTGCCTCATCCTGCCTCAGTGCTTTTATTGAAAAAAAAAAGTGACATGAAAGAAAAAATAAAGGAATACGTAGCCGTACCCATTAGGTTTAACCAAAAACATGCAGCAGTGGCATTTGAGGCTGGGCATTTAAGCATGTTTCTTAGATGTGTCTGACACCCTGCAAGTCATTCTTTGTCATCTCTGCCCTTTGGGAGGAGAATGTCACTTTAATGCAGTTAGGCATTGAGAAGCAGCACTGAGGCTGGTGATTCAGTTATGTTAATGTTATGTTTTGCTTTCATCCGATTTTCTTTCCTCGCTGACAAAATTAACCTCACAGTAAGACCTGTGTTCGGATAAAACTGGTGTCCACCTGAGGAAGGCAGAATCAGAACATTGTAGAGGTTCAGTTTGGTCTTTTCCTCCAGAGAAACTCTTAATTAGGAACCAATGTTCTTTGCAGATGTAGATGATAGAGGTATAAGAAAATATTGATACGCCAATATATCTCAAAATTTGGCACAGTAAATTGTTGATATATTGATTTATATTGATCTGATAGTTCAATCTTGGGGTGCTTGTTGGCAGCAGCCCCTTTCTTTTTAACGTTTATTGTTATTCCTGTCACTGGGACAAACTGAAGCGGTATTGTTGCTGCAGCAACCACACTTCATATAAAAGTCACTAAAACAAAACTATTTATTCTAAGGCTATACCATAAACAAAAAACCCAAAAACATTCATAGTCCCATTATATGCTGTTAGAAATTATATTATCATCTATGTATTACAATACGTATCACATGGCCAGAATCTTACACACCCCCAGCTAATCACATGTTTTAAAAGCAATGACCACGCGCACATAAACAAGGACAAAGAAATTGCATAATTAGGCCAGTAAGGTGGTTTTAAAGGGATAGCTCAGTTTTTGTTTTTTGAAGTGGGTTGTATGAGCTCCGTGTGGCCACCAAGTTCATTAGATGAAGTAGAAAGTTTCCTTCTACTGTGTAAGAGTCTGTTACACAGAGCCAGCCTCAAACAGGGAAGTACCGTACCATACCAGATACAAAAAGGGTATTGTCTCTACCTTCAAGAACTCCCATCAAATAATAATACCACAGTTTAAGAGTACGCTACCTATACATGTTTATATGTGCATTATCTTTCCAAAATATAAAGTGTATCTGGAAATAACCAACCCACAACTAGTATTCCTCAGCGCAGCACTGCCACGAGCCGCTGTATCACTTCGCCTCCCTCTCAGAAAAGTTATGTGCTAAAAACATGTATAGGTAGCATACTCTTAAACTATGGTATTATTTATTGATGGGAGTTCTTTTAGGCAGAGAAAATACTCCCTGTATTTGATACAGTACTTCCCTGCTTGTGATTAGTTCTGCGTAACAGATTCTTGCAGACTGTGGCTTACTGAGAGAGAGGAGAGAATGTTTTGCTGCTATCTATCTGATATCTAATGTACTTGGTGGCCATATGGAGCTCATATAACCCCACTTTAAAAAAATGAACTTTCCCTTTAAGATTCCAATGCCTACAAGAATGATTCACTTCTTTAGGATGGTAAAAATAACAGATTTTCTAACAATACAGCGCCATAAGCAAAGACTTGTCAAGGGGAACAAATGCAGACATTTATTATATATTATATATCTGGATTCACAGTTTTTTAGGTCATAAATAAAGCTTAAACTCAGTCATTATCCCTTCAGTCTATATCACTGAATGGAAAAAAAGAATCCCATTAATTTGGGCTGCTATCTAGTTAGCTCACGTGCTAATGTCAAAAATGCAAAGGTTCTTGGAAAAACCATAAAGTGAATCACAGCATGTCAAAACTGGTCTACTGTTTTAAAAAACTTTGATTAAATATGGCTGCCTCTTAAAAAATGGGTTTTCACACTGTGCTAAGACTCTTTTAAGATAAATTGGTTTTTCACTCGTCTTATATAATAAGAAAAACTGTCCTTTTGATATGAGCAGTACAACCACAACCATTTATTTCTTTGTTTCCACAAGCTGCAGTGCTCCTTCCAAAATGAGGACATGGGAGGACGAATCCAGCATGCATCGTTTATCTACCACTCCACAGCTCTCCCAGCACTCATTGCACAACCGGCTTTGTGATAATTCCAGACTGTGCCATGCTGAAAATCAAATTTTAGTGCAAGCTGAGGATAACAAACACATTAATTATGTGTGATATACTATAAACTGAGGGTAATTGGGCTTTCACTGCCAGGGGACCTAAACACTGGAACAGATGGCCCAGTCATATCAGGCTTCCATGTAGAATATTGTTTTTTTAATCACTGAAATGGATTCCTGTTCTGGGAGAAGGGTTGGGCTTTGCTGTGTCATTCATTGCACGGATGTTGATTTTGCTGCTTTAGGGCTAAACTGGGTAAGTCGGTGAAGAAGAAGGTTTGCTGTGACAGTAAGAATAATGATATTTGACCTTGGGGATGAATTTAAATTGTTGTGCCTCCAAACGTCATGGCTCCACCGCTCAACCGGTACATTTTTAATGGTAGAAGAATGCAAATGTTTATGTAGGGCTGGGTAATATAGGCAAAAATTAGATCGTACTATATTGTTTTAACTTCATGGTACACTGTGTTTATTCTTTTATATTTGGTAAAAAAAAAAAAGAAAAAGAAAAAAAAAACTAACAAATGATTGTAATTATATACCAGGTCAAAATCAAGGGAAGTCCTGTTCACACAAATGTAGACAATAGTGTCTGATCCCATGTCTCTTGATAATAGATGGTATGCACACAATGTCATGATCAGCAGGGGTGGAATATCACTCACTGAGTGGCAACGAGTACAGACTGACAACAATAATCAGAGGAGAGGGAGCTGTCAAAAACTTCAAATGAAGTTTCTTTTTTTGCTGTTTGTCTTTAATTATGTTCACCACAGGCAGATGTTTTTGAAAGATTTGGAGCTGCCGCGTCAGGTTTATGATGAAGACAAGGCCGTGACGCAGCACCAGCTGGCTGGATATACAGGCATCTAGATAATGATGAACATAAACCTCTCTTCTCTCGATGGCTGCTTGTGTTTCTTTCCTTTTAAAGTGCCGTACTTGAAGTGTGGCACAGGACAACAGATCCTGGTTTCATGTCTGTAGTCATAGACATAAAACCAGAGAAGACTGATATCAACGGCTGGTTTGGAAATTAAAATTCTAAATAAACAAACTAAAAAAAAAACAGTTAAATCAACAGATTTAACACAAACGGCTGAAATAGGCTGAAACAATTAAAGGGTTAGTTCAGGATTTTTGACGGGGTGTGCGTAAGGGCCATGACACTAGAACATATGAGGGGGAGTAAGGGAACTTGCATGCTTTGTCTTTGGGGGTAGATATAAGCGGGTGGACAGTAATCAGTACATAAATCAGTAAGTGGTGCCACTGACATCCTCATAATTAACTCACTTATAGATTAAAACTACTCAGAAACTACAATGGCTGGACAAAATGATACAATAAGACCTTGTCATGAAACTAGCATGCAGTTACTTATGGATGAGTAATATAGTGATGTGATACATGTGATACAGTGTGTGCATTTGTGCATGATCGGACATTAATGCTGTTTTCTGTACAAATGCTGTTTCTTTTCTATTCATGGCTGACCTTTTACAAGATTTTTACCAGGAACCATAATAAAAAGACAGAAAAAAAACCACAATTACAAGGAGACATGAATCTTTTTTGACATACCTGCTGGGCTTCCCAATGTCAGATGTCCATACACTGTTAGAGAGGCAGGGAAGTCCTATCCCCAGTGTGACTCTATTCACAGGTCACTAACTCCAGGGTCTGAAAGTAAACAAAAGAAACACAAATCAGAGCGGACGTGGAGAGTGAGCTCACGACTTAAACCGACTCAGCCACCACAAATGCCCAGCGATCCAGGATAAACATCCTTGAAGAAAATGTCAGGCCTGGGAAGAACATAAGCTGAGCCACACCAGGGAAGCAGGGATGAAAAAGGACCAGCATGACATATGCACAGCATTCTTTCTCCTTGCCTGGTCAACTTGATCATTTTTCTGCCTAAATAGCTGCCTGAGAATGGCTCCTTACGCCATCATTTGAATCATGGTATGACAAGTGAGAGCAGTTTGTGGGGCTCATGTCATTCTACTCTGCGGTGCAGGTTTTAGAACTGAATGTACCTCACTGTCTGCAAACAGACATCAGCAGTGGTTTAAATGCATCTCAAGGGAGAACACTGGAAACCAATCAACCTTTAAGACTCGTTTTGCCTACTTAGCTTTATTTTGCAGAGAAGCATAGTGACAAATGTAGCTACTTATTGAGCTACTTCCCCCTAAAGAATCACTAGCACTTCTTGATTAATCTGCAGCTGCTGTCACGCTGTTGCAGGTGCAGTTTTCTGGGCTGACAGCTTTGGCTCATTGAATTGAGGAGAGCAGCACATTCAGCCGAGTGGAAAGCAGACAAAATTAAAGACATATCTGATTGCAGAGTAGACACAGCACATGGGAGATAACAGTTTGTTTTGTCACTCACACAGACAATACTTAGACAGACCACCAAGGCATATTAGCTTATATTTCATTTATTTTTCTATCATTTATCTAATATGGCTTATAAAATGACCACTATCCATATGTACGAGACAGACCACCTTCCGTCCATAAAGATTAAGCACAACAGGCTGATGTTTCAACATTTCTCTGAAGTCTTTTGCTTCACGCCTGCACTGTAAGATGATGGCTGTGCCACGCTACAGCATCCACAAAAAGCCATAAAATGTGCAGCTAAACAACTGTGATGATAAGATATGAGCAAAGTACTCATATTTTTTGCTTAGTTTGAGCAAAGTACAAACACAATGTTATTTGAGCATCTTCATATAATGTACTGCTGATGAATTCTGTCAAAAGAGCAGAAAAAAGTCATCAAAATCCTCAAAAAAATGGGGCGGATACTAGCTCAGTTGGTAGAGCGTCCGCCCCATGTATGGGGGCTGCCAACCCCCAGCAGCGGCTGCTGGTTCGAATCCCGGCCTCAGCCCTTTGCTGCATGTCATCCCCCTCTCTTCACCCACTTTCCTGTCTATCTTCAGCTGTCCTATATAATAAAGGCCATGAAAGCCCCCAAAAAAAATAACTTTAATAAAAATCCTCAAAAAAATAAAGTAGAATCAAGTCAGGTGGGCAGATCCCAGTCTGTAATGCTGCCCAACCAGTACAGCATAATTCTGGGGAAAACACTGCTCAGTGTATTTCATTAAAAACAGCAGCAATGACTAATGTGATCTTTGTTTAATAACAGTTTGAACAAGATCAAGACCACATACTTTAAGCAGCAGTGCTCCTCATTGTGTTCATTTCTGTAATAAAAGACTTAATGACTTTGTAAATGAATAACATTAACTTGTGCAAAATTATTGTGATTTTTTTCTACCAAAAAAGACTAAGGGAAACTACATAAGAAAAATCCATGCTATCATTTTAATATATTTTTCTCTTAACTTGTTTCTTCTTTAAATCTAAATTTACTTTGTATTTTAATTCCAGTCCAAAATAGATTGGGCCAATGGGTTGCTCAAATGGTTGCAGCCTCTATATAGTTGGACAAATAGCTTCTTATTAATGAAATGGTAGCTTTTCATCCTGAGACCATCTGACCTTGAATAATGTTGCAAGATAGACAAAGTTAAATAAATTTTTAAGAAGCAATAACAGAAATGATTGATTTTCACCAGCTGTGTTTTTATGATCAGGAGAGCAAGAGAACCACTAGTAAGTGTTAAAGGTGTTCTCTTTTGAGAAAATCAGTTTTCCTGATCTTCTCTCTTAAAATGGTGCTAAAATGATATTAAATTACATTCAATTTACACGACATGAAACAGAACAAACTCGCTGTGTAGAGATGGCACTCACATCAGCCCACACTGACAGCTGATAAATAAATCAGCATGCAATTAACCAACTTTAATTTTGCTCAAGCCGTGGAAGAATCTATTGTTATTAGCAGGAAACAATGGAGACGCACATGCGTAATCAAGTGTGTTCCTTGCACAGCTTGTCTGTCTGGAGCAGCGTTTTCATTAAACATGCAACAGAAACAAGCTCTACATGCACAGTAGAGCAGTAGAGTATTACTTTGCCACATGACGTGAAACTACTTCTTTTTCCATTCTTAGTTTCTTCACCATTGTATGTCCTATGACTTGACTTGTGCCAAGTGCATATTGAAGTAGAAAATGTTATATCATTCAGGACGGATTCAAAATTGATTTCTGGATGTGTAATGTTTATTTTTATATAGAATTTATGTCATTAAGCCCCTTCTGAAGACAGGTAATGCACAAAAATAAGAAAAATACAGATGCTTTTTGATAAGCATCAACAGAAAGAAGAAACTGGGAGAAAAACATCAAAAGCAGAAGTCTGAAAAGAGACTAATATTATGGCAACAACTGGATAATCCACTGTGAGGATGCACTCAGATGGACTACTACTGTCCTCCTAATGATATAAAAACCAATAACTGTGTGTTAAAGTATTCACAATGTAGGACTGAGTAGAAAGATGATGAAAATTAACTTTAAAACTTTGAGCACCCTTACATTTAGAAGAAGTTCTGCCAGACAGTATATTATACATTTCACAGAAAAAAGGAAAAATTGCAGTTAATCAATCAGATGATGACGACCTAAAGTACATCAAAACTATTATTAGACAATATTTTTAAATTTTATTAGTTTAAGGTCAGTGTAAAGTCAATGAGATGCTCAGATATTTTATCCAGACATTTTCTCCCAGACAGCAGGTGGATTTAAACTTGGATTATGAAACTTTGAAGGATAAGGAAAATTAAGGCCAGCTTAAATTTCCTCACTATTTCAAAGTTCAGCAGCACTGGCTTGCTCAGTCACTCCTTTAGCTAAGCCACATTTGAGCCACTTAAACAGGCCATTTCTACTGTAACGTCAAATTTAGTCAAATTTCTTATCTGATAGTCCTTCCCTGAACTCAAACAGCACCACAGGACATGAGAGCTGGGGCTGCGGCTGCTGACGCCTCAGAAATGCTCACCTCTTTCAGCGTCTTACCAATGCTGCTATTTTCATCCCACCCACTGATCAGCCTAATCCACTGTTGGAGGATTTGTGTGCTGCGGTACAGAGCAATTGTGCTTCGGCAAAATGTGTGTGGCTTAATTGGAGCACAGACTTAATGAGGGACCCTCGAGGATTATCATCTGTGGCTCCGAAATGGCCCAGGTAGCAAAAAGACATGGTCAAAAAGATCAACACGCAGCCTTCTAGATTGGAGTGATGGTGCTCGGCTGTAAATATGTCCGTAGAATCTTAAACTTTATTGTTGTTTTTGTTTTCAAGCTGGGGTTTTGGAAGGAGGTGGAGTAAAGTGATCAGATTTTACATGAAAACATGGCAGCAGGAGCAACACCCTGCTGCTGCTACCAAATGAAAAAGAGAGAAACATGATTATTTATCCCCAAATGATCATATCATTACCCAAAATAACACAGCTGGACTTTTACAGCAATAACACAGATATTATGTTGTTCAACGTGCCATAAAAGTTAATTGATAATACTACAGCTAAACAATTTTCATCGTTATTTTAGTAGCTGCAGTCTCAACGGTTATTACATTCCTAAATCTGGAGTCGTATTCTCCCCCCTGTGATGTTTCACCTCCTCTGTAAACGTCCAGGAGATGTTGATCCCCTCTTTGCTCCGTCTCCAGATGAAGTAAAAGAGGAACTCAGATCCAGCACGATACATGAACAAGTGACTGTCTCATCCATTTGAGGGTATGTAGTCTTGGGTAATACAAAATATCTGAAGGTGTAAATATAACGAAGCCACATTGCAGCACTTTTGTGTAAAAACATTGAATTGCTCCAGAGGCAGATGAGAAACACCTTCTAACTCAAGTCATTGAAACTCTGAATTTATAAATACTGTGGTCCAGCAACTTCGATTTATTTTTATTTCCATGAGGTATACTACACTTACATCATACTACACTTACTGCCTCATGACAATATCTTATATTCTTAATTAACTTAATATCAAAATATAAGAAAATATTGATGTACCGTCCACTTAAGTTACATATTACACTCCACACAACAGAGTAAAGTTCCAGTCTTTATCATGAGCAAATGTCTTGCTGTCTCACTCCAGCAATGTCGCAGTACATCACCGCTTAATATTTTACTAAGGCCATTATCTTAGTGAATAAAACATGCAAAAAAATAGAAAGGAAATACAGTCCGTGTGCTGCAGAGGTAAATAAGACCCTTCGCTGTCTCTCCAAGCGGTTTATTTCTCAGAGGAGCCTGTCTCCACTTGACAGCCACAGATCAGATATGACTGACCAAGATAAATGGTTAGGCTCTAAAGTCAGATCAATTCAATCCAGCAACTGTCCTCGCCAGGAACAAAAGGCCACACTGTCAACAAGGCTTAACTCACTTCACTGCTCATTCACTGTCTTTTTGTCCCTGTTACGTAAATACCAGAAACTGTGAATATTCTGCTTTGGAAATCTGAACAGGTATTGCACTCAAGCTCTGAGGTAGAAACTGGGCAGTACATCCATGTTTTCAGGATTTACTGGTGCAGTTTCAAGAATAATAAAGGGAAGAAAGCTTGTTTATTTTTGATAGCCCTATTGGGTTGTTGATCTCCTGTAACTGTCAAAAATTGCTTTAAATGAATACAATTGGGCTGTTATTAAACCTCTTCACCTCTATTTTAAAAACTGCAAATATCTTTCTAAAATGTTGGCAGTGTTTTCTCTCTTTTGGTCAATGCTAGACTAAAGATCATCAAGTTTTTATCAGTTGCTTGTTCAGTTACGTTATGATAAATTGGTCATTAAAGTCTCTTTTGTTTTAAGTCTTTCTATTTTGGAAATAAAAATTACTTTAAAAAATATCAATTTCAAGCATTTTATATGCTGGGAGACATCTGATTTATTTGTTAACAATGTTGGAGGGACCTCCACACAACTGTATTTTACTTTTTCTTCACACACCATGGCATTTTACCAAATAGTCGAATTATTGTTTTTGAGCTGACCTTTGACACACCATTATTTTGCTGTTCCCTTCTTCATTAAGACCCATGAAGGATTGTTAATATTTTACACCAAGGTTATTCTGCCGACTTCATTACTAATTTCAAAATTGATTATGATTATTTACCAATAGTTCTGTGAAATAAGTTTTCAGGGTTTTTTTGCGGATCATTTTTCTTATGAGTTTATTATGAAGTTGAGAAAGTTATTTATTCCAACCCAAGGTAAAATAGTACATGTTCTGATTTATCAAATGCACAGTGCTGACCAACTTTGTTCCGCCTGAAAGATTTGATGCCTCTCAAGACACTGAGGCTCTCTCACAGGACCCATGAGGCTGATGATGACCATGTATTAGGAGAATGACTTGCAAGTCTGAGTGCATATTGCTGCCCCTCCTCTCCGAGTAGTAGTGTGGTAGTTTGGCCCAGCCTTACTGCTGTGTCATCTGCAGCACAGGGCTCTCACACCCTGTGCAGATTAACTGTAAACTGTAAAGATTGTACCGAATGAGTCATTATTTTATTGACAGTTGTTGCAACACTACAGTACTGATATTTTTTATTTATTCTAAGGACAATGAGTTCAACAATGAAGACAATTTTGATCACTTTAAGGCATGCAAATGTGTGACAATGTCAGTGTGTGAGCAGTATCTGATAACCAAACAAGCATGAGCCAGTTTTGGGTGCTTAAGATTTACATTTCGATGCCATAGATTCATAATATTAGTATCGATTTACGCTGGAACCACAGCAGAGTATTTATTTCTGATATTGTGACAACTCAGAGTTACAAAATGTGCATTGTCATTCAGCTGAACTCCAATGAAACGGGATATTTGGTTCACCTTCCCTGTCTGTAGTTTACTGTAACACTGCAGCTTTTTTTTTTTTTTTTTTTCATTTTTCTGGCGGTTGTATTTTTTGTTGTTTTATTTTTTCCCTCTCAGTCGAGCCCCGCAGGCTTACAGAGAATCCTGCGTGCAATAAAACCCTTTCAATCACCAGCTTGTTTCTGTAAGCCCATGCAGTACATCTCCATTCCCCCTGCTGGATTTAAGAGCAGACTTTACGTCCTCCATCATGAATTACTTCACGCTGCGATTCAGAGAGTCTCAAGGTCTGAACTGGAGTCAGGGCGGGAGTCCTTATCATTCGCTGCAGCGTTACTCAGACCACACCCCAGGCAGCAGTTTCATTATGAAGCAAGACATGAAGGCTGACTCCAACTCTACGCAATTCAACTCAATTGATGACACAAACATGCCAGAGGAGGCTTTTAGGCCCAGCTGCATTGATCCAAAGCTCAATTCAATTACATGCACAATAAGGAGAACTAACTGCAATAATTTCTCGTGGTGTCACTGCACTGTGTACGAGAATGTTCTCTCATTGACTGAGCTAACAAGTTCAAAAACACATTAGTAGTGCTCATAAATTTCTGCGAGGATGCATGCTTAGGGAGTTAATCCTGTTTTGCCATGTATCCACTTTTCAATAATCACATTTTATGGCTAATTCAAAGCATATTTCATTTTACAAAGTAATGCAACTCCCACTAAAATGTTTAATAAAAATAAATGAGAAGAACAGTGACAACAAACAAAATGAATAAATGGATTTATACACATAAATGTTGCCTCCTCTCCTATTAAAGGGCAACCCTCACTGATCAATATTACATTATATTTTCGGAGATCAAATTCCTTTGCTGCTGCCTATCAACTGTAAACTGTATAAAAAGAAAATAAGGGTGGGAAATGACAGATAACTGCTCTGATTGTCATCAAACAACCCCAAAAACATTTAGATGTTCAATTCACATGGCAGAAAACTGAAGCCGACAGAGTCACAGAAAAGGCCTTGGCTGCCCTTATGTCACTTTGAAAAAATAAGCACAGCTATGACTATAAGTCGTTCTTTGCATTATGGCAATAAAACTAGCAGTTCTTTACCCACAAGACAACTCACAGATTAACAGCAACTGGTTAAACGTCCCCAGGAGAGTGATACAGATGAACATATTGATGAATGTGGGACATGCCTTCACGTATCAGTGTAAAAAAACAAATAGCATGTTAACTTAATACAAAACAACACATGTAGAAGTGTCTATGAAGACACAGAGGGGCAAAGTAGAAAGCATCTTTAGAAAAGGATAATTCTGCCTGCCTGAATGAACTGGACTAAATTCTGGGAGATAAACGATGTCTTGAATCAGTCTCTGTTGTCTAGTCCTGTGATGATCTGCTGTTGGGCTGTAAGTGATGTTGATCTGTTGAAATTTTCATGGTATGGTGTGCATTTTGGGATACAAAACATTATTAAGTACAACTATGACATCAGCCTAGCTGCCTGGTTGCAGTAATACAATTATTATGACTTCTACTGCTGCTTATACTACTAAAGCAGTGTGATGAATTCTTGTTAGTGCTCCTGTTGCTGTTTTGATTGTGCAAACAAACCACTCCAGGGGTGAAATGAAAGCACCAGGTTGTTTGTGCCAAAACAGGGATTGATTGCTGTCAATCGCACAGTGTGTAACAAGGGTCAAATATTCATCTGCATTTTTATATACTGTTTTTATGATTACAGAAAATATCGAGTAATCTTCTGTCGTGTCTAAGCCCAAAAGTCTCCTCCATCCACAATGCACTTGTAAGCTGTAGTTCTTCTTTCTTTTATTTCTTCTTATTTGATCATTTGTAAACGTCTTAATTTTGACCTCTCCCCTCTTCTATGTATCCCTGTGGGAGAGGTAACTGTCCAGCCTTAGGTCCACTTTTAATCTGGTTCCATCTTTGAGTCAAATGTTATTTTTTTTGTGTTTAAATTCCCTGTTATTTTTATGCATTTTCCCAAATTTTGGTCTTTAAAAATGTCTAAAGCTGTGTTCATACCACAAGCGACTCTGCAATCAAAATTGTGTTGCCCACTGAAGTAACATCGCAGGTCCATAAATACCTAATTTTGGTCACCGTTGCCGTCGGCCGGCACACGTTTTCTGTGGTGCGTCTAGGCGGAACTAATGTCCTCACTGACTAATGTTTCCCACACGGACATAAATTGTTCCTCTGTAGTCCAGATGAAAAACTGTGTCACAGGTACCGTTACACACACACACACTGATGGGCTGTTGCGGCACAGCCACACACAACATTGCCTGAAAATATCGACTTTTTTTTTAACTTTGACATTGCGCGGCATGTGTAGTAGTCGTCTTGTATGTGGCAAACGCATCGCGGGAGGTTTAGCCCCACCCCATCGCAGTTGTACATTGACATTGCATGGAGAGTGATCGCCGAGGTCGTACAAGTCGCGTTTGGTGTGTAACCACATTAAGATGTCATGTGTGAAAGTTTATTTTTGCCAGGTTCCAAACAAGTTAAGTTACACTTTAGGTGCATTTTACATTAAGTTGTCTTCATGCTGTTATTTGTATTTGTGTAGGATCTGGAGCTGGCTGTCTCATTTTGTCTTTTGCCACAATTAAGTGGCCAAAAATTGAATTCCACTGCGCATGATCAATCCCCATCATCCCAATACAATGCAGAAATGCCAGTGGTTACACTCTTACCGTGGCAATCACAGAACGTCCACTTCAACATCAACCACAGTCTTAAATTTAGAAAGTGTTTGACATCGAATAAACAAAACAGATTTGGCAGCAAACATACCTTATGGGGTTCAGATTTCACCAATAGAGTCCTCACACGAAAACAAAGGAAGAACTAAAGGTGATCTACATTGAGAATGGGCCCCTTTCTACCTATCTATATTCTCTGGTCCCTGCTTGTCATCTCTTGTTATTGTTTTGGTTGAGGGCCCCCTGGTGGAGGATCAATACTTTACATCCTAAAACAATTGTTCTTTAAATATATTGTACACATTATAACTTTGTCAAAATAGGCAACCAATGCCAAGATAAAAGACAACTCTATGTCCTTCAGGATGTCCAACCATTTTCCTCATCAGCTGATCAAAAGGAAAATGGTTATATGGTGCCACTCCGTCATAACAAGAATGTTTCAGCAGGCCCTGAGTAGAGCAATATCATTAGGACAGCAGCTCAGCTTTCAACCCTGACTGCAACCTCAAAGGAAATAGCTGCCTTGTGCCGGGGTGAGCTGAGGTAAGATGTCAGAAGAGCTCTGCAACATTGTTAGGAATTGTTCTTCCTCTGTTTGTGTGTTACTTCCACTGCATCCCAATGTTTGAGCAAACACGGAGATGATAGCAGATGATGAATTTTCCTCACACGACTCGGAACTGATGATGCAGCACATGGTTGAAAAACTGCCTTGTCATCTATTGTTTTGTTCAAATTTAAATGTTAATTACATTTCATATATAAAAGACAATAAGGGTAACGGGGGGAGCACTGTATTGAAGAAATTTTGACACTGAGTTGGACATTTAGCTACATATGCAGACAGAATCCCAACCAGCCTTTGAGCCTTGAGTATCCTGATAAAAAGTATTAACAATCTCAGTCATCCTCCTTTTCATCTGTCTCTTCAAAGAGAATAAAATACAATAGATAAAGCAGTGAATTCAGCTTGCTCACTTTTTAACACTCAAAGGAAAAGTAGAGAAAAAACTACTGTATCAAAACCTGGATACTGTTAGTACCAAAGGTCACCAGAATGTCACAAAGAAATCAGGTGAACTTTTCAGTCAGACTTTGGAAGCAGATAAATTCTCACACGGCTTAGATGAAACAAAAGAAAGTGTCAGTGCTTTAAAATAAACAGATGGAGAAAGGAAGATCAAGGTAATCCCAACTGCCAGAAAAGTCAAGGGGGAATCTATAAAAATGTGAATAAGGGAATAAACTGACATAAAAAATGAAAGACAGGAATAAAATAGTTTGTAAAGCATTCTTATCGGGCAGCAAAATATCAAAAGTATTCCCAGTGTAAAGGTAATAAAAAAAAAACACGACAAGGAAGCACTGACACTCATTTGCTCATGCTATGAACTAAAGTGTCTTTCACAGTAATGCTGTGTGTCTGTTCTCCTAAACAAAGGTTTATCAGATCGGTTCTTGAGTCAGCCTCACAGGATCTAAACTTTAGGACCTCTTTTTTTCAACAATCCGAAGAGTGGGCTCGAGACTACTACATACTGAGGACAAGGGATATGATGTAAAAGATTAAATCAAGGGGAATAACCCAACTGCATCATGAAATCAAGAAAATAAAATCCAAGGACTATATATAAGCATGGACAGTGTAACATCTACCCAAGAGAGAAGCCAAAGTAAATACAGCTTCCCTTAGTGACTTGTTGAAAGAAAAATCAGACCCCTGCTCCTCTTTGTAAACTGATTTATGTCAAACACAGGACATAACCAGCCACTTTATTGCTAGGCACCTTAGTACTGTGTTGGATGCCCTTTTGCCCTCAGAACTGTCTTAATTCTTTGTGGCACAGATTCAACAAGGTGTTGGGGACATTCCTAAAAGATGTAAAACAGCTGCTGCTAACACCATGATGCAAATCTCCTTTCCCTTCATGTCCCAAAGGTGCTCTATTGGACTGAAATGTTGTCACTGTTGAGGCCAGTGGATCATCATGTTCACGAAATGAGTTTGAGATGATGTGTTTTGAGAGATATCCTGCTGGAAATAGCCATCAAATGATGTGTATTCATAAAGGGATGGACACGGTCAACAACAATAGTCAAGTTGGTTGTGACATTAATATGATGTTCATTTGCAAAGAAGAGGTCAAGAGAGTGACAAGAAAAAATCCCCTCAGTGCAACACCACCACCACCAGTCTGAGCCAAGGCAGAATGGATCCATGCTTTCATTTTGTTTAGGCCAAAGAAGATCCCATCATCTCAATAATGCAACAGGAATCAGAAATCGTCACACAAAGTAACATTTCTCTATTCTAATATTGTCAAATTTTGGTGATGCTGTCTGAATTCTGGTGTTTATGCTGTAGTCCATCAGCTTCAAAATTCAACTAATAGTGCATACAGAAATGGTCTTTTGCAACCCTTGGTTGCTTTGATTGATTGATTGAATTAATGTTGACTTTCTATCATCTAAAACCACTCTGGCCATTTTTCTTTGGCCAATGACAATCGTAGACTTGATCTATCAGCTTTCACACTGTCTGCCTTTGTTATTATGGCTTCAATTGTCACACACACACACATCTCTACACTCCTTACACATTACAGCATTTTTTTGAGCACCCTCACTGCCAAATCAATGCGATGAACTAGTGGCAACCACAATGCACAACTAACAGCTAGTTTATACCTGCCCTAAGAGTTCACTTCAGAATCAGAATCAGAAATCCTTTATTAATCCCCAAGGGGAAATTCGTTGTTTCAGTTGCTCTTATACACAGTATGGCAGTCAGGAATATCAGGGAATATTTGAGGATCACTATTCCAGGTGTAACCCAATTCCATAGTGTAGCGACTTAAAATTAAAGCATCATTGAATGTCATATGCAGCTCTGAGAGACGGAGAGAAGAGTCAGGCCAACTCATTCCTCCTTTTCTCTACATCAGCCAAAGCATCTCACACTGTATGCACCCTCTATGTTTTTTGATAGTTGGCCATAATATCCTAGCAATCCAATGCAGACTCACAACAGCTTACCTATGACGATGACATATGCTACAGTAGGGCCGGACGATATCTAATCTCAATATCACGATTAATTGAAGGTCCTACCTCGACAACGATTAATTTCATGATATGCTGTAAAACATTAGTGGTGATACCAATGGCCATCAGCAGTATTCTTGCAGTATTTACACTTAACTTCTTACTACTCGCTGTCCACTGCACAGAATCCAAAATGTGCACAAACCACAGAGACAATATTTTTCTTGGCTACAACATCCTCTGATTGATTGCTGCTTGTCTCCTCCATGTTGGCAGCACGTCCTTCACTCTAGGGGAAAGTGAATACAGACTATATGGAGGGGACGGGGTCACGTGACTTACACAAGGAAAACAATCAAAATAATCGTCATGAGTAAAATTACTTTGATTATAGGGTCTAAATGTCGATTTCGATTATTTTTCCATAATTGCCCAGCCCTATGCTACAGTGCAGATTTGATAACCTAGCTTAATGAAAAGCATGCTCTTTCACTATCTCCAGCACAATCCTTGAGTGTCACAGCAACATGTGATTGGTGCAGCTCGAGGTTTCCCAAATTCTTCTACAGTGAGCTGAGGTTTCAAACGAGGACACAAATGTCATCGCAGTGATGTAGTAGCTACTGATTGGGGAAGTAATTGGGCTAGCCCGCTTTGACCTGTAATCATCAGCTGCTACTGAAAATGATCATTTTGGAAAAAGTGTGTGTCTCTGTTGAGCCATGTGGGGACATTTATTGCATCCACATATTAACTGCCTCCACACATAAACCAAAATATGTCACGATACTGCTAGTTCTGTTTTATTTTGTATGGTTTTGCATTGTTTTCACTCAACACACTCCTGGTTCTGTTTTATTTTGTATGATTCTTTTCCTTGTATTTCTTGTTTAGACCTCTTGCTCCTCTTGTCTTGTGCATCAGAACTAGGAGTATGACGACTGAGCAGAAGGAAAAATCATACTAAGCAAAACAGAACTGGCAGTATCATGAGAAAATCAAATCGAATTGCTGTGACCAGGTATTATTCTGAGGAACAATCACATTGCATTCCTGTGACATATATTTAGCATTTTGACACTTTTTGACTGAAATTTCAAGTTGAAAAAACAACTATGTACTGATTATCTATACCACTTAATTCATTCAGGACAATGGGGACTGGAGCTGGAACTGGCTGGCTGCCGTTTGACTATAGGGCAGAAGACCAATAAAGCACACCAACAGCTACAGGCAATTTAGAGTCACCAGTTAACAAAACAAGCACGTTCTTGGTCTGTAAGAGGGAACCAGAGTACCTAGAGATAGGCCACATATGCACAGGGAGGAAATATAAACAACTAAAGACCCCACCTGAATGGGGTGCAAATCCAACAATTTGTTTGCTGTGTGGCACCAGCACTACCTGCTGCACAATCATGAAGACAAACAAAATAAAAAAATAACTAATCAACACAAAATGTAAATTTGCATAGATTTTGTTTCTAAAAAATTGTTTTGATTTGTTGTTACTCTAATGATTGGCGGCTCTTTTTAGCAATACTGACTGCAAGACTGCTACTTCTTCACACCATTAGCTGAGAAGACAAACATTTAGCCAAAACTCACATTGCAGTCATTACAGTTTATTTAAATGAGAGTGGCTGTTATAAACCAACACACATCTGTCCTGAACAGACCTGCAACTTGTGCTAAATGTTATTGGTTGGTTGTATTCAGGCTTTTTTGGCAATAGGCATTGCATAAAAAAACTATAGCATCAGCTCCAAGCTGTGGATGTCATTGTTCTATCTGACATCACCAACACATGTCATCAACACCCAGTGTGGAAGTGTTTCATGTCAGTTATGTAAAACAGTAGGAAAAGGCACATTATTTTTAGCAGACATTTTGCAGGAACCAATTTTGGATGACTTTGCATGTTCAGATTCTCACAGCAAGATATTTCATAATAGTGTTTTAAAAATTAACCACTCCTTAACAAGAACAGGTCAAAAATTCCATGTTCCCAGTAATCTTAAAATCCAAAAGAGACATGATCGTTCTTTTCAATTTCACAGTCTGCTACCTACAAAAATAACACTCATATCGGCAAGACTTTCAAAATGAACAAATATGTACTAGACATAAACCAAGCAAAAATGCTCTGACAATTTTTTCCTGTTTTTATAATCTGGAAATGATTTTCTCAAGGTTGAAATCATAGCATAATCAGAAAACAAACTCAGAGAAGCAAACCCTTCAGACTCTGTTAAACTCTCTGCCTCTTTCTTTTATCTCCCGCAGACATGCAATGCTTTATGCCCTACATTTAGCCGAGGGAGGCGATTTATAACTGCTGGCCTCGAGCCCTCACACCCTGCCACACAAGCACACAGATGACGCGAGAGTCTTGCATCCTGATGTGATAGCACATGCCACCAAATCCACAGTTAATTGGACACTTCCCTCACAACAGGCCTGTGGAAAACAGCGGCAAGCAAATAACAAGGCTAAGACAAGCTCCCAGAATGAACAAGCAGAAATAGCTCAGATAACGAAAGCAGCAGCAGATGTGTTGTCCTCTGCAGTATATTGTGTTTAGAACAACAACTCTTCTTTGACTGCATAATCCTCGGCATTCTGCTAAACTGATTAGCCTGCCCATGCTTAACAGCTGGTATCGTAGCCCAATTTGTCCGGCTTGGAAATGTTAGGCGGAATCATGTCTGCTGCATTCTTTGTGCCAAACGGACATTTGTGTGTCGAGAAATGGTCGGCAGCCAGGTACTGTGGAGGGATTGCACATGATCAAAAAGGATTTCATGGAAGCAGATTGAGAGAAAGGAGACTTATGGAAATATAGCACGGGTATTGTGCTGGATGTCTCAATTTCCACAAGCCAACTCACATGTGGTTCTTCAACTTCAGGAGGAAGAGGGGTTTTAGAAAGCCATCCAGCGCACCAGAAACACTTGATTTAGTCTGCGGTAAACGAGGCACCGGTGAGAAATGTCAGACATTCAGCCAGCCAAAGAGACACAAAGAGTTTTCAGCAGATGTAGTGGGATGAAAGAGGAGTCAATATTTGACATATTCGACTACAAAGCCCGAGTTGCACCTCAGCTTCAAACAGACCAAACTGGATTTTTGGATTCTGTTATTGCCAAGAACAAACTTTAGAAATGAATCCAAGTTCAAAAATTCCCCCGCAAAAAGTTCAGCCGGCAATGGAGTTATTTTCGAGATTATGATGAGACAAACAAAAGTGAGATGTTAGGCCAATGATATACTTGTTTGCATTAACTGTGTCATATTTGTTGATGCAAATGCTCTCATCTATTTGATGCACGGTACTGAAGGATGGTCTAGGGGGGCTCAGGCTTTATACAGCTACCTGAAATATGGAGCATGCTCCAATTCCAAGTTAAAAGTTGAGCCATTGTCTAAAACATAACTAAAAACAGACTACAATGAATTGCAAATCCCTTTTTAGTATATTTCCAATTGAATAAACCTTTAGAACACATTTAATTTTCAAACATACATTTCATTATTTATTGCAAAGTATTACTTATATTGAGCTTGATGCCTGCAACAAATCCCAAACAAAGAGGTGACAGGTTACTGCGTTAAATTATCTTTCCTTTTAAAAACACTCATTATTTAGTAACTGAGGACGTTGAAGCTTTGTAGGTATAATTTTTCATTCTTGCTTGATGTCTGACTTAATTTGCTTAACAGTGTGGGTTCTCTGTTGTCATATTTTTCATTATAAAATGTTCTTTATATTTGCAGTGGTAAACAGGTCTGGATTACAGGCAGGTCAGTCTAGTACCTGTGCTCTTTCACTATGAAGCCATGCTGTATCACCTGCAGAATGTGGCTTGGCACCGTCTTGCGGAAATAAGCAAGTATGTCCCTGAAAATGTCACTAGAATGGAAGCAAATTGCTCTAAATCCTGTCAGTACCTTGCATAAACAGTGCCTTCACTGATATGCAAGTTACCCATGCCATGGGCACTCACACTCTCATACCATTACAGTTTCTGTCTTCTAAACACTGTGCAGCAATCTGGGTGGTCCTTCTCCTCGTTAGTTTGGAAGACAAAATGTCTATGATCTCCAAAACAGTTTGAAATGTGAACTTGTCAGATGAGCTCAGGCTCACAGAAGCTGGGTGGGTTTTTAATATGCACTTGAGGATGTCGTGACAAACTGTGTTAATAGACGATGGCTTTCTGACGTGTTCCTGAGTCCACGTGGTAATATCAGAATGTTGTCTGTGTTTAATGTGGTGCCACATGAGTGATCAAAAGTCACATGCAGTCAATGTTGTGGCCTTGTCACTTACTTGCAGAGCTTTTTCTGGATTCTCTGAATCTTTTGATGAAGTTATACACTGTAGATAATGAAAACTTCCTTCCTAAATTCCTGGTAACTGGATGTTAAAAAGCATTGTTCTTAAGCTGTCAGACTGCTCATGCAGTTGTTCGCAAAATTTTGAATCTCATCCCATCCCTGATTGTGGACAACTGGGCCTTTCAGGAAATCTCCTTTTATACCCTATCATTAAACTCACCTGTTTCAAATTTATCTGTACACCTGCAGAATGTTCCAAACGGGCGTTGTTATTTAACATTCCTTAACTTTCCCACCTTTTGTTGCCCCTATCCCAGCTTTTCAGAATATGTTGCAGGCATGAAATTCACAATGGGTGAATATTTCCAAAAAAGAAATCGTGTTTATCAGTTTGAACATTTAATATATTGTCTAGAGTATTCAATTGAATAAACTGAAATGAAAGCATTGTATTTTGATTTAATTTACATTATACACATGTCAATTTCCTTGGACTGGAACATGGCAACACAGTGAGATACTATCATGTTAATCCAGTGACCAGACCTTGCATGAGAAAATAAATGGTCAATAATTATGTCAAAGCATTTCAGAGTGATGATTACTTGAACAGAAAACATTATCAGCACCATCTGTGATCTGCTTGACCATTTTCCTGAGTTAGCTGCACTGTGAGGAACATCTCTGGTTATAGCGCCTCAAATGCCCCTGTTTCCTCCATCCTCTCTCTTCGATTTGCAAGTAAGAGCTCTGGGAGGACCCCTAACATAGCGTGATGCGAATAACTTCAGGTTCAACTGAAGAGTGTCGAGAGGAGACTGACAGGATTCTGGTGTACATCCCCAGTCTTAGCCTTATTGATGTAAAATTAATCCATATATGGACAGACTCTGTCGTTAGTCAAAAGACTTCACTACCATCTTACATCTCAGCAGGCATAGCTGCTCACAGACTTATTCCAGTCTTAAAATATAGTGTTTGCTGTCACCTTTTAGGTGTTTGGTGCTCAGCAGCTCACCGCTTTAACAACTTAAGTGATTTATTCAACTATTACTGACAGAATGAGACAGGTGTGGAAGAAAATCACAGGTGCCATGATGTGTGGCAAAATAAACAGACTCACATCCTCTAACCATTAATTTTACACAAAATGAGCACAGGTATCATTGCTAGTGAGGTAAATACCGCCATAAACACCCAAACAAACTCTACACTGAAAGGTCCTGTCTAACTACAGGGCTGGAAGATACATCAAGTTTTTTAAAGAGAAAAATCAATACATTTTATTTTGTAAAATGAAGAGTAGCATCTCCTTGTGTCCAAGATCTTAGACAAGCAGCAGAATGTTTTTCACAGGTAATGCCAAAACATACTTACACGAGCAACACAAGTACAATATGATCAATTAATCAAACTTTATTTATATAGCACTTTTCCTCCAACATATGTAACTCAAAGTGCATATGATGACTGTGTAATATGATGGACTACAGCCCTAAACCTCAAACTGTTGCAGCCCACTGAAAAAAAAGTTTCTTCAAACTTCATAATTATCATTATAATTATTATTAGAATGATTATTACTATTAGTTGTAGTAATAGTTATAGTAGTAGCAGTAATCTGGAAAAATATTAAGGTAAAAATCTATTCTGCTAAAAACAAAAAGAAGATCTTAAAGTTTTCACTAGGCCTTAAATATAACATGTTTCTTGGCTGTTTGGGCAATTTAAATGCTGAAAGTCCAGTGAAATGGATAAAGTAACATCATTAAAATGATATTACATGACAAGCTTCAAATCAAAGGTGCAGAGAAGTTCACTGGATAAAGCCTCAACACTCTTTGACCCTCAACACTCCTAAATATATGATGATACAAACCTCACTTCTGATGAATTTGAGGCATTGGGTGAAATGTAAAAATTAAACACGAGAGTGATTTGCAAATCAAGTTCAGTCTGTTCACTGTTGAGTATTCTACAAAGACAAGATATTTAATGTTCAAACTGATAACCGTCATTGTTTTTTTAATTATTCACTCATTTTGAATTAGATGCCTGTAACATATTCCTAGACAACAGGACAACCCAACAAAAGACTGGAAAGTTAAAGCTGGGGTTGGCGATTTTGGAGAACTAGCTGTCTGTCTCTAGCCTGAAGGGGGCGGTAATGATCCAAAATGATGGATGCCAACCACCGAAGAAGAAGTCTCGCGAGAACTGCCACCTGCAGTAGCATGGACGGCAGTTCTCGTGAGATTAGAGCCAACAGCGGAACAAACTTAGAAAAACAGAGTTTATTTTAGATTTCTTGTAAATCTGTCTTAAATGTGAGGGATACTGGAGCTTGGTTGATGTTGTGGGACAGCTCACAGTGGACTTCCCTTATTTTCAAAGACAAAACTTGAAAGGTAAGCATTCTCCAGCGGAGTCTGTTCCCTACACGCTACATGCTACACGCACTGTCGGTGCACGCCGGGAAAATGCACGCGCCGCAGGCACGCAGAATGGCGACGGGATTTGATTGGTGTAAAAGAAGGTATCCCGGCAAGATTATTGGTTGGGATTTTCCCTGTTTTACTCCTGCTGTAGATAGCGGATATTTTTCGCTCTGTCTTAAGAGCACATAATGAGTTGATTACCATCGGATCATAAAGACCATTTTAACCAGTATTACAAAAAGTGTATCTAAATCAGATCGCCAACCCCAGCTTTAAGGAATGCTCAGAAAATACCAGCATTCCAGAGGTGAACAGGTTTACCTGCTGAGTGTCCTGACTGGATGTGAAAGGAGAATCCCTGAAAGGCTCAGTCGCTTTGACAACAACTGTGACTGCAAATAGTCCAACAATTCAAGAATAATATCACCTAATGTACAAGTTGCCAGGAGTTTGGGGTTTTCATCTAAAGTCCATAATATAATTTAAAGATTCAGAGAATCCAGCAATATCTCTGCATGTTAGCAGAAAGGCCTAAAGCCAACACTGAATGCCTGTGACCTTCAATTCTTTTTGTGGCACTGCTAAAGCCAAGATCATTCTCTTGGAGATTTTACCTTGTGAGCGCAGAAACACTTTAGAAAACTACTGTCCCAACCTAAGTGCAGTTGAGGTTTATAGTATCACAAACAACTCTCATAAAAAATAAAAAGAACGGCTGAGGATACAACAACAAAGCTAAAAGGTTTATGTGTGAAAGCAAATGTATTAAAATATTGTCCGTATTAAACAGCAAAAGGGCTGATTCACTTGTTACCCCCGGCTCAGTGAAAAAACTATGAACTTGAAAGAATCCATTCACTAAATGTTCAATAGCTACTGTTAATAAATTTAATAGTTAAGACTGCACTGTCCTAAAACATTACAACTGACCTCCATGAAGAGAAGCTCTGTCTAAGCTCTTTTCTCTTTTTGTACCTGAAGCATTTTCTATCAACTCAGAGCTAGTCTAGTGAAAATTTAATTTCATGGCTGACGATGATGCAGATGGAAAACTGGTTTCCGGACAATTAGAATTATTTTATTTCTCAAATAAATCTGTCTCTAAGTGACACCCAGATTTGTCCCTCGGCACTGTTTACGAGTGTTTTACCAAAGGCATGCGTGTTCCTAACAAACAGGAGCTTTGCCTTAATAATAATCAACAAATTCAGCCTGACATTTTGCATGTGTGTCTGTGTCTCTTTTTGCTCAATGCTATTATGAGTAATTTCAGGAAAAAAGTGCACAACTTTGACCATCTGTGTGACCCATGAACAATTATACATATCTGCCATTATCATATTTCATCTGCTCCATGCAAATGTTTTCTGTTTGTGCAGCCCTGTGCCCTCGAGAGCTAAAGCTTGTTTAATGTTATTCAAGTATGTAGAGTGCTCCTTTGGTTTGATAAAGTCTGACAAAATGACTCAGACCTTTGAATTAAGTATTTGTATTTTTGCTTCAACAACAGATGAGAGGAACATTTTGGGTCATAAAATGAATGCAGATGAATCACGCAATAAAGTCATCAGAGTTTGCATGCTATATTTTTTATGAATTTTATTCCCTCTAAACTGATTTAATGATAAGGTACACATGCTTAGATACACATGGAAAAGACTTGAAACCAAAATTTCATTCAATGCCATGCTCAGAGTTGTAGGGCACACACGTAGAAACATCTTAAGTGTGATGCCTGTATAGTGCCTATTGGTGCTTGGAATATACTTGAATTCTAAAGGTTATAGAGCTGAGCATTAAGCAATAATTTTAATGACCTTTCCTTTAAAATGCTGTGTCTTTTAATGAAAACCAAATTAAACAGGACCATTAAATAATTTCTTTCAATCCACTGGTTCTCTGACGGCACACTGCACCCCATTTACCCCACTGAGTGTCACAAAATTTCTCTTTACATTTTACAGAGAAACTTGTGGCTTGCAATTGCCATTTACATTTTGCTTAAGCTAAAGATGGGAAACGTCCCTTTTCAAAGCTATACATAAGATAATTATGATTCTGAATTTGAGGACAAGAGACAGATGTTATTTTTCTTTGTGTGCCTCGATTTAACAATGTTACACAGTGAACTGCAACACCAGAGTATTTTGTGAGAAGTATGGCTGGTGGGCTTGTTCTTGTTACCTGCAGGTAGCTCATCTTGTGGTCTGTTCTCTGCGTAGGTCGATTGAAGTGAATTGAAGGAAAAGAAGATAACTTGGGGTGAATTCCAATTCCTCCCTTAACCCTCAATCTTAACCCTCAATCTCAAAAATGCGCTGCTAGTGCTGTCCCGATTCTCAGAATGTTAAGTTGAGGGACAAGTTTGAGGGCTGTACAGCCCCTCAAATTGAGATTTTCTGCCACCACCCTTGGGAGTAAGGGCTACCCAGAATGTATTGCGTATTTTCACCAGCTTCACCGCAAACAAGATGGCGTCCAAAGCGGCGAAAAAACGAGCTACAAATGTAAGTATTTCCATCAATATGAAATACAAATATATTACAAAACCATTGTATCATCTTATTTAAGCCCTCTTCATGGATTTTTGACCTCATTGTTGCATAACATTCATTTTATTTGACGATGTTTGCCAGCCGGACTGGCTGTCCCGGTTTCAGTGCACAGCCTCATTCATAACCTAAAGTTACAGTAGTGGAGATGGATGGAACATTTCGTCATTGTTGCTGGAGTCGGCGGAAAAGGACTATGGATGACAGAAATGGCTTCTTCTTCTTTATTTTTTTAAATTGGCAGACTGAATGCAGCTTGGGCAGAGTGCTGCCCCCACAGTCTGAAGACGTAACTGCATTTAAGGGGTGTCCCATTTGTAAGTCACCAAATAGCCCTTAACACTTGGTTTTGAGTGTCACTGAGATTGAGGGTTGAGATTGAGGGTTAAGGGAGGAGTTGGAATTCACCCTTGGTTTTGCTTTTCATCAAATAAAAATAGATTTCAGCATTACATACTTTGGGTCATGTGAATAATATTGCATTTGCTGCAATGGGTCTTTTGAGAAGGAATTTTCAACATACTCAAGACCAAGCACATTTAAATACCTCCCATGAGGGACAGTAGCTGCGGTGAACACATAAAAACAGCACGCTAATGTTTTGTTTTTTTTCTTTCTATTGGATTTTCTGCTTTTGCATATGGACTCTTTGTATAGTGTAAGTATATTTATATACTGTCATACAACAAAAAGGAAATCAGGACACTGTCTGTCTTTTGGTCCAAATCACCCAACTTTAACCTGTGGATGCAGAAGAATTCTGGATTACATATTTGTCATGAGAATAAATTATCTTAAAAAGTTTAAAGCTGATACATTAAAGTGTCCTAGTTACAGAAATTCTGGGTCAGTCATTTACTATGAGGAGCAAAGTGCAGGCAGGTATGGGTGTTGTTTCAAGTGAAAATCATAAGCAAGCCTGTAACCTTTGGTGCTTCACACAGTGATTAGCATAGATGGAGATCACTGTAGTTTTACAGCTTAGGTCAACAGTGTTTTTTAAAGCTGAGCAGAGAATGTGCAGTTTTATTAAAACAAAGAATCCCTCATTGACATTAAAGCTGCTGCCCATTGAGCTCATGTTAAATGTTTAACTTCTAAGTGGCAAAGCACACTTTCTACGCTGTGTTGTTGATCCCACAGGAATGTTACAAGGCAACCATTCAATCATCTTCTGGGATATTTACCTCCACCAAAAAGGTTATGTTTTTTCCTGTGTGTGTTTGTCTTTTAGCAAGATTGTGCAAAAAACTACTGGACTGGAATTTCCAGTAGATGCTGGTTGTGGCCTAACTTAAAAATAATATATTTTTGATAATGATGCGGATAACCACCAGTACTGAAGGATTGTTTCTGCTAAATAACTAGTTCGCTAAAACAAAAAATGACGTCGACATCATCTAAACGCTGTGTAGTTTATTTTTTTTTGCTTTTTTACTTTCCTAAAGTCTTTTCTTGGAGTTTTGACAAGATGAACATTAAATATTGTGATAATATTGATAAGCAGATATTTACCCCAAAAATGATTATCGCACATATAAACATTTGGTTGATATTTCAGCTGATTACATAGCCGTACAAATTGTCCATCTATATATAAAATATTGGCTATAATACTGGAAGAACGTATCAACAAATCACAATGCTAACCTTATCATCACTTTCAAATAATATTCATTTTTTCCTGCACACCTGTTTCTAACTCAAATGAACTGTCGCTGTGAAAGGGAGAGATCAATTTTAATAAAGTGGAGGCTTCAAGCTCTTGACAAAAATATCATTCTCATCAATAATTATTTTGCAAATATCTGGTATTGGCAAAAATTCAATATAGTGCGTATGGACACAGTGTGAGATAGTTTATCTTGTGTATCATGTTAGCCCAGTCCTCGTAGGTTATCATTTTATGAATGAATGCACGATATAAATTCTTCTAATTTTTAGGCTTGCATGTCAAATGGTTTAATTTTTGTCCCTGTACATTTAAGACTTTAAGACATCTTGCCTAGACAATGCTAAATATAAATCTAGAGAACAGAGAAATAGCACCAAAGCCACATAAGCTGCTGTTGTAACAACACTGAGCAGTCTGACCTCTGTGTAACCCCAGCTGTCGAAGAGGACAGCCAAATTCACACCAGCGTCAAGCAGTCATCTAAAAGATAAGAATCTCTTTGGCGTTAGCAGAAATGTCAGACGTTATCTGCATCCTTTTTTTAATTGATTTCTCCCTTCCTTCCATAGGCTGGGGTTTTCTTTGCCACGCTCTTAGACCCGTCTGTCTGTGAATGTTGATTGAACCTGTCAGAGTGACTCAAAGATGTAAATCTGAAAGTCAACAAGGTCCAGAAATAGTCTGTTGATTCAGGTCTTTTAAATGCATCAAATGTCGTCAGTGGGCCATTTTCCTTTGTCCTTAGTGGAAATCAATTGGCATATCATCAAAGGTAGTCTAGATTGTCTTTGGCTCTGTAATAAAGAAAAAAAAAAGTTTCACAGTAGAGTTATGAGTCACAGATTTTGACATTGGAGTCATTTCTCCTCAAGAACTTTCTGGGGTGGTGTGAGGTGTCAGGTCTATGCATGTTTGAAACACTTTGCATTAACAGAGAAGACAAATGCAACCTGCTGCAGAGTGAATACAAGCAGGCACAACAAAGATTTACAGTGCGCAATTTTGATTATTAGTTTTATTTTAAGTAACTGATTGATTCAACATGATAAATACGTTGGAATCAAAACTTCAAAATTAACCATGAATATTTCCTTAACTGTTCAAAGACAACTCTTGGAAACACATTCTTGGTTTTATAGATAATACAGGCTTTTTTAGTGATGACTGTTTATCACTGCTATAAGAACATGTTGTAATTGGTGAAAGGCGGCCAAATATAACTTGTCACGCTATAGATGGCCAGTTCCACATATCTGTCATTGAAATATTTCACTAGTCCATCTGGGAAGGGCCGTTTAAACTGTAATTAGAGGCAGAACTTTCAACAAAAACTGCAGCTGGTGATATGATGATCATTTTGCTTGACACACAAATCACAGATCAATCCATAGCAGCTCAACCCTGTTGTTAGCCTTTATCTTAAACTACATTTCAGTCCTTAGATTATCATCTAACATTAAGTTACCCCACACAGATGTATCATATACAACTTACATGTGGCATGGACCTCATCAACAACAATCCCCACAAGTTATCCAGGTGAACATCTGAGGAGAGCATAGTAGGTATTGCTGGGAAATCATGACTACAGACTAATCCGCATCATCCACAGAGGATTTTCAGATCTTCTCCCGTTTCCAAGCAGTGATTCCCAGTCAGGAGAGGAGCAAAAACATGATTTCCTGTAAGACCAGTTTAAGTGATGTTCTTTGGCCCTCTTTTAAAAAAGAAATAGAGTCAAGTTCTGATGAAACCGCAGCTACTGCCTTATCCAAGGAGACCACATCAGAAGCAGCCATTACTTTCAAACATGTAGTCACTTCTGGCACCTCTTTCCCCTGATTGGGTTAAGCATCTAGCCGGTGAAGTCATTGGACAACGGAGGTTGGCAAGATGGTCCTGCTGGATTTCATACAATGAATCAGGCAGGCTGCTCTCCTCTGCAAGGTTAGGAAAGATACTCAGGACATACTGCTGTGGCTGCCATCCTGTTTCTTTACTTCATTCATATTTATTGCTGCTTGCACTACAACATCACCTTCCTGGTGTGCTGTGTTTGTATGTATTCAAACAAATGAAATCTACTGAGACTTCACTGTGCAAGACAGGAAGTCCCTTTTCAAACGTTGGTGTAATTATAAGAATTTTTACCACAAAATTAAAACACTGGTTTTCTATTTAGTACACAAACCTCACAGAGTGCCATTTCAGCTGAGAAAAGCAGGGACGGGCAACTTTAGCCTTCTAGTGCATCACAGTAATGTTACCCTCACAGTTTGAGGGCCACATTACTAAACAATACGATATTAAAATTTCAATATAAGCTTTCCTGAACAGAAAAATGACAGCTTTTCTTAATACTGACTTTACCAACATCCAATTATGTAAACAGTAAGACATTATAAAATGATCTACACAAAGCATTCAAGCCGATTTGTAAAACCCATTTAGTGCAACAAATGTAATGTCTACTGCATTTTCCAATATGTTTGATCAAAAGATTACTATTATTTTTTAAAAACACGTTCAGCAATGCATGGTAAAGATTTCCAGGTCAACAGTCCATCAATTACACAGCTTCTTGGCTGTGTAATTAAAAATACTCCAATATCCAAAGATCATAATGGAAAATGTTTGATTTTAATTATTTCAAGGCCGAGTTTGTCTTATTTTTCTTCATGTTAATAAAAAAAACTCTTGGGCAGCTATGAGTAAAAAGGAGGACCGAATGTGGCCCCTGGAGATTTCTAGAATAGAGTCCCAAAATTAAACAACAGTTAATACTGGAGTTGGGTAGGGTTTTGATTTACTAACATTTTTTTTTCCCTTGGAGGGGGAATTGCTCACACTGAGCCTTCATTAAACAACATGAAAGCTGACAGTCACCATAGTTACTCAACATGTGTTTCTATTGTTTTTACTGTTATCAAACACCTCAGTTTCTGCGTCACTTCATGTTTTTTCCTCATTATCCTTCCATTTCTTGATGTGAATCACCGCTGGAAACCTTTACTTGCAAGCTAATTGCTATGTATTTTCATTCATTCAGTGTTTGCATTGACTATGAATGGCTGAGTGTGGGTGTGTAAAGGGAGAATGAGGCCAATACCATGTGCACATATTTCAGTGTGAGTCATGACTCATAAATGAACATGAAAGCAGGCTTGAACATGGTTATTTTGGTACAGCAACATTTTTAAGTTTTTGTGCACTTATTCTTTTGGTTTGGATTCCGTCCACTGTTTCATAAACGGGATCCTAGGTCCTTTTCGTCATTAAATAAAGTGTAAACAGATCTCAAGGTCACTTTGTCTTCTGTGTCAGTGAGTTGACTCTGTGCATCTTTGAACATGCTAAGGACCTTCTGTGTACACTGGCTCTGTTCTCTGGTGTTCCTGACTTTGCATAAATGACTTTATAAGAATGTTTAAGGCGTGATGGTCTCCCTTGCAGAAGTGTGACAGCTCAGCTGGAATAAAGCAAGCTGTGAATAAATGGATTGGCCATCGTGACTGTTCTCACTGTACTTAAAGTGTTTGCAGTTTACAAAAGCCCCTGTGTCAGTGCAGTTGGTGAAAGAAGCTGAAGCCACAGAATCCAGCGCACTAAAGAGCTGAAGAGGTTCACCTGCCAATCTCAACCACTAAACCAGTTTATGCATTTTGATAGAGATATATTTGTGTTGTTGATTTCCTTTTTTTGTCAAAATAGATTCTGAACATGAACTCATCCTGGAAATGGCTTTAGGGGAGGGCATAGCTTCACCCTTTTTATGTCTTCATTACCACCCTGAGATATAAAGATCTATTTAGTATATTTGGCCTGTTAAATGTTTTAAGACCAATATTTGTGTACAGACCATTATTCTTTTAAATATGCCACATTGTTAAAGAAAAGCTGTCTCCTATAAACCCATTCAAAAATGAAAGAAGTTGTGCAAATAGATTTTGAAAAAAAACTACCTAGAATGAGAGCACTAAAGCATCACATCATTCTGGTATGAAAGAGGTTTTGTTTAATTAATTTAACAGTCAATTCACAGAAGTCTATATAAAGCGCAGCATATAAGAAAACTTCTCTCTGGAAAAGCATTCAATCTGATTTTTAATCAGTTATTATAATCTATGGATTAAGTTCTGATTGTAATTACCATTCCTTTATGTTATTTTAAAACAGTAGGACAAAATGGTAACCAAGTTTCAGTCTTTGCAGGGTCTTGAAGAGACTTACCTCGTCTTTCTGACCACTCAAACTGCTTTTAGACTGCAGCCATTTAGACCCATTCACTCTCTGATGGCTGGAATTTTTCTGTAAGTTATTCATCAAGGACAGCCAACACAGTCACATGATATCTTATACATTTAATTGCCACTGCTGCATGTGGATGTGTATTTTGTCAAAACGGTTGATGTACCTTTCTCTTCATTTATACATCCAATGATTTAAAGAAACATTCTGGAGTAAGCACAATAAGTTCTTTTTCTGATATCTGTGCCATTAAAAACAAAGTACTTATTAGTCATGCATAATACATTTGTTGAGTTCACCAGGGCCTGAACCTTTTAACCAGCAATTTCTGACGAATTTATCACCAGTCTAAGCAAACTTGTTGACGAACAATCAGAACTCCCCTCTTCTGGAATTTGCAGGACAACAGCAGGTTGATTTCACCAAAATCAAACCAATTTACCAGCAAGTTATCAAGTTTTCTTCATGCCATAAAATGAACTGGATTCCAACATCCAACATAGTTTTAGGAAAAATATGATCACACATCTGATATTCTCACTTTCAGTAAGAGTTGCTGATTTAATTAGTGTGAACTCTTAATTGTGATTCTCATACCTCTTGTTACTGACACTGTTAAAATGGCTGCTCCTGCTCCCTGCTTTTCCTCACACCCTTCAACAATAATTGATGCCAGTTGGAAGATATCAGCAGCTCCAGCATATGCTTCCTGCCGTTAGAACTGGTAGGTTGGCATAAATGGTTTCTGTAGTGGGACGCTCTTATTTACTGAACATCAGAGAGCACAGCACCAACAGGCTACCTGCCAATAGCACATGCTGGCCGACAAACACAGGTGTCAGGCTATGCATACGTGGACACTGGACTAAGGCCAGTCCCACTGCAGCATATGTGTTATTTTTTGGGGGGTAAATATTCCATGTTGTTTCATATTTAAAAACATACTAATGAGATTCAACAGGCAGCATATGGAGAAGTTTTTGGATAACATCCTGTGTGCAGGGCTTTAAAGCTTTTGCACGTTTGGTGTGAGTGTGTAAGGGCTGGTACAGACATTGTTATGATAAATTGATATACTGTCTAATAAAGAATAAACAACAAACATAATGACTAAAATGTTGAAACTGTGACCTAATATAATAAAAGTAACTCTAATAATCAGTTCAATCATCAGGAAAGCATAAGTGACAGATGACCACTGGACAGAACAGTTTCAGCACAGAGTCTGTGCTCTGTTTTTAGATTTTGTCCTTCCTGCACTGACATTTAAGTCCTAGTGTATGAATTAAATAAGAGACCATATTACCTGGTGACCCAGAACTGCAGTGATAGATTTTGGAGCCACAGTGCTGGTGGAAACCAGTATTCTCTTAAGTGTCTTCTAGTGAAGATATCATTAGCACATTAATGGAAACTAAACTGATACATAGCAACATACAAACTCAACTGAAAGTCAGCTTTTTAAAAGGTCATGGGTTAAATCATTGCACCAAAAGTATTTCTACTTGCTGAACAGGTTTAAACTTTGACATCATCTGTTGCAAGTGAAGACACTGTTTCCCTCTGCACAGTGGTAATGACACATTGTATAGCTAATTAATATTATTGGCTTAATTTACCAAGTTGTCTTGAAAACTTTGTGCCTCAGCCCGTGCTGCTGTGTAAAATGATCACCTTTATGCTGTGTTCACACCCGACGCTATTTGAACTACCTCGGCGATCACTCTTCATGCAAAGTCAATGTACAGCCACAATGGGGTGGGGCTAACCCTCCCGCGATGCGACAGCCGCTTTTCACACTACCACATAGCTTGTCGCGCGATGTGAAAGTTAAAAAAAAGTTGATCAATCAGTGGTGTGTGCACGTGTGACGGTACCCTAGACAGACAGTTATTCATCTGGACTACAGATTAACAATCCGTATCCGTGTGGGAAACATTAGTCAGTGACGGCATTAGTTCCACCTAGACGGACCGCGGAAAACTCACAAACAATGCTGCTGCAGGGCATCAGCTGCAGTGTTTTGTGGTCGATAAGTGAATGAAGGGATACAGCTGGAATAATGTCCGCTTATACATCCTATTATATGATATATGATATGATCAACTCAGGCGTGACGAGTCCAATCTGTCATGTGTATACTATACAAGTCATGTTAGTTCCATAGAATGTGCTCAGGTGAAATCGTATTTACTTAAACCAACACTATGTAGTTTTTCAAACATAATATAGTCCTTAGATATTCATCGTCATGGTCCATCACTTTACAATGTGTTGAATGACACCTCTTTCGTGCTCTGAAGTGGTCTGTATCGCTTTCACTAGCGCTATGTAACTTTGAGGTGGGTGGTGGGAACCCTGCCATACTAAAAACTACAAGTTTGGACAGCTTTACGGCATAGGCTACGTCATTTCCCCCGATTCCCGATTTGTTTAAAACACGGAAGTGTCAGCAAAAGCCAAACGCAGAGCTGAAGTCATGGCGGAGGCAGCAAAGAACGCAAGAAAAAGAAAAGTTTATTTTGAGGATACAAAACAAAGAAAGCGAGAGAAAAACAAGCTGAATGCTCGGACCAGAATAAACATCGGTTCGGTGTTCACTCGCTGGCGTGAATAAGACGAGGAGGGATGTCCGACCGATGCCAACTTGGCCCTGTTATTGCTGGACTTGTAAGTACCTGTTGATTGTTTACCATCCGTTTACAGTATTCTTGAGAATGTACCAGTATGTAGTTTTGTTTAGACCTATTTCAAGTGTGTGATATCGCCAGCTCGTGGTTGTCTTTACTTTTATTCACTTTATTGCTTAAACAGGACGGGGGCGACTTCACGGTAATAAAACCAAGTTGAACTTAGCGATTTTCAACATCGTCATTTAGTCAAAAATAAATACATTACCTCGTCGCTATCCATCCTGCAAACAGCCGCTGAAGACAGGAGAATACTTTTGAGTGAAGTCCTGGCTTCTGTGATTCGCCTACAAAACAAATGCACGCGACCGGCAGATCTGTATCCTTACGGCACTATGCGCGCGCTAGGGCTCATGGGTAGTTGAGTTCTCGTTCCGGTCAAGTGAGAATCTTCTATAGTGCTGCTTTAAATGACCTTGTTTAAGGAATATTTTTTTTCAAGAACTCGACTAATGTGCAAACCCATTTGACACCAGTATAAAAATGTGAAGTCTTAAACACACAATTTTTTGGTCAAAATATTGCAAACTTGTTAACAAAATTGAAAAAAAAGAGTACAACAGGGAAAAAAAAGGATTTCCTTCCCCCTTTAGTTACCTTTTGTATATATGTTGCCAACATATCTGTGCAAATTATCTCTATCCTAACTGAATACCAAGTGAATAAGCATCAATGTTAAAATCAGGCTGATTACGTTAAATCATTTGTAAATGGCCTAATTGCCTGCGTGTGATGCAGTGCAGTGTATTGTCAAGACTTTGAGTTGACTGGTCATAAAAAACGAATAAATAAAAGTACGCACTACACATCAGTTTTTCATCTAAAAAAAAATAAGCATACAAACATATGTAATCTCTACAAGGGGGCACAGGGCATGGAATTAATTTCTGAACAGATACAGTGTGAGCAAAGGGCATGCAATTCTGTGCAACAACCCACATACAAGCTCATATAGGACGCTGCGTTTAACAGAGTCCTTTTCTCCTTAACTAAAGATTATGACTGAGGATCATTAAGTTCATGAACTTTTCAATTCCAACAATTGTTGATGAAATTATACAACTCTGAAAGGTTTGCGTGATCATGGAAATTTCAACAACTAAATACAGTGATTGCTTGAGAGGGTTGCCATACATGGTTTGCAATGTGGAAGAATGTGTCATCTGACGCTGAAAAAAGCAAAATCAAGTACTGATGTGATATTGTGACAGCCATTTTTCTCAATAAAAAACAAAATCCAAGATATTAAGATTGATTGTTTATTTCCATTAGGCTAAAAACTTTGTTAAATTATTATTGTCAATTTTGTCAAGTCCATGAGTGTTTTGGGAGAAAACCTGCACATCCATGTAGTTTATAAATTTTTGCAGTTCTGTGTCTGACCCTGGAGAAGAAGAGCTCAGCTGCCATCAGCCAGTAAATCAAGTTTTCTGGAATAAAGCTCCCACTGAAGCACAACAGAGGCACAACAGCAAGGTAAAGGTGGAGTAAAGAGCCAAACCTCCCATTGCAGAGAAAGTGAGAGATGGGGGCCAAATAGAAATTGTGAACTCAAGGTGATTGGGTGCGAAATGAAAAAGGAAGGAAGGTTGACACATGGACTGTACCTGATGACAGGTTGTGATTTGGAAAAGCAGTAGCAGTCAGGAGGATCCACCTTTTGTATGCGTGCTGTTTGCTCTTTCCCAGTCTCAAGTGTCAATTTTGTTTGATCCCGACACATTTCCTTAACTGGCCTCCTTCTATTTGAAGTAAGAGATAGAGCATTTCATCCACACACAACAAAACTTTTAAACTGAGAAAGAAAAGCATATCTGGTGATGGGCCTCTTCTGTGGTCGTATGTTTACATTTTAAGACCTACTGTTTACAGATCAAGGAGAAGTTAGTCCAAGGGTTTACCCAAAGGTCCCCCCTGCCCCCTCCTGACTCTTTGCTACATTATTGATGAAAACTATAACTGGCTGTCTCCAAATTCTGTTGAAGCTGTAGATTTTTTAGATTTCATGAGTTCTCAGTGGACATTTTACAAACTGCAGAGTGGTAAACACAATACAATTCTTGCTACCATGTGATCCTATTTATGTATTGTGTCTATTATAGCAGAAGACTTCCCCACTGGAGTACTGCATTAGGACTGCACATACAGTATTTCAGAGTTAAGATCCCTACTAAAAAGTTTACCCTCCAAGACAGACAGGAGATTAATCTATGTGCCTCAAAGTAAGAATGTTGCTGTTTTGACTTCTCTTGCGGTTTAGGTCTCTTCTGTGTGGATGTTGCACGTTCTGCATGTGCTAGTTTTCCCCAGGACTCTGGTCCCTCCCACGCACCAAAAACATGCTAATTAGTTTGACAGATGACTGGTCTCTAGTTCTGTAATTGGCCAAACACCATTTCAGGGTCGACCCTGAACTCTGGTCGAAAATCATCTGGGATAGACTCCAAGCCCCACGACCCTGAGTGGGGTAAAGGGGTGTTGATAATGGTTGGATAGATAGTGGTTAATGACTGGGTTATTTTGTGTGGCACTTAATGTTTGTGTTGAAATTAGGCGTTGATAGAAAAAGCTGACCTTTGAGAAAAGGCAGTCAAAGTCAAGTCTCTAAATCAGTCAACACATGAAACAGCGGTTTCTTCCTGTTTTGCCCCCTTAAAGATAGCAAAATTGTGAATATGATTTTGTCTGTGCAGCCCCAAATCACTATCCCCACCCATGAAGTTATTAAAAGAGCAAAAACAACCTGTTTTTCTGTACACCCACACGTGTAAAAGTAAGTTCTTCTGCAGGTTTTACAAACAGACAAAGTAGTCAAAACAGTATTTATTTGCACTTTGTTTTATCCATACAAGAACTACAATAATTATTTTAATCCCAATCCTATTTTAAAAAAGGTAATGGGGTGCTGGTTTGATGTAGTGGTTAGCAACCATGCACATCCCATGTACATGGTTCTGCTGGTCCGGGTTCGAATCCAGCCTGTGACCAGTTAGGAGAGTACGGGAGTGTCTTCCCCTGCTCTCTCACCCCCTTTCACAATCCTATCCACTGTCTCTCTCCTACCAATAAAGGCACAAAATGCCCCAAAATACATTAAAAAAGATAAAAAAGATAAAAACAAGCAACTGGCAACGAGAATATACTTCGTCTTTCAAGACACACAAAAAAAATTAAAGCCCTTGTTCAAATTTTAAAGTTCTAATAAAATAAAATTTCTACATTACCCAACATAAGCCACAGAAAACAATCAGAAGTCTAAAGTTACACAATCCACATTGACTTTTACATAACTCCCACCTCTGACATGGCAAAAAGTCAATAGTGCAGAATTCTTGATTGCTCATGGAGTGGACAATCACTATTAAAGAGGGCCTTCCCCGCCTTGGCATGTGGTCAGGGGCCTCTTGGTTGTATCTATCTAACACTTTCAACCTGGCACACCAGATCGACCATTAAATGTGATTCACTTGCCAATCTTGTAACAAGCTATAGAAGGTGTTTGGGGAGAGATGAACCTTTTATAATTATATCCAGCAGGTGACTGGATGATCAATCCATCAATCCACATTTATTACGGGCCAATCAGACAACAACGTAGGTGGGAGATACTACAAGGTGTGAGCCACTTCGTAAAAACTCTTGGCAAATCATCCCCAACTGTTAACCCTTTGAAGCTGTGACCCTGTGTCAAATATGTTGCCATCTGTCTGAACGGTTATTTGTTTGATTTGTTTACTTTAGACTGGTCTATTAAATGCTTTTTTAAATTTCTTAGACCTACTCTCATTCACCATGGGGCATCTCTAATCTCAATGAGGACAAAAGTAATCTTGGCCAGAATTGTTTCCAAAATCGTCAGCTCCTCAGCGAGAAAACTGCTTCAGCTTCTTTTGCCTGTGAGAATTAACCTGTCGTGATTGGGCCTTGTCTTGATTTTTGCTCAGTCTGCATCTGAGAACATTTGCATAAAGATCAGCTTTCCTCAACTTTTTCTTACCGTACCTCTGGGAGCTTTGTTAATCTTTATAGCTTGACTGGAGGCGTTCGATTGCAATGCCAGATCCCATTTACCATGAATGGTCGCCAATTGCTGTCCAGGCTTTTGTGTCTGAATGTGTGCACGGTCCATAAAACTTTGCAGTGCTATGACAATTTGACACCACTCCTGCAAGCGAGCACACAATTAATGCTGTTGTTTTATTTTTGTTTGTTCAGTAAATTAGCAACATTATTCTAACCTCTCTGTTTCTCACACCCACACAAATGCATAAACAGCAACCTACATTTCTCTGCCTTCTCTGGCTGGATTGCTCAGATGTCTTTTGTGCCCGGCCAAGTCTTTGCATCAGGAAATGGGAATGGCCTTTTTGACAAGAACTTGACACTCTGAGGATCAATAGAGGATTCAATCTTCCCTGCTACGAAAGTAAAGCTTCCTCTCGAATCGATGGCTGGCAATGGCTAATCAGGGATGGATCCAGGTTTTTCTGCATGTTGTTTTTTGTTGGTTTTACCTTGCCAAGCCTCTTTTGTCCAAATATCATTTAGGAAATAACAAAAGCAAAAGCTGGCTATGATGGTTAAGCTAGAAAAACAACATTCTTTTACACTTAAATTTAGAAATATGAGCAGCTCACCAGCTTATTTCCAAGCACCTTTATCTGTAAATTACTGTTCTGGTGTCTTTCTTACTCCTTGTTTGAGAATTTCAAGAGGGATTATTTGTGCCCGTTTCTGCCAGTACCTATCCACCTTAACACTTCCATGAATAAGATTAAGATAGATATTTTCATTTCCCATCAGAGTTTTTCTTTGTCTTCTTCCAAACACAAATATTTTCATGCCACTGTAGTTGATATTGACAAGGTGTCACAATTGTTTAGCTGGGGATTTGGCTGAGAGAAAACGAGAATCTCTTAAGCTTGACCTTTTCTCACAGATTTTTTTTTACCCTGCTGCTGAATGAAAGTGGAGGTTAAGTCCATCCAGAGAAGAGCACTAACATATTTACCTCAGCCAAGGAGGTTATCTTTATGCCGGGGTCTGTCTGTCTGTTTGTGTGTCTGTTAAAAAGATTACGCAAAAACTACAGGATGGATTTACGTGAAAATATTATCAGAGGTGTTGTTTGGTCAAAGGAAAAAGCCAATAAATTTTGGTGCTGATCTGATCCAGATTAAAAGTCACAAAAACATTCAAGTTTATAACGACAAATCCCACTCATTTACAGTATTATGGGACTTGCAGTTTATTTGCAAAATTACATCTAGTTTGTCAAGCCTATGCCATTACAACTCCCAGCATTCCTGTGGGGGGGTGGTCTTTGCATGCAGAATCCTGCTCAGACATAGCAGGCAGGAGGAGGACATTTCCTCTGGAGCCTCTAAATCACTTGAAACAAAGCTGCTAATAACATCAAGATGGACTGTCATAGTCTGTCATAAGAGAAGTCTTTGTGTGTGAGTTTAACAACCTAACACCAAGATCCTGTACAAGCTGCAGCAAATTGGTTCAGTCAAGTAACAAGATCCACGACTAACCAGGTCACTCTACTGGATGATACTTATATCAACAATAATCACACTTCTTGCAGACTGATAATTTTAATTCCACAATGTAAATATGGGAATATATTGTTGGAGGGAAATCACAATTTATGAGTGTAACTGAGCTGCTTGGCTGAGGTCTGCGCTCAGACCTCTGACCTTTGCTCTCTGAGTGCTTTTCTAGTTTCTGATGTAGCGGTCTTCTTACCTTCAGGTTTCCAGTTGCTATCACAGAGGAAATGCTTTACAAACAAGAAGGTTTTGTCTGAGTAGCCTTGGCTAGTTTTGCATGCATTAGACCCACACACACATATATATGGTTGGAAGTGTTGTCAGTAACAAACAATGGCACCTATGCTGACTGTGAAGTTTTGAAGAAAAACAAGAGCATTTCTCAGGATTCACTCCTCAGAGATTGTTCACCCTCCAGGGGCTGAAACCAAAAGCAGAAATAGCAAAAGAAAAGGGAAGAAAATATCAAACCCCAAAAGGCCAAAAGAACAGCCTGGGAGAGCAAGTCTGGAAGTAATTCCAGTCCACTCCAAAGCTCCTGTGAGAATAAATTGACTGATTATGATGCAGACTAAAATCAATGGTTGTACTTTTTTATGACCTACTGAAACAAACATGACTATTATAAGGATTTATTATTCCAATTTAATGATTTTGAATGTCTGAAACTGCTGCCATGGGATATTTCTGAAATGCTGCTATTGATTGTGATGCTAAATTAGACTTATGCTTAAAAAGCTTTTCTGTATTTTATACATTCAGCATTAGCAACCAGTGATACCTTTGACTGTAAAGAGGATGTAAAAGTGAGAAAGCACTGTCATGTTTAAGTCTGAGGAAGAGCGATCACGCTTGAAACGTCACTATCTGTATGTAAATAAATACTTCAAGGGAGCTACTTTTCTGGTGTGCGGATCTCTTTATACATTTTTCAAAGCACTGTCATGTGACATACAAAGTAAGTTAAATGGGCAGAGTTCATACTGTGTCTGCAGGGGTTGCCAAAATCATCAAAAAAACCTAAGAGTTCATCCTATAAGATACAACTGATTGTATGAGTTGCCAGAAGACATATATTTACAGGAAAATTATTTCACTGTGTATATTTAAGTACATTTTCAAGACCATATTTATGAGTCAGTTACAATAATTTTAAAACTGCAATTAATACATTCTCACCCTAAACTTTAACAAAAAAGCCTGCCAGTAACTCCCTGGAACTTCAAATTAATGGCTACTGTCCAAAACAAAATGCTCCTCGGTCTCGGATGTTAATAAAGGACGCTACTGAACTGGCATAACATGACTTACTAATGTGATCCAGTTTAAGATTAGCAGTCCTTATTTATGCTTTTTGTTTGCTTCTTTGTTTGATTAATTGGTTTATGACAAGTTGGCTAAATGTAATTTATTTGTTGTTTAGCCAGATACGAAATGGTCAGCTGAAGAAACACCTATTTGTTCTAATTCAAAATGTCAACCATTACAAAGCTTAAACTCTTGTTTTTGAGTAAAGCAGTTTTTAAAAAGGGTGTGTGATAATCAAGGACGATGTGTTGTGGCTGAGTAAACATCCTGCATTACTCCAGCTGAATTGTTTAATCAAAGACCTCTGCACTCATTTTCAGGCCTCATTGACCAATGAGGTGCCCTGTTTGGTAATGAATGTCAAAGGTGAAGGCACAAACCAATCAAACACAGTGACACTTGTTCCTGTGCCCTTGCATGTGGCTTGTTGGTACTGCTCGGCCTTTTGCCACACCACCCATTAGGTTGTTACAAAAATCATTAGCCCGGGTGATGTGAAGAGCAATGATGGAATCTATAATCTCTGTCCCTTTGTCTGGTTGCTCAATTTAATGAGCAGGCAGGTGTTAATGATGATGGAGACCAAGACCGACTCTGGCCAAACAGCCATGAGCAGAGAGTAATGGGGTGAAAAGCTTGCTTTGGGACAAAAGTAAATTATGTCCTCCACAATCAATAGTAAGCATGACTGAAAGCTGATGTTGCTTTACTCCTGTTCTAATAATAATAGTGAGGAAATGGATTGATTGTTCCATATAACAGGATGTTGATTTTGGATATTGCCTTCATTGCAGGAGACATTAACCAAAATAGTTCCCCCACTGATGTAGGATCTTGATAATCTCTCTGCAGAGAGCAGAAAGTGAATGTTGTTTAGCTAATCCTACAATTCAGAGGGAGGATCTTACATAAGTGTATGACTGTTTACCTCAATAATAATTCATATAAGCAGTATCAACAACTGTTATAGTCAACTGCCTCAGTAAAAGAGGTAGGTAAATCAATTTACTTATAGATGCATTATCAGGTCAACTTTGAACTAAAACAACAAAAGCAAAAGGTTGTCCTGCAGTAAATAAAATTGATAAAGCAATGATAGCTTCGGTTAATATTTATGAAGGAAGTTAACAGTCTATAAAGATTATATCTCACCAAGCCAGATTTAATTTTGGGGTTTTCTGTTCTTTGGGGAAGATTTTAAAGATTTGGAAGAACTTACCCTGGGTGTTTTGGGAGGACAACAGTGACAGACATCAAGTAGCAGCAAAAGGTTAAAGCAATCCAATTAGCCTATACAAATACACTATATGGAAAAAACATTCCCTCTCTTTGTTGCAGATAACTAAGTAAGAACCAAAATTGTTGAACTGTTATCCACAAGCATCCATCCAATCTACCGACCACATAATTCTGATGAACGCTGGCTAATCATTATCTTCAAAGACATTTGTCTAGGACTCTTCATCCATGCTGCAGCCATAAAAAGACAAAATAATAAGGACTGGTTTCTGAAATATTAGGCCATGACTTGCATTTTTTGTTTTTTTCTTATTAAGTTTGGTAACCTGACACACCAAAATTACTTTTCTACATATCCTTGACATACTATTTTGAATTTTGTCTGTCACATTCATTTTGGGGTTGTTAATAGCTAGCTGTCACTTCTAAGGAAATGTTGAAAACGACCTTGGACACAGATGTAAAGATCTACGCTACTGATCTAAAACTTTGACATGTACAGATATTATTTTTCTGGTCAACATTGAGACCATAAAGGAGCCCACCCAAAGTATTTTCATGTTTCAAATGCCTTCACGCATGTTTAAAATGTCTCATCCAAGTGATAGGTTACTTAAATGCACAAGAAAAGAACATAGCAAAAAGGACTTCTCCCTCCTTTCCTGTTTAAAGCACCAGTAGCTGCTTGAAACACCTTGTTCCCCACATAAGACCTACCGTTGTGATGTCTTGCCATTGTTTTGTCAGCCTTCTACTGCTTTAGTCTAGTAAGCACAGTGAAGAGCAAAGACTGGAGCAAGAATGCAGTCACTAACAACATAGTGCCAAGCAGGAGTCTATATCAGCTTAGACCAGCCAAAAAATTAGAGTGAACATGGGAGGAGGAGGCTCAAAGTGACAGAAGCTCCTGCAGAAAATCTCAGACAGAGAGACGACAGCTCTCATGGTACTCAGTATATGAAAAGCAGTTGGTCAGCAATTGGGAACAGCAAATAAACTCATACTCAGTATGTGAACCCTACTTAAAGGGAAAATTTGGTGTTCTCTGTCGAAGTTCTATATGTTAGGAGGAATGCAGCTCAACACATCCTCAATACAAAGCTTGTAGCTGATGTGCTGCATTTAGCATTTATTACTAATTCCCAGGCCTTGCTCCTAATACACCTTTAAATAAATATGGTTTATGACAGTAAGAGTTTCCTTGAGAATCTTGATGCCAGTAAAACTGCCACAACTTTCATGTATTTCCTGATGGATCACTGGGGAAAATGGGGTAAAAGAACATTTGTCATGTACACAAATTAGCATGTAACAAGTTAGCAAGACTGTCACACAAGCTACAACTAAAGTAAACTGATAAGGTTGACACCATGAGCAGAAATTCTTATTTGCTGTGATATCCATTCACTGTAAAGGCTTAAAGGTCTGTTGTTAAAAATAGGAGAAAAAGGGAAAGGCATTAAAATAGCAGCCAGGAAGAGGCTTCATAAAAGTTTATCACTGGTGCTGTTGGACACACTGTTGTTTTTATTTTCTAAATGTCACATCATAAATGGATATTCAGCATGGTAAATTTTATCCAAGCTCATTTTCTGTTTAAACTTCTCAGTTATTTCACTGTGATTCAAGCTTTAATTTAATACATCCTATGACCAAACCCCTGAAAACACTTCATAGAATAATCAACTGATGTGCGGATCAAAGATGAAAAGGCTTAAGGACAAACCAAAATCAAATGATGCACACCATGATTATCTGAGAAAAAAAATGTAATTGCTAATATAATTTTCAGTTTGTTTGGCATGCTTCCACTCACTAATCAGATCATGTTCCTCCAATTTGTAGTACGTGATACTGCCACATTGATTATTTTTACTTGCTGGATGATATTGGATATCTTGGCAATGAATCTTGCTCTGCCATTTCAGATTTCTCATTTTTCAGCCAAAGGGCAGAATAACGCTTGGCTGTGCTATATTCTGGATCATGTTTGTTGTCAAAACAGCTCTTAATACCAATGAGTAATAAAACTTTTCCTAATGATCTGATGATCTGATTCTTTGGATAACATTTTAGGACTTAACTTCACATATACGGTATGATGATGATCAAAGTGCCAGGATTTGAATGGCCTTTGAAACAAAAGATCATTTTATCTGCTTAAGGCAGTATGTTTAAGTGGTGCAATGATTGACTGATAAAAAAACCTTGGTATTTCAGATACAGTGGCATTGATTTTAACAGCTTTGATGAGGCAAAAGTTAAGAGGGACTCATAAAAAAAGAAACAGCTGCAGGCTTGACTGCATTAGCATCCCCTGATACTTATATTTTTTTCTTTTTCTCATCCAGTAATTGCCATAGCAGCTTTTTTGCCCATTATGTGTTTCTTTTGTATGTTTCCAGATTCAGTATTCTCAGAAGACTCCACTGGTCTCTCAACTTATTCCAAGAGATTTTCCTGAAGGCTCATATACAAATAATGTTCCCACAGAGTGCTGTAAGGAACAAGCCTTCTCTGCTTTTCATTTGCAAGTTTCCATCTGAAGTTTCTTTGAAATTTGAAAACAGTAAGCACCTCTCCCCATCTTCTTTAAATTATGTGAAAAAAAAGTAAGTTTACTCATTTTGCAACAGCATACACACAAGATCCCGCGTGAAAATAAAAGGACATTTCTTTCAATCATAGTCTACATGGAATTTTTCCCGCCAGCCACTGCATAGAACTTTGGTGTGTGAAAAATAAAAATCAATAAACCACATTTCTTATATTTAGAGTATATGTATTCATGATTGCCAAAGAATTGATGTCTTTTAATTCATAAATTACCAACATTAACTAGAGCTTATGGTTCAGTAAAAAAAAAACAGATTATTAAGTCCACACAATAGTGCTGTTGAGCCATTTTGTAGGTGAGCCTGCCAAAAGTGACGTTCAGTGAGAGTAAGCAAATCAGAAAACAGCCAGGAGACAGAAAGGAGTGCCTGGTTGTCATTTGGGGATTTAATTTAGACTTTTAAAAGGACACAAGATGGACATGAAATGCAGGGTTTGTAAGGAGTGATGTGTGAGAATAAAATACTGTGGAAACATGGCTCACCTCACTTTGCACCAAAAATTAAAGCTCACAACAGCAAAGCTAATGCTAAGCTAACTCAGCTGAAAAACCAGCCATCACTTTACATGCAAAGCCTTTCAAAACTGCCGTCTAGGTTCTGAACAACCTAGGAAGGTTACTTCATCATGTCTTTTATGTGCAAAAACTCACACCATGTTGTAGAAAACAAGGCCTTTTGTTGCATGCTGGTTGGAACTCAGGTATGTGCCTCTATCTCTGCATCATTCACCGACACAGTTGTACTGAAGCTCTACAGAGCAGTAAAGCTAAACCTGAAGAGAGGCTGAGCAAAACAGAGTAGGTGATATGAAGCTGGGAAACATCCATATCTGTGATTTTTACTCCTGGTCTCCATCATTTGGACTGAAGTGATAAAATATACTGAGATATTTTTCTTATTAAATTGACATAATTTGGCTGTTTTCTTGATGGATGTAAACGTGGTGAAGAAAAGGTTATGAATCACAATGTATCTCAAGGTTAAGTATTAAAATAGCATCATAATATATTAAGAATCAGAATCAAATCAAATTAAGACTTAGGTATCACAGGAATGTCATATCATGGGGCTACTGGTGATCCTCACCCTTCATGTGAATTCAGTGAAAATCATTTTCAAAGACATGTGTGAGAACACAGATTTGAACATTTATTACTGGCTGGTCAAGTGGGAGAATGGGCTGAAAACAGCATAATTCTCTTTTTGAATCCTGTAGATTATCCATCTTTCAGTTAATGATAAAATAAGTAAACTCACCTACATGGCACATTTAAGCAGAAGTAAATCAAAGAGTCAGGTGTTTTGTTGGTCATTTCTGCATATTTTTTTTTCCATATCCAGAGATAGCACTCTCCAAAAGACAGGAAAAAAGTTTCCTACTGTTGGTTGCATATGTGAACACAAAACAGTTTCATTGCAACCATTTTCTCCTTTTCAGACTGCATTTGGCAACAGATTGCAGCAGAAAATTGTGATATTATCAATGCACATGCCTCTGTACATTTGTTGAAAATGTTAAAAGTTTTAAGTACCTTTTTTGCAACATAAAAACAAAACGCTGTCAGAAATATACCGAAGGATTAGCAGCAAACCCATCTGCTCACTGATTAATCTAAGGGTTGCTCTGCACCAAATGCCCTCCGTCTGAATCACTGATTCTCAACTGGTGTTCCTACAAAACCCAAACCATCTGCTTAGTTAAAAAAAAATCTGAATATTTTCCACTACCTCAATTTATCAAATGAACAAAGATGGAACATCATCAGCAAAAAGTTTTCCTTGAAGGTAGTCAACACGTTTTATCTTTGGAGGCATTGTATCTAAAATGCTGATTAAGTTTTTGATGTTTTCTGCTTTATGACAAAAAAAAAAACCGAATACATCCACGAAAGTTTTTGTCCCATTCTAGTACTGCTGTGAGAAAATCTGTTTTCAAGGATGTAATGTTGTACAAGATTACTTTTGTTTCACAAAGCAAAAGAGGGAAAATAAGTCAGAGAAAAACTCTAAATCTTTACTTCTTTGCCAGTTTTGAGCCGTGGGAAGCAGTGCCAGGATTTATTACTGTGACACACTGGCATTCACTGGTCATGAACTTAAATACTGCTGCACAGGTACAGCATCACCATAAATAAATGTCTTCCAAAAAAAGAAAGTGAAAGTGAAGAAGGAACCAGTCACATCTGTAATCATCACCTATGACCAGTTAAGAAACAAGGGTCAAACAATGCATTTTTTCCTAAGCATCTCAGAATGATCTTGTTGTCCTCTCCGTTACCATCTCGCCTGCATGAACTGAGGCTTCATTCAAATTAAAGGGGAGGACTGGAGATAGTTTAAATGTAGCCTCAGGCACAGCTCTGCTTTAAACTGAATGCTCATATGCCAGTCTAACGTCACTATTTTAATTAAGCTTGTTGGAGCTCAAGTCTTTTATTCATGAATTACAAAATGTACACAATAAGCTGCAACTATTTGTTCATATTAACCAGAGTACTGAAAATATTGAACTTTTACTATAGGTCCTGACCTTTAAGTGTCCCAAAAAATTGTAACAATCCATCATGTCTGGACCAACTGTCACTGCAATCCATGTGGCTGTTGTTCAGAGATTTCTCTGAAAAACAAAAAGGTCGACCTTTGAGAAAAAGTAAGGGTTCACCAAAGTCAGGGGGAAGTCGGCGTCCTCTGGATTACATCAAATGTCAGATTCTAAGAATTTTGTGCCAGTCATCAGGTTCAGGGCTTGTATTGCTTCCAAGGTGCAGTCTTGAAAGGCAGATCCATTAAGGGGCCAGAAAATTCCTAACAACAACATTACATTTATGTTGGATTTTAGCCACAAGTCTTACCTATGAATTTCAGGATGACATCACAGGAAATTGGTGATATATATTTGTGTTGCAGATTTGATACATGTACTGATTGTCAAGAGTCCAAGGCCTCTTCATGCCAAAAAGTGTTCTGTTATGGTGACTGGCTGTTTGTTAGAAACAGATGTGAAGCAAGAAAAACCACATGGCATTCTTAAATTAATGGCACTATTACCTAACAAAAGAGGACATTTACTGATAATAAGGCAAACCATAATGATATAGTCCGCTAATATTAGAGCCAATTGATGGAATACACCATATAGACCAAAAGCAAATTTGTTTGTCTAAATTATCAGTCAAGAACATTTGGATCTGCAGATACCAATATTTATCTGATACTATACCGCAATCAGAAGCCAATGTAACACCAGTTCCAACACATTCAGTGCCAACCAAATTAAAAAAAAACACATTTTGATCCCTCATTTCAATGCACTTCCTTTATTTTGAGTGTCAAATTATGCTGAACCTGTTCAGTCTTCTCTGCCCAATGCACAATGTCACTCTCCAGTGACCTAAGTTGACATTGTTGAAACATGGGGTTAACATAGCCCTTTTTTTTTCTTTAAAGGTATTAATTCTAGTGCCAACAACATTTAACATGTTTGTATTAAGCAGTTTTAATAAATAGAGCCCAAACCATATCCTCCATATCAAACCATAAAAAAAAAAAGATAAAGACAGTCGTATAATATTGGTTATGTTCTAATGTGACTTAAGGCCACTTTTCAGGCCTGACTGCCCTGCTTCATCTTAGTCAACAATTCAAAATGTTCAAAAAATTCCAACTTTTGGAATCATAAACAACATGAGTGCTGTTATTATATATGTATTACCTTATCAAGATCACTACTGCAATGGAGCCAACAGCCAGTGAATCAAAACCCGACTCACAGAGACTACCAGGGTTGGACATGCTGAACCACAGAGGGGCTTTAGCCTCATTCACACTGATATTTTAAGCCTTAATTATTTCCCTGTGGCTCTTTGCCTGAACTTTGGACATTTTTGAAATGGAATGGGAGGCATCAGTTGACCACCCCATTTGCTTCATTTTCAAAGGTAGCACCAGAGGTAGAATACTAGAGAGAGGGAAGCAGGGGATAGTGGTGGGTGCACTGTTTTGTGTACTGCCTTTGCATATACATAGGGCACATGCTCTCCCATGCTCCTCCAAAATCGTATTACACTAAGAATTTACATGAATGTACCCTCATTGGATTAATGTAATTGTCCGGAAGTGCAACATTGATAAAGCTCAGCTGCAGTGCTGTTGACTAAATGCATCATGAAAAGGGCTTCAGTCTCACTTCAGAAATCACATTTCCCAACACTGCAGTCTAAAATTCTGCACTCAGCACAAGTTGTTGTAAAATTGTGCATTTTGCTGTTTTTCTCTCTTCTTCCTGTGAACAAAAAAGTAGAGGTCTTTGCAATCATTATGGTAGAAGACCAAAAGGAAAAACAAAACCCCGGGTAACAATGCCATTACTTCTAGATCTTCGAACATGCTGTCTTGATCTCAAAAATCTCAGGTTAGCCCACACAGAGACTGATAAAAGCTTTTCTACCTCACCTCAAAGGAACAAGTTCTCTCCACTCTCTCCTGCATCAACTTAAAGGAAAAACAAATGTAAAGCTCTTCTCCATTCAGAGGGACTTCTATGGTAATTCAGACTAGCGTGTGCACTCAAATTACTGGGCTGACACCACTAACCAAATTAGGCCCCAAGTGCACCATTGTAATTAGCTGCTGTCCATGTGACGTGCTCATTAATGTGCATATTACGCTCCTGCTGCCCATGTTTTTTTTCAATTCCATGAAGTAAACATCAACAAATTCTCAAGGTGTTGTGGGGTTAGCTCATTAGCACAACTATAAATGACAGCAGATATAAACGCAGAGATCAGAGAGACGATTTAATACTTTCAAGGATGGAAGGCCCAGCAGATACATGAATAAAATGATATCCCACACCAGTACACTTCAAAAAATGTTTCATTTCATCATACGCTGTTCCTTTCTTTGATGAAAAGTTTGGATCAGCACTTTTTGATATTTTTTACACCTTTGCTTGAATGTTCCTAATTGGAGCACGAGAGAATACTCAACCTATTATGCCATCAAAAGCACCTGTGCTATCATGCTAGAAAGATTGGCCTCTGTTTAGGGATAGAATTGAAAAAACAGTTCCTGATAAGAATTGACAACAACTCTCTCAAGAAACTGCTATCATCAGCCCTTTCGTTTATCAGGTCCTCCCACTTTGTCTTGCATGCTTTGAAAATCAAGGGTGTCACTCTCAGGTCAGCAGTAATGATAAAGTCAAAAAATTATAGCCGACAATTGCTATAACTGCATGTGTGGGTTTTCTTTGGGCACTCTGGCGGCCTCACACAGACCAGAAACATTCTCATTGGGCTGATTGGAGACTCCAAGTTGCCATTAGGTATGGGTGTCAGTGTAAATGGTTGTCCGTAGGAATGGGAATTGATAAGATTTTATCAATACCAATGCTGTTAACGATCCTGCTAATCGATCCAATTCTTTAATGATTCCCTTATCGATTCCTGCAAATTTTGAGATTGGTCAAATGTTGGTTTGATTTTCAGTGGCAACAATGTCAAACATGTCACAGCATAGATAACTGCTTCTGCAAGTTGCTGGTGTTTCCACTCACTTAAGGTTGTGTTGTAGGTGCAATGAAAATTAAATTAAATTTCTGATGCTTCTGAACCATGTCAGTGGGAGGAATTGATAAGGGAATTGATAAGCAAAACGATTAATGATATCAATTCTTTGATGGAGCTGTTAACAATTCTCAACTGGAATTGGTTTTCGATTCCCAACCCTAGTTGTCCGTCTCTCTATGTGACCCTGCCTGGCTTCAGGTTGTATCCCACCTCTCTCCCAAAGTCAGCACCATTATGTTTGTAATTTTGTGCTGTTTTTCCATTGGCTTTATCCTGAACATGCCTTGATGCAGATATTTTGTTAGAGCACGTTCTGTTGGCCACAAAGCTGAGAGATGCAATAATAACTGTTTTTAAAGTGGTTGATCTTCTCCAACTTTAACTTTCACAAAAGTGACATGAGTCTTGAATTGAAAAACTATAAATGAACACCCTCCACAGTCAATGTACCACTTATTTTGACACCCATTACTACACATACAGTGTTTCCAATTATCTTACAATTTAAGACATTTCATAACAGCCATGAGTATTAAATTGGCCCTTCTTCTGCTTGTAGCCCAACCTACAGCTTAGCTGCAGCTAAGGTAATCCTCAAACACCAACGTTCACTACGATGCAAGGACCACAAACAGCCACTTCCTGCTTTAATTAGCTGTTTTTAGTTCCCTGTTTCCTATCAAAGGTTAATTAATTTGCAGTTGTTTTCATGTTTCATTTTCATGTTTTTATACTCTGGATGATTCTGTAAATGGATTACCTGATACGAACAGGTCAAAAGCATGTCTGTACAACTGTTTTTGCAATAAGATGGCAAATTTAAGACTTGTTATACTCGATAATTAATGGCAAGACCTAAGTAAACCATAAAACAGAAAGTACAATGCAGTTGAGGCTATCTACATCTGACAAGCAATTAATTTCACTTGCTTGGTGAAAAAGGAAGGGGCAATCCATGCAGGTAATTGCTGATGTTAATCACAGTCATATTTGAAAGGAAGAACCTCTGCTTTTCCTTCAAGCAAGGAAGGCCAGAAGTGAGCTGCTCCTTAACCACAAGAAGCCTTATGGACTAATTACTGCAGTCCAACTGCCTACACTCTCCCAAGCACTCGTTCAGCTTCTCTGTCCATGCACTTCTCCTCTCGTCTCCTCTGTAATCACACTGAGTGCTTATCCAGTTGTGAGACTGCTGTGCTTTCTTGAGACTGTTGCTCTTCCAGATAGGGTTTACATCCTGATGGGGTTTCATGTTTGATTTTTATCCTGAAACAGACTGGACAGACCCACTGATCATCTGACCACTGTCAGATTAATTTATCACACCAACTGCATCTCAAATAAAAAGATCACTTAAATTTATAAACCTTTACAAAGTCAGACAGACTGACAAAGCACCATGATGGTGATAAAGTGTGTTGTTCGAGCTCAGTTTACCTCCACAACAACGAGCATGCAGTGTTGTTTCATAAAGTAAACCTGTCAACAAATCCATTAATTTGTCTTTATACATAAACAATCAGTATGAATTGAGTACTCTGTGAAACCGAGCTGTGCAATTATATATTCAACACAGACAGCAGATTTACTCACATCAGTTGCTGATATCTTCTGATTAAAAAAAAAATCATGATAATTTATTTTCATGAAGTCTTTATTGCATTTAATTGTGTTTGACAACACAGGCTCACAGTTTTAACCCCTGCATCGACAGGTACGTTGGATGTTTCATGTCCTCCATTGAGGTTTTCACCATTTATCATCAAAACAGACAGTTTCCACCAACAGAGGTTTTTTGCAATAAACGGCTATTCTAATCCCTGCAAAAATCCACACTTTATCTTGTTGGGTAGTGGTAGTTTTTGCTTTTTTTGAAGCCCAACAGATGATTGACACGCTGGTGCCAGAGGAACACATAGCCTTTCAGTAGTATATGTGTTCCTCCACTGTCAGCACGCAGACCGACTGTAAACTCTCACTTGATATGGAACTCATGAAACCTCACCTCAAACATCCCAAACTTCCCCCTAAAACACATGCCTAGTAAGCATTAAACATTTAAACTAATCACTAACCAAAACAATATCAGTGAGGACAACCACAAGGCTTTTGTACCCATAAGATCACCGGCTATGTACCCAAAAGCTTGGTCTACATTCTTTTCATGTTAGTTCTTGTGGTAACCCGACTTCACTAAATTATGGATGATATTTTGGTAACATAACTATTAGCCAAAATGAATCATAGACTTTAGATAACAATCGTTCTTTAGATGCCTGCAGACCTGAGTTTGTTATTCACATGTCTGTAAATGGTCAACACACTAGTCCTTTTAAAGACAGACATGCCATTGAAGTAAATAATTATTGCAGAATTACTTTAATGAGATGCCTATAAGATATCTTTTGTTGCATCTTACCTACTGTAGTGAGTAATAGGAACTTTACTTTCAGGAACTTTATCCAAACTGGATTTCCTACTATTACACGTTAAATGCAAACTGCCCCGGGTGTTGGGAGTCCCTTTTATCAGGCTTGCAACCACTTTAGGTCATCATCATGCCCTCACAACGGATGCAAATCTTATTTAAATATATATCGATATTCTTTCAAAAACTCAACATATTTCCCAGTCCTAGCTATAAGTATGTATCTTTTGGCTGTAAAACTATGCATTTCTATCTACATAACCATGTACCCACAGGTGTTTCTACTGTAAGCCTCAAGTAAATACTCAAGCTACTGCAGTTTTTGCGCTTCCCCACTGGCTTCTTTTTTTTTACTGCAGGTTGCCACTTGAATCAGTGTTAAGATGTACTTTTAACAGACACACCCAAGCAAGAAACAGACCTGTCAAGTTAGGAATATTAATGTTTCATTATAACCCACCAATGAAAAGGAGACGACTTGCAGAAATACGTCACCGAAACAACAGCAGAGGTGATATACTGTATAAGATGATGGTAATCTGAAGAATGAAACAGACTGGCTGGGATCCATGGCAGCTTTTAAGAAAAGGCAAGCAACATTATTTTAGTGCTCCAGTTCCTCTCCACGTGTATCCTCTCAGGCTCTCTATCAAATTCCCTTCCCTGTATTGTTCGTGTTGCAGAACAACAGTATCGATTCCTCTTTTGTTTCCATTTCTTTTAACTTTACTTTATAGTAAACCAAACTCTCTGCTGGAACACATCAGTCCTGTTCTTTCATTTTGTCTCACTCCTCTTTGAAATAGGGCTTTCATTTGAGAGGACAAAGCCTATGTTTGTGTCCACAAATCATTGGAAGAATACCCTGCATTCTTAGTTTCTTCTAGTGTAGACTGATTTTCCTCCCCTACTGTGGAGAACACTGTCTTCTTTTGTAAGCAATGGATCAACCAATGATCCCTGCAGGTGTTTTATTTCAGATTAGGATTGCTAACACCCAACAAGATGAGACGGAAAAAAACCCCTGGAAATTAGTACTTCAGTGTTATTGTTTGTAGTGTTTTGTAAACTTCGTCGTAAGGACAAAAACATGTCGCTCTGAGAAGTACAGTTTAAAACCAACCAACAGTAAAATTCAGATTATAGTTCCAATATCTTCCCCCATCCTCAACTTCAAAAAAACAACCATGAGTCTACGCCTGAGTTATTTCAGCCGCTAGTGTCCCAACATCCTTAAAGCAATCTATAGGATCCTTCCCTCCAGACACTCAGGCAGCTCACTTAAAGACATCAATACTCGGGGAAATGAGACACAGAGGAATGACTTCAGAGACGGAGAAGTCAGACAGCTGACTGAGATGCCCTTACATCTTACTTAAGGTGTTTCTGCTCAATGCAGTGGAGCGATTGAGCCAACTTCTTCCTTTCTTGTTAAAACATCAAACTGAGCATGTTGAGGCAAAAAGGCAGCAATGGGGAATTAGTGAGACAGGTGAAGTACTGCTGCTAAACCAAGTGTAGCTTTAGTCGCAATCTCTGCTAAAGTCTGAGTTTAATGGCCAGCAGTGTGTTGTTTCATGACATGCTTAACTGTCTCTTTGAAAACAGGAAGTATGGTAGGAAACGCTCACCTCCCATGAAAGATTTAAGTCATTTTTTTTACAGCACAGGCAAATTGAGACAGTAAATAACAAAACCTAATCCATACTGACATTTCAAGGTGTAATATTTACCCCTCTGTGTTTTGCCTCCACTCTGAACATCCTGGTGTCTGTAGGGGGAATGAGTTGAACCCCTCTTTACTCCTCTTGACAGGAAGTTACAGATGCAAGACATTGGAGAGCATCATTGAAGATAATTTTGGGCATCTTTTGTCTATATTAAAAGTAGAGGGACAGTGGTTGGATGGGTTCTGGGCAGGAACTGAAATTGGGCCACCCACAAAAGATAAAAGCCTCCAAACATGTTATGTGGATGATTGATACCCACACTGTCAAACATGCACCCCTGTGGTGTTACATCCATATCAAAGTGCTAAACAAGGCTGGTTAGTCTGATATTATGCAAGCATATCCTGGAAGTGATTTTGTCTCCATTTCCCAAGTCAAAATATGTCCTTACTACACTGTTATCACATGGTTTTTGTTGCTCTCTGTTTGTCCTATGGCATTTGTTGAATGTCCCTTACTTACATCTAGGTTGAGGGGAGTTATAGCAGCAAAAACTCAAGCTAGAGGACCTTCAAACTGCCAGTAGTTGAAAAAAAATTTAGATTATGTTTGACTCAGGCTGACAGTTTTGGTAGCCAGTCAATCTGCTATATCCCTGGTATGTCCTACGCACATTCACATCATTATTATTACAATCATACTTTTTGTAGGAAGATGACAAAATTAATAAAATACAAAACTTATCTTTTCAAAATATTGCTAATGTGTCAAACTCAGCAACATCACATACATAAAAAGGAGGACACATCAATTTGCAATCAGAAGGATCTCAATCATAAGAAAAAAATATGGTCTTGGATTGTATAGCCCCGTTTCCACCAGAGGGTCCAGTGCAGTTCATCTCGGTACGGCTCGCTTTGTGTGTCCTTTCCATAGCCTAAAACCGGGACAGGACCCCTTGTAAGAGAACCATACTGTCCTACTTTTTGGGACACTGCAGTCCGTCGACTGGGCGAAGGAGACGTCACTTCGCTCTCACGGCACACCGCCTTCTCTGAAACAAAGCTTAGTTATGCTTCGTAACAAAAAGTCACATGCTGATCACAAAAAAGAAGAATTGCTGGATGTCCTCCATCGTTGCTCTTTGTTTACTGTGTTGTGTTTTCTTCTTCATTGTCTTTAATAGCCGGGTACATGGTGTCACGCTATGACGTCATGCTATCGGCATCCGGCTTATACGCCCCCTACCATGTAGGGTTCGGTTGGCTGTGGAAAAACAGGATCAGGCTTTACCAATCCGGCCTGAGCCAAACCGTGCCAATCCAAACTGGACCACTTGGTGGAAACAGGGCTTATGTTTCCTTTAGGCATCAGTAATATTTTAGTGGGGAACCCTTGCCACCAGAAGTAGTGCAATATCGGTTTGGTGGCAGTTTCACTGAGTGAACTGTGTAGAAAATGTATTCACCCAACTCATATTCCTACCAAAATTTAATGTGTTCTTGAGTCTGTCAACATCTTCAACAGATCCTTGAAATGTTCTTCAATTAGGTCCATTATAATTTTCTCCCTCCCCTGTCCTTAGTCAGAGATATTGAGGAGCACACCAGGGGAAGGATTAATCCTTATGCTGAAATTCTGATAATTTCCCCGCCTCTCTCCTGGAACATTGCACTGTCAATCAAACGTCAGTCACTTAGTCCTTGCTGTCAAACCCCTCTCTCTGCCGGGGTAACACAAAAACGACAAATGTATGGGGAATACAAATCAGCTGACATTAAAAAGACAGAGCAGGGACTTGGAGATAGTGGAAGGAGTCGGTGATGAAAGTATCTTGGATTAGTCATGACAAATGGCCTACAATGGATCAGTTTACAATCCTAACTAAAACTGATGCAGTATGAAAACACTGGGATGCAGAAGTTGAGCTAGTCAGCCTCAATCTGATGAATAGATGTTTTATTCCCTCAGATGAGTGATACAGCGATAATGCACAAACAGCTGAAATGTGTCTCAGTGGGTGGTTTCAAAAGTTACAGCAAAGAATGCATCATCTCCGTGTCTGCTGCATCTCGCTGCTATGATTGATTATGTTGTCACAGTGCTCCAACGTTGTCACAATGTGGCTCCTCTCTGTTATCACTTGAGCTTAAATTTATGCATTACTTGCTATCAACAGATTCACGTTCAACCAAACAGGAGAGAGGCTCCTGCTGCACTCTGTCAGCGGCACAGAGAGAGACACCAGACAATCCAGCGTCTCTAACATCAGAGAAGAAAAACAACAGCAAGTGTGATCGTAATTTCACCGTGTCAGATCGATGGCATTGACAATCACTTCTCTCGCACATTCACTCCTGAGTTACAGCTGAAAAACAACTATCAATAGCTCCAACCTGCTCTGAACAAACTAAGCTTTCATGTGTTAAATCTACTTTGGCAACCCTGTTATCAGGTAGCTGATGACGCACAAAGAAACAGATAAACAGAAGGACTGAAAACCAAATTAAGAGGGCAGATATGTCTTTTTTTGGCAGATGATTGAAGTTCCTACAGACTTCCTAACATCAGGAGAAGTTGACATGTAAGAAAAGATTAAAATAAGCTTTACTCCTTTTTAGACTGAAGATTACAAAAAAAATATCTATTAACATTTTCAGCCAACCAGGGGCAACAAATTGCTACTGTAAATTGGTAAATTTATTCATTTATTATTTTAATCTGTCATTTCTACACAATTTCTAGGGTAGGAATGGGCAACTTCTATTGTCCTGGCAGCCACATAAATTTTACCTCCTGAGGACTAAAACTGTGAAGGATCATCAGATGCTTTCAATAAAGGAGATTATGATAATAAACTTATTGACTAGAGTCATTTTGAATTCATGTACATATTATTATGCTGTTATGTAACAACAAGCCCAAATACTTCCGGAAAAAAAGTGATAGAACACCAAAATAGGAATAATAACTTTAATACTAACTATAATAATAATAATAATGATACGATTAATAACCAATCAAACTTGGCACTGAATTCAAGTCAACTTAACATACTTTCTGAGTGCAATGAGCATGACATTTATCTTTCAATAACTATATTCAGCTACATACATAAACAAATGCCAAAGTGCTAATGACACTGAAAGTTAACACTCAATACTTGAAGGGAATTTTTTTTTTTTGGAATATGACTGAGATTTTCCTACATGTTCATACATGATGTTTTTGTATCTTAAATTAGATTTCAATTAGCCCATTGATTGCATTTTCTGTGCATGTGCACATTGTTCAAATCACAAAATGAGTGCTGCATGTGGCCACGCCTACCATTTTTCCATCCCTGATCTAGACTGCAAACAAACTTCTAAGTATTTTTCCTGGCAAGTCTTTTTTTCTCCCATATTGACATTAAATATATCTATCTATCTATATATCTATATATCTATCTATCTATCTATATATCTATCTATATATCTATCTATCTATATATATATATCTATATCTATATCTATATATATGTATATATATATATATATATATATATATATATATATATATATATATATATATATATGTATACACATACACATACATACATACATACATACACACACACACATATTCATATATATATCTTGAGCTTAGCTTAAGCTGTTCTGGCATCCTCATCAAACACATATTAACTTAATTTCTAAGTTGTCGTTATTACCTACTTAACGTGTGATGGCAAAGCACAGTACTTTCAGGAAGGTTCCCTACTGCTATGTTAAGCATCAAATGCACACTTTTATGCTAAACCACCTCCTCACCCCATGGCATGATGCTCCCAACTGTCATTTCTCTGGAAAAGCCTCTGATGTGGCAACATACGCTGCACAGATGCTGCTGGGCCCCTGGTGGGACTCCTGTAGGAGCGTGATGATGATGATGAGTTGAATGAAAAAGACTCTTCCAGCAACACACAGGTTTGCATGAGCAGGTATGCAGCAGGTGGCATCAAACAGTTTTGTTGTCACTTTTGGGCTCCAAAGTAGGCTCTGAGGTTTTAGATGTTTGAAACACATTAAAGGTCCTGTCAGGATACTTATATAAATATATATTTTCTTTGTATGCTTGTGAGAGTGTTCAGACTGAAAAGCGTAGCCATACCTAATCCTGGCTTTGATCTGTCAACAAAAGCTGAACTATGGAAGTTGCTGTGAAGTCATTTCTTGTATTGTCTTCCCAGTAGTGCAGACATAGTAAATCCACTTTGATAAAAAAAGTTGTTTTTCTTTTCAACAGGATTACAACAGCAGACAGGCCTGTCTGTATTGTGCAGATGCCTTTCTGCCTGTGCCAAGGCTTCATTAAACCTATCTCAGAGAGAAATGTAAGATCTCCGTCTTTATTGACTGAACAAAAGCATGTGTGCCAATCCGCAGAAAGAAAAACAAGTTGCGTCATGCATCAGGAAACAACAAGGACACTTAAGTGAAATGCTGGAGGAAATGTTGGAGCAGTGTTTTGTCAGATGGGGACAGGCCGAGCACGGCATGGGGTCTTTGATCATTTCCAAATGTTATGTGCACCACCCATCTAGAAACCACGGTCAGTATTGATTTCCACATATCCTCTAAAAAAAGGTATTTAGAGTGTATCTCATCAGCAGGGATGGCCATGAACACTCAGTGTGGACTAGGGATGTTTTCAGCCAGATACTCAACCCAAACTGGAGCGGTGTTAATTCAAACCACACAGAAAATGGTCAAAATTGAACACTTATCGAACACAGGATCACATCATCAGCAGGTAAACCACACTAGGTTGGTTTAGACAGTGAGCAGTGCCAGTGCAACAAATCTTTGGTTATACTTCAGTGTAACATTGTATGTTTTAGGCAAAATGAGTTGCTGCTTCAGTTACCTGGTTTTATTCAAATATAGATATGCAATGATGCATCTCCAAATGATATTGCAACACATCTAAAAAAAGATAATATTGAGAGGCTTTGGGCATATTTGATATAACAGTGTGTCAATGTGTTCTTCTAAATGTGTGTTTCCCTGCTCCACACTCCAACCTGGATGGATGCCTTAACACTGATTGTCACTCACCAAGACAAAAGAAAAAGAAGGAGGCAGATTCTGCATGTTGGTTACGCCCACTCACTTTACAAAGTTTGTCTGGGCTGTAGAGTGTATGGCAAAGGTGAACTCAATCAAGATGAAGACATTGCTAATAAAAATACTGCATACCATGTCAACTTTGTGGTTCAGCTATCACAAGGCAACACAAATGCATTTTAGTCAAAACTCATTATATGGTTTAACTAGTAATTTTTTTTTTTTTCTGTTTGTTCTTTTTTTTAAGGATTAAGCCAAAACATGCTTCAAACTGTAATCAACAGAGATTAAAAGATTATTGTGATAAATGTCAATGTAGATCAGCATGGAAAAAGTATATCATGATCACATTATTTACCAATTTTCCCAGCCCTAATGTGAGTGCAACCCAACAGCCAAATTAACTAAGTCTCCACTTTGCCATAAAATACTGCCAAATACGTCCTACAATCAGCTGCTATCCATTTGTTCCATGATGTTATTCAATGTTCTTTGTTACATAAGTGTTGGAGCATTTTGGTAACCATTTGGAAGAGCCAGGGTGATCATTGTTGGATGATTTTTTTGAAAGCACTGACAGAACTGATTAGGATTTTGGGCTCATTTGATTACTAAATCAATGACCTTCTATATCTGATATAAACCATATACCTGACTTTAACACTTAAGACATCTAACTACACAAATTATGACTGTTGGTATTTGATGTATAAAGTAAGGACGTTTTTTACATAATTTAAATTAACATATTAGAGCTTTTTTTAAAGTAATGAATACATAAATGCTTGACAAAATGTGAAAAGCTATGTTTTAATTATTGCCTTGTTTACGGTCTATAACATTTAACTCTGTTGCCCATTAACAAAGAAAAATTGATCTGATTACCTCTGCAACCTACGGTACGCCAAGAATCTGCCAAAAATGCACATATTCCATATCAAACACGTCTGTTCTGTAAAACCAAAACAAAATTAAAATTCATATTTCATCAATCTTTCTGGCCCTTTATTTCAACTTTGATGTGATGGGGGTATTTTCACAAAAAAAGGCTACATTCTGTCATTTAACAGAGACAAATTAGCTAGCTATGCTCGCACTCTTACACAGCTGTGTTTGTCTTCCGATAGAACAGAGCTTACTGCCAAAGTGTCAGTAGATTAGAGGAAGAGGGCACAAACGTAAAGGGAAATGTTCAGGCTTTTAATAACTGAAGAAGTGCTCAATACATCAAGAAGAGAAATTTTTGTGCTTACCTGACAGAATATTAAAAAAAAAAATCCCCGTATTTGGTCTTGTTTGCTTTGTTGCCCTGATTATACCACCACCACTTGCTGCTTTACTGTAGCTACATTTATTCTCATGGGGCATACCTAGTGAAACTTAACAGCAGTGTTTCACAGGGTTTTATAGTTACTTGTGTTACACAATGTCCCCTCCACAATAAACACCACAGCATTGTTTTTCCTTGTAAAGAAAGAAGAATGTAAAAATGTCACACTGCGTTTTCGAAAAAAGCTCAAATTAGGGCCTTACTTTAGTCAAAAGCAGCCGTAATTTGCTGTCAAATGTACAATCAGAGTATATGCATCTATTCTTGATGACTGGACAGAACATTTTAAGCCTGATTTCTCAGTGAATGTCTCCAGGGTGTAAGCAACCAGTTAATGGTTCTTAATTATTTAAGACCACATAGAGTAATGTTATTAGAATTGAAGGATGATCAGATGGTTGTGTAAGGCGCCCAGCTACAGATTTATTCATTGTTGTTGTTGCTGGAGGGTTAGGCTGTTGGCTGCATTTATGCATGGCTGTAAATAGTGTGAATCAAAAAAGGCCCCAGATACATGATGCAAGGGTGAGAGGAAATGAAGGATCTGTCTGTGTTTGGAGAAAAGAAGGCGAAGCAGATGGTGAATTATGGGTAATATTGTTGGAATGGAAAGAGAAGGAAGGGCCTGAGGGACGCTGAAAAGTAGAGTGTTATCTTTTGAGTTAAGGATGTTAAGCTTAATTTACTGCGAAATTTCTGGGAGTCATTTTAAAGACAAAGATTTATCTACACAGCTGATGATTGTGAAGTCTACTTTACAATAACCCTGAAAGTAAGGAAGCTAAGCAGAAATGCAGTGAGAATGCTGGGCGTCTATGGGCCAAAGAAAGGAGCTAAAAGACACTGGCCTTGAAGAGATAATTCCCCTTTTATGTCATGGGTTTTGCTTTCATACATGTTTATTGCTTCTTCACTTATTTCACATTTTTTATTTAGTCACAGCATTTAAATGGTGCTCTTCAATGCTACAAAGTGCAGCATGCTGTGCATATTTTTGTTGACTTACTTTAGCTTTGCTTTACATTATATCAGTGTTTTCCATTTGCTGTGAAACACGTTAATGTAGGCGTTGAGCATAGTGAAGCCATACAATAGGATAAACAATTAAGAGAAGTCACTCTTAACTGCAGGGCTTTTGTCCTCAGCTTTGAAGTCTGTTATACAATTTCAAGGCTTAACAAGCTAATACTTCAAAACAACAAAACCTAAACACTTCTTTAATGGAATTGCACCTCTGTCTCATGTCAATTTATTTAGAAAAAGACCTAGAACTTCAGTGTTTGTGCCCAAGCAACTAGAACATATGAGGGAAACTTTTTGGTGTCCCTTAACGACCTGACACTTCCTTTCCCACGTTAACTAACTTACAGAATTAATTCACACCAAAAACTTACTGAGACATTTTTCAATCACAAGATCAGCTGTGCAGCTACAGCAGTGTGAAGATGGAGAGTGGCCATGAATGTGTTGAGCATGCTTGGCAACATAATTGGGTTGGAACTTTTTTTGTGCAGCACATCGTGAAGCTGTGTCAACCAGGGACACATATGTCTTCTTTTTTAGCCAGGGGTGTCATCCTACATTTTAAACACCAGTATCACCAGTATAATGCTCATAGTAGCTTTGAATTTTCCATTTACAACTACATTTGTTTCATTTTGCTGTGTCATGGACGTCAGCCGCCTGTGGGGCTCATGCTGGAAATTTTAGTGGTTGCCAAAGCCTGCTTTGCACCCTGCTGATGTCTGTTCAGATGCAGGATATTTATGTTGCCAAATGACAGCAGCTTGCTGCCTTAAAGCACCTTTAATTTCATGAACAAAGATTTGTTCTCTCTACCGGAATCATGGCTGTCAATGGGCACGACACCAAACCTACTTAGATCAATTAAGATATTTGAGACGTGGGTAGTGATTTAAAGGCCTGAAAATGGGAAAACACTTCATGTGTGAATGAACTAATAACTTGAAATGTTGCTGCAAAAGATATCACAGTTTATCCCAGTACGGTGTACAGGACAATACATCAAGATTTTTTTTTTTTTTTTTTTCTTTTAATGTATTTTTTGGGGCATTTTTGTGCCTTTATTGATAGGAGAGAGACAGTGGATAGGCTTGTGAAAGGGGGTGAAAGAGTAGGGGAAGACACTCTGCAAACTGGTCACAGGCGGGATTCGAACCTGGACCAGCAGCAGCAAGTACATGGGGTGCCTGGTTGCTAACCACTCTGCCAAACCAGCACCCCAATACATCAAGATTTTTAAGTGTTTTTTTTTTCCATCACAAAAACAAACCACAGTTATGCATGTATAAATATGCAGTCTCAGATTAGAGTTTATCTGAAGCATGGTCTCTGCAACATGAACCAACCTTGTCTATCCGGATTAATGGAATAAAGTAATACAATACTTAAAGGGATAGTTCAGTATTTTTGAAGTGGGGATGTATGAGCTCCATATGGCCACAAAGTACATTAGATGCTGTAGAACGTTCTTTCCTCTCCCTAAGTAAGTCACAGTCTGTCACAGTCTGTTACACAGAACTAGCCGCAAACAGGGAAGTATCGTACCAGGAGAAAAAGGGTATTTTCTCCGCCTACAAAACCTCCCATCAAAAAATAAAACCACAGTTTAAGAGTAGACTACATATGCATGTTTTTAAGTGCATTACTGTTTCAAAAATATAAAGTTTGTCTGGAACTATCCGACCCACGCCTCTGTGCAGCGCTACTAGAGCCACTGAATCGCTCCCTCTCAGCTGATGTAATTATAACAAGCTAGCTAGGCTTCAGATGCCGTTTGTACCCTTGTGTAACTTTTATCAAGTATTGCAATTCTTTTGTTCTGACTCTTAGCGGTGCAAGGAAGCGACAGTGTTGGGAATTAAAAATGAGTGACTATGACAGCAATGATAAAGTTCTATTCACTCTGGAGCCAAGAGGATACCTGTATGAACCCTGGATATCTGTATGATCCGGAGTTCACAAGAGACGAGCTGCTGCAGATGGAGACCAAACAGGCCGAGTGCAGCTGCTGCCAACTTCAAATCGTGTCTAAATTAGAGTCATCAAACAGATTTTCCTGCTCATCTGAATCCTGGAGTTTTGCAGACATTCTTCAATTTCCCAAAGATAAACTTTAATACATGTCCCAAACCTGGAGGACCTAATGACAGCTTATCATCAAAGTAAGTCATAATGATCTGTCAGAGACAAACAAGCAGAGTAGAGGAGGCTACTATTTGGGTCTTGGCAAGGATCAACTAAGAAGTCATTTTAATCTTTCTAGCATCCACAAGATTATTTGCTAAACACAACATCACTGTGGCATTATGCATGTGTGTGTTTGTAACAAACTGAAGTAGAAAAACTCTTTTACAGTGTTGCTAGACTTTTAGCACATGTTGGATTCACCCCCATCCATTTCACCTCAATGTACACATAGCCAGTGGTTGGCAAGCTTTTATAAAATGTTACTAGCGAAGTTTTTAATCACTTATGAAAAAGAAGATCAACCTCAAATCTACACACTGGGGAAATAAAGTAAGTTAAGATTAAAGAAAATGCTACAACACCACTTGATCAATAAAACAAGGCTAATGAAAAGCTACTTGACTGAGTAGGACACTACTACCACAAAGTCACCGGTAAATTGAATCCAGCCATTTGCCGTGGCATCACTGTAATCACTACACACAGCATACAGGGATACTCACTGAGTGGAGGCCAAACAGAGATAAATAAACCACAGGTTGTCACTGAGGGCATATTGATGATGCAGAGTGAGACTGCATGCACTTGAGTGAGGGAGTTACACAAAAGAACAATTTTTAGTCAAAGTTCAGAACTTTGCAGCTACAGTATTGGCTTTTGCAAGTGAGAGGTTTTGATGTATTATTAAGGGTAAAATCTTGAAAAGAAATCAGACGCTATTTAACACCATCTTTCTTCCTTCATTAATCTAACCTTACTTCGCCCAATGAAGTGCTCACATAACTTTGTAGATTTTCATTGGCTCCGAATCAATAAATGTTTGCATGAATTAATAAGTTCTGCAAGTTCAATCTGTGCCCCCTCCCCTGCTCCTCACAAGTCTTCAAAGACTCACGAGCTGCCTGAAAAGCTACAGTTGGTATACATCATTTTTACAGTCATCACGACAGCAGCAACTGCAGGCTTGTAACAGCAACGTCTGCCTCCATTTTCGTCACCCTCCCCAGAGCTATCAGGCTTTACTAGATCCCCCCCATAAACCTCTGGCAACATTTCCAGCCGGAGTTTGATTGGTTGTATTTGCAATTATAATAAAACAACCTGCTCATGACTTTAATATAAAAAAGAGTATCCGTATAGTTAACTCTTATAGTGTTTGAAAAAGGGGTTTAAAAAAGATAATTAACAAGAGATTCTGCAATAATTGGCTACATCACGGTCCACTGCTCTCTGTTGCACCGTGCCATGTCCTCCCCTATAACACTGCCAGTACAATTTGGGACTGCTGAATGGGCACAGTAGTTGGCATGGAACCATGAGCTGCTCTTATCATGTAAAGCACAATGACAGGGATTGGTACAACAGAACGGCTTTAATGATTCTGGATTTGTGCCCCTCGGCTGCTATCGCCCTGACCAACCCCTTGTAAACCCATGTTTAGGCCGAGGGCTGCGAGTGCTGGTGCCTCCATTTTGAGGCTGAGCCTCAACAACAAAACAGAGTTCTTGCATCAGTGCGTGCAACACTGCAATGCAAGATTTATTACCATGTCAATGAAAAAATCAACGGTCAACATTGTTTTAGAAGTAGGGCTGCTAAATCACCATCTTTTTCTGACCAAAACAAAGTAATGAATATTGAAACTTAACCCCAGTTTATCAGTTTTTCTTTGTAGTTTGATATTTTAAGATAACGCGTCTCAAAACAAATATTTTTGTCTTTGATTATTTGTAGCTGTTCATGCCCAGGACTTAATTTTCTGTTTAAATTAAGGCAAAAATTAAAGCCCAGAACCTATTTCATCAAAGGTTTATGTCACAAGATGATTACGCAATAATTATCACCTTCTCCAAGTAGGCTATGTTTTTGCTGGCTTTTGTCCGATTGTTTGTCCATCTGTGGGGTAAATGAAAAAGTTCTCCACTTATTTCAGTTACATTTTTCAGGAAATATTCAAGGCACAAGGGAGAGGTAATTAGATATTGGTGGCATTCCAAATAAATGTTGGTTTCTTCTCTTATATTACCTGTACTTTCACATGCTTTTATACTACTTATACAGTGCACAGATGTTTATGTAAAGCATGCAGTTGATCTGCAACAGAAGAGTCTAAAAACCTTGCAGAGTAAACATTGGTGCATCTGACCTAAATTTTGTTTTATTCATGATAACTACTAGTTCCCCAGATTTCCCCACAGTTCTCCTGATCTTTGGAAAAATCAGGATGCTGATACAATAACATGTATAAACACAGAACCAGAACACTTGAAACCCCTGATCATAACTGAGATAGTCAAGTCCATGTAAACAGAACCACTGATATCAATCATTACTTCTTATCGGGTTTTTATGGAAAGCTGAGTTGACAACAAGTCAAAACCAACGTTATTTTATCTTCATCTGCTCTGACTGTTGGCAGATTTCACAAAGCTGCATGTGAAGAGAACACTGTGTTCTTCTGGCCTATTTAAGAAAGCCACCCACGGATTCACCCGCTATCAATGCACCTGCGGGTGAGATTGTACAAAACTACCGTCTTAAGAGTGAATCTGACATAGTGCCAGGATGCCAGAAGCTCCTTAGATCATGTCTCAGCTTTAACAATGTCCAAATTGCCTCCCTCCCTGTCAAAATATGCAAAAATAAACAGGAAAGGAAGGCAGAGATTGTCATGTCATCATTTTGTTTAGTGTCTTGGTTTTCATATTCATTTCCCCTTCACTGAGAGTCGTCCTTATTTTTTAGAGCAGGTTCACTCTTGTTTTTTTTAACCTCTGTTTATATCACATAGAATATTCAAAGTAAGCACGTGGTAATGAAGCGATGCATGAAGCCCATGCTGCTTTTTTCCCTGATGAGTCTAATTATTCATGCTAATAGAGACACAAAAGATTAACTTACCATACTGGAACAGAGGCAAAGAACATGTCTGCTTTCTGCCAGGAGAGTGGAAAGGTGCCTACATGGAATCAGCCTGAAACACAAAGAGAGGAGACTTCAGTTGGGACGCACAATAATATCTTATGTCATTCCACAAGACAAACACATCAGAAACATTCAGATGACGATGGCGTTCAGGAAGCTTAGCTCATCCACTTATTGTTCTCTCTGTCCCAGTGGGTAAGAGCAGCAGCTAAAATGCCTGAAACATGGATGGAAATCCTGGATTTTATCAAATTCATATTCATACTTCCAAGGGACTGAGAACAATATTACCATGGTGTGAAATTATGTGTGCCAGTAGAATGTAATTTCAGTCAGTTCATTGATTTATTAAGAGATAATATCCAGCGGGACTCTTCAACGGCCTTTAATGCACTGAAATATCATTCAACACATTTGTGCACAAGCTTAGATTTGTAATTTTGCAAATTTGAGAGGCATTCCTTCTGCTGCTCAAAAGATGCCTCTAGGTGATGATTAAGATTGATACACACTTACTTACTGCATAAAAAGATACAATATGTTGAAGTTTGCTCAAGAATTAGACAGCTGCTGACAGTTTAGCTGAATGATGTGCAGGAATTCTTTCTGAATGTTTTTTTTATTTCATTGGTTCTTAGAACCTTCAATTGATATCAAGACTAGACATGCAGAATTAGCCAATTAAATGATTATAGTTGTCAAACTACCTTTCATCACTGTAGATACAATACTTTCTCATCAGCGATACATGTTTTTATCTGCTAAGTCCTGCAATGCCACTTAAATGTCAAGCGCAAGCTGTGACGCACTCTTCTGTCACCACTGCCACAAGCCTCGACTACCTTTGAGTAAACTAAGAGAGAAAATGGGCAAAAATGCAAAAAAAAAAACATCCCTTTGCTTATGTTCACTAAAAACCTTAAAATATTTATCCAAAAACGTGCTCAGAATTTCCATAAACTCTGAGACAAGGGCATCGGTATTGCTAAAATGATTACGCACTTCTACGTTTTAGGACTCATTACTGCACTACTGTGTGGAAAGAGCCAATAAAAAAACAAAGTTTGTCAGCTAACAGGTATGTTGATATGTTTAAGTTACTTTTTTTTTTCTCTTTTCCTTTTTCTTCTTTTTTTTCTCACCGTAATCGCAAAATTGGGATTTTCTGTAGATTTTAAGTCATGTTAGCTTGGGATAAAAATGGTTAAACAGTGTTGCTTTTCCTGTCTCTTCATCATACGTTTTGTTCACTGAAGCAGGAGCAAAGAGCACAAACCTATGCTAAGGCATTTCTGACACTTTTTTCTGGACAAATAGAAAACAGCCTAATGGTGCAGCACTTTAATACCATAGAAAAAAACTTTCTAGTTCCACATTCAAGTTTTGATCCCCACTGAAATCTAATCACCTTGTGCAATGAACAACATTTCCAGAAAATGTCATGTCTGTTGAGTACCTTTTTATACCTTTCTCAGAGACAAACAGACAAAAAATAGGCAAATGCCACAAAATGTAATCACTTTTCACTTTATCTTTTTGTTTTTTGTTGTTACTGCAATGTGTAAGATTTCCCGATATTCTGAATCCACATCTGAATCCCCACTACTGCCGAAATCCAATCAATTCTTCCTTTTATGTCTAAAAGTTTGCCATCAAGAACATTTTGAAAGATCTTGCAGTCAGGCAAACAAACCAATAAACAACAAACAAATGCACAAAAATCTGCAAAATCTAAACCTTCTTGGCTGAAGTTAATCATGAGCAGAGGAACTTTTTCAGAAATTATAGGTGTAATTTCCAATGTCCTGGTGCTAGACCAATTGAAAAACTTTGCCAAAGGAACATTTGCAAAATAAGTTGCTTGTTGATTCCTGACTTTATGAATAATCTTAATTTTGAGAGTATCCAAACCACATTTAAAATGATGTTGCAAACATGCTTGAAATGTATGTTGGATTACATCAAGGCATCTCAGTACTGAAAGAAGCAGATATAGCTGCTTTATAGCCAATGCACACGTGTGCATAGGCTGCCGCTGCACTACAAACACTATGAAAAGCACTTGTTGGCATTTCTTTGATTTGCTGTTCCAGTTGTTTTTTCGCACAGGAACATTGGCAGCAGAGTTCTGTAGCTTTTCTCTGTCAACCTGACGCACTGTGAAAACTCAGACACACACGTCACCGTAGCAGCATTCAAAAAATCCCTCAGTCATCGTTCTGAGTAATGTATGCTTGCTGTGAGGTGTTTTGGGAACCTTTTATGAATCAAATAATGATGCAGCTATTGTTTAAGAACCAATAACCTTATTCCTTTCATTTTTTACTCTTGCACGTCGGCTTTTTGAGGAAATGTGTTTGAAGTGAGAAGGAAAATAACAAGTTGGGAAAAACCTCAATCTGCCACTCACTGTATCGCTGCCTCTTTGACAGAAATGTTTGAAATAATGAGATCTCAGGCTTGGTTTACCCTGAAAGGTATGAGCCAGCAGAAATCAGGATGACAGGTAAAGTCAAACAGGCACAGGAAGTTTTTTCTTACACAAAGCTGTTCTGATGATTGGACACAGGACAACCATCTAATCACTGTTGTGTCTGCTTTATTTACAGCCTTTCAACAAATTAATCAGATAAAAACATATTGATGCCGGGCCTTCTTTGGATCATTTTGGCTCTTCTTCACAAAGAGAGAAGGATACTACTGTCTTGGAATGGGATTTGGGTGGAGTTATAGGGTGAGGGCACGGGGAGAGAGAAAGAAAAAAAAGAGGGATGAGACATCACCAGGATGAAAATCTTGAGTTTGCCAAGGTCAGCAGAAACCTTGCTATGAAATGAAATGCTGCCAAGCTCACACAAACAGGGACAAATACACACACATACACACACCTACACATAGCTACCCACTGCCCATATTAGCTCTTCCCTAAGGACAACCTGCTGAGAAGTGCTAAATTACCACCAGGCTCACACTTGGCTGTATGTGCCTGCACGCCTACGCACAAAAACCCACGCACTCGCTCCAACCCTCTCTTTTATGTCATCACATTGGTTTCTGGTTGTCGGGAGATCTTCACCTTTTCCTCTTTTGCCCTCACAATACAGAGACCCTTAATTTGAGACACAGCCATCAGGACTTATGACAACTGGCACTCATGGGGGCTTCTAGTTCACTTGACCTTTCCTACTTTTTCACCTCATACACTCTTGCCTTGTTCCAAGTAACCGCAGGTGATGGCTTATCTATTGGGGTCATAAGCTTGCCGTGGGTGGAGGCTTACTACAAGGTTGTTTATTTTTCCCAGAGCAACAGAAAGGATCAGTATTCCTGACTTAAAAATGCCTTTCCTCTGCCCAAATGATAGAGATCAACACTAAAGGTGTCACAGAGTAAATAATTTTAAATTTAACTGAACACAAATTTAAATTGAAAGCTAATCTGACGTTCACAATTCAATAAGAAAAAAGTCAAAATCGAGTACAATTAAATTTACATCAGAAGTGTTTATGAGGCACCAGGATCGTGCCCTAGATGTGAAGATGTTCAGAGTTTTGCTTTAGTACCACGACTTGTTGTCAAATATAAATTAGATTGAAATGTCTGAGATTTGTTGATTGAATGAGGTATGTGTTCAGGTCCCTATTTAGTTCCAAATATTAATGTTTTATTCATTCTCTTAATGAGCTATTGAAAGTTTCAAAAGTACCACAATACCCTCCCCAGAAGGGACCCTATTAATTGCATGCCAACCTGGGAAACCTGGAGAATGAAAGATGATGAACAAGAGGAGTTTCTCCACAGAGAAATCAAAGTGAAGCTGTAACTCTGACAGGCAAAGAATTGAAGACTTATTGGACAGTTTTTTATGCTTTCCCTGACATAGCCAACCTCTGAGGACATATACACAAACCCAATGGATTAAGGTAAATATGATTCTTGACTTTTCATTTTCTGTCTGTATTGGCCAAGAGAGGAGCGAGAGGTTTGGTGGGTGAAAGCTATGGCCTGATAACATGCTGGCTCAAATTAAACACACACACACACACACACACACTGCTGATGTCATGCAAGTAAAATGCTTCAAGTGTGAAACGGGCCTTTGTCTCAAATAGTGAGGTACCACCCCCCAAGGGTGTGTGACAACACTGAAAGAGAGACACAGCTTGTCTTGGCAGGGGCATGGTTAATTTGAGACCCCATGGAATTTTGAGTGGCCACTCCTGCTGCCAGTCCAAAACTGCACCGAGGTTGGCATTTTGCCATATCAGAGGTGGGATTTAAGTACACAAAAATGTGGGCTTTATCACCAAAGGTAAAGTGGCTTTCTAATCTTATTTATTTTCATGTGGAAGACTTTTTAGACAAATCTATAAACTGTGAATCTGAACTTAGACCTTCTCTCTGAGTTATCAAAAGAATATGGATTTAAGCTGTCACTTTTGAAAAATCTTTTGACGACAGGGTTAGATGCTTTTGTTGCCCATAACTGGCCTAAATTAACCAAAACGTGGCACTTTCTTTGGGTTTCAAAACCAAAATCTGGCTCATGTTGTGAGTAATGTGCAGACTCATGATATACTGCTGCAGGTCAACTGTCCTCAAACACTCATGAGAAAAGCAACATGTTCAGATTACAAAACGGAAATATGTTCATAGTAAATAAGCCAGTAAACTACCTAAAACACATTTCATCTTGGTGTCTATAATGACAAACAAGGACTCAGATCTTTCAGGAGCATAAATATAGATATTATATATATATAGATATATAAATATAGAGGCAATACCCTTTTCTCAGTGCTTCACAATAAGAGCTTCACAGAAACTTATGCCAAATAATGAGTTAACATAAATTACAGGTTAAAAATAAATATGCACTGCATAAACTCTGTAAACATCTATATTCTGTGTACAGGGAGGCATGATTTATGATGAACCTGGTGCACTGCTCCACTGGCATACTTCCACTCCTCCTGGCAACCACACAAAGTGCCATAACTCAGCTCAAATCACACCTTGCGCTGCACGTCAGAGGACAGTACATTCCATCCCTCCCACTTGCACCTGCTATTTATTTTTGTAAACATCACTTTTATTTTTTACAGCATCACTTTCCAAATAGTTTGTGATGGTACATGTCGTGACTGGGGATGGAGACTAAAGTGTAACTTTGATGTAGATCATCCTTGTGGAATTGCAATACAGACTCTTTGAAACACCCACCTTACTGTCAGTCTGCTGCAGAGCTCTGAGATACAAATTGATACAAAGTGGCACAATAAGTTCAGGGAGCACTGTGCAAAATATAAAAAAACTCATGTAAGACATGTTCAATGCACTCTGACTAAGCGTATTGTTGAGTACTGACTTGCTAAAAAGGTGGATTTTTTCAGTTTTGTCTTCCCTTTTGACGGATGGGACCGTGATTTTTAAGCTTGCATATGTGTCATCCAGTCCATGTTTACATGTTAGTGATAAACTAATAGACGAGTTCCTTTGTGTTCAAAAAGGCTCCACAATCAGCATATGGCTGAAAAAACTACAAATGCTACTGTGCACATGCCAGGCCAGAAGCTAGTGGCGTGAGATTGTAAGGAAACAATGGACCCATTTAAACGGTTTCTTCGACAGACTGGGGAGCTCTAAACATAAAAAATAAACATAATGCAAGTAATGCTGTTGACTAGAGCTGTAATGGGTATGTCTTGAGTCATTTTGTGCATTGCTCTTGGCTAAAGGCATTTTATGCAAGTGTGAAATGGCTGTTTTACAAAGAGGATCTGGTGTAATAGCCAGTTTATGGATAAATTCAGATTACTAAAGTTTTAGAATGGTGTAGGGGTCTGTCAGAGCTGTGTGAATAGAGTCAATGCAGCTTAAATCAAGTGGCTGACGGCATTGCCTACTTTAAGTTTGTCAAATCACCACCAATCTAGTTTTTGAATGTCAGGCACATCATATGTTTTAAAAGCCAATCAGCACCTCAAAGCCAGGAGAGAAAATGATTAAAATATGACACATCGTTCCTCGTCTGCAGTATGTCCATCACAGTTGTGGCTCACCTGGGGCTGAGAAGTTTTGAATCGAGCTGTTGCAGCTCAAAGCCCCTCGCTTTAGTATGATTTTGCTTTCTGACAGATTTTTCAAGCATATCATTATCACTGTCCTCAATGATGTCATACACGTAGGAGCAAAAAGTAAGCGCAGAATTGAAAAGTGAAGCAAAGGGTCATTTCTATGTAGATGTCATATTGCTCTTAAAGTTGCAGCAGTGTGATTTCCAACACATACAGAATATTTCAGTGACCCACAGAAGTATGAATATTTGATACGAACTTAAGTACATGTTCACAAGTTGGTTTAATCTAATTTGTTATCTGTTCTATACATACTGACCAATTAAATAAAATCCAATTACATACCATGTTAAAAATGTAACCCAGTAACGTGTATTTTGTCACCACTTAAGTTCCTTAGCCATGTTTTTAATTAATGTTATAGCATGCCTCTCGCATTTAACAAATGGAGGAATACAGAAATAGGCATTCACTATCTCTGTATTCAAAAGCTCATTGAGCAAAAAGTCCCTATTAATCAGGTTCATGTTTTTAACCACAACACCAGCAGCTGTGAATTGGTATTTTTCCATCAAATGCCAATGAAGTACATTAAGTTTACAGATTACCAATGAGACAATAGTATTTACTGAGCAACGACATCTCTCTGGCAATCAAGTAGTGGATGGAACATCAAGTGACATCAGTTACAAATGGTCCGTAGATGGTTTAGTGGCATTTCTATTATTTAAAAACTTTTAATATAAGTAATACTTGTGAATTCAGCAATCATTGTGCTTCTTTCAGACATAAAATTATTGGCAGAGGTACGCCCCCTCGAAAATAACCAGACCAGGTTAGTTAATTATTTACGGTTGTATATTTGATAAATGTACTTTGAGAGACTCTGGTCTTTCTTTAACCACTGGGGATGCAAATTGAAAAGATTATATTGACACAGATGCTTTAAAAACTCAGTTTGTCGATATTATTTTTTAATGATTCCCTATTGATTCATGCAGATTTTCTGTGGGCAGAAACTGGCCTACCTGGGTTTTCAGTGGCAACATTGTCAAACACATGACACCCTTGATTTTCAGTGCAGTGCTGCGTAGATCAATGCTTTGTAATTGCTTGTGTTTCCACTTCCTGAAAATTGAGCAGAAAGTATCTTTTAGTTGAAAATTTTGCCACAGTTAACATTTCTTCTGACTGTCTCTGTTGAGAGTGTGAGACCTTTAATTTGCAGAGCATGGTGAATGGACTTGAGCTTATGAAGCCCTTTTCTAGTCTCTTTTGACATTTTTAAGCTTTTTTACACCATAGGTCACAGAAAGTGGAAGAAATTCATTCGAGAAATGTAGGCAACAATACAAAAATATTGATTAGTTAATGGAGTTGATATTTGATTCTCACTGAATTTGGTTTTTCATTTCAACTATCCATAATATGAGAAGAATCCCCCCATCCCTCCGCTGCTTGCGCTACCTTCAGAAAATATATTCATACAAAAATAGCACAAACATTAATTTTGGTCTTTGATGCAAACATAGTAAGTGGCATACTGTCTCTCCATGCAGTTTGTTTCAGGCATTCAGGCATAATGAAGTATGAACTAATTTTCTTGTTAGATGTCAAGTGTATTGATATAACACTTGTTATCAACTAGCGCTATACACAAAGACTGATTTATTGATTTACTCTTTACCAGGGGTACTTGAAACAACAAACCAGCATTTAAAAAGGTACAGATACCAACAGAGCCTGTTCAAAGGGAGGTGAAAACAGGTGCTGAAAACCAAGTTTTACTTAAAAACTTCAAAATATTTACTTGCTGGATGGAAACTTGTTCAATTGGACTAAGGATTGCCCTTTTTAGCATTCTGATTAAAATGCTTCATTGTCTAACATACAAACAATTTTGCAGAGTGATTGGTTGTGGTTCCAACTATTCCTGATTTATGATGAGGGATGTGCATCAAGAAAAACATCCAGTCGAAAACTGATAATGACTGGCTCAAATCACTGATATCATTTGTCTTTATGGATAACAATTCTACTGTAGCGTCAGGGAAGGAGAAACTTGAGAGTTCTCGTGCCAACGATTTATTGAAACTTAACACGGTTACTGTGGGCCGTAACCACGCCAAAATACAGCTCTAGGCAACCTCACTTTTTGCGTCCTTTCTCTACCGGAGCACCACGCACGCGCACACACACACACCTCCAACTCGCTCCCTCGGTGCTGCATTCACTGAACCTCGGAATTCAGAACTACACAACTCATGAATATAACTCAGATAACTGACATAACTCATCTATATAACTCATAAACAATAACACCTTTCACTTTAACAACAACAACCCACCCAATCCGTTACACTATTATAAATCCCTTGCATTTTGTTCAAAACGCATTGTAAATCCAGGATGTTATGCTTTAAATAGAGGCAGTCAGTAGAAATGATAAAAACAAAGCAAAATATGTAATCATGGCATATGTGTTTGATATTGTTGACCCTGAAAATCTTTAACTGGTCTGCTTTTCTTCCACAAAAAATTCCACAAGAACTGGTAAAAAGTCAGATTAGTATTTATTAGTGCTGTCAGACGATTAAAAAAATTAATCTAATTAATTACCGGATTTATAATTAATTTTCTAATTAATCGCATTTTAATCTCATATCTGCTTAAAGTACCCAAATAAAGAATTTTAATTCTAGGATATTATAAAATTGTAGTGGATGACTAATCAAATGAATACACTAAGAAGTGAAGATTTGTAAATCCACATTTTTATTGGTGACTAAATAAAACCAAAGTCAGGGCAACTTGTCCAGAAAATTCTAAGCTCAATCAGGCAACTCAAATTACACTTTAAGTGTGTTTCATAAATCAAATTCAAAATAAGAAAAAGGTCGAGGACATCCAGCAAACCAATTAGGCCTGATGCATTATTAAAGAATTCAGTAAATATAGATAAATAAATTCAAAAATAAAATAAGACTAAGTCTTAAATATGCCATTCCTGTTGTCACCTGGGCTTTGTTTGGTTTGACTAGAGACGCATGTGTGAAGTGACGTGCCACTGCCATGTACGGGTCCTCCAGCTGGCCAATATTAAAATGTTTGTGTGCTATGATTAATCTTGTGATTAATTTGCGGTGTAATTAATTAATCTAATTAATGCACTAAAGTGACAGCCCTAGTATTTATATAATCATCTAAATTCCTACTCCAATATAAGATAACCAAATAATCTGAAGTGTTATTATTAACCATGATGGAACTAAAGGCCATATCAAGATCACTCATCCTCAGGGTCTTCTGGCTTTTGTATTCCTCCGTACATCTTGTCCAAAAACAATGTGAGCACTGAGAAGCCACATCAGTTCTTCCTCTATGCTTGAATTTTGACTTCCTTCACCTTGTACTGTTGGGACTTTCGCCCTTTTCTCTCAGCACTATACATGCTGTCAGGATGCACTTTAACTCTTCTCTTTATTATCCTCATAAACACAAGAAACTCTCTCATATTGTGTACTGCAGTCAAACCCCAAAACGAAAGCCCAAAACTAAACTCTGAATGTTACTTAGCATTTCAATGTAATCCATACAGTTCATGAAAGTCTCATTTCTAGTCCTCTTATAAAATTTCAATGACAGACAAAAACAATGTTCTTGTTTGTCTGCATGTTGAACTAGTTATCAGTCTTAAAACATTCATGCTTATTCATAATAAAGGATGCGGAGAGGATGGAGAAAATAGGGGACCCATTTCAATATCACAGGGGTATTTACCCATCATAAACATAGTGTCTTTGTAATCAGTACTGAGCAGCCCCTCATACACCAAAGTGCTTTTTGTGATTGTACTATTTTGTGCAGAGTCCCAACAAACATTAAACTGTCACAGCGTGTCATCAATCTTCACATTTGAGCTTTAGATTAAAAAAATACCTTATACTTCTTTGAAAAATATAAATTCAGGCGTTTATATTTCCCGTCTTCTGATTGCATTCATCATCATAATTTCTCAGGAGTTCCCCGTCGGAAAGAGACGCTAAATAATTGATTGGCCTGAAAAGCTGCCGTGCTCAGTGAGGAAGAGTCTGCAGCTCATGTCTGAAACAGAAAAAAAAAACACCAGAAACTTTGAGACCAGCAGAAGAGGATGGGACTCGGTTGGACTCAGCATTGTGTTACGTCATGCCGAACATTTGGTGCTGAGACAATGCAATACCGTTTCATTATGACAGTGGAGCCTCGCAGGCAAGGATTTCAAAGGCCCAGTTTGTCACATCTTTATTTTAAGACAATGACGAGATGCAGATGGCAGTATCTCTATGAGCATGTTCTGATTGTGTAATATGCACCTTGAGGTATAAAACTACAAGAAGATGGAGAAAAACAGAAGAAGCCAAGCATGCTTTATTAAGTACATCAAAAATTAAGAATAAATGTTTTGTAAGGCCATTTATTTTTTATGCCGTTAAGTATATAGAGTATACTTAGTCTAGTTCTGGAGTCTCCCACAGGACAAAATGTTGAAAGGGGGATGATTTCAATGCAATTCCTCTGCAGCTTAAAAAATATTTTTGGGTATCATAGGCCATATTGTCAAGTTCTGTCTTCAGTAGTACTTGCACCTAGACCTTCTGGAGAGTTGCTCCAATATAACTGAGCTTTCCCTGTTTGCAATGGCTTGTTTAAATATATTTGGACACAGCAATTGATCCCGGTCACAAACAACAGCCCCAAGTTTGCCTGACAAAGGAGTTCTGGGCTTGTTTCCTATTGAACTCTGGAGCGGAACGTCCACTGCGAGAACACAACTGACCAACACACAGGGCGAAGAGTCAACTCATCACACTAATGCTAATCTGCCCTCGACTTTTCCACATCACTGACAGTTTGTTTGCAGATATCTCTACATGTGTTACAGCATGATAAGTTACCATGTCATTTGATGCTCACTATGGTCCACTATAGACACCAGCAAGCATTAAAAGTCTCTCTTCTTTATGCATTAAGTTTGTCTTCATGTACATGCCTGGCAAACACTGATAAAAGAATCATTCTGTAAAATATTTTACAAGACATTTGACAGTTAACACTGTTGTTTTAGAAGGATAGTGTCCTCATGAACCTCTTTTAGATGTTTAAGACACAAGTAATAGGTATTTTTGAGATGATCACAATAGAAGACAAAAGAAGAAAAAAAGTGGTCAAAGCCTCTATCTAACGCAGTCACACTTTGAACTGAAACACTGCTGTGTCTGAGATTGACATTATCAGTAGCTGCATGAAGAGTTTGTGTTTTACATGCATGTAACTAAAAAACCCTGACACGATGTGATTTTTTGAGACTGCACATGATTTTACTAAGTGGTCTGCCATAAGCTGAACAGTGAGAGCACTCATTGTTGGCACATGTGTCACAGTCAGTGAAAAAAATAAGGGTGGCTTCCCACTGTGTTTTTGCAACATAGCAGCCTGTTTATTTGACCAAAGGCCTCCTTATGACATGATTGACATGACATGAAAGAAAATACAGCAACAGAATAACGTGGTTTGAGTTATGTGGCTGACATTGCATGTGCTGCAGTGTGATGACTGCACATGTTCTGATGCACTTAGAAAAGAAAAAAAAACTCTATAATGTTCAATAATATAATGTTTACAGAACCTTTCAAGAAACACCAGAAAGGGGTTGGACAAGCGTGTCTGCCATGTTAACCCTATAAGGCCCAAGACCATAGATTATAGCCAGAAAATTCAAATTTTTTGGAGCTGAAATGTCTGTTTCACTTTCTGCTAAAATCCATAAAAATCAAAATGTCCATAAAATTCAACATATAGATTTTCCGTACCTCATTTGATACAATAGGCGTTTTTGGCAACTGATAATCCATTTGAGGACATTTTTATCATTTATCTGATTGTATTCAGATGTTTTTTTTTTGTTATTGTTGATCATATTGAGTAGATAGAGGTATTATAAAAGTATGTATCAAATATGATACAATTGGCTTTATAGGGTTAATTTCAAAATTGGGTAAATAAGAGACCTACAGTCACATCTCACTTTCAGCACAATATTAATAATAGATATTAATGTGGCTTACACTTATTGACCGGCCCATAAAAAAATGTATTAATCATATTGTGAAATATACAATATGATTTATTTGCTTTGCTTTAATGGTGGACCTCAGGTTACAGGACCACTGGCAAAGTATCAACAAGCACAAAAATGTATTTCTATAAATTAAAGGAATAAGAGTCCTTACAACTTACTACATGAAATAGGGTTAAATAATCAGTTGAGTAAGGTAACATGCAGTTGATGCTTTAGTCATAATGGAACATGTGTTGGTATTTAATAATGATGTTTGTCCAAACAATGAAGCCTACTTTTCCATACAACTGGTGTGGGCATCTTAAACAAAGTCTTTGGATCATTTTAAAGTATATTTCCTTAAATGTTTATTTTGTTTGAAGCAGTAATACCTTTATCTTTTGTAAATTTGCAATCAAGCAGCAGACAACTACATCTTCATACTGATGCTCCTCAGTTATAAACTTTAAAACAACTGATTCATGTCTGGAGGTCCATTCTCTACAGCACCGAGGTAAGTTTCCTACCCAGATTTTTACTTGACAAACTGCTGACCCAACATGTTCATTGAAGTCTCTTACTATAAATAGCCATCTCTTCTTTGCTTAAAAAATGGGGGGATAAGCCCTGACTGAGATAAGAGTTTTCAGTTAAATATCTGGAGCAGTCTTGTAAACAGTGTCACATATCCCAGTGGAACCTTAAGCAGCATACTTTGGGAGGGTTTTAAATCTCAACAATCAGTATGTAGGCCACAGTACAAAGGCATTAAAACACAAAGGGAACACAAGATTCAGTAAAGGATTTAAATGCCACAGCACAGACAGATAATGTTGGATGAAACTGCTTAGGAAAATGGTTCCACCTAGTAAAACCTCTCTGAATACATACAGACAGTAAAAACTTGACACTTTTCAGCCTAAGTGTTAGAATGACAGCATGAACTTTGAAATTGTGTGCCTTACAGTATTAAATCAGAGGCGGGTGCAGAGTTTACACGCAGCGCTGCACAGGTAAACAGATTACACTTCTCTGGTAAAGCTTAGAAAATGAGGCATTCAAATATAGAAAATCCATGCCTTCATGCCACTGCAGTATTGAAAGATTTTGTTTCCATAAAAATTAAACAGAACTGCTTGCTGTACAAGAAAAAATGTGTTTCACTGGCAGTGTGGGACAATCAATAGTTCACAAGGAAAGAGAATAAAGCTGCTTTCGAAAATGAACCCAATGAAGATTTACATCTCCAGTAGAATGTGAACACTTTAAATAACATGCTTTTGCATTTCAAAAAGAGGTCACCATCCTCTTGTAATGATTTTTTTTTTTGTGAAATGCTAATGAAAACTAAGATGATTGATTTTAAAGTTTTTAATCTTGGCAAAAGAAGAAAGATGTATTTCTTTTTCATAGGGAGAAAAGATTTTCATTTGCACTCTTTACTGTGGAAAAGTTAAGTGTAAAAGTTAAGAAAGGACTCCATTAAATCCAGCACACGTTTTTTTTTTCCCCTCCCATGCAGATAAGCAGCTTTCATCTAATTAGTCCTCATGGTGCGACACAAATCACAGTGATGGCTGTTTAAAAGTTATTTATACATTTCAGCATCAACACCCAGTACAGCTGTCATCAGTAATTCTATTTTGTGCATCTTTTTGCCAATTCCAAACCATATCAGTCATCAGTCAATCAGTGATCCAAATATCTCACTGAATTTCAAAAGCATGTGAGACAGCAGACGTGAGGACTAAACAAATGTTTACCAAAATAATTTGGTGAGACTGTGGGAACACATACCTGCTGTTTGTTGTAAAGATTTCACAGGGATAGTTCCACAGACAGGACATCTCACAGTTATGGTGTCACCTGAGGAGATTAGCTGCTGGGGGAAAGCTGGTGTAACCTCGAAGGGGTGTGTTCACCTTTGACTCATTTACCCTCGTTAGCTTCAGCTGTTGTCTCTCAGGTGAGATGCACCATGAGGCAAGGCTATAACTGCATCCCATGTTTCTTATTTTGAAGTGAGGGTTATTCAGTCAGCACACAAACTGAATGTAGTTTCCCATCCTCCATGTTAAGGTCTCTGAAAGTGCTTGGAGGTACAAGGATCGAGGACTGTCCAATAAGCAAGGAAACAATTGATCTGACTGCAGGAGGGAGTTCACGGACACGCCCCTGTACCGAATGTTACTCACTGATTGGACGCTACAACGCAGTGGACTTCAATGAAACTTTACAACAAAGAAGTTGTAAAAAAACAAGCATTGAAACTGAGAGAATGGACCTTTAAACTGATAACCCGCAACATATCTCCACAGAAAGTTTATGAGCCAGAATAAATAAAGACTTGACTGTTTCATATTTGATTGATATGATTAAAGTTTTGAATATGTGTTAAAATAAGAGTTATATTTGATTTGTTTCTGATCCCCTATCAAAGTAAAATGTGATTATAACTTATTGAAACCATGAACAAACTCATCTTAGTCCATGTTTATTTTTAAGTGGTCAGTAATTTCTCCTGTTTAATTCTATCATTAAAATAGCAGAAGTCAGACTGTTGAGGTCGACACTTGAGAAAGGACACGTTTAACATTTTATACATATACAAAAACTGTAAGTTTAGGATGACAGTCAAGCAGAAGCAAAATGGCTGCTGATTGTTGTGGTTTGAATATTTAATGAATTGAATCAACTGGATAAATAATAACACTGATAATGCTACCATGATAAAAGCACATGTGACCCATTTAAAGGGCACAACATCTAAAAATCCTGATCATATGATAATATGAAAAAAAAACTTTTAATATTAAAACATTCGTTCATTTTCTATATGCCTTTATCCCTTTTGGGGTCGGGGGGCTGGAGCCTATCCCGGCTGTCATTGGGCAAGAGGCGGGGTACACCCTGAATCGGTCACCATTCATGCTCACACTCATACCTAAGGGCAATTTAAAGTCAACAATTAACCAAATGAGCATGTTTTTGGTCTGTGGGAAGAAGCCAGAGTGCTCGGAGAACCCATACATGCACAGGAAGAACATGCAAACTTCACACAGAAAGGCCCTGTCCGACCCAGGAATCAAACCAGGAACCTTCTTGCTGTGAGGCACATGCACTACCTGCTGTGCCACCGTGCCGCCCGTAATATTAAAACAATGTACTAATTAAAAAACACAATGCTCTCATGAGAGGCAGTAGGCACAAGTGACAACAAAGAGTCCAAGGTGTAATCACGGCAGACAGGAGTCAGAAGTGGTCAAAAGCAGAGCTTGTTTTTTAACAATAAAACTGCACAGTGTACAGTGTCTAATTACCACGTGTTTTAAAGCAACTGTGGAAAAACTAAAAATGGCTGAAGCTTTTTTTTTTCTTAGAACAGCATAAAATATGTGAAATATATTCTATATACATATATATTAAAAATGAAAAGGTCATTGGTATTGCTCTGAAATCTTTTAAGGCATTTTTCCTACACAGGCCATCGATGAATTGAAAATCATTGAAGAATTGCATCAGTAGGTAAAGTGGACAATGACACTGGCATCTACTCTACATCTACACTGGTGCTACTCACTTTCCCCGGCTTTGGCTGGCAGCTATTCTGAACCGGATCAATCTGCAGTCAGGCTTGGACTCAATTAGAAGCATTGAGGGGGGAACAGTGACACCACTACCCTGTGGATAAAATGGACCAGGAAACTACTGTGACAGCCTCAAATCAAACCACACTCTCAAGATTGTTCAGCTTTGGATTGTTGTTTCTTATTTGGAGGGTGCAGATGGGGGGTGGGGTCATCTTTGACCCAGAATCTGTCCACTGTGCATCCAGCCTTAAGCTACTGTTTGATGGATGTCAGATTTACAACAACACTGTCAGACATACTATCAGCATTTTATCAGCATTTTTCCACTCACGGCCAAGCAAGGTGAAACAGATAGTTGTGCAAGTAATCCCATTTTGTGTCAGACACCTCAAGGGCCTTAGTCCATTAACGGCTGAACTGCACTGGTTTTGTGTTGAAAATGGAAGCTGTCAGGGCAAAAAGCACCATTAATGGACACAGGCCCTAACTTGCCGCTTCACAGCTTCAGTGGAGGTAAAGCAGGATTTAAAAATCCTCTTTAAAATCTGGCCTTCACTGAGCTCATCAGGCATTTCAGAATCAGTCCTAATTACTCACAGCTTGCTGCTACAAATCATTATTTTATTTTCCCGATGTCTGACAAAATCTGCGTTGAAGCAGCTTGTTTGGTTAAAGCCGCAGCAGGATGTCTTCTTTACTCCAGGCAGAAGCTTTTTATGTTAAATGGTTTGTATTAACTGGTATTTTTTTAAAACCTGAGAGAAAATATGGACACACAAGTGCAACCATTGGATCATAGCACAGAAAAGGGGATTTAGAGGCATGCTCGGGGCTGGAAAGATAGCACATCTTTAGAGGCAAAGAAACAGTCTGTGTTATTTCTAGCCACAGGTATGAAACGCAAAGTATCATGAAAACTGGACTGTAAAGTATGAACACCAAATTACTCGTGGACAAAAAGACATTTCACCATAATTGATCAATTACCCAATTGTCCTATTGGTACAGATACCAAGGGCAGCCACAATGTAGCAGTATCACTATAAGTTAAGATCTTAAAATTCAGTTACATGCAAGGCTGTTTTTCAAACTCTTTAGCAACCAGCTGGAGCAAGAATTGGTGAATATTGCCATGCTTGCATGAGAGATCAATTTCATGATCTAAATGTGCTGCAGAATATGATCACTCAGCCCACATATTACCAAAGTTAATGTCTGAGAGAAGGCTTGTTACATTTGCAATACTGCCTCTGTAATATTAATGCAAAACAGATCAGCATAGCCATCAGAGCATAAAGTCTAATCAGAATCATCATAGGCTGTGACAAACACACTCTCTGTGATAATATTCCCTATTTACTTTGAAAAGATCTCTCATTTTAATGAGATTTGTCGGACTTATATGCAAATCAAACTACAATGAACCAAAAAAATACATCACTCAAATCAACTACATCTATTATTTATGAAAATGACTCTAAAGAACAAACAAGGTAAGAGCAAGTTGTGGATCTAATAAATTATCTAAGACTATTTTCTAATTAAAGTAAAGCACTTCATAAGTCACATTAAGCTCCTGCCTTTAAGGTAAATTACAGATGAACTGGCATCATTTGCAAATTAGTGTGTCTCTCTTTAAGTCTGTCTAAAATGACTACTGTTCTGCCTATCATGATAAAAGTGAATACTTCTGGTCTGTTTCAGCCTTTTTTATTTGATGTCAGTCTGTTATCCACCAAAGGATCTTTTTCTTTAAAACTGAGCAAACAACTTTGAGCACTTCTGCCCCATGACTGCCATGATCACATTTCCTACTTATTTGTTTTTATTTCTGCTGAATGTCTCTGATGAGAACATGTCAACCTGGACTGATAAAACATGCAGAAAAAAGGTGGGGGGAAGTGAAAAAAAAAAAGTGACGTTAGAAATTATGAATGGTGTTGATTCTTTCGGGGAGTTTTTGTTCTCATCTGGGATTGGTTTTTAATTCCCATCCCAACACTTCACAGCTTTTTCCACATTATTTCCCACTCCTCTCTTGAGAGTTTCAAACTTTAACCACTGTCTTGTCTCTTGAAGCACTAAGCAAATCTTTAAAAAATTGAAGGGAAAATGTACTCTTACAAAGGGCTCATGTTTTAAATAAAAGCAAAATCTCTCTCATTTTTAATAAATTCCTTTCATTTCAAAGAATTTTGAGATTTCCTTGTCAGTCCTTTTGTCAGTCAGAAGACTCATTTAAAACCATCTCAGAAAGCACTGGGCTTTATGCTTTGACATTCAAAACAAAAAAAAGCTCTCTTATTTGAAAATAATTTTGTAGTGTAAAATATATATTTATGAATTCTATATCAGACTTTATTGACATCTCCATGCTTGCCACAACTCTTGTTTCAGTTAGAGCTGTGAGCCTGAGAAGTAGGTTAAACAGCTGCAGCACTCAGGAGCAATGTCTCTACGCAAAAGTTCACGTGCCTTGGAGAGTAAAGGACACTTTGCTTCCATATATCTATAGTCAAAGCAGGAACATGTGAATTACTTGTAAATGAACAATTTCAATTCAGCCATATCTCAAATATTTTACAGTACTTCTGCTGCTTTGTACAAAAACACTCAGCACAGCAATTTCCCTTCAACCCAGACCTTTTCCCCATTGAGGTTCCTGCTGTGTTCAGAATAAAATGTATTTTGATTGGTAATATATTTTGCTCTGAACAACCCCCGTTGACTATATTTACTATAAAAATGAATGATAATAAAAGTATTCCTGCAGAACCGTATCCTTCTGTATGCTCATGGTGGAGGGCATACATAAATAATTGAAACTCAAATGGTTTTGGTTACTCTCACGTTAAATTCATTTAAAGCAATTGTACAGAATTACAGACTCCACTTTGGGTTGTTATGCTCACCATAAATGGCAGTGCTGTGGGTAGCTCAGGAACAAAGCTACAATTTGAGTAAATGTTTCAGAAACAGAGAATCAAAGAGAGAAACACGTATTGAGAGGTTTATGGCCTTGTGGTGTGAGCAGCTGCCTCAGCTGTTCATTCAGCTAATGTGGTATCCACTGATGTTCCTGAAATCTTTTTGTGAGTATTTTGTTTCCCACTCTTTCCTGTTGAAACACTTTCAAACTTAACCTGAAACTCCAATCTAACAGCAGAAGACCAGAGTTTAGAGCAGGAATGGGAAAGTTTACCTACCATGAGGGCTACTTAAGTGTTGGAGGATGCTCTGATTCACAGTTACAGTTGTGCTCTCATATGGAGGTAGGAGATAAAAATTTATATATTTTGACTCAAATGTAAGTAGTATTATTTAAACCAAAAATAAAGTAGTTAATAAGCTAAACACAGAATTCAGGGCAGATTCGGCTACTTTTGTCGCAGGTTACAGAGTTTATCCTACTAATTTAAGTATACTATCCCTTACTAATACACTATGGGATGTATATAAAACTGTTAAGGAAACATTTACAACAAATTATGTCTAGATTTTCATAAAAACATAGCTTCTTATTTCAAAGAATACACTATGTTGTCTTGTTCCATGAAGATAAACTCTTTCTTATTTCAAACTGACTGGTAGACAACACTGAGGGATCACCCCATCACAATATGTTAACATCAGTTGCCCACCACCTCTTGTTTTAGAAGAAAGTATTGTAGAAACAGTCCTACTGTAGGATGAAATCAATTATAAGTTATATATCTACTTTCACTTCTATCCTCAGAACCACCGCCATGTTTGCAGTTTACTCCTGACACAACACGTGGTTACATACACCCTCAGGTCGTGCCTCGTTCGGAAGTTTCCAGGGCTCTCAAGTCTCAAGCATTCAGCGTAGGAGACATGCATTTGAAACTTTTGGCTCTCTCACACGTGACACCTGGTACTTCTCCTGCTTTAACATGTATTGTGTAGCACCCACCAAGTGATACCACTATATGCATTCTGGAACATGTAGCAAGACAATCTGAGCATCACAGAGCTAAACTGGAGCTTGACATATCAGCCAATCAGAAAATAGCTCTGCTGTGCACGGATAAGATACGGTCGATTTGACTGCAGAACACACACGGCAGAATGCCTAATCACATGAGTCAATAAGTAATCTTATCATTTGATTTTGTAGCCAAATGATTAATGAAATTATTTATTGAGGAGTTTATTCTTATTCTTCCTCCACACCTACCATTAAACAGTGAAGCAAAGTCTGATCACACTGACATCCAAACTGTGGTGACCAGGCATCATAGTCAAACAAACTCATCAATGGTGAGTTAAGTAAATAGTTTTACTTTAAACTAGGGATGTAACGGTTACCTGTAAAATGGTAAACCGTGGTAAAATTTCCCACAGTAATCATTACCGTGTCCTATTAAAATTATAGAGTTACCGAGTCTGATCACCACACTGTGTCAATAACGCACAGTGATGCTGCTCTTTGCCCCGAAAAGCCGGAACTGTGTGTGTCTGCCCCCAAAGAAGCAGCCGTGTCTCATAAATGGAGGCGCACATGCACAGTTTGCATTGCTTTGAACTTTGAACATGTTTATTAACAAATAATAATAAAACAAATAATAACAAATACCTGTCAGAATTGTTAACTTTTATTTCTCTTAAAAAAAATTAAACAAATATTCTTAAAGGACATTTCCTGACACAGTTATTGACAAAAAGACAAAAGAAGTGTTAAAATTATAATACGAAAGGGGTAAAATGATTTCATGACTGTGTTAAAGTACTTTTTGAACATTTTGAGCACAATGCAACAATACTGCGATAATAATGATAACCGTGATAATTTTGGTCACAATAACCATGATATGAAATTATCATATCGTTACATCTCTACTTTAAACATAGGAAATGTTTTGATTTAATTAAAACCAAAATTACACATTTTCAGTTTAATAGGGCATGGTCAAATGTTAGAGGTCAATAATATAAAAAAATATATTATTGTTTTGCATCATTACTTAATAAACTAATATCGCAATGTAACAGTAAGATTCATAAGATAATTGTGGGTGGAAAAAAGCACCTGACTACTTATTAACCCAATTTAAACTATAAAACAAAATTAAACTATCATACCCAAAGGTCAACACATCATTTCACATTTCAGTAAGAAATTGTCAAAACATCAAAATTGCTTTGTATTTCTTCCTTGCTTTAGGTGAAATGTAGCTGATTGTGTTCAAAGAAGACAAAATACAAATATTTTGTTGGGATATCTGGGCTGAGTGTTAACTTCTTAAAAGGGAGCGTAAAAAAGGCCTAAGGTGGGTTGTTTTATTTGGCAGTTGTGGGTTGGCTGTAGGCTTGTTGCTTTGTAAACCATTACAAGACAAGCACAAATTCAAATCAATTAAGACACAATAGCCCAAGGTAAGTTCCTTCATGTTGTACAGAGTAACCAACCCAACAAAATAAAACAGCTACATCTGTTTGTTGAAAAGAAGGGGTCAGTCAGTACAGAGGATTTCAAGTACCACAGGAAAGGATCAAACCATAAGCTCAGAAGCCCAATACAAGCACTTCACACACTTTACAAGTGTCAGTATGAGAGCTTTCTTTCCAGTGACATCATTACAAAAACAAACAGAAAATAAGTCAATCTACAAATGCATATCCTTTAAAGGGGCTGTCCAACTGACTTGAATGTCTAAAAGATGAGAAACTTTTCAATTAGCCTCACATCTTGACTCAGCACAGTCAGGCCTTAGTTGCTCAAGCATCTCTGAAAAAAGAGACTAACTGTAGCTGGGTTAACTGTACTTAAAATAAAAGACTTCAACAGAAACCCAAGCACAGAGAAGAAGACTACATCAACAGACATATGGGAATTTGCAATCACTGGAAACTGTCACAATTCAAATCTCAACTGCATTCACTGCAACGGTGGCAGCTGTCTAAAATCTCACAAGCCAATACAAATGAGTGAATAGATGCTGAGACTAACAGCACTAGAGAGCATGCAAGAACAGGTCCAACAAAGCAACGGAGGGTCTCATTTTGAAGTAATGAGCCTCTGGGCAGCCCCAAGGTGCAGAGAGATTAAAGAAAAACAATCCTCACTCATCAGCTACATGAACATCCACAATTGCTGTCTTTGCTCGGCAGCAGCCTGATTTGTGTGCCTTCAGCTGTTAGTACAGCAATTTGACAATGCCATTGGCCGTCGCAGTTGAGTGAATCTAAAGCCAGCCAATTGGTACCAGCAGGCCCCTGGAAAACAGCCACCAGGGCAAAACAAAAGCACAGTCATTGGAGGATGACTATAATTCAACTAATGGAAGAAAAGAGTTCAACAAATGAAGTCAAAAGCAATCTAAGGATTGTCCTACACACTGACAGCAAACACACACAAAGCAGAGGCATTTAAGAATGAAAAACAACACTTTGCACACATTACCAAACAACAAATACCACACCCTGTGAAAGGTTAAGATCAGTTACATTGAAACAAAGACTGAATGCTTTAAATCTTAAAACTTGATGAATAAAATAAGGGGAGTTATTGTTGCTAATCAAGCCTTTTTGCTATGGTAACATATCTATTCATGGAATAAAATTTACAACAGTTTCATAAAGGAATGATCCGGCCATATGCTGCTGATGAGGATGACAAATCACCTATGAGTGAGACTGACCATGTTTTGAGTATCAATATAAAAGCTGGTTGAGCTATTGGTCAACTTACTTTGCTATAAAGTGCACAGAGACTACATGCTAGTGGCTGTGTGACCTGATAAATGAACACAAAAGTCGGCCCTTATGCACCAGATTAACATGTTTTTTTTACTTACTTTGCTTAAAATAGCAATAGAAAATTATCAAGATGAACTATGTGTTAATGATTCTTTGCCTGTCGGGGCTTTACTAAGCGTTCTGCAAAGAGGAACTGTAAAACATCTTTGTCCTGATGTTAACAGACTGGTGATATAATAAAGCACCAGAATCTTACTTCCTGTGGGTATCGGACATGCACCATACCAGTGGTATCATGAATTGGTAACCGTTTTTAACAGTCTAAAAGGGGTCCATAACTTTCTTCCTATGAAATGCCATTTAAAAAATTCCTGAAACTTAACATCAAGCTATATTACACCCTAAATCTTGCATTCTGTGTCGACAACAAGCATCTATAGATCTCAGGCAAAGGGCGGGGTCAATGCAGCTGGGAAAAAATAGTAGGTAACTGTAAATGGCCACAAATAATAGCAATAATAGCACAATAATATAAAAGTACCTCACTTATTGCATGTGTGTCAGTGGTTAGGCCCTTCGTACTCATGCCTTAGGTTGCTGACTACTGGTTGGGAACATAAAGAGCAGAAAGTCTCAGAACATCCAATGTGTACTACAACTAAAAGACTGTCTTTTCAGAACAATTTCCATTATGCAATAGTCACATTGCAGGCCAGTGATGTAAATCACATGATCTGAAGCATGTCATGTTGAAATTTCTGTGCTGTCAAATGGTAACCTAACCTGCCATTTTCTCTTATTTATGCTAATGATCAGTCAAAGTCCATCTGGTACCACCTTCAGTAATTATAGAACAGAACACAGTGCATGCACAGTCTGTGTGTTCCAGATAGGCACATTCAGACTGCAGGTTACACTGCTCCACTCATAGACATAAATGCATTATTTACACAAGACGGAGTGTTTTCCTGCTATCAGCAGCAAATCCTACTGCTGCTCATCAGTGCCAGAACATGATGGACAGGCTGTTATCAGCACAAATTGGCAACAGTGATCATATTTGACAACTGTATGGGCAATGTGCACACATATCAATCAGTTAAACTCAGTGACTTTCCTGTTATTTCAGGTTTAAATCACTGGATGATCATGTCAGCTACACATCTATGTGAACATCTTTAAAAAGAGATGAAGAAGTAACACAGTCATGTTTTATTATCACATAGTGTTCCATTCCAAAAGGAGCAACTACAGGTGCTCTGAAAATAGAAAACAACCACCAAAGAATTGTCAGCCAAACTGTTAGCAATACTGCCCTATGTTGCAATTTTAAGAAAGATTTTATAAAATACTTGAAATCATGTCTGTATTCACACCACTACTGTTTTTAAAAAAAATCTATTTTTTGCTATGACCTACAATCAATGACTGCTTCATTAAGATCTGCTGAAATCTCTGTTAACAGACAAACATACAAACAAACAACTGGACAAATGTTAGGAAAACCATTACCTTCTGAGCAGAGGAAATAAATACTTCCAGGGGAATGTACTGCAATGTCAGTTCTCTACACTATTGTTGTTCCCAAATTATTACAAATAATGATTGCTTTAATGTACCATTCTTTTATGACCTGAGACCTAGAAAACAGACTGATCTAACATTTTGTCATTTGGTTTTATTAGCTAACTAGCTTTATTCCTGCCCATTTAAACACATTCAACACACTTCAACACTGGGCTGATATTTTTAACCCACTGAATTAAGATTTAGATTTTTTTTCATGTCTACTTCAAATGTCAAATAGTCAAAGATGATCATGCACATTCTTTCTCTGTAATCTTGAAACTAATCATCTCAAGTGCTGAGGACCTCCAAGTTTAGTATCATTACTCACTTTTCCTTGTGTGTGCAGTGATATGAGTACCCAACCTTTCCAGAGACATTTTAAATGTCACTGCATCACAAAATAGTCTCAACACTCCTCACAATTACTGTGCAGCGTGTTCTTGAAAATGACAACCTCGTGAAATTAGTTCTATCGCAGCACTCAGTCTGTGAGACTTCATCTAATATCTAATATGTTAAGAAAAGTGACACCAAGATGACTCCTTGTAAATTTGGTTGCAGAGATATAATTTCATGTTGTTAAATATTAATATTTTCCTTTAAAGAGTAAATTCAGTGATTAAAGCAAAATGAAAACTGTTTTATAGGTGTGGTCCAAGGCCGGATGTCTCTTTACAAGCCCTCCCTGCAATGTCACATGTGTTCAGCGTGCTTGCTCCAGCTATCATACTCAGCCCCAGTTTGTTCACTGACCCAGACCAAACTAGTGATGTCCTTGTGTTGGCTGTGTAAAGGTAGCAGTGCCATGCATGCATGCTCTTAATGCTCCCTGTGTACATATTTCAATGAATAAAACATGTCATCCAAAAGGGTTCATTCCACCATGCTAACTCTGCAGCTTTTCAGTCGCTTATGGTTCCCAGTGGAACCTTACCACCCCTTCCATGTCTAAGGAACCATTTCTAACCAAAAATACTATGATTGGTCGATTCAAAGATTTCTTCCTTGCTGTTGAATTTGTAAAGTGGCACATTAAGGCTCAGTGGAAGGAGAACGAAGTTAAGGAATGAAGAAATATAGGTGCAAGGCTTAAATTTGTTGACAGTGAATGCAAACATATGGAGACAGTCTGCCACACGCCATTTAGAAGGATGGAGGGCACTTAAATGTGCACATGTACAGCTAAGTGCCAAAAGCAGGTCTTTTATTGCTCACTTAGACTGTACAGATCTATTTTCCTCTGGTCTTAACCTTTACATTAAGTTTGTTTTCACTTTTACTTTGCTAGCATGCTTATGCATAATTAAACCTACCATAGACCGTATAAGAAGCCACACATTAGCACAACCCAACAGCCTACAGCAGTGACTGCAACTAAGTTAAACCTTCTCCACGCAGGTGGATAAACAAACTATTTATATCCAAAGGAGTTCCAAGTCAGCAATCCACACTGCAGGTCTTCATTTAATGTTATAAAACCTTTGCTGATAGTGTATCAGGATTTAAAGAAGACATATTTATAGAAGGTCTGCGCAGTATATTAAACTTATAGGATAGACCCGTATGAGACACGAGTTAAGGCTTCAAGAGAGATAACAGTGAAGAGGAGTCAGTGTTATTCAGAGAAAGACTCTCCAGTCAAGATGGTGGTGGTCTTTCTCCTTGCTTATATCAAACATCATACTCCAGAGCAGTAGATCTCAAAGTGTGAGGTAGGCCTCCCCTGAAGAGAACTTCAGGGGAGACGGGGATGAGGGGAAAAAAAAACAGGAGAAATTGTTCTGCTCAGCCAATTCAGGCTATTTGTGGAGAAAATTGAATATGCGTTTTGAGGAAATGGCTTCCAGAGTGAACAAAGAGAAAAGAATTAGGCCAGAATCACTGCTATTTGAAGTTTTGGATTTTTGTAAATTCTTTGAAAAAAAACTTCTTGGTCACAATCCGTACTTTTCTAAGATTTTCAGTGGAAATTCTTTTGAAAGAATAAAGAGTATGGTTCACAGATGATTTAACATATTATGTTTTTCATGATGTGTGCTGCTGACCTGCTGAGAGATCTTGATCTCAATGTGTTTTTATCTAGTTAAATAAAGGTCAAATAAAATAAAGGAATAAAATGATTTAAGATCATCAATTTTGAATCTGTTATTTGAAATTTAACTTGCAGTATATTCACAGCAGAGACAGGACAGAGATCTTGTGATTTGTTTAGAATTCTTAAAATATTATTTTTCAAGAGAGCAATTCAAAAAATAAGAAAAAAAATGTTATTTCCCCAATAACCAGATATTAATATTTCCAATTTTGTAAATGAGTTTAAGCTTTTATCACTGATTATTTATGTATTATTTTATTGTCAATGAGTTTAAGACTAGGATTAGGATTCAAAATTGTTGTCATTACACATGCACAGGTACAGAGTAACAAAAAGTCCTTTGGCCAATCCAAAAGTGCAAGGTTATTTCCACAGGAAAGGCTCACTCTCCCAGACTTTTCAAAACCCCTGCTTTCAGGAATATTGTCACCCTTATGAAATTTTCACTGAAGTATCATTTTCAATTGTTCAGACTGGCTGCCTCTTGCCAAAGTAGGATCCAAATAAAAAGTTATTTCAACAAAATGCCATTTCAATCATACACATTTTCCCCTTGTTTTAATGTGAATTCAGGTTAAAGGTTCAGCTTGTTAAGATGGATACCTCTACTATAACTGATCCAAGATTCCAATCTCTAGGAGACAGCCTGCAGTTGTTGAAAACTATAAATATGGAAATTACCAAGTTTTTGTGCCAAGGACTTGATTATTTTGTTGTTGAGGTATGAAACAAGTATTGATGAATATAATTTATTAGATTTATAGAAGTCCTTAATTTGGGTTTTGTGAAAACCATTAGTTTTTTCTTCATCCAAAATAAAATCTGAAAAATTAACTGTGCATTATTATTACACTAAAAGTTCCCAGATATGTTTTTGGTTTGTATCCGCAGGCTTAATATACTTAAAGACAAACAGCATTTCAGTTCTTTTCTCGATCATGTTGTCACTTGCCGACTCGCTAATTAAAGTTTCTATAATTGGCGCATTGTTTACTGCTTAGAAATGCTGCTGCTTTTCAATAGTTGTACTCATCTCCTGCACAGTAAGAAGACAAATAGGCAGAAATGATGTGAGTAAATTTGCTTAAACCCTTTTTCAGGGCGAGAAAGTGCATCTTGTCTTATTTTCCCCATACCTTTATACGGCTAGCCTTATCTCTCCTCTGCAGTGTTTTTCTTTTTTGTTCTCCCAATGTCATGCTACTATTCATCCCCAATCTGCCTCTGTTCTGAACAACAAATCACCGTTTGGCTCTTTTTGTCTTCAGGACAACCAACTGTCTGTTTCTTATTCAGGCTCTCCTCGCCTCCTTGCCACATTGTCCTCACTCCCTCATTGTCTTTGCCTCCGTCTGCCCCTCGTTATTTATGGAATGCAAAACTGCAGGAGTACAGAGAAGTAGCCTGGAGCTATACTATTGCCCGTAGCCAAGCCGGCCAATCACTGCCAAGAGATTATGGCGAGGGCTTGTCGGAGAAAGGAAGCCTTCTGTCACCTCTGCCACGCCGACTCCCCTGCCGAGGACCGTGCCTCGCCTCTCAACCTCATTTACACTTCTATGGAAAGATGAAGAGATGACTTAAGTGAACTGGCTAATTTACTGACATGTGCTTCTTGTACTCTATGAAGTTATCTGTTTCTCCTTAAATACTGCTCCAGCACTGATGGTTTAATCCACATTCACAGAACAACACTGAGATAACACTTGAATTGGTGCTATACAAATAAAGACTGACTAACTGATGGAATGACACATCCTGGTAGGTCCTTATTGATACCATTTAATGATCCAAGTCCTTACTGATACCACTACTTCCTATGGCAGAACCAAGCACAGTTATACTTTTCAAAGTGTAATGTGCACATCATTGGTAGTTATTTCATGCAATGAGTAAATTAAGTCATGTGACTTAAAAGTCCATGTCCTGGTGTGTTTTACTGTTTACATCAAGACATGGGTGTCTAAGAAAAGATTTTAATTAAGTTGCTAACAATAATGCTAATGAATAATAATAATAATGTTCGTAGAGGATCTGATGCAGATCTTTTCCTCTCCCCTTTGGAAACTCTAGGATCTGAGGGGGCCTGATGGCAGACAGGAGGAGGGGTTTCATGTCATGAAGCCTGTCTGTGACAAGTAGAAAAGACACCTCTAGGTGGAGGTTACATAGCTATGTCATAACGAAGCCCAGGAAGTACAAACATAGTGTTTTCCGAAGTGTTCAATTTAAAGATGTATGGCATGTTTCTTACTGACCGGGGAGTTTAGTGATAGGTGTCATGTTCTTCTGCTCCCAAAGCCCCCTCTAACTAGGGCTGGACAATTAATCGGAATTTGATCGTGATTTCAATTTTGCCATCTGACAATCATAAAAACATTATAATCAAAGAAAAACAATTAATATGCCATACAGTGTGGAGTGCAGTGTATGCAAGTTCCTGTGCTTCATAGCGCTTCTGTGTTCCACGTGCAGCCACAGCGAGTGTGTGTGACTTATGTGGATCAATTATACTGCATGTGCCACTCGCTGGTTCTTTAAAGTTGTGTTTAAATCAATTCTGAAGATTTTAAATAAATGAATAATTGTGTATATTAATTGTGATTTCAATATCACTTAAAATAATCGGGATTCTTATTTTTTACCATAATTGTCCAGCCCTACCTCTAACAGCATTAAAAATAATAAAGTTACTTTCTGCAGGCCATGGGACCTTTAAGGCAAAGCACCCAAACCACTTCTACGTTTGTTTATTGAAAATCCAAAACATTTCCTGTTTTGCTTGACTTATTCACAAAAATGATTGTCTGATATCACAAATGGTAATCAAAGATCAGATAGATGTGCATACAGAGTCTGTGTGTCCTTTGTATGTAAATACAACCTGCAGGCCCAGTTAAGATTACATTTTTTCTTAACTATAATTTACAAGAGCCTATTAAATGTACTGTTGTTGAAATCAAACAAAAAGTAATGACTCAATGAAACAATAACGTATTCCTAAAGCAACCAGATAACATGGGACATAATTTACATCATAAATGATAAATGGACTTAAGCCTACAAGGCACTTCTCTAGTCTTTCTGACAACCAAAAGCACTTTAACACAGCAGGTCATATCTATGCATTTACACCCATTAACTCTTACAAACACTGGCTCATCTCAAAATCTTTGGCCCTTGAACTGTAAGCACTGGCAACAGATTATTAATATATATATTTATATGAATATCCATATATATTTAATATTTGACCTCAATCAGAAAGTATGGAAGGTCAAAATGGTTAATTTTGTCCATCATTGTTTTGATCTAATGCCTAGTGTTTTAACTGATTTTTTTTTTTTTTTACATATCTTATTGTGAACATGGAGAACGCTTAATACATGAACACCAACTGCTCAGTAAGCAGACATACGTATGCAGTGTTTTGATTGTTAGAGCATACTGCCAGACTAAACAAAAACACTGGTAGATACTATCAGACTGTATTTTTCTGCATGCATGTTTTGTCCACACGTTCAAATGTTGGTAGCTGTGAAAACCTTCTGATAAAAGTTGGATGAAATTAGAGGAGGAATCAGAAAGAGAGTTAAAGGTTAAAAAAGTTCCTTAATGAAAAATGTAGACTTGGATGGAAATTAGTTTTGATCTTTGTCCCCAGTGGTTGGACCACATGTATACTAATGAGGCGTTATAAAAAGCCATTCAAATGCAGCTCAAACAAAACACAAATTATTGTTTTGTTTTCCTTCTGTGATTAAATGACATGAGTCAACTGCTCTGAAATTATTAATTTTCCTTTATAGACTTTAATTTCTAATTAACTACCCTCTTTTACTATCTTACCTCTTCACTTGAGATTTATAAAGGACATCTTCTAAGAAAAAAAAAGTGTTTATTTGAAAAGCAGATCAGAGAAGTCCTCAGTGAAAATACAGCAAATCCAAAAGAAAAGTTGATTCAATTTTCTGCTGAGCTAAAGCAGCTGTCAAGCTGTCAAATGTTTCAGTATACCCCTCCCAGAAACCCCAATCCCAATCTATTGCAGCAAAGGAACCATGACAGTCCACGGTCAGTGCTCTCTTTCCCCCTGCTGTTCCTCCAGGTGCTGGATGACTTTGTTGTAAAATTTAAGGAGGAAGTTGTCCTTCAAACAAGGTCAGGAGCAAAGCAAAGACCACAACATCACATTCCCCTTGTCTAGTGTTAAGCTTAGCATCCAGGAACCTTCAAACTCCACCCCAAGGCTCGGTTAACCATAAAACCAATTACCATAGAAAAACACCTCATGGGTTTCACAGAGAAGATGGTAAACACAAGCTGCTGCATACAAAGCAGAGAGCTCCAGCTTGACTCCAGAAGAGCCTTTGGAAATCACTGACTTTAATCCCTTATGTGTTTTCAGTATCTGTTAGACCTGAGGTAAAGGCCTCCACAGAGGATGAAGGGATGAAAAGACGTGGATGTGGCTAGTGGGGGGACAACATAAAAAAGTGAATCGCTCAATATCACCGGGAGTCTCAAACCAACCACAGGGTCACAGGCTGGAAAAGAGGGCATGAATCATTTCATACTGGGCCACACACAGCTAAAAAATGTTCAAAAAAGAAAGAGTTCCATCCAGAGCTGAGTATTTCCAGCAATCCTGATGTACAGGCCATGATACGATACATATTGCAAAATACATAAATTACTGTAGACACAAGTATCCCTCTCACAAAATTTATTTAAGGGTTTTTTAGCTCTGAAAAAAAAAACAACTGCGAGGACACGATTAAATGGTTCCATTGACATTAACTTCAACTTTTTAAAGAGCTTAGAGTTTTTTTCAATTAAGATTATGTGCTGCATCATGAAGTTTGGCTTCTACTTGCACCTTCTGAACAAAACCAAACCACAAGCACCACATTTACCAAAGGTGCATTAGCTGTCGTTGACACAGCATTTGGAGTTGTATTGATTATGTAAAATCTCCATTCTATTCCTAATTAAAACACATTCTAAATAACACATTTAAGACTTTTTAGGACCTTAATGAGGCCCAGAACAAGGAAAAAAGCATTTTGCACTGCAGAACACATGTGTATCATACTCTCTGACATGGACTTTGCAAACAAATCTCTTAAATGTACGATATTAGTTAAAAAAAACAGTGACAAATCCTCTCTTGACTTAACTTCAGCTTCCTTTACTGGCCACATGCCCCATTTTGGTAATCACTGCTATAAATAATCAGATGATCATGTGCTAAATGTACATAAAAGACTTTACATTCATAGTATCACTGTCTATGTCACAGTTTTAATGAATTAATAAAGTAAGGTTGAGATAAAGTAGATGTTTGAGAGGGAATGCATTCTGCTCCTTCCTGAATGTAGTTGGAAATATTTGGAACTGTCCAACAGTCAATGAGGACATCCAAGGCAATCACGAGACCCAAGCTTGCATTCAACAAGGGAAATAAAAACAACAAACATGAAGACATGCACCAAAACATCCGTGTTGTTTGCATTCATGCTTTCAGGTCAGCAAGCTCACAGGTCCTGCTGATTTTGCCTAATAAAGTTTAGTATTTAGAAAGCAAACACCCTTTTAATTTATTACATAGGTGACTGCACTGTCAAGGTAGAATTGGCATGGGCCAAAACAAGACTCCCCTCTTGTTGTAGAACAAGATGAAGTCCCATGCTAAACCACTTAGCTTGTAAAATTACATCCCCGGGAGCAGAAGTGCATCTTTTATGTGGTCAGCTAACTCTCATGTTCTGCTCCTTGCACCTGTTTGCAAGACCCCCCCCTAAATAAAAGATTCAAGGAGTCCCAATTGCCAAAGACTCCAGGTCCAGTAATCACTCACTCTCAATGAACCATTAGGTTTCCTGGCTGTTACTGCCGTCCAGTCTAACAGGAGGCATTTATTGAGCTGCTGCTCTGGTGCACAGCTAATTAGAAAGGCTCTGCTGTTTCTTTACTCTTGACATGAATTAGCTTGTTTGTATGACTGAATGCATGTAAGGCATCTTCTCACATGGTCACTATGTTTATACAGTAAGTTCATGTTGAGAACTATGACCACAGACAGGAGAGCTAAGATGCTAATCAGAGGGCAAAACATCCCCAGAGCTATGGGACGGAAAAAGGCCTGCGCACTGCTACCTTCATGCCTCAAGCAAGATTTACATAGACAGTAAATTGTCTGTACAGAAAAAGTGTTATTGACTGGAGGAGATATATAATGGGCTGTAGCTCTGAGGTGTGAAACCAAAGTCTAAATGGAGTGTGACTGACTCAATGCGCATACGATTATTCTGACACCATACACCTTTAATGTCTGAAAAAGTTTAACAACTTGACTTTGACAACACATTTTAATATATAACTTAGAGCTGTAATTGTGTCTTTGTTTTTATTTCAGGTCATCAAAATTCAATATAGTAAAATTTTTGACACCATGCACGTTAAAACCCTATGAAGTGTGCATTTTCACATTCGGTACTACAAAACTGTTTTGTCTAAAGTCAACACAACACAATTAAATGCATAGGGTGCATTATTTTAGTCCCTCTCCTGTGTTGCCATGTTTAATTTACTAACTCTTCCCTGTACAATAAACGTCGCTGCTGCTATCACCTCCAAATAGTTTAACAGCACCACTGTGTGGACTTTAAGATACTTCATTTCTGTAGAACCAAAAGCTTTATTAAATGTTGGTAATTAATACATTAAAAAATATCAATACTTAGTGGCCATGAACCTTTATGCCATCACCACACCAAACACTCCAGTAGTATGGTTTATTACCTTCTCCCAAGGTAAGCCCCCAAGTAATTATTGAGTTTTGCACGAATGTTGAGTCCTTTTAATATTTTGCAGTGTTAAAGATTCACAAGATCTTCAGTTTCCCTTGCAGATCAGAAAATGAAGACAAATGAGACAGATATCTTAAACCTGATTTCTAGAAGTATATAACCAGCACCAGTTAAATGACTGTAATACAACAATTGTGAAATATAGACAGAATAATTAAGATTATTAATGTAACATACCAGAAAGCAACCTTGTATTGGGTACCATTTATAGCCAAATTTTACATCTTTGCCATTTATTATCATGAACAGTGTGCCTTATTTTGGAGACTGATTGATGACCTATAAGCTGTTAAACCTAAGGAATATAGTGATTTAAGGATCTCAGGATGCCACTTCTTTAGTTATCATAGTTTCATGTAAATGTTGGTACGGTTTGAACTTGGCTAAAAACACATGGGAGTTCAAAATTCTGGTTACATAAAGATCTTTTTCTATTTTCAACAATAAACTAACAAACACTGACTGATAACTCTGTCCTTATCCTGCTACCTCAGACATCCACCACTTTACTGCATATTACTGTTTGTTGTGGACACAAAAGACTAAACAAGGAGAAATGCCAGCAGCATTTAACCTGCCAGCTTGATAACCATGGTGACTGTGTTCTGAATCGTTATTTTGGAAATGTAGACTTCTTGTTGCACATTCAATGGATGCTTCCAGGTGAAAGTTTTGTTTTTAAAGTGCATTACTTTAATAGGGTAAAATAAAAATGTATAATTCTTTTTTCGTACGAGTGTTGACTGACTGGTCTTGTGTGGAAGCTGCATAAATATTTAAAGCTTCTAGGTTCTATAATGTTGGATAGGTTGACGACAGGCGCCTGGTGATAGCGTATAAGCATCTGTTCGTGGAGGGGGGGGGATTATCTAAAAGTTGCTTAATGAAGTTTTTCTCTAAATGCTAATATTTGCGTAAGCTATCAAAACAAAAGGATAAAAATAGGCAATTGGCCTTGTTTGACACAAACATACAAAGGAGTGATCACCATCTGTCAGTTTCAAACATATTAAATTATGAGAAAAGAATATGAATATGTACAAGTTGTTAAAAATAGCACTTCTGGTGCAAGAAAACAGAAAGGCAATGACTTCTTTCTACATACTGTATGTACTGATAAGTTTTCTTCCTATCTGTAAACTGTTGGCGCTTCTAATTTATTTTCATTCCCAAAACACAAAATACTAAAAATCTTTGAAATGGCAAACATGTTTTCAACTGGATTTGGTAATATGGGAACATGTTAGGTGCTGTCAATTTTTCTGTCCATCAATTCAAATCAAACATGAAAAAAATCAAGACCACCACCTGAAAAGGAGTCAGCTTCTACTATTCAAATAAAAGTTACCTTTTGTTTTTAATTGTCTGGTCTTTCAAATCTAAACTGCTCTACATAAATTATTTTTTGTTTCATTATATATCACTAGGGGTGTAAGAAAATACTGATACAAGAATGTACAACAAAATTCTGTGGTGCAATAATGTGCTGATTTTTAAGTGCAATTTGTGATATTTTTCGTTCTATAATTTGTAGAAGCAAACTGGCTGAGCCAAATGAGCTACACAATGCAATGCAATAAGTGCACTTTGTGTTTAGTAATGAGTTTGAGGTCTATGTTGTAACACTGTGATGCAGTCAGGTTAGTTCGGTAAAATGATTATTTGACATGTTTGAATGTAGTTACCAGAGCTGTTGATTTAGATTTTGGCTTTCCTTTGAACAAGTAATATTAAGTGGTGATGAACTTTGTTTTTTTGGCAGTTTAACATTAATAAGATGTAGTTTGGTGAAGCCTTGGGCACAAGACTGCAGTAGGCATTCAGTCTCTTGGCTCTCCCACTCTGTAACATTGTTCTATTATTTCTGTCACTGAGATGAACAAAAAAATTGTGTCAATGTTGCAGGAACCACAAAACAGATTAGAGACTGAGATGTAGAGACTTTAACAAGCAAGCACTGTCATGGGTTCTTAATGCTAAGAAAATAATTAGCAAAAGACTCATTAACAAAATCCATAATGTGTTGCCCAGTGAATAGTATTGAATATATACTAATATATTGTATTGACCCCTGGACTGAGAAACATATCGTGTCCCAAGATTCACTTCAATACACACCCCTACACTGTATATCATAGACCTCTTAGCTGAAGTAAACTTTGCCCCCATTCATTTTATTTCATATTTCAGTGCATACATGTTATAAGTGGATAGTGAGCTTGCACACACTCACTCAACTTGTTATCTGAAGGCCCTAAATGGATGCAAGTCAATGTTAACACACATAATAGTTTTGGCTTGAAGCGTACATCCTGACAGTTACCTCTTGTGCAGTAAATTTTATTTTATTTTATTTATTCATTTATTTTTCAAATAATGCGCTTGTCTTGACATATTCACAGAGACCCATGCTGTCTTCTACAGTTGTCGGGAGCCTAAAACTGCTCTATTTATTACTGGCTAATGTGTCTGGAGGATTGTTTTGTACAGCTAAGCCCCATGCACTAAAACAAGTTGGTGTTTACAGCACATAAGGTCTATCCCTTAAACAGAAATTTTACAAAACCCACTGAAAAACAAATCTTTGACTATGAATTAAACCTGGTACTGACTAGCTCATGAGATTTGAGTCAGTTCCAACTATCCGCCATCTTATCTAGCCAATGTAAATGAGAGCAAGTTTAATGACAAGCATGTAAAAAATGGAAAACTTTGATTTTAGAGCCACCTTTCTTGGAATAAATGCTTCCCTGTCTCATGGTGTGCACCCATAACAAGCATTAACTTGGAAAGACAGGAAAACAGCTTTGTGATAGCCCCACTCAGCTCCTAATGTGAATGCTAATTTTTCTCAGTAAAACAATAGGCCTGTTCCTGAATGTTGATGCGACTTTGCAGCTGCGAGCAATATCCACTCATGATCATCTGTTGATCCAAGTGGAGAGGACATGCCTCTGTAAACATCACATTACAATGTATTTATAGCCCACTCCGTTACAGTGGGTTTAAATTGAGCGATCATTTCTGTAGATAATGCATAGCAGTCTCAGGTGAAGAAACAACATGTCACGATGCAGTGATCTTCATCTGTAATCTATTCCACTCATTAACATCCGGCTTTGCCATGCAGAAACAGCTGTCTGGCTCAACACAGGTTACAGCTTACCATCAGGAGCCACCATTTAACCATTTGGGCTGCTTCGTGGTGTTGTGCTTGCATTTTAATAACGGTCTCATTTAGGAGCCAATCAGTGAAGCTTGAGTTCTGACAGCTGGGCCAGAGTAATAAATCATAAAATGAGGAGAGGCCGGAAAAAAAAAATCCTCTGCATGTAATTATGAATGTGCCTCGGTCAATACTGCTTGGCAGGCAACCTCGTTTCCACTCACAGGTCTGCAGTGTCGTACCTTACAACAGGCCAGATTCGTCTTTGCGAGTATGTGTGAAGTTGCCACTGGCACAATAATAAAGCTCCTCTTGTTTTAGTTTTGAAACCCACTGCACAGATACACACGTTGATTTATACATGGATTTAGAGTCATAGTAAATCTGGGAAATATATGGAATTTTTGAGATATGTTTTAAAATGGGACACAAGCTCAGACAATATTTATATTAATGTTGACGTCGATTATAAGGAAAAAAGTACAAGGGCTGGGCAATATGGTATGTGATCATGATATATTTTTACATGTTGATCAAGAGAGATATTTATCACACTCTTTTGTTTTTTACAGTTGATGCCAGTACAAATAGTATCTTGACTGAACTGCCTTTTAAAAAACAGAGACTTAAGTTAGAAACTAGTTTAACTTGAAGAAACTTGAAATGCTTATTCTTATAGTCTTGCTACTCTTTGAATGTTTTTCACATGGGGTACCAGCCACAAATGATGTTCTGTTAGTACTTCTGCTAATGCTAGTGCCGCTAACTGCAGGCCGGCTGCAGATAGGTCAAAGTGGCATCATGAGTGGAAGGCATTTTGGGTCTTTAATGACAGGAGAGATAATGGACAGATCTTAGAGAGGGCAGAGAGATCGGGGGAGGACCCACAGCAAACAGGCATCAGGTGGGAGTCAACTGCCACCCACTCTGTCTCATTTTAGGCAGTAAAAGATATTTCTGGTGTTACCCATCCTTGTTGGTAGCAACTGCCAAAATATTTTGCAAACCAGCTTTGTCTGCTTTCACTCGTTTCTTCCCTCTTTCCTGACTTCACTTTACCACCCAAGTTTGAGTGGTGAGCAAAGTAACTCTCACTCCAGAAAAACACTAGTTGCCACGTGTTAATCCTGCATTATCATATCCAGTAAATAAAGCTTATCAATGCCATCGACCTGGAATCTATCCCATCTAATCTCAAGACCATTTTGTTGTCCAGCTCTAGGCTTCATACTTATGAAAAAAAAGATAAAATGAGAACAAGCAACATAAAATCTCTGCTGCTTAACATATGTATTATCCTTCTATCCTATAGCGGTTTCAAAAATATATCAATAATAATTGATTTTGAAAATAAATTTAATTTTCCAATTGCTACAAACCTACTATGTCTTAAAAGCAAAGAATTAGACCTTACAGTGTTTCTCTCTCCAGCTAAGAATACAGAAGCATAATGTCATATTTGCCTGGCTTTAGATCATTTTGGCAGAATTAAGTTTAATGCTATGATAGGGGATTTAGTGAAAAAACCAATAGGATATCAAGCCTACTTTATCTCCATTTCAACCTGTATGATTGCGACATGTATTGGGGTCACTCTGTTAAATAAGGATGTTGTGATCTGGAGAGTAGAGTAGTATTTTACAAAGGGATTCATGTTTAAATACCGCTGTTTTCACAAATCCTATAATCTTCTTTTCAACAGCGACCTGGCCAAAAAGAGCAGCATAAACATTGTAAGAACAATGACACACAAGCGTATTCAAACAGACAAATACAACCAAACGGATAAACAAGAATGTCCAGTAAATCTGCTGTACAAGGTCACAGACTACAATCCAGTTATGATGAGTGCACACTTCAAACAATTTCAGAATAAAAAAGAAAAGGATAGTACTAATCCTTTCCAAATTGACCTGGATTATTCAATAGTCAGTCAGGTCCTCTGTTTGCTGAAGGTACAGCGTGTTTAATGTTTTTTCATGACTGCCTTCTAGAAAAAGGGGAAACTATCTTAAGAACATTGTGGAAAAACATATTTTTACCCATAAAACATTTATGTCTGAAAACCAGCCAACATTAAATCTGCAAACAAACAGAGATGGTCACCAAGGAGCTGCACAGTGTTATATAATGTTGCAACCGTGAGTAATAAAAGACAAAGCACATCCATCCATAGCTTGAACTCAGATTTTCATCGACTGTGAAGTTGCTTAAAAAATATGAGGAAAGGTAATTAAAAAATGAAACTGCTTTTGTGAGGATTCTGCCTCCCAGTCAAACAGAGTGTTGTAAATGAAAGGTTGAATATTCCCTCACAACTGCTGTTAGTTTCCTATAAGTGATGTCTTCAGTTCACTGCAAGCTGCTGACTCAAGTGTTTTTGCTAAGATGTTGGGAATTGATTGCAAAAGGGAAATGCAAGGATTTTTTGGAACAAAATGGCAAACCAACATTATTAGGAGTGATTTTTTTTTCTGGATAAAATGCTTGAATGCAGCATTGAGATGGACTTTATTTTGGTTTTTAAAACTTAATTGCATGGCTATCATTACTCCATCATTCTTGTAAGTTATTGTGCACATCATGATTAATACAGGAGTCCAGAGTGTTTTACACGTTTGTAAAAAAAAATACATCCAAGGATTCCAGAAGATAAAGCATATTGATGTGTTTACATTTCATTTGTTGCCATGCAGATGGAGCATTTGAAAATATTAACCTTTCGGATCTTGTCAGTTTCATCTTGATATTTTAACACCTTATGAGTTCAAAGTTTTTATTTATTGTTCCTGATATTGTGGGAATGCTTCAATTTAGTACAACTTTAATCCGAGCACAAACATGTTCCATACAGTGTCCTGTGAGTTTGGTGTGCTTATTGGAACAATGAGAAAAAAAAAAAAAAAACTGTATTCAGGAACCATTAAAAATGTCAGAATAAATGGCATAGCTGTAGTTTCCCCTAAAGGTAACACATTTAATTCATTTAATCATTTGAAATCCATGCGTAACATTTTGCACATCTCTAATAACAATCATGGTATTTCTTTTTTTAATAGAGCAACCCTAAATGAAATGATATATGAAATTGCCTCTCCAGGCAGTAAGCATAGGAGCTGGTCTTGGAAATCCAATCAGCAGACAGGGTGATTAAACGTACAACTTATAAGGCCGGGAACATATCTACATCACAGGAAGCCGTGGCAGTGATTGTTGGCTGAGTTTGAGAGTCTAAAGCTGAACTAATGGGAAAAGAGGGAAGTCGAGGTCAGAGGCAACTGTCCAAAATCCATAAGTTAACAAATAATCCTGCTCTCCATGGCTGCCAACAGTTTGTGTTAGCCAAATGCTGTGGTCAAACAACTTTCAGCATGAGTGAGGGTAAATCCTTGTGATTACCTTCTATATTATTTGACTGAATAAAGGCTTAACCACAACATGTTCACAGAGCAAATGAACTGCATGACAAATGGCAAGTTTTTAATGGGCTTAGGTTTGAAAACAAGGAAATCATAAAGAAAGTGTTCATATAATGTATCAGAATATCTATATCTGTATTTATTACCTCCGCCAAGGAGGTTATGTTTTCGAGAGAGTTTGTTTGTCTGTCTGTCCGTTAGGCCTGTGCTCAAAATATCGATACGGCAAAATATCGTATCGCACTCCTTTGGGATATGTGTATCGATACGGATTCTACAGAATCGATACGGCCTAAATATTTTGACAGTTGTTGTAAATACACCTTGGCTAATGTTAACAGTGGCACAGTTCAAGGTAGAAGACAAGCTACATAATGAAGCATATGTTCTAAATTTGAACTTAGGTCTACTATCTTTGAGGATCTGAATTTACGTTTCTCAAGTTGTAGAACCACTTAAAACTCATCCTTGCTCCTTTTCTTCTTATCAGAAAAACTAAACTTGTCAAGAATTTTGCTTAAAGCATTGTCAATGTTCCCAATTTACGTGTATCAGGATACGTATCGTGGCCTTAGTATCGGGATACGTATTGTATCGTGAAGTTGCTGGAAATACCCAGCCCTACTGTCGGTCTGTCCGTCCATCCATCTGTGAACAAAATAACTCAAAAAATTGTGGTTGGATTTTGATGAAGTTTTCAGGAAATGCTCAGTATGGGAAAAGGAAGAACTGATTCAATTTAAGTGTTGAACGGATCACCGTCTGGCCGCTATGACGAAAAATGTGATTTTTGTGAATAACTACTTGCCTAAAAAAGATATTATGAATCCAATTGCTAGTGGTATGTTTTCATGGTCAAGGAATCTAAATATTTAGATGAAATAAAGGTAGGACTAATATTTATGGTGAAAATCACAATATGGGTGACGACTGTGGCGCTGGTGGAGGTCTGCGCTCTCAGAGTGCTTTTCTAGTTTTTACTATTTTTGGGACTTGTACAGGGTTGAGTAAATATTTGAAATCTAGGCCTAATAGCTTGACAGTATGTGATGGAGGAAATGGACTGACATTTGACAAACATCTTTTGTCTTAGTCTTTAAAAAGCCACCACAACAAGCTGGAAGTAGTCTATAAAAAACATAATAAACAAAATAAGAACAATCAGATACATTTTAATGTTTATTTATCATGGGGCAATGAACCTGTAGACTACGGATTTAAGAGACATATTTTCAAGAGATATGGAGTTTAATTAATAGTGACAGCATAAGAACTGAACTAGTGAACAGAACGAGACAGTCTAAAACTCTACGGAATGTATTTTGTTGGTGTGTATGGCTTTGTTGGGGAGAGATGCTGAAAACAGCAGAGTTGAGAGGCACAATCAAAACACTCTAACTGAAAACAGTTTGGATACACTTTGACATTTATCGTTTAATCATCTACACAGATTTTCCCTACCAGGTTCATGGGGTGCTGTATCAGCCCCCTGCCCCCTGTTTACAGCGCCAGTAGCTGCCTGGAATAGACCTACCAGGGTCACACCTTCCCATTATTTAAGACATTAAGTCAGGAGTTGAAGCCCATTGGCTTGAACAATGATGAGCCTTGAAAACATGAAGTTGAGTAGGGATGAAATGTGTTTTATTAGCATTAAGAAACAGTAACATCAGTTTAATTATGTTCATGAGTTGACAAGTTTAAGTGTACTAACTTTTAATTAATAAACAATTTATTCTGATTGGCCTGTTGGATTGAATGAAGTCAATCAGTCTGTCAATAATTTTGCTTAGTCATATGATAAAAACAAGTGATCAATGAGTCTTTCTTTGTGTATAGATGGATGTTCTTACTGTAGGATAATTGTTGCATTGCTCATCTGGACCAATTGTTACAAAAGAAAAGCATGAAACATGATCAGTGATCAGTAGCAGTCAAGAGAAGCCTGATACAGACATCCCTAGAAATGATAATTATCTTCTGGTCAGAACATACCAAATACAATAACCCATGGTCACAAAGCACATTCGTGTTGGTGCTGTACATTGCAACTGGACATTGCAACTATCTTACTTAATCAATTCGTCCATGTTTAACTTTGGAATGGAAAGGTGACCTCAGCAGAAAAGTATATCATACATTAAAAGTTAATGCTACTGATAAGAATTACATTTTCTTACCCTCTAACTTATTTGAGCATAACAATGAATCTTAAAAAACTCTATATGTTGCCCAGGCTCCCTTGCAGATGGATGTTTGCAGCTCTCCTTGAAGCAAATGTTGGTATAAAGTTTCATTTGTCTTGAATGCAGCACCTACACCATTTGTAATAAGTTTATGCTACTTGGAAGCTTTAAAGTTCTTTAAAGTATTTATGATATCTCTCCATCATGACGGACTCCTGCGGCACTCAGCAGCTTCTTTATAGTGCCTGGTCATTCCAAGCAAAAGGAAATGGTTACATTAGCTGATTCATTTCTGGTAAATAACCACAGCTCAGAGCACAGCTCAGATGACCAGTGAGAGTGGAGAACGGGCCCCCTTCCGGACCAATTCAATTTTGAATATTGGCCTTTCATTGACAAATCTAATTAACAGCTTCCTGCTCTACATGCAATAAATGGAAAATACTGTTGATAATAGGTGCAAAGACTAATAAAGCCTGGTGGTACAAAGATTTTTCCCTCATCATATGAGATGAGTGATAAAAAATAAGCCGACGTTTGTTGTATTTAAGTAAAGTACAGCACATGATGTACTCATTTCCTGCAATGCATTGAACTGGTTCTGTCACAACAAAAAAGAAGGAGCAGATCTCCTCTTCATCATTTTTTATTTTTTTTTCATGTATTCACATTCACTGCGCAGTGTACACCCCATCAGGTCGAGTCAGTTCCCTGGTGTAAAAAAAAATCCCTTTGCAACAAAACTGTCTGGTGCTCCAAAAATAAAATTCCTCAGAGGACGGAGATGAAATGACTGCGTTTGTCAAAAATGAGTGACAACGCTGCAGCTTTGTTATGGAAAACCACACAAACCAGCCTCATCATATTACATCTCTGTTCACAGAATTCAATCTCTTCCATTGTGGATATGTACTCTGTTACAGCTGAATCTGATAAATGTTCTCAGGGTCATTCTCAATCAGGAAGTGTGAACTAAGGATCAGCAGGTCAAGTTTTTTTTTTTGTTTTGCATGATCCTAATCAAAGGCAGTGGCACCATTCCAGTTTTAACACCTTCACTTTATTTTTTGTGTTTGGTAGCACTCCTCTGCTTTGTGGTTTGATTGGACCAAAGATCATAAACATTATCTCTGTTTAATAAATAACATGGTTCTATTTAGTTTCATAATCCAATGACTTACTGCCCTCATTGATTTGTATCTCATTTTACTAACAGATCCTAAATGCATTGACATTTTGCCAACAAGGTCATTAAAATCATATAGATTGGACACTTAGCCTTAATCCTTCTGGTTTCAAAACCGATCTCAGCACCGATTTCTACACTTGAGTACTTTTTAGGGATGTAACTGTATGAAAATTACATAACACAGTTATTGTGACCAAAATTATCACGGTTATCATTATTATCGCGATATTGTTGCAGTGTGCTCAAAATGTTGAAAAACTACTTTAACACAGTCTTGAAATCATTTAACCAATTTAATATTAGAATTTTAACAGGTCCATTTTCTTTTTGTCAATAATTGTGTCAGGAAATGTCCTATAAGTAAATTTGTTTAAAGTTTTTTTCATTAGGAATAAAAGTAAACAATTCTAGCAAGTATTTGTCATTATTTTGTTATCAATGCTTAAACTGTGCGTAATTACAGAATAGAAAAAATGAATTTGTACTTTCAGCAGGTTTCTCTTCATAAACAATTGCAAATGAACATGTTCAAAGTTTTGAGATGGCCAAAAATAAATTTAACCTATTTGACAAACACTCCCACATTTTAGTTTGCCTGTAGCACTAGTGTCCGTGTTACAGCTCCTTATATTAGACCAAGTCCAGGCCCTCTTTTAATTTATTTTTTGTTTTACTAACGATAGTCTGAAGCAATTAGCCCACTTAAAGACTCTCCTCTGGTCTCCCCTTCCATGGCAGATCTCCTCCACATCTCCTTCTTTAATGTTTCAAAATTAGGATTGATTAAATCCATAAAACACAAACTATGATGGAAAAAGACGATCTATTATGACGATATACGGTGAATAAACGGCGAAAAAACGGCAAGAACACAATCCAGATTGATAATAATGCTGTTATTTACAACCTTTTACGCTATTTACTCCGAAAAATAGTGATAATCTGCCTATATTCACTGCAGTAAAATCATGAAGGAAGAGAAAAGACAGGGACAGAAAGGAGAGAGACCGCAGAAGAAATGGCAGAGAGTGTCCCAAGTGTGTGGTCACTGCAAGAAGGGACGAAAAGAAAACACAGTGCAGTGTGTCTGATGTCTAACGGAGTTAGCTTAGCACGTAGCTTAGCATGATAGCACGTCATCACTGCTGCAGCACGTCAACAGTAAACATCCGGTCTGTGTGTCAGGTCAGAGTGACTCAACAGGATGACACTCATGATACATCAACAGAAGCAGCTAATGTGATCAATAACTGAGATATGGGCTAGTAAGTAACCTACTTTGATTATGGCTCCGTGTAAAGGCTGGTTCAGAACGTAAATCAATGCAGAGGCTACTTGCCCAGAATCATGTGTATTTTGTTCACATACTTTTCACATCCAATAACTTTACATTTAATTTGATTACAGAGAGTAGAACAGGAAACACTGACAGTGAGTAGAGGAAGCAGATGTAGGGAAAGCTTTCATATGTTATAGAAATGTACATTAGCTAGTTAAATGATCTTAGTATCTAAGTATGATATTATTTGGTCCTAGAAATAAAGTAAGCAAAATAAGATCATCAATATGGTACAGTAGTAAAGGCTATAATTTAGCAAAAAGAGACAAGCATATAAAAAAATAACCAAACTTTTAAAAAACACTTAAAAAAGCAAGATATGGCCCAGAGTAAAAATAAGAGTATAGATTTTGGTTTTGAGATCCTTTTTATGCTCAGAATGTTCAACATAAGAAAAATAAGTTGTTAATTTAAGTGACCTAGCTTTTCTGTTTTGTGTTTTACTAATAATAATAATGTGTAGTGATTCAATGTAAAAAAAAAAAAAAAATAGCAGTGAGCGCAATGTAACTGTTATCCGATTACTCGATAAAAATTTGACAGAGTAATCGATTACAAAAAGAATCGATAGCTGCAGCCCTACAGGCCATGATAAACTTTTTTGAATCTGCATACAAACATATCCACCTGTGAAGTCTTATCTACCTATTGGTTTAACCCTTAAATGTGTAATTGTTTGTTTTGTCCAAAAACATGTAGGTTTTTGTAGAAACTGGTACGGGATCCTGCTCACTTGATAATCACTTTGGTTCCTTATCACTTGACTGAGTCATTATTGTATTTACTTATGCTGCTACATGTTAGCTCTAAAGATTGTGGTAGACACAACCTCCATATTCCATGAAATTATTTCATTTATTGAAATTAACTGTTTTACTCTTATCGTTTTCAATAAAATATGATCATGTTACATCATTTGAATGGTGCTGTGGGTATTGAATAAATTCGAGATACATTTTATGTAACTGATAACTGTGAATAACCATGGCATGAAGGTATTTCAAAGAAATGTGATGGTTTATTTTATTTCTATTTTGAAACTATGATCATTATTTAGGTTGAAACATTAAACATACTGGCCTATGGTGCTATTTTTAATTATCATTGAGAATATATATTTTCTTGTCAATTAATACTTTATAAAAATAAGTTAGCTCTGACCTGCAAGCTTCATATGTGTACAGTCCCTTCTAAATCTAATTCCTCATACAAAAACTGCTTGAAAGGTCAAAGCTAGTCAAATGTCACCACCTCCCAGAGCAGCAGAGAGATCAAAGTTCTGGCTTCAGAGGGTCAGACAGACAGTCTATTACAAAAGACAGACAGTCTAATACAAACCACAAAGGATCTTTGGAGCAAGCGCCTGGAACTCAAGGGCAATCATTCAGACTCTATCTTAGGCATAGTGGATCTGTGAACTGACAGGAAAAAACATCCTGTGCTCAATCCTCTGTCTGGGTGCTGTTGGTGTGCATGTCCTCCCTCTGTCAGGATACATTTCCTACAGCAGCTTCAGCCTCCTCCCACAGCCGAAACATATGCAGCTCATTTAAGCTGAGGACTAAACGGAAATGTGAGCATTAGTGATGTGTCGGTCCTAGAGGAGCCTCTTCTATATTCCGGCTCTTTAATCAGACAGGAGACAGGAGCTGAATCTACTTGAGAGTACTTTTATCTTTTAGTTTCCCTTTTGTGTCATTTTGAAATAAACAACATATTAGACGGATTAAGCTTACTCCTCACAGCTCTGCTGCAGGGACACTAACTGGTATAACATCAATGCTTCTTATCAGCCATCGAGTAATTACAGTGGAATTCTGAGATTTCTACTGTTTGCTTCAATTAAAATGCATTATTTAAGTAAAATTTAATCATATCAATCATACATACAAACATGTATCGAGATCTAGTAACATTTTGGTACCATTTCCAACAAAGTCAATTCCAAACAAACCAAATCAAATTGGACTTTTCGATGCTTCATTCTAGTGTCATTCACTGAATGTCAGAGCCAAAGTCTCTGAGCTCTCTCGACCCTGTTCGTGGAATATTTACCTCAATGACCATAGACATTATTAATGCTATTTTTGCTGATCAATCAAAACGTGTTCCGGCAATACTTTAAAGGTGTTAGCGCAGCACCAGTAGTTTTATTAAAGCCAATGATATTAAACCTTAGTCAAGGGTCAACCACATCAAAACAATAGAGGACCTTTGGCTGTTGGAGATTAATGAAAGAGGGATGTCTTATACATTCCTTTCGGTGAAGGGTTTAATTCCCCACAGGTGATACTGTGCTATTTCAGAATATCTGACAAAGTCAACACATCCTTGAAGGCTGGAACAGTATCCCACCCGACCCTGTTTCTCCTGAGGTCAGATTAAAGGCTCCAGCTATGTTGTTCAATCTAAAGAGTTTAGTTATATGAATGAACTACTTATATGTAGATTTGTTATCTTTGGACTGCATTTCTTTAAGTAACTTCAGAACATTTTCAAAGGTGTGGGCACAAATGTACCTGTACAGACACAGTGCCCGACTCTGTGTGAGCTGTAGTTTTCTGGAATTTTCTTGGATTATTGAAGTCTTATCAATAATAGATGCACTCCAAGTAGTTTATTTACCAAAAAATAACAAATTAACGTTTTCCTTATGGTCTTGAATAAGGGAGGAAGGAAAGTGTTAGAAAGTTGGAATGCCAACCTGCTCTCCTGTCAGTTCAGTGTTTCAGTACAGTTCAGGATGAGATATGCTCAGTTGTGTACGTACTTTGTAAGTAAAAGACAAGAAACAAAATATTCAAAATATCATTGCTACAGTGCAAAAGAAGTAAACAGCAAAGTGTGTGAACAACCTATCAGACTGTAGTCTCTGTTAACATACTGATGCTGTCCATAAAGCTGAGGGTGATGAGCTAGTGTGCGTTCAGTTCTCTTATCTGTCTACAGGCAGGTGATCATGAACTGCTCTATTTACTCTGAACAATGAATGCTTTAAGAGCATAAAGGTTACTTAAATTCCGAAGGTAAGTTTGTTTTCTATACAACTGTCTCCAGTTGGTATGAGCTGCTGTTCAAACAGTAAGTGTTAATATTCCTGAACAATCACATGATCAGTGATGTTGTTAGAATACATGTGCTTTCACACTGCACTTACTAAGAAAGCAGTTTGTGCTCAAACAAGTTGGAATTGTGGTTCGACTCAGGGAGAACATGCATGGGCTCAGGCAAGACCGCCCATAAGAGAGGAAAAAGGGAACGCTTCCTGGTACACAGCAACTGAGGGAGGCCCAATGAGGTCAGCAATGTAATGGTCCACTATATTGAATCAAAACACATTTCTAATTAATGTACCCAACATTATATACAGAGTCAATAAAATCAAATTACATTGAAATGGTTGGAGCCCTTTTTTAACTTTAACATTGTGGGCATTCCACTAAACTTAATTGTTAACTTCCAGTAACACAAGACTGGTTTTAGCAATGCCAGGACCTGAGCATAAATTGGGATGTCAGAAAGAAAACTGAGACAAAAAAAAACTGGTGAGGTCTTTTGACCCAACTACCCTCTGAAGCTGTTATTTTTTTGTTGTCCGCTTCAGACGCTGACCTGGTTGAGGCATTGGGCCAAATGAAGCAATAAGAAACTGGAGGAAGAAGTAGCAGAGGCTGCTAGCACAAAATAAAGCACTCTCACAACAACAAATGCCCAGTAGCAGGAGGACTAAGTGGAGCTCACTGTGTGCTCATTTTGAAATATAATGAAATAAGGGGTTCCTTGTGCCCATCAGGGCCCGGGACATTTCTCTGGGGAGGTCTGAGGTCGGAAAGGGTTTGTCTTGATTTTGTGGTGGCTGATAAAAGCCCTTTTAAATTCATCTAATGATATGTACTGGTCAGAGATTGAATATCCCCAAAGGCCACCAAATTTAAGGCATGCTACTGTTGGATACTGCATACTTTGAGAATGTAGTGTCAAATATCTTACGTCGTTGATAAAAGTAAGTAGAGACAAGTTTCAGATAAGTATCAGAAATTATAAGCCAGACTCCATCTTCCATCTTCAAGTGTGCTTGTATATAAATACAAACCCCTTCAACTTGACAATAAGCACAATAAGATTTCAAAAGTATTTATACCATATCAACAAGCTACAAGACATTGATTCAAGTCTCACTGAATCTAAATGCAGCTGTAAAAACACAAATAAGCAGTAAAATTTGTGTCGGAGCAGAAATGCAAATCCATAACGAAAGATATTTTTAATGTATTTTTACTGCAGCACTTTCAACAATGCTCTGAATGCCCATGAGAGAAATATTCAATGCACAATCTTATCACTGAGAGGAGAGATAACAGACACGACTTTTAGTCATGCATCCAAGTGGAATAAAGAAAAATATATAGTGCAGATGACAGCGGGGGAGAGAGGAAACATAAGCTCCCCATTCTACATATGCATATTTCAGAAAGCAGACGGTGGAGATACTAAAATCTTTTACGAACCATCTGCACAAAATCATGGCAATTATCATAAAAAATGGCTTCAATATTTACTGAATAACAATATCAGGGTAGCATTACAGCTTTATCACTGCATAGGCTGCCACTGCCAAGCTATCAGAACAGGACACAGGATTTTATCAAACATGAATTATTTCCAAAATGGTCTGCTCTCAAAATAGGCTGGTAGCCAAACTGTAAAAGTAGAGCAACCCCAGCTGATCAAGAACCAATCATTTTTGTTGAAATTTGTGAATGGTAGATTGGATTTCATGCTTGTCATCACCGCTTCAGTCACCTGTGGTATCGAGAGCCAGTGTGTGTGCTGTAGTGTACTGTATCATTGGTCTACCATAAGCATCGTAACTATTAAGCACTGTGAGCCAAATTTAACTGAAATGCAGCACCTTGGATAGTCTGCTTGCAAAAAGTGTATATGGGTCACATTGTGTGCGACTGCCAATCCTGCTGCTGTTACAGGTAAGATATCCTAATTCACTAAAAGCAACTGTGGCAGAAAAAATGCTATTCCATAAGATACAGCACTCCTTTCTGAATGTTTTTCATCATGGTTATTGGCCACAAAAGATAATAGGATCAATCACTGCCGTCATATCAGATCTGTGGTACTAATGTTGCTTCTGCTACCTGCAGATGAGCTGCTGCTTTGGCCCACACTTTTGAGGTGTATGCATAAAGTCCAGGCAACATCGTCATCGGTTGCAATATCCAAACCACACATTTTTGATCATTACAGTCCTCTGTTTGAACAACTTCACCTTCTCTCCTCTACTCTTTTCCAACTGCACTTCTCTTCCTGAAAACCGAAACAAATGTGCCATCCTACTATTTTGTTTTGGCAAGTGGACACCAGCTTTACCGCCACCTAGGTCAGACTGTGGAGTGAAGTAACTATACCTTTAAGAAAAACACTGCGTAGCTGCACCACATTAAACCTGCCATACCATATCAAGTAAATATGTCCCAAGCATATCATTGTCATCGACGTGGATTTCATTGTTCTCTCATTTCGAGGGTGTTTTATCAACCCGGCCTAGTTTTGATTGTTATGATTAATTTTGTGAGAACCCTGGCTAGTTCAAATGACATGAAAACACACCCATTATCGAGGTACTTGTCCACGTGTAGAGTCCTAAAGGCAATAGTCAATGCCTTGTCTTTTTAGTGCTGTCAGACGATTAAAAAAATTAATGTAATTACCGGATTTATAATGAATTAATCTAATTAATCTCATTTTAATCTCATATGTGCTTAAAGCACCCAAATAAAAATGAATTCTAGGATATTATAAAACTGTAGTGCATGACTAATCAAATGAATACACTAAGAAGTGAAGATTTGTAAATCCACATTTTTATTGGTGACTAAATAAAACCAAAGTCAGGGCGAATTGTCCAGAAAATTCTAAGCTCAATCAGGCAACTCAAATTACACTTTAAGTGTGTTTCATAAATCAAATTCAAAATAAGAAAAAGGTCGAGGACATCCAGCAAAACAATTAGGCCTGATGCATTATTAAAGAATGTAGTACAAATATAGGTAAATAAATTCAAAAATAAAATAAGACTAAGTCTTAATTATGCCATTCCTGTTGTCACCTGGGCTTTGTTTGGTTTGACTAGCGACGCATGTGTGAAGTGACGTTCCACTGCCATGTACGGGTCCTCCAGCTGGCCAATATTAATCTTGTGATTAATTTCTATAACGCATTAATTTGCGGTGTAATTAATTAATCTAATTAATGCACTAAAGTGACAGCCCTACTTTTATATATCAATTGATGCAGCATAGGCTCATTTCATAAATTGCACAAAAAGTATGTTGAACTGTATTGTCTCTATCAAAGGAGGAAATAAAGTTAATCAATGAACTCACTGATAGATGACCTGTATTGGAAATGGGGCAGTGGGCAATCAGGGCACCCCTGCTCAAATGATCTTAAGAGCTGTGCCCATAGGAGTTAGAAAACATGAGAACTTTTTAAACAATAACCTAGCTCCTGTAATATCATGGCCCTTGATTAATGTCTCACATAGGATAGAACATAAAGTCCATCTACAACATCCAAGGCCAGGTCCTGTCTCCCAGGTGGGCTTCTTGGTAGCAGTCATATAATCTACTGCATCTTGCTCCTGCACAGACAGTGACCTACTTAAATCTAATGAAAGTTAGCCCCCCTCTCCCATCAAAGGAGCAGCCACAAGGTTACCTGCGCTCAGTGTCAACACAGTCATTTGGAACATTTTTCAAAGCAGAGTAAGAGCAAAGTGAACTTTGAAAACAGCACCATCTCACCGGGGTGTGCTATGACAAACTGTTGGCAATTTTTCCCCATATTTGATCAAGAACACAGACTCAAAACAAACTGCATCTTTAGTGCATCTTCATCAGTATGACTGTGTCTTCATTCACATTTTACATGGTAGCTTTTAGGCTCCCTGACCAGATGGTGAATCACTTTGTCGCCCGTTAATATCATTCAATTTACATTTTCCATTCAAGGAGGATTAATAGACAGTTATCCACTCATGTATAGTGGGCGGTGAGTGTAGATCACATGACACTGTGCCAGTTCAACATGTTGAAAGGTTGACACCATCACTGAAGGTGTTACTTGCACTTAATCAGACAGTGGTGACAGGAGGAGATGCTCCTGCCAGCGTCAGACTTTTCTAATCACATCGCTGATGAAAGGAGCCAGGAGTATGCTTATCGACTGACAATCAGGGCAACAACTTCAAGGATCAGGCAGACAGGTTTGACAGAATACTACAACAGAGTGGTAATTTTGTCAAGTCCAGAGATGATACAGAATGTCTGATGCAAAAACAAATCATCAACCTGCACCGCATCTTTAACTGTAAGGATTTATCAACTCATTAAACTCAATCATGTCTGTGATTATAGTATTAACGTTTCATCAGGGCATGCATGCTGAACTATATACTATACATTATTCAATACTATACCTAATTATATATACAAACCCTACTGTTCTCTACAAACCCTACTCAATGCAACTGATTGTTGCTACTGGCAGATCTTACATGGCATGTCACTGCTGCTTTTACTTGAATAACATTATTATTAGTACATGAAATTTGTGAGTGATGGTAGACTTGACCAATCAGAGACATGACTGTGGGATTCAAGGACTGGGGGTTGTTTATTTTGCTCAAATTGCAAATAAAGTTTGTTATTCCCAAAATTATCTCAATCAAACAATTGTCTGTGTCCTTAATGGACACATGAAACAGTATTTCCCATTAATTGGGATAAATGGTAAATATGGTAAATTCAACACTGGTAAATCCCCCCCCCAAAAAAAACATCTACATATTGACAATACAGATGGGTCAGGGTTACTCAAAGTATGAAAACTGACAGACCATTTAGAGCATTAGCTTTTGTGAACATAGTAGAGCAGTCATTGAAACTGAACCTGATTTGGGACAAAATGCTGGTCCTTTAAAGCACTATTTAAAGTTATAAGCATGTTTTTATTTAGATTTTTGTGGACTAGTTTGTTGACTAGTACTAATCAGAAAGTTATGCTATTGATTAAATAATGCTTATCACTTATTAAAAGATTCCTAATAAAAAATAACTTCTATATACATCATCAAATATGGCAGCTTGTTCAAGACTAAAATTTGGATTAACATTCAAATATGATAAATTATCACTTGCATTTGGATTATACATAGCTTTTTGTTGAAGATAATCTTGATTTTACCTATCCTCTCTTAAAAAGTTCTCTGTTTCTAAGTCCTACCTCTATAAGATCCAGCGGGATGGCAGCTGAGAGCCTCGCTGCCTTAGAAAAAGTGCCATGACCTAAATGTAAAAGTTTTACTTCAGTGTAGTTTTCCTTTCTGAGTCATGAGACATGTCCCATATGGGATTAAAAGACAGCACTACTTCACAAAACATGCACCTTACCATAGTGTATACCCAGGAAAAAAAGACCTGAAAGTCACAGCAACAAAAAAAACTGTTACATTATTTCAAATAACATATTAAGTTGGAGGACTTTACAGTTTTGCCCTCTTATGTCTTGGGATTTTCTCCAAGTATCTGGCCATTAAATGTTTCATATAACAGCCATAAAGTCAATCTGTATGCACCATCTATATTTGCAGAATCAATATGCCTTTTTCCTCAAAATAAAGGTAAAGTACACAGTTCCCAGTCAAGCAGGGAAAGCAGTAGGTAAATTATCTTTTTCTGTAATCGATGGCAACCTAGAAAACCAGCTTTTTAAGGGCTGATTGAGTTATATATACATTGAGGGTTGTCTTTACATCACGTTTCAAAACACTGCAATATGTAAGATAAGCTTTGATATTTAAATGTCAACACAGGAACAGATTTACATGTTTTGCTTACACTCTTTGTCAAGCTACACAAAAAGTCATGCCAACTCAGCTCAGCTCATACTTTATTGGTTTCTCCTTACATTCATCCAAAAACAAAAACTGCACAGTGTCAGCACAAACTTGGCACAGCATGTGGGAGTTGGATGATTAAGCTTTGAAAAGGGAAGTGATTGAGGACTTTAGTGTCTTTGTCCAGGGCAAGTGTTCAAAGAACACTGATCGATGACTGCAGAGTCACAATGCAACTGTCTGCTGATTAGCTTAGAAAGTTTTAATCCCTCAAATATTGCCTGGTATGTAGATTAAACTGATGAAACCAGGATGTGCCCACTCAAGACCCTCACATCGAGACACCTCCTTAAGAGGAGCCAGTCATTTTGAGTGAGGTGACGTCTAAGTGGGACACATGAGACTGCACGTGATCATTTCCATCCACGGTTTGATGCCCACTGAGTGAAGACTTTTGATCTAAATTTAGAGGGTGCCTTGCCCTTCACCAAAATAGTAATTATCTGTTGCTCAGTGGGAGTGGTGGTAAAATGCCAATCTGATGTACCATCAATTCTTGTTGAAGAAGAGCAGATTTTTCACTGAGGGGATGGAAAATGTGAAGGATGGTTCATATTTCTCCTCATGGTAAAATCTTGGTTTATTAGCCGAGTCATCAAGGTCAGGGAGGAGCAAAATAGGGGAACGACAAAAGCAGAATTAACATATCCAAATTTTACATACTGTCAGGTTGAGGGCCAGGTGCCTGAGATGTCACATTTGAGGTTATCATTTTTGCTAAACAGACTTTGGAGAAAGATCTGGTGTGTGACCTTTGTCTTGATTTGAATATTTGAGCAGACAAACGTACATGTGTGAAAGGGGGAAGCTGTTTACTATTACACGCAGATCAAAATTTTTCAATTTTGGGAAAATTACCAGAGACTTTACATGGGAAATTAAGATGGGACATTTTGAAATATCCTGAAATGGAAACTTTCTACAGGGATTGTTGGAATTATGAGAATTTATTGGAATTTACTGGAAATTAATAATTAAGTAAATTTGTAATTTAAACAAACTATATCATATCCAAATATAAATTCAAACATTTGGTTTTGTGATAGGCACACATACATACATATAGGGCTGAGTATTGGCAAGAGCCTCACGATTCGATACGTATCACGATACTTTGGTCACGATACGATAATATCACGATATCACAATATTGTGATATATTGCGATACTCTACAGTAAACTAGGAAAAACCTAGAGGCAGTGAATATGTAACTTTTTCATTTTATTGTTATTGAAATATGTCAAATGCAGCGTTACATACATACACTTAACACAGAGTGCATCAAGTCAATTAAACTGATGTTGCAAAGAAATTGTTCTTGTTTTCCCTTTAACAAAGTATTGAAATCATCCTAACCTGCAGTGCAGCTCAAACTGTAACTGAACACATGAGGAACAAAGTGTTTTGAGTTACTGACAGCACAACAGTAAGTAAAAAAAAAAAAGTCACATATTTCTCTTGTCACTGTCTGAACTGAATAGTGCATGAAAAAAAACCTGCGCATACATATTTATAAGTTGTATTTTATTTTCAACTCTGATGAATTATGAGTTTTTATTATTACAAAAATATCGATACTAGGATTTGAAATATCGATATTATATTGGGAGTCAAAATATTGCGATATATTGCGATAACGATATCTTTTCACACCTCTACATACATATGAAACAATTCAAAGCATATCATTTTAACAGATTTTATCTGTAAGTAAAACTTTAAAAGCTTTTAAAAAATGAGGCCTCAAAAGTGAAGAATCCTCCATGTGATGGAGGAGTCTTCAGCGCATGTAGGGGGCATTGCCTCAATACCACTGCAGTTAGCCATTTGCTATATACATGTAACTGAAGAATACCATGGATATTCTGAAGTGTACTTGCTTGAAATCTGGGTGTTTTAGTCAAGATTATGCTTATATTTATTTGCCTCCACCGTATTTGATCATCCCTTATATGCACAAATCTTCAATTTTTGTCAGTTCCATTGTTATTCCTGTTTATTTCCGTTAATTTCCATATATTCATGTTAATAAAATGGATAAAATCCCAGAATTTTGCAACCCTAGTCTTCCCCTACTCTCTCCCTCTGTCTATAAGTACTTCCATTGACTGTTCACTGTCAACAAAGACAAGAAATAGTCTGAAAAATATAAAATTCATATTTTTTTGTTCAAAGAGTTAAAATGCTATCCTCGTATCAATATTCCAGGTCTTTCAAAAGCCTGACAATGTTACCACAATATCTGTACAACAATTAAGGATTTACATTATCTGCAGTCTGCATTGAGCAAAGCATGTGATAGAGCCCAGGCAAGCCCTATGAGTTCAGTCGAATAACTCAAAATCAGAAGACTGAGCCTGAAGACAATCTTTATGCTTTTAAAGGTCTGAAAATGGTGGTTTTTGTCACCCAAGCTCAACTGGATACATACTGTGCAATTCACAGCACAATCCTGGTGTCAGCTCCACTCAAGACAACCCCAGTCTTGAGACGACATTAAAGCTGTTTGGAATTAAGTGATCCAGTCTGAGCTGCCTTCAACAAGACCTGCAATAACCAACGAGACCTGGCAAATCAGGAAGTGCCAACCTTTGTGGCAGAACACTTGTTGTCAAGGGCTATCAGAGGTTGTGCTGCAACCTGCAATTACAACAGAGAAGACCAGAGCATGTCGAACATTTGCAGAAGGCGCCCACATTGGTTGAAAATAGAAGTGCACAGATTGACTGGATAGTGACCAGCAATGGCCAGTTTTCAGCTTGTTCGGCAACCAGCTGGTCCATAACGGATCTCGTGCCAATGTCAGATATCCACACATGTGACAAGTTTGATTCCTCATGCACAGTGACAGAAACACTAACACAGCAGCCAAACGCAACAACCTAACTTTTGAACTGGCTGAACAAGCAGAGCATGTGGGGTACAGTGAGGTGAGATTGTTTTGACAGATGAACCTTCTTTCCCTTTAGGCCAGCTACAACACTACAGCAAGTTACAGCATGTCTTGGCATAAGGCTGCCCATCCATGTTTTGGCCAAGTACAAGTAAACCCGACATCTGTACATTTTCAAACTAAGGAAGCATCACCCCCAGTAGCCTTTTGGCTTTGTTGATGTACCACATGAGCAGAGACTGTTAATTTCCCTATAGTAGCTGGATTAAATCTTGCCAGTCTTTTCTTCCAATACCATTCTCTGCTCTTTCTTCCCAAGATTTAAACTAAATCTACTCTCATGTCTCTTTGAAAATGTGTTAAAGGCCCAAAAATAAAACCAAGAGAGGATTCGAAATGCGCTTATTTTTGTTGTCAATTCTTCGGATAAAGAAAATCAGCCTAGAGCAGAATCAGCAGATCAGACATAGAGTTTTAGAGCACTTTCACAACTCTCAAGTTGTCTAAACTAAAGAACTCTGTTTTTTGGAAAACCGTTTGATTTGAGGTGATGTGAAAGCCCACAACCTGTTGAGTCGACAAAAGAACTTGACTCTGTTCCACCTGAAACCAGGGGGTCCTGGTTCCAAGCATAACTAGAGTTAAGTTTCCGGTGAGTGTGAGATCAATACAAACCAAAAAAAGACCAAACTTCGCAAACAAACTATGAAGTAGTGAACTGTGATTAAAAAAAGGGCTGGATATCACAACCTTAAGCAAACTTAAACACTGTTGCTCATAATATCAGGAAAAGGGCCACTAACATGGCATTGCTGGTATCCCCAGCCTACAGTACTCTTAACAAGTTCTTCACAAGTCCATGTTTTACATGTTGTTTTGGTTATATACCAGCGTCATCTGAGCAACCTAAATACAACTCATCTTTATTTTGTTACTCAAATTACTGCCAAGCTGCTTTGTGTGTTTCCGGATTGTAGCGCAACAACAGACTGGATGGCAGGAATGAAGACCAGACTAGTAGTGGGTGGCGATATTATACAGTTTGATGGGCTTTATTAGTGTAAAAGAAAACTATACAAAGTGAAATTAAACAATGTTGCCATTACACTGCCAAATTTTAGGAGTGAACGTGAAACAAATAAAAACTGAAAAAAAAAGCAGTTGGCACAACCACACCCAAACCAGCCCAGACTCTTTGCTGCTGTTGGTGTCTTGAAAAATGATACCCAAAAGTTCGACTTAATGCTTTGTCGTATGTGATGGTGCTTTTTGTCTTCCACTTGTGGGCCCTGACAGGTGGTTTCGATACTATCTCATCATTACTCAAATAGGCATGGGAATCTGTGAGGAGTGATGAGATAGGAGTCACCATGCTAAACTCAAGATGTGTTTTGCTGCCCCTGAAAAGAATGCTTACAACAATACAAACCGTTACATGACTAAAATAATGCTGTTGGTCTTGGTACCTTAGTTTTCTGTAAACGGTCTACATCCTCCCTTGACAAACAAGTCCACTCTTACAGCACTACAGCTCTAATGTATCAGTGAAATGCTACAATACGGCCACTTCAAAATAATCTAATGTTCTGTAATTTGTCCCTTTTTTATTTCTCTTTAGATGAACATAGCTAAGCCTCGCCTGCTGCCATGATTTTTTTTCCCAGTATCCCTATGAGAAATAGGATTGCTGCATCACATCATTTTCTTCCCGCTCGTCTTCTCCTTCTCCTCCTCCCTCCCTGTTAAACAGTTCACTGTTACCATCCATCTGCTGTTTTCATGTCTCATCAAAGATTTTTCTTCCCCTCACCAACTTTAAATATTCACTTCGTGTTCTTTCAACAATAGCTTACAAACACTTGGAAATAATTGAGTCTCAGCGGGCTGACAAAAAAGGGAGCAGTGATCGTGCACAGTGGAAGTGATCAAATATGGCCTTGAGCCAACCGTCTTTGTAGATGGTCTTTGTATTGCCATTGATCTGGGGGTGGATACACCCAAGGAATACATTATTTATGCCCTTTTTTTCCCCACCGACAGTTGAAAGTAATGAGTCACAAACAGTAACGGGATTAGATGGGTGATGCACCGGAAGAGAGGGAACCAGGACTGCTGTGTACATGGGCAATCCAGAGGACCAAAGGCAGTGGCCACAACAGTGTGGTGGAAGGCTTTCATCTCCTAACAGAACAGTAATTGTTGAGATAATGTACTCCACTGCCTCACTGTACACTGGGTGCCATGTCATCATTACCATGGGTACAGAAAGTGCTTTTAACAACCTCTCAAACCTCAATGAGTCCATCATAAACCCTGCAGTAAGCTGTTAAAGTCATTTCTTTTTCTTCCTGCAGGGCAAATGAGGAACTGTGTGATCATCATCTGTGCAATCTGCCTCTCCATTTTACATTATAGGGCACATTTGCGTTGACGTGCTTCCTCTGCATACTCATAAATTGCAAATGATGAAATAATATATTTAATGATTTTAATTGAGCATTTTAAGCATTTCAGGTCATTAAGTTTCTAGCTGGCGCAGTGCAGTGGAGTACTTTTCTTCTCTTAAATAACACAAACGTGTTGAACAGACTTCTGATGCAGTCATGTACAATAATACTGTTAGTTACTGTTGAGTGCTCGTCGAGAGAATGCATCTTAACATGTTCATAACAAATAAATTATTCAAAAATCTCTGTGCTCATGTGGATGTGTGTGTGTCTAGTCTGTATGGATCTGAGTGTAATGCTTTAGGGTGCATATATGTTTAAAAGTACCTGAAAACTTTTATCCCATTTGAGTGCACTACCAGTTTTAATATTGTATTTCACTGGATGTATATAAACATATTTCCAAATAAAAATATCATAACTTTTATTACCAAAATGCTTGATTTAATAGGATTCACATTTGTGAAATAATTGCAAATAATACATGTTAACCACACACTCTACTTGCAAATGATAACAGCCAGTTGACACAAACATCTAATCCGTCAACCAAATGTCAGCAACAAATGCATTTAGGCATTCAGTCAAGGTCAAGACAGTCTGCTGAAGTAAAACAGAATTAGAATGGACTTGACAAGTGTTTGTTGGTGTTGAAAAGGTCATTCTGATTATGTCAAAAACAGACAATCAATATTTAAGAAACAGATGTGAATTAATTTCACCGTTTCCACACAAACCATCTTGAATAAATAAAGAATGGGCCAAAAAAAAGACTAAATATTGAGTGGGGAATTGATTTCCAGGTAAAAAAGAATGGAGTAGATGGGAAAAATTGATACACCATAGTATTGTGAAACTTGATATTGAGCTATTATGTCAATTCACAACCACCAAATATAAACACCTAAACTTTTTGGTCCTCCAGAACTGAAAAAAAATGTTTTCAAGTCCACTGAATGGTAACCTGACATACCACACAGACTGTGCAATGTGTTTCACTAAAGCCATAAAAAGGGTCTGGGAATGAACACAACCTTTCCAAAGCATATCTGGTAGGTGACTCGATAGTTGTTCCATAAATTGCATGAATTGTACAGAACATACAAAACTTGAGACATTTCATATAACAAACTCTAAGTATAATATGTTGATCTGGCACATCTTTCTCTAAAGCTGTTAGTATGCTATTCTCTTTCCAGTCAGTGTTGTCTCGCTCGTAGTTTCCACCTGTTCTTGTTTAAGGATGATGATTGGGCCGTCCCACTCTGCGCCATTCAGAGTCACTGCAGATTGGAGGTTGGCAAGATGGATCTGCCTACTTACAGACATTATATCACACTGATCTTTCTGAGCTGCAAGGTAACTTAATGGTGCTCCGAGGAATATTCCAGTCTCATGTTGAATCACCGTGTTTTGAAGGCCAAAACAAGATCTAACATGGTTCTGACAAAGTGGTGCCAAATGAAGAGGGCAGTAAGAGTATATTAATGAGTTTCATGGGGGGCCAGAGACAAGGGATTCTACTAAAAATATGTTCTGTTTTATATGGTTTCAAAAGGAAGAGTGATTGCCGACATTGCTGCAACACAATCATCTCCCCCTCAGTAATAAAGACTATTGCAGAGTTCAAACGCATCACCATTGTTCTAGGACCATGAACTCCACAGACTGAGCGTGTGGCTCATTTACACAACAAAGAGCTTTCTTCCAAACATTCATCACACTCCCTGATTAACCAGTCGATCAAAGCCAAATCTCAGTGTTAAACACTTTTTTCCGTGATCTTGGCTGGGGCACCCTCCTTGTTGCCTAGCACTTATTTCTGAATTTGCATTGCACATCCCAAAGCTCACTCCTCGCTCAAGTGGTAGGCTCATGTCCAGTGCTTTGATGCTTTTCTCTCTGTTTTTTTAATGATGTCTGAGTTTTTTTGTGAGCTGCTGAAATTTACTGTGTTTGTTCAACCATGCCAGTTCCTTCTGTAATGACTCAAAAAGATATCTGTTGCGGCTGCAGAGAAAAGGAAAAGATAAAGGGGGTTTTCAAGCCCAAAAAAAACATTGTTTTTAAACAGGAGATGGGTCTTTTTTAAAGATATTTAAATAAGTATTGTTCTTGATATGAATGCATTCACTGATCAGACTTCTAATGAAAGCCTCAATTAATAGTTTCAATTGTTTGTTGGAAAGGTAAGGATAAATATGTTTAATTAAAATTTGTACAAAGTGACTCAAGCTTTATTTTTTTGTTTTAGATTCAAGGAAAAAGAGGAAAATGTACTTCAAACAAGTTTTATTTATTTTCATTCCTAAAATATGAATACTGTTTTCCTGACATAATATTTGAACCCATAATATTTTTTAGTCATCTACCGATAATAACATTAATAACAGTAATAATGACTATTTAATTAATGTAACTTTGAGTCACCTTAATCTATTAGGCTAGTTCACTATTATCCTGCCAATGAATAAGAAAAAAGGAGAAAGATAAATATGTATTAGGGCCCAAACAGAGGGTACCCCTTTGGTTTGAATTTGATTGAAATACCCATTTGCCTATTAAAAGAAGAAATTTATTTGGGGAACTGAGATTCAATAAAAACAATAATTTGACTCGATGTGAGATAGAATTTTACTTCACTGGACTGCAAACTCTTGATACCAGTATCAAAAGACTCAAACAGCATTGACTTGTGGGATTATAAAAGTCCAAAACTGGATCTCAAAACCAGGTTTAATCCCAAGGTACAAGAAACACTACTGACACTGATGCATGTAAAACAATGTATAAACCTGGCTTTTAATTATGTATCGTGCTGTGTCTCATCCTTTCCCTGCACAATATCCCTGTACTAACTATTCCTGCACTGCCTGCAGCCAATCAGACAAACTCACAAAGACACAGACACACATAGAAGCACACAATGTTTTCACTGCCAGTTCCATATACTAAACCCCCTGACTGTGTGTATCTGTACAGATATGCTCCAGGCTGTGACCAGCAGACCCAGAGTTGGACAGCCTGGCATCCCTCGAGGTGCCCCTGTTCCCTTTCTATTCATTCTCCCATCACAAGCAAAGCCCCGAGAGCTTGAGGATTTCACACTAATACATGCTCATTGATTTTTAATTCACAGTGAGCATGCCGGCATCCAAGGCAGGGAATTACACAAGCTGACAACGGCAATGGTGCTTGTATACTTGAAAGTAAAGGTCAGTGTTTAAATTTTGAAGTTTAATTCCTGGCTCATACGACAGGAGGCTGCAATGCAGTGCCCACAACATCTAACATGGCAGGCGAGCTGCAGCCGCACTACAAGAGTTGAATATTTCCAGAGACATGTACATTTCATCTCTGTCGTGCTATGCCCCCATTACACGGGTGGCAGGGAGAGCTGGCTGTTATGGTGCTGTCACACAGTATTTTATACATAAAGGAATGTAAAGCTGTTTGCACTGCACACATTGAATGTTTGAAAACAGGATATATTGAACCATTTGTGATCCAGCTTGTATGTGTCACTTAGTGGAGACCTTTACATATGTGGGTTCTGTGAGAGGATAATAAAAGGTATTTTAGAATAAAAATAGCACGGGGAACAGATCCACTAACAGTGGCAGCAGTAGGTGTTCCATTAAGAACAAAGTGCAGAGGCACACAGAGAATAATCAACATTGTGATGATGTCGCAGCATTGGGTACACTGCCTCAGAGTGGTTAAAATCTGTATACCACTGGGGTTTTATAAGCTCAATGTCACAAATTAAATCATTAGCTTTACTCTGTATTTCTTCACACAAATATCATATTCCTTTGAACTATTAATAAACCCTTGGAGTTTCATGTGGGGTGCAAATACTCTGAATAAAAACAGTCTCTGAAACTGCAATAAGTATGAACAACATGAAAAGAGTTGGAAGAGTTGAGAAAGGGGCTGTTAAAGGGATGATTTGGGGGTTTAGAAGTGAGATTCCTTGAGACCCATTGAACTAGTACATATTCATGTTGATAAAGAAACTGGCCAGCTCTGTCCATGATAGTAGGGAGCTAGATACCAATGCTTAGGGATATAAAGCAGTCACTGGTGCCACTGAAAGCCCCACAATTAAAAAAAATATAAAAATAAAACACAAAACCTAAGTCAGCCCACCTAGACGCAACATCAAGATTCTTTACATGCATTTCATTTCCTCAACAACACACCCATGTTGAGAATTTAGCATGATGTGACATAGTGGTTATGTTTTCCTCCACTAGGAAACAATGTCTTTCCTTCATCAGCTTTTCAGGATGTCAGTTTCCAGAAGACTTGCAGGTTTGACTGGAGAGATGAGAGTATGCCATCAGTCATGGGGACAAGGGGATATCTTATTTGCAACAGAGTAGACAGAGGAAGAACTTTTGCAGATGGAGTCAAAGACAGAGAGATGAATGTGTAAAACTGCTGTGGAAGCTGAGGAGCAGGACATATCAAAAGTTACTTGGTACAAAAGCATGAACTGCAGAGACTATTCCTACAAACCAAGAGGCCTACTGCCATCATGAGTTGGAATAAGTAAAACTGTTTCTTCTCAACCTTTCTGGGCTCCTATAGGGCAATTTATAGTTACCAAATAACCTGATGAGCATGTTTTTGAACTGTGGTATAAGTCGGAGAACCCACACATGCACAGGGAGAACATGGGACCCCACACAATAAAGCCCTGAGCAACAAGGGTTTGAACAGCAACCTTCCTGCTGTGAGGCATGCGATTACCTGTTGTTTTACCATGCCATCCATGTTAAATTCAAAACTTTGACAATTCAACGTTGAGTTTCAGACCAGAAATTATCAACAACATCCACAAGTTATCAGCTGAAGGAATCAGTTCAGGAGTTTCAGTTACTCTTTAACACCTTGTTTTAAAACAATGGCAATTAAACACAAACACAGATCTTGTGGTGATACAAGGAATCTCTTTGCTAATGTTGGCTCATAACAAACAGTGAGTCCAGGTCTTCCATCTATTCATAGTGAATCACCATGTAAACAAAGCCCATTGTGGGCAGGCAGTGTTGTTATTGAAAATGTCATATGGTAATGAACAATCAAGAAATTTAAGTGAGATAAACATTCTGTTTGCCTTTGTCTGATACCAACTGGATGGTTGTCGGGCTTCAGTTAACAGGCATCTTATCTGTATTTCAAATTATGAAATGATCACAAAAATCCTTAAGTCATCACTATTATTCACAAGGAGATGATAAAAAGCACAATGTCACAGTAAGAGACACAAGAGTAATAAAATCTTTAAAACATGTTGCTGACAACACAGTGTATCCAAGCAAATTTAATAGTTTGCTGAGATTAAAGGTGATAAGTTAGGGATATGGAGTAGTAAGATGATAAATCATCATAAAAAGAAAAATAAACCTTGTTTTGGCTGAGACATCTCTACCCTGACATTTCAAAAATGCCTCTTGAATGTCAAAGTAAAGGACTAAGATGAGAGGAAAATGATGCATCACTTGCTCCATCGTGTCATCAGCATTAGCGAATTAGCAACTGCTACTTTTAAGTGTCCATATATACCTTAGCTCTAGTTTTTACTTTAATTTTTGATAACTGCTACAGACTCATGCCTGTGCAGCTAGAAAAAACATCCTCATCTGCCCAACGGACTTGATTATCAAAAGTCCTGTTGGTCATAAAATAGTCAATTTTAATGTCCTTGCTGAAGTCAGCAGGATGATGTCTCGAAACAAACTTGACAAACCTTGATGGGCCATAACCAGCAGATACTGACTGTGAAAATGTGATGTGTTCAGTAACAGCTTAGAAAAAAGACAATTAAAATGAATAAGCAAAGTTTTATACTGATCTGTTTACATACAACGTCAAGAGAAGGGGGGAAAGTCTTTGTTAAGAAACACTGATAACTCTGGCTGTCTGCAGGTCAAACTTGTTTGAATGTTTTTCCAGAATTATGAAAATCAGATGTTTCCATGGGACAAAACACTTGCAAGTGTTGCTTTTATTAATTTTATTTCTATTTTTATTTTAAAGTGCATCAAGCATGTTAATGGGAATATTTTTTTTTCATAAAATAATTAGAGAAACTGTTTGAGAATGAAACCAACCATGGCTGTTATGAATAAAAAATGCCTGAAACACCTCTAAATGGAGAATTTATTTCAAAAATAATCAAACATCTGTTATGTCCAAGTTGACAAAATCAAACCAATCCCCCAAAAAATGGCAAAAAACAAGCCATGGTCTGACAGTATAGTTGTATTTCCACAACACAGCTTCAAGTTACATCTTAGGTTGTTTAAACTTACTGTCACATCCAATTCTTGGCTACTATGGAAGATAATGAATACGGAAACAGTGTGTGCTAACTGTTGAGCTCTATAGCTATGATGTTAGCATCACACTTTATCTATCTCCAGATACTGGCCACTGGTAACATGCAATAGCTGTGGCTGGGTTTTAGTCAGTCAAGGGCAAACTACATGTTTCTATCACACCATATATTACATTTTAAAATGCCAAAAATACCCACTTTTGCAGCCATGGTTAAATACAACACTCAAGACCCTCCTGCAGCCTTGCAATCATAAACAGTGTATTTGTTGGATGCATTATTCATTCAAGACTGATTGAAGGAGACATGTTGACGTCAACAAACCTTTTGTGTTTCCAGCTACCCAAAGCTATACAAAAAAACAGCCCTACACATATTTCCGCACACACACAATGGCCCACATTTGCTCCAGACAAACAAGTGAATCATCAGATAACATCCCTTTACGTAAAAGGGAACAGGAGCAAAACGGTGGCAGGCTGAAGATTATGTGCCACTGTAAGAACCTCCATCGCATCTCTGAAAGACTCCAAAATGCTTCCACTCCACTGTCAAACCTCGGCAACACACTGCGCAGGCTGGAAAGAGGAAACGAGGGAGCTGGAGCGATAAAAAAGAGCTGAAGAGGAGCTGGGAGAGGAGATGGAGTTCTTATCTCGTCAGTATGTCCCTCCAGCCCAGGAGCAATGGCATGACAAAGGTTTTAATGAGGCTCTTGCCCAACTGACAGCTATCCGAGATAATATGGATATCAGAAAGAAGCGTGCAATAAATTAGAAAGATGACAATGAACTAAAGCCCCTCAAAAATGTATTGGCACTTTATGCAAAAAATCCTGAAATGTAGAAGGCGGGTGTATGGGAAACCAGGAGCAATGCTGCTATGAAATTAGGCTGGTTGCACTCACTGGATAGCAGCCAACTGTCACTATCTTAATAGGATAGTGAAGGTTTAATGGGGGCTTTTTGTGCCTGTTCAGGAATTAATCACCTGTCATCTTGCCTTTCTTCTCTGACACCAATGGAATAGTCTAGATTGACATTTAGGCTCAGATTTTCAATAAAAGGCAGGGTCACCAATTATAGAAATGATTAAGTACAGTTTGAACCATTAGATCCATTAACTCCTTTCTGGATTCCTTCAATGTTCCTTCATCTTTGACCTCATCTCTCTGCCGAGCTTTCAGACTGAAAAACACTTCTGTCTACAACGAGCCGTCCCCCAGCAGAAAATCAAAACTCCTCCACAAGACCCACAACAATGCTTGAACCTGCTCCACCTGGGGAGATAAGCCACTTCGTTCTCCGCAAAACTACGACAAGTCTCCAGCTCTCGGCGGGGGTTTGGAGGTGCGTGGGCGTTCTAGCTCTTCCCCACAGACTCGTTAAAGCATGGGCAACTAACAAAACATCGACGCTGTGCTTTGGCCTACACGAGCCGCGAACCCAAAGGAGGCAAGCATCAGTGACCTGAACTAACAAGTAAGGGCCTTGTGTCCTGCTGAGAGCTTTTCATAGTCTGGCTGAAGCGGGGTTATGGAAGCTTGTCGATGTAAGAGACGCAAGTGCTGTCAGAGAGTTCAGGGTCCCCTTAGAGGAACAGGAAGTATCCATGTACTGACATTTCCAACACTGCTGATTGAAAAGAGCACTCTGAGAAATATCCACATCCACACCTGTGAAGCATTCGTGGGGATGGTGCAGCATACGTGATCACCTAACCTTTATGGGTGCCAGAGAGGCTGCCCTGAATTCAAGGAAACATTTTCAGCTGATGTCTAAGGGATGGGCAATGTGTTGATTTTTCAAGACAAATATACCTATGCATTTATTTCAAATGAGACACAGAGTGATACAGAGCTACAAATTATGAGATAGATAGATGCCAGGCCTAATGCTGAGTAAAAGACTGCTACAGTAAGGTCAGAAGTATTATGCTCATTGTGCACCAGATTATTAATTCAACCCTTTAAAGCGTGAAAACACAAATTATAGCCAGAATGTAATAATTTTTTGGAGCTGAAATGTTTGACTTTCTACTGCAATCCAAAGAATCAAAACTTCCATAAAATTTAACAAAGATTTTTGGTACCTCATTTGACACATTAGCTGTTTTTGTCAACGGACAATCCATTTGATGACATTTTGATCATTAATCTGATTGTATTCAGATTTGTTTTTTGATCACATTCATTAGATAACAGGCTTTAAGGGGTTAAAACAGTTTAACCCCTACAGGGAGCTATCTCATTTTTGTTCCATCTATAGATTATTTTAAATCTTGGCGAAACTCAAACACTATTAATGTTGAAAGCATTAATATGAAAAGTCCTGCACAATAAATACTTGGGTTATTTACTGTATTTGTATTATTGTACATGGCAGACAAAGACCTCCTCATTGTCTGAACAGCAACACTATTACGCAAAATTTATAAAAAGCCGGTGGAAATTTTGAGAAGGCTTACCATTTCCATTCACTGCTCAAAATATTGCAACAGCATTTTTTTAGCTTATTGACAGACTGAATAATTTATGTGTGCTTAAAGCCCAATTCAACAGTCACAGGGTTTCAGGATCTGTTTGCCTCAAAAATTGGTATTGTCACTACATTTAGAATTTCTTTGTGAATGACAATCAAAACTCCATCTGAGACACCTCATATCTTTCCAACTGAAAGTCAAGTATGTTTGGTTTTGTCCTGCTTTCTAAGGATGCTCAATAATGGCAAAAGATGTTCTGACATTGATATCAGGATTGTAAAACACAGTAACATACTGATATAACACGCACAACATGCAATCATTGAACGTAGACTTGTCTAACACTGTCACCCTTAACAAAGAAAGTAATCCATAAATAAAATTTATTTAAAAAATATATACATACAAAAGTGATAAAACAAATGTCATGTGGCACAGTAATTTTAAAACGGCTTTTATTTTTGTTTTAAGAACAGAGAAATGAAGTAACTGTGCTTCCATTGAGGCACATCAGAGGTGATATTGACCAATGAATGCAAAGATCACTCCACATGCATCAAAATCACAGTTAGCATTGGCTTCTAGGTAGCTTATAATTCATGATAAGGTCTGGAAAACAAACTATTTAAATGTATCAGTCATAATATAAAGTACACACACATATATATATATATATACACATACATACACACACTCACACACACATCTATATATACATACATATATATATATATATATATGTATGTATATATATAGATATAGATATAGATATATAGATATGTATATATATATGTATATGTATATGTATATATATCTATCTATATCTATATCTATATCTATCTATATATATCTATATCTATATCTATATCTATATATATATATATATATATACATACATACATACATACATACATACATACATACATACATACATACATACATACATACATACATACATACATACATACATACATACATACATACATACATACATACATACATACATACATACAAACATACATACATATATACATACATACATATGAACATTTTTAGTTAATCCTAAAGTTACATTTTTTGTGCCGGATATTGTAGTATTGCTCCTGCAGTTATATTATACTACCAAATTTTTTTTTCCATCAATTCACAAAAATGTTCTTCTTCCTTTTTTGGTTTATCTTAACACTTGTGTCCTGTTATGTATTTTAGTACTTTAAATCTTAAAAAGATAAATTACCAGTTACCCTGCTGCATTTTACAACTTTGAAGATTCAACATATTTTTGCTGCAGAAAAAACGTCATTACTTCTTAGGGGTGATCAGTTAAATTCTAAGCCAAAAAAAGGATCTAAACATACAGTATAAAACATGTTTTGCCAGTGAGCTTAAAAATATTGATTTTTTTTATTCAAATTGCCCTGCTGTCTTGAACGAGAGATCTTTTCCACCAATAAATGAGGTGAGTTTGGCCTTGTTCAAATGCATGTACATATTAATGTCCAAGAATGAATCCCTGATTAATTGGATTTTTATTCATTCCAAAGAGGAGCTCGCACTGAATAAAGAAAACCTCTAACCTTGATATCCAGCCCTTAGTACTCTCTCTCCACTGTAGCCATCATTTAATGGGACCAATCTTTACAAAACAATATGAAGAATACAGAGTTGAATATTTAAGTAGCCTCTCACCTTGATACAAGAGAGGCAGTATTTCTGTTACCATCTGAAGAGCACAGCGGTCAATAACCCAAATATACTGCTCTGGGCTAAAAACTAAGGGAGCAGAGGTGGGATGGAGGCAGCAAAGTCGCTGTAAGGACATCCTAAAGTGGCTGATGGAGGCAAAACACAGAATGGATTACTCCAACAGCGGCCTTGCTAAAAAGGAACCAGTATTAGTCTTTCCTGGCTATTAGGATATGGGCAGGTTATTCTACTGTGTGAATATTTAATGGCCCTTAATTAGTTTTAAATAGGAGCCTGGTCAGTTGTGGCACATAAGTGGTGCTGCTGTTGTGTTAGCATGTTTTTCACTCAAATGACTTATTGGTTAATCGAAGGATACTGCATTACATAGAACGAGAAAACCTGCACAGCACAAGGACACGGCAGACCAAATTCCCTCCTGTAAAACATAAAAGAACATTGTGTTCACTGTGTCCAGGTGCTTTGCATGTTTCCCCATATTGTGTAATTCAATATTTAACATGGTGTAGGATGTTAAAGCACATGTCAGTTATGCACCTCTCTGCTTTCCTCTGTTTAGACAAGCAGCTGCAAATGAGATGGAGGCCAGCGGATTTACATACACGCTGGTGGTAATAAGCTATGGAGGCAAAACTGAGCACTAACAATGTAACCTGGCACAATAGGGGATTCATTTTATTAAAGCAGCTTGGAGGGGCTTTCATGTTGTGTCACTTAAGGCAGCAGGTTTGAACAAAGCAGCGAGTCTATGTCTTTGCTGATCCCGTCCTGTGCATAATTGCTCTGTATTCCCAGAGGATAAAACTCCTCCTGCTTCTTTGTAAATGGTTGTTTTTCAACCGTGAAACTGTAAACAAAGGCAATTTTGACAACCAAGCACTGAATAATTTGTGGGAATTTGATCAGCTGATGGGAAATATGCACCACTACATGGAGAGGTGGCTCTAAAATGGTGGGCCGGCCTTTAAACAGGGTCGCAGAGCTGTTTCCAAATGCATGATATCCATTTATTTGGGCTTTCTCTTGTTTATTTCACACTCCACCCTGCTTCCATTACTACAAATTTGACTATTTTCTCAAGATCCTGAATTATTCTCTACATTAAAAAAAACTATAAATAACTTTTTGGCTGATTTTTCAAAAATCTCTAGAAAATCATGAAAACTCGTGTTATTTCAGGAAAAAAAAGAAAATGAAGAATTATAATAATTTGGGTCATAATTGTTTTGAGGTGTTAATGGGTCCCAAAGCTAAAGCACAGAAGCGTTCTGCATCTCTGGCACGGGTCAAGTTCACATTTAAAGATATGTGAGAGCATTATTAAAGCTGAGACTATCACATAGTCATTGAAGATTTAAGTAGTGTGTTGACAAATGTTCAATTCGAAACATATTTTGTGAGTTAACTTGTGTGCTAAAACATACTTCTTTATTTCTTCTGTCTCCTGTGTGTTGTGCTTGGATAAAATAAAAAGCTTGCATGTGAAGTCATATTTTGTTACATCACTTGAGGTTTTCAGGTGACACTGGGTGACTCATGTAGCTCGAAGAAGCCTCTCTAAATCTCCTGGAGTATGCATGTGTCAGCAGGGCACACTGCTCATACCTTTGACCTTTCCCTGAAATTTCGTGCACAATGCACAACTTTGGATTTCTACGGATATCTGAATTGCAGGTTATTTCTGAACTTGTAATCCCCAATACTGGCACAGACATTTTTTGCCAAAAGCAAACTTTACTGAAGTTGTTTCTTTTTTTTATTATGGTGACACTGTGTTTAAAACAGATGTGATGCAGGTAAAACAACATTTCTAAGCTGACAGATGACACTTTTAATTATAAAAGTGGACAGTCAGTTATGATGAGGTGTACAGTTATAGCACATTTAACCATTTTGTCAATATTTCAGCTAATATATGGGACACGCGCCAAATATGCACTGGTAATAAATCAGCAGAAAATGTCAGCAATAATATTCATGTCTGTCAATAGCTTAGGTTAACTTTAGAAGTAACTATCTGCCAAATTTTCCCTTATGTTACCTTGTCCATTAGCTAATTTCCTTTAAAGTTTCAAGTTTTAAGGTTGTTGCTGTCATCGATGTCGTGGGGATTTTACCAAGTCTGCTTGAAGAAGATTAGGATGAATCAGTATGAGCAGCAGATTCTTAAAGGTGCTGCATTCCAGCTGAATTGAATTCATTACTCAAATGTGCAAGTTACTTATCGACTGGCAGTTCAACTGCATTATTACACTGCCCCACAGAGGAGAGATGGGCAATAACTCAAATCTTAATTGAGATTATAATCACAACCGCCCACAATTCTGAAAACTGAATAATCATAAATAAAAGATTACAATAAAATGAACTTTTTTCACATTAAAATCACGAGGACTATTTTGGCATTTTCAATAGTTTTACAAGTTTATGCATTACCTTTTCGTTAATGTTCAAATTGACTGCAACAAAAGCCTATACATTCTATGAAAGCATGTGGTACATGCTGTAATATCAGCGAGTAACCATGTTTGATAATCACAATCACATTTAATTAAAGTTTTGAAATTCTGATTTTTGCCATGATCAAGCAGCCCTACCCTCACACACAGTGTTAATCTCAGTCAAAGACAAGAGACCACATGAAATAGGAGCATATTTGTAATTCAGAAGCCACAGATTCTTACGGAAAAATTTAAGACGTGATAGTTTTGAGATCAATTTGAGCACCCATTAATATATGTAAGGTGTTGACTCAGTTCCTAGACGTTTGATCCATGTTTTTTTTCAGGGAGGCTGCCTGAAACCTTTTTCCCCTCTGTCCTTTCCTCTTGTTTTATCTCGACTGAAACATGGTGCGACATCCTCTGCCCCCTCCTTTTTGCCAGCTACCCCACCTCTGACCCTCACTAATGCTCCATGTCGACACTCACGTAAAGGGACCCTTCCAAAGGTGGTACGACACTTATTGCCCTTCGCAGCTTGCCCAGAAGGTCGGGCTGCAAAGTGACACAGACAGGAAGGTCACTGTCTGTGGAGGCTGTTGGTGGATCAGTCTTCGTGCTGCAGACAGACGTTTCGTGGTGATCCCAAAAGGGCTACAGTGCCACCAGCAGTCACTTAGCACCTCATGTCTCCAACAGACAGCAGACAGAAATCCTTTGTGTTACTTTTCCTTATCACTTCTCCTAAGCATTTCTCTTTAGTACATACAAGAATGGCTGCACTTCTTTGTTTTATTTCTGTCTGAGTGTCTCTTTTTCTCAGTCTACTCACAGTCTGTTTTCATGTCACTGTTATAAGATTATGGTGAGCACAATTGTACTCCAAAGATTTGTATCCCAAGATAAACTCAATGACATGCCTCTCATGAAAAAGGAGATAAAATGCATTAATCATATTAATTTTGAACCTATCCTTTGACAACACATGATCAGAATAGATTTCTTCCCCTCTTTGTCTAGCAGCAGTCCAGCATGATGAGTAAGCATATTCCATAAATGACCCAGCTGTTGGAGCATATTGTGTTTCGCCTCATCAGGGATTCAAAGGGGCTGACAACAGATCAGCCGAATCCATTCACGGCTTGGTCTCCAGCTGACCAGACCTCCATTTAAAATAAGCCTGTGTTTGTCTCGGCCAGCTGGTCGTGTTTCGACTGCAGATGCGTGGCTCATCATCGCTCTCACGAGTATGTTAATGTTTTTTCTTTGACAGATACTATCAAACACAAGTAAGCCCGTGCATCTAAAGGATGCTAAGTATAAAATTTGGTAAAGAAAAAAGTTTGATATACAAAATTAAAATAGGACATGTAAAAATGTGATCCTGCAGCCTTGACAAAGAGTACCAAACAAAACAAAAGCCCTATTCATCAAATCCCCAAAAATCTTTCATTTCCCAAGATAGCCTCTGATATTTACACAGCACACATTCCCAACTGTATCCAAAGGTCACAGACGAAGAAAAACTTAAATTTGAAACCAAGCCTTTCAGTTTGTGATCATTGATTTTTCTTTCAGGTCCTTAATGGACAGTCTAAAAATAATCTGTTCTGCCTCTAGGTACAGGTCTTTGTGTGACACGGCTCCCTGTGCATCAGTCCTCCAGCAACAAATTAATTATTCAATGCCTAATCTAAAGAAGCAATAGTAAAACTTCCCTTGTGATATGTAAATGTAAGAGCTTTTCTCAGTAAATTCACTTCTTATATACGCCTGGATTTTTACAAACCAAACCTGACAGACTGCTGTATGGCTTTGCAAAGATGCCATTGCACTGGCAGCTGATCTTTGAACTCTGGAACAAATCCAATTTAATTTTAATCTCGGCCTCTCGGCTGCAGCTTTAAATGCATATCAGGTATCAGATATGCATGGTTTTTGCCATTTTCTGCACAGATACACTTCTGTTTCCCTTTAAACACAGAGCTTAAAGGTTATTTGAAACAGGAAAAAGGCCAAAAACAAAAACTAATATCAGAGAAAAGGGATTTTTTTCATAAACTTGTATTTCCTATCTTTTCTTAAAGCTAATCACATTATACATTTAAGCTAGAATTTAAAATGCTATTCTCTTTTCACCGTAACTGTTCAGGTGATATAAAACTAGTCAAAGTAATTGTATTATATAACTAACTGATGTCAATGCTAGTTTGTTGAAGTAAATGACGAAGCTAAATTTGGTGATATGAAGTATTTTGCTTGGAAGTAACTCTAAAGTTGTAGATACTGATACTGGCAGGGCAAAAAGCTAGACTTTCTTATAAAGGACACACAATTCTGAGCAAAAATTGATTGCAAAATATGCTCATTGGAAAAGCAAATGGGTTGATGTGTAAATATCATGGGCTAATACTTATATATTCAGCTTTTTTCTTGATGGTTTACCTTCGCATCAATGTTCCTCTGTTTAACTTTTATGTCATCACCATTTGTTATCTTTTTCTCCATGAGATTGACAATTTCCATACAACATCACAAACTCTATCTGAATTGGGGATGCACAAAGTTATCAGTATGATTTCAGTAACGGCAGATAATAAAATTCTTGCCGATATTTAAGGCCCATACATCAGTCATACATATCGGTCATATACTGACAGTAACATCAGCAAAATATATAAATGTACCATCCTGCTTCATCTAATCATCCCTACATTGGTTCATGTAAAAAATAAGTTGTTTTTTTTCAAGAGTTTATTATTGTTGTTTTACTTGTTTTATATCTGTTACTTATACAAATGGATTGTCATGTTGATTGTGAAAAGTCAGTTTTCATAAAGACTTTGTGCCCTTGGCAACAAATATCAGCCTCAGTACTGGTATTGACATAATGAGTTCAGAAACATCAACTATCAGCAAAAATCCAATATCATGTATCTGTAGTTCGAATCCAAAAAGGCTGAAAGACAAAAAAATTATAGACTATTAAAAAGCTGATCACATCAGCTATCAGATATTTCATAGACTATTTCAGAAGTAAAGTGATTATCAAAATCAAGGGTGATGCCAAAGTTACCATTTGAAATGACAACTTAGCCACTTTGCAACACTGATGTCTCTTAATTTGATGTTTTGTTGGCAATCCTAAACATTTTCAATTTTCAGACCAGTGTTTGTCAGACATCTTCATCATGTGTGGCTGCTAAAAAAAATCTTGGACACAACATAATCACTTGAAACTGCAATCTGTTTGTCTGTTTATGCCACATTATTTGCCAATTGTCTATGCTTAAAAAAAAAGGTCCAACATCAGCCAATGAATCAGTGTATTCTTTCATATCTTATTGGTCTTTTTAATTCTACATTAAAGAAATCCCCATCAGTGCAAAGCTTTTAAGGGCTACAGGCAACTCAAAGTCTTGAAATTCAAATGTTAGTCCTGTTCTGAAACTTCAATGATTGACTGATATTCCTTGATGCTACCAAACCCAAAAAGTCAGTCATGATTGCAAATGATTTATTAGACTTGGAAGCAGGTGTGTCAGATTTCAGCTGCCTACTGGCACGCATGCATACTGATTCAAACTCTGAGTAATAAATCAAAAGCTCCAGCATTTTTTGCCATCAAAGTTGTGTCCTCTGATTTCTGCTCTTATGTTAAAATACTGCCAAAAGAGCTGAATAATCAAGAGGTAGAAAGGGGGCTCCATTCCTCTCGTCTGTCCATTCCATGAATCAGTGGAAGCATAACAGCTCTGAAAATGGAGGGCTCTGTCTTTGACTCCTTAGCCTGCATCAAGCTGCACGGTAAATATCCTTTTACACAGAGAGGAGGGGATTACCCACACATGCTAAATGCTTACATGAGCACACAGAATTATGTATGTGTGCCCTACATGCTTACACACATAAACACATGCACACATATTCACATCAATGTACTTTTGCCAGAGGTAAATCATTAACCAAATCCTAAGCTTTAAAATAGGCTTAGCCCCAGCTTTGCTTATTTAGAGTTAAAAGACGTATGCAGAAGAGTAGATTGTACTATAAAGGTTGAACAACACTGGGAAAAAAGAGGTTTATATTGTTTCTGTAATACACGTTGATTATGGAATAAATTAAAAATTATGCAGAGGTGGTCAGTCCTGATATTTAATTTGAAGAATAAGCTACAGCAGAATTATTATTAACTCCAGTTGTTTGCAAATGGGGCTTTTCCCACGATGGATTAACCCGACAAACCAGATAGACAGATCAATATGTACTATTCTAAATATTCATAACAACTCAGTCAGGGCAGCAGTCCACAGAAAGTGTTGCAGGAGGGCAAAATAGTTAAACAAACATATCTGGACTGTGATTGGATGATACTTCTGTCAATAAAATTCATCAGATGCTGCCGTAAGGGGGTGTTGTTGTACAAAACGTGAGCCAATTTGAAAAGAAACTCTCACCCAAAAATGTCAGAATTGGAGCAAAAAAAACTTGTCCATGGAGAAATGTTTTCAGGTTGTTATGCGTTCATTATTTAATGACGAAATGTAGTGTTGTTGTGAGATTGCTGCCACTGAAGCAAGTAGCACATATGCTAATCTCTGTAAGAGCAGCCATTACTGAAGGCTTGCCGTTACTCCTCGCTGTCATCAGGCTTGTAGCTCCTGCCCTGGCCTCCTAGAATATCTTTTCCCAGACCAGATCAAATAAGTCCACACAGACGGAGGTGCAAAGTGTGGTTCTTCCTCCTGTCTTCCTGGTTACTTTGATGGTGTTTCTGTTTTTTTTGCCAAATTCTTAAGCAGGGAGCAATATATATCAATGGCATGGGAAAAATATCAATATGCCAATATGTCACAATACTGTCTACAATAATTCAGTTATCAGTATCTCATTTACTTAACACCGACTTAATGTCTCCCCGCGATGCCACCTAAGGAATTATATTGGGTAGCAAGCAAGGACTTCCAAATCGGGAACAATGGGGAGTTTGACCTTATGCTTACATTACCAGCAAGGTTAGCAAAAAATATTTTAATAATTAAAAAAGGAAGGGTTATGGTTATATTATTATATCACTTCTGTCATATCCTAAAATGACCTCATCTTAACTACTTCATATTCCTCAGTATCTATTTTCAGATATAATGATTCAGCATGGTTTGATAATCATGCAGTATCGTAATATTATCGATACTGTAGTCCAGGCAACTACATCTGGGATTGAAAAGGGAGATCCATGAGGATGTGCCTAAAGCTGCAGTTCTTCAAGTGTCCACTTGAGGCTGGCTGCTGAACCCAGGTTGACAGGTGATTTTTTTGTTTTGTATTTATATTGTGCCCATTTTTATTTTATTAGGGATTTCTGGATGTGTAAGTCAGGGCATGACTGACATGGCTACATGTCTGCATGGAGACGATTGGTCAGTATGCAGGTCAAAGTTTTGTTAAGACAGCATGTGCAGTGTGGTACGCATCCATTAAGGTGCAACAACATCTAAAGGGTCCTTTGTAATTAAATGGTTGACAACATGTGATTATTTTTATACTTTACCCAGGGATTCCCTACCCTACTAATGTTCAAAGACCGTGATTGTATGCAGATATTTTAGAAAATGGCTGCAAACATATATGGGTAGCTCACCCACAAATTATCTGTGTGTGTTTAACACTGTAAGCCAAGTGCCTATAATCATAAAACCATTGTAGATGTTGTACTCTATACCATTTCAAATCATGATGCTATCCACATATTATTTGAGTGGGAAGGCAAAGTTGGAGTCATGTCTGATGTTTGGTGACTTTTCTATATTCATGACTACAATCACAGAGCAGAGCAGACAATGTTCTGGTAAATTCTAAAGAAAACAGTCATGAACATCTGATGGAGCTAGAGCATACTGTAAAATGCTAAAAAAAAATTGCAGTGGCATCCTTAAGTGATCATACATACCCGGTATCACCGAGTGCTTCAACAACAACCTGCACTTGTTGGTATAAAAAGTGGTTTTGCTTCTCTATCTGCAACATATTTCTGTGAATCAAAAATAAACCAAGCATTCTTTAAGATGGCTCCATTCCTCTCTCCTGTCCATTCCATGAATCATTGCATCCATTATGGCACTGAAAATGGAGGGCCCTGCCTTTGACTCTTTTGCTTGCATCACAAACAGGAGAAAACAGACCTTACACCACATCCTTTTACACAGAGATGTTTTCAGGTACACACACATAAACTCCCGCTAATGCACATGTGCCAGAACCGAATCATTAACCAAATCCAAAGGGTGGAAACAGGCAGACACACCATCACTAATTCAGAGTTAAAAGAAGTACAAGAAAGAGCAAAGCAGGTCTTAGAGCTCTCCTTTAACCATGCTGCTCCACATCAGAGCCAATGCGTCAGTCCTACCATGGTTAACACTCAATAAAACATCAAAAGGGATGAAGCTCAGAGCTCTGGACAAATACACACCCACGCAGATACCAGATACACTCAGCACTCTGCCTCCTTCACTCTAACACACTCTTTTACACATGTATGTATACATTAATATGCATATTGGTGTCTTTACACAGTGTAGATGTAGCTCATTAGATTTGAGGAAGAGCACATGAGAAGTTTGCATCTCTTTCAAGAGGAAGCAATCACACAACCACGCATCCTGAATGCTAAATGCGGCTTCAATACAACATTTGTGCACACTGGCTCCTTGCAATCAAGCTTTGCAAACAGAGGGGAACAATAGGCCATTTGAGCCACTGATAGCTGGTCAATGCCACGTTCACAGGAGCTGTCATCAAGTTCCCATCAAGCTCCACTTCCCCCCAGTGGATGTTCTGCAGGAGGAGAAACACTTCTTTAAAAAATTTAATATCCGGAGGCAAAGGCATTTAACAGTTTCTGTTTTGCATGTTATATGGGGAGGGATGGTAATGATTTGCACAGTCCAATATTTAAGCTTGGACAGCTCAGATGGGCTATATTTATTCAATGATTTATATACTTCAGGATGCTCATGCAATCATTAATGTTCAAGCATAGCCTTAAAAAGAAGGCAGCCTCGCACTTGTCTAGTATTGATCAAGCGGGCAGCATATTCACTCCTCCCAACAGAAGCCAGTGGCAGCCTTTTATCATTCTGTCAGGTTTATTGCCACCTAAACTTGTCTTAACAGGCATCCAAAAGAAATAAAAAGAAAGGGTTGAGAAGGAAAAACTAAAATGAGGTATTAATGGAGGGGAATCACACTTGCAAACTTATAAATACACAATAAACCAAGATAATGTTTTAATGTACGACGACTGAGATAGTTTTATGCCTGACACAATCAGCTCTCTCTGTAAGCAGCGATCAAAGGCACAGAGCAGCTTTTTAAAATGCACAGAAGCACTCACCGTTATGAATAAAATGTGTCCACTGTACAAAAGTAATTCCCTGTGCTCACAGACACTAGCTGTTCCAAAGAAGAGGACAAACAGCCACCGCAATTATGCCCCTTCCGCTAGCAGGCTCCCCTGGTGATAACCGCTATGTAGCGAGGAAAGCAAGGAGATGAATTGCTTTGCAGACAGGCATCTCAGCAAACACACATGCATAAGTATGCAGATATACATGGATACATTCCCCTCCGCAGATGGGTGAAGCTCTCCTATAAGCACCTAGAAAAAAAGCAATCATGTTCACTGTCAGCTCTGTGACATTTTACTGTATTATCAGACATTTATCCCAACTTTGCACTTGATGCTTAACTGGCTGAATACAGTCTAGGATAAGACCAATGCACCTTTTTGCGTCTGCCTCTCTCCTTCGCTTTTTCCACTTGACTGTATCTTTCACGCCAAGCTTCTCCGCTCCCTAATCTGCTCTCATCGAACAAACCTAGAGGGTGTGTTTAATGTAAAGGAGCTCACAGTCGTGCCCTTACCTTGAAATAACATCCAGAACTGTATAGTCCAAAGCAATCTGAAGACGCTCCTGAACAAGGTGAAAGGGAAAAATCCTCAAGTCTCTCCGAATCAGAAATCCTTTTCTGCTTAGAAGTTATTTCTGACAGAATGTGGATGTCCTTCGTTGACTCTGTTGATAATCCAATCAGCTTTACTCCCCAGTATATTTCTTTTGGGTAGCTTCCTCTTGATATTCCACTTGGCACTGTGAAATACCGTTATGTATTCTACAAGAAAATGCCCGTCTGAGAGACTAGATGAGAGAGAAGGAGGCACTGTAGGATCTCTCGAGGTGCGCACTACCAGCTCCACTGCAAGTGAATCCAGCCGGTCCTCACAGCTCCCCTCTTCCTGCCTCCAGGAATCAAATTCAGCATCCACCGATCATGCCCGCAACAAGGGGAGGGTATCCCCCCCAGATGGAAACTTTCAGATACCTGTGTCAAAGCTGCAAGGCAAGAAAGTGGACACAAGAGAGCCCCAGCGACGTGATGTTCTCCTCAAAATCCTCCCTCTGGAATGCAGTTTTCTCCTTTATCCTTCAAATTGCTTATTATGTTGCTCTCTCCTCTCCGGTACAGCCTCTCACAGGATGGATGCTGAGAAAGGAGCAGAATGAGGCGAGCCGCTCGTTCTCCCGCTCCCTCTCCCTCTCTCTCTTTCTCACTCCCCCTCCTGCCTTTGCTCTTGCCATCACCCTCCCTCCCTCGTACATGCCCCCTCCCTGCCTCTCACTGCACCTCCCCACCCTTTCGTTTTCTCTCTCCTCCTCTCCTCCTCTTTCATACACACACACACACAGAGATATGCACTTCCCCAGCTCTGGCTTTTCACAATTACTGCTGTGCCATTGCCAGCCTTGTCAGACAGAAAGGTTCACCGCCCATACTCCTCAGAGAAACAAATAATGCTTGATAAATATGTAAAGTTAAATAGATATGAAGAAAAACAGCACCACCGTGGAGAAGAGCACCCAGAGCTGGGAGGCAATCGTATCCCCTGTTTTCATCTGTGTTACCTGACTGCTAAATGTCCACAGACTTCAGGCTGCTGTGCATCTCGCCCATGTTGTAACTTTTGTTGTTGAGCCTGGCCGGCTGTCAAGAGTGACTGAAGAGGCAGACAAAAATAGCAAGCAAGAGCTCAGCACTGTGTAGAAACAAGGACAATGCATGTGCAGCAGCAGCAGCAGAATAGCCACATAATTAGCCTCTACAACAAATTGCCATAAATTTGGTTATCTTCATGTGTACATACAGAGTGATAACAAGCCTGAAGGCACAGCACAAAAATAAGTAATCTGAATAACAATTAGCTACAAAAGAAAATACTGAGAAATTCCAGGAAAAGCCTCCCACACGTACAGCATCTCATCTCGACAGATGTTTTTACTGAGACCAACCACAGCACACAGTCAAAGGAGCTGCATGACAACAAGACATGTTGTTTACACACATGCGAAACAAAAGCCTGAATTACCTGCAATGTGTGACCCTCACACAGCCTACAATTACAATTAGGGCTGCAGCTATCGATTCTTTTTGTAATCGATTACTCTATCAAATATTTTGGTGATTAATCGAGTAATCGGATAACTATTACATTGCGTTCACTGCTATATTTTTTTTTACATTGAATCACTACGCATCATTACCTCCGGCAAAATGGTCATGTTTTCGGGAGTTTGTTTGTCTGTCTGTCTGTCCGTCCGTCTGTCCGTCTGTGATGTGGGAGAAGACGAGTGGAGGGTTTGTTTATATTCGAATTTAGACCCGCCTCCCGAAAGCTGATGGACGTGCATCGTCATGGAAACGGCCGTACAAACTGCGTAGCTGACGTAGCTAAGGAAACCCCGACTGATCAGACAACTCGACTGCCACGGCTGCTACTGTTATGTGAAGCACCACGAAGCTAATGTTGCTTAGCTTACCTATCCAGCAGACGGACGGCGACATCCGCGTCCGTTTTCAGGTCTTTCAATTGGCGGAGTTCCCTCCACCGTCGGAAAGAAACAACCAATGTTGACCCGGGTCTTCACTCTTTTGGTCATAGCCCTTCTTTTCCACTTTTCACTCCTCTGACCTCTTTCTTTGGGCTGTTTTCAGCCATTGCTATCGCAACTATTGTATCTCTCTCTTACGCTAACTGCGCATGCTACGCAAACTACGGCTCCCCCTCCCCCTCTGTCTGATCTGCGCATGAGTATGATCGCCCCCTGGACGTGGGGGGGTTTACTTTGTTTTGGTAACTCGGTCCGAGCCACAGTATTTACCGGCTGAAATTCTGAGTCAAGGCTGTATATTGAGACCAGATTTTTTTTTCAACATGTTGTCAGTGGTGACATCTTGTGGATGGAGAGGAGACATACGGTGAATTTCACAAATACTGCATCAGATTAGAAGATTGGAAGATCGCTGACTACACCTTTAAATGTAAAGTTATTGGATGTGAAAAGTATGTAAACAAAATACACACGATTCTGGGCAAGTAGCCTCCACATTGATTTACGTTTTGAGCCAGCCTTTACACGGAGCCATAATCAAAGTAGGTTATTTACTAGCCCATATCTCAGTTATTGATCACATTAGCTGCTTCTGTTGATGTATCATGAGCGTCATCCTGTTGTGTTGCTCTGAGGACTTGACGCACAGACCGGATGTTTACTGTTGATGTGCCGCAGCATTGAAGACGTGCTATCATGCTAAGCTACGTGCTAAGCTAATTCTGTTGACATCAGACACACTGCACTGTTTTCTTTTCGTCCCTTCTTGTAGTGACCACACACTTGGGACACTCTCTGCCATTTCTTCTGCGGACTCTCTCCATTCTGTCCCTCTCTTTTCTCTTTCTTTACAAGCCGTGCAGCAGCGGAGGTAGCAGGCTCGTTGTGCCACAGAAATGAACGTCCATGTCAAACACCGTGCACTGTATAGTAGTCCAGAAATATTTTTTATATGTATAATTATATATAAAACAAATTTCCCCCCAAGGATATTTTGTAATCAAACAATCGGGATTATCCGAGGAATCTTTTCAGCCCTAATTACAATCCCCTCAAATGACACTTTACCTGACAGTTACTGCAGTGACTGCTCTCACAGTAGGGATGGGATGTATTCTGAGTTTTTTTAATAGGGATGAGAACTGATAAGATTCTATGATATCAATGCAATTAATGATTCTGCTTATCAATCTAATTCTTTAATGGTTCTCTTATCGATTCCTGCTGATTCTCAGAGAGGGCAAAGGTTGGCCTGTAGGTTTTCAACACATAGCACCCCTGATTCAATGCTGTGCTGCACAGATAAATGCTTCTGCCAGCTGCAAGTCTTCCACTTACTGAAGTTGTGCAGTAAGTGATTTTTTGCCAAAAACTGACCTCTTCTGACCCCTATCAGTGGAAGGAGAATAATTGATAAGCAAAGACTAATGATATCAATTCCTTGAGGGAGCTGTTGTTATTAATTTTCGACTGACATTCGTTAAAGGTTTCCATTGCAAAGTTTTTAAGATATTCTGTTTTTTTTTTGTTTGATTGGCGACCAACCAAACAGTCAGTTCTTTCAATTTAAATCCACATAAGGAATTATTAAATGACAGGGAATCTTGCCTAAAAGTAAAAAAAAACAAAGATTTTATACGAACGCAAATAAAAAAAAAATTAAAAAAAGCATTAGTGACTGGAATGGATGCAAATTTATTCATATCAATACAAGTAGCAGGGATGTACAATATTGGATATGACAAAATTTCAACTTATTTTTGCCACTAACAATATTGATATTAATATTGAAAGCTTGAAGTATGTTTTGAGATTAAATCCACTATATTACAATTAGTTTTAACTAGGGCTGTAAAGTCCTAGTCGACTGGTCGACTAATTGGTCGATGCGTGCTCAGTCGACCAAAATTCTGATTGGTCGACCAAATGTGTCAATTTGTTTTTTTCCCCCTGCAGTTCATTTCATCAGGAGAAACGTATCAAGTGAAATGGGGGTATATTCTGAGCACCCCCATCATGTCTCAGAACACCATTTTAATGTATTTATCGTTCATTTCAATATTTTTTATTTAAGAACATTTCAATATTCTACTCTAATAATCGTTTATTCGTTTTATAGCTGCATACGCACCAGCCTGCTGCCCGCGCTGCAGCGGTGGCATCCCTCACCCAGCCCGCACTGGATTTTATGCCTCATATAAACACCCAAATGCAAAAACAACATCACAGAACGAATTGACAGTTTTATTTCTGAGGAAATGAGGCCCATTGGTGTCGTGGAAGGCCAAGAAAAACACTGAAACCTGGATATTCAGTGCCAGCGCGCCAGACAATTACACATGCACTAACTTCAGAATACGAGGGAGTAAAAAAGTAGAAAGCTTCCAAGTCAATAGATACAGATAACAGATGTGTACGTCTCTTCGAATGGAGTCCTATATGAAAGTGACTGCCCATTTCATTGATGAAGGCTGGAAAGCAAAGAGTCTTGTGTTGAGAGAAAGAAAGGAGGAGAAGAGGCGCACACAGGGGAGAAAGACGGCCGGGGGGGGGGGGGGGGGGGGTTGATTGGTTGATTTTTGGTCGACAATTGCTGTGTTTTAGTCGACCAACAATTTCTGTGGTTGATTACAGCCCTAGTTTTAACAGTAATGGTCGTCTCAGTTTTACAATAACTTTGTTTACATTGCAATATTACAGTCTGTCTAAGCACTTCTTATGCTAACAGTTAAACATTAGGAACTTTGTGTCAGAAATTATACAGCGCTAAATAAACGCACATTAACAAAGGTTTACAAGAGCAATGGATGATGAAGTAATTATTCAAATTGTTTATGACAATTTAGTTTTGTAATAAGCATCACTTCAAACTTTGAAAACATGTGTGATCCACTATCATTTTAAATTTAATTTTGACTGATTATTCCACATACAGTTGTGTAAGTCTGAAGCACCTGTTTTATTTGACTATTTAACCGTCTAATTTGAAACACTATGTTTAATTCTCAAATACATGAAGACATCTTTCTGACACCCTTCAGTGAACATTTTTATCTCCATCTTCATCAAATATCAGAAAGGGATAAGCATTAAAGAAAACTAATGGATGGACAAAAACTAGTGTTTCTCTCCTTATAGTTAAGGGAGGCACTTTAGCTGGATCCCCTTCCCACATTAACTAACACTGCAAATAACTGAATAAATAAATAAATAAATAAATAAATAAATAAATAAATAAATAAAAGACAGAAATTAAAGGATATGATTTTTCTCCTTTTTGGGAAACTTGCATTTAAGGTTTGTTTAAAAAAAAATACACACTTATCTCTGGAGCGTGTTTTTTAGTACGTACCAGGAGAAGTGCTTTACTGTAGGAACGAAGATTACTAAAATGAAGCAAATTAAGCATATCAATATTGTCGACTTTCATCAAGGAAAAAAGATAGAGACGTGATTCTCTCTCCACACAGGCCAACCCAATGTGAACCCTCACACGGTCTGCATTTAGCATCCACCTGCAGTTTACCTAACAGTCATCTATGGCTCACAGTATGTACGCCGTCACATATTAGTTCACTTGCACTTGGTCTGGCTAAGAGGATGCCGACCTTGATATTATCAAGGCAAGGTCGCATCCCATCAGCACCTTGTCACCAAAGCTCTGAGCCAAATGTTAAAGTGCCTTTGGCAGGGTCACTACTGCCCACTGAGTTCCATCCATCATGTTCTTCTACCTTGGGGAGTCATGTCAACAAATGTCACCATGTTTTTTAACAGGGAAAAAAAAGCAGAATTCAGAGCCAAAAATCATCTTTCAGGAGTGTCCTGTCTTGAAAGTTCATTGGTTTCTTCCTATTCTTTTTTTAAATCGACAGTCTAAAGGACAACTCTCACCAACGGCAGAAAATCTTGGTCATCTCTGGTGGTCACTCAGTCAGAAATGGACTCTAAAATTCACCACAGCCAATGTGAATCAACACATTTTGAATATCTGTGATGATAAAAGCACCTTTATTGTGACAACCACTTCAAAAGCTTAGGAATTCTCCCTCACAGGTATCAGTTAGTGCTTAGGCAGATTTTTGGGCTGAGGATTTAGACTAAAACTCATGTTGCTGTATAATTAATTAAAGTGGTCCAAAACAATTGTCAACTCAAGTTAAAGTGTCATGAATGTCCCCAAACTGACAACACTTAGAGGCAAGTGTACACTAAAATATCTCATCCTCTCCTCCTGTTCTCCTACCTCTCCCTCCCTCCCTCTGTGTTACAGCTTGCAGATAAGCCAGGGTAAGCCCTCTGGCTGAGGCAGCAGCACGGCCCTTTCTGAATCTCATTATCGAGGAAGCACAGTTTCCAACCAACTGTCCACAGTCCAGCCCCCTGTTCCAAACTGCCTGCGTTTAGAGCCCATTTGCCGCTCTATTATCACTGCAACTTGGCTTTTTTTATTTTGCTGTAAACTTTTTAAAGCGCTACTGAGGGTTGACAGTCTGATTTTATCTACTTGTTTCTCCCCCTTTACCTTGTCTGGGAGTTTAAAGAAGGCTTAACAAGCAAGGAAAAAAGTAACAGGCAATAAAAAATGGAGGTAACCTCACAGTCAATGACAGCTTCTCTATGTTGTAACATAAACTACTTTTGGGGTTAGACTTAAATGGGAGTTTATTTCTTATTAATACAGTATCTTCTTATATATTACAAAAGTGAAATAACTGCAAAATTAGCATAATTTACAAGATACACTCAGTAGGGATGTATGATACTATTTTCATGCACACACCTACTATACTGATATTTCCAGACCAATTTTAGCCAATACAAATATCAAAACCTGATATAGGCAAACTTTTGTTCCCCTAAAACTGATTTCATGTCTTTTTGAGAACTACAAACAGCACTATATACAAAAAAGTTCTGAGAGAATCAAATGAAACATAATAATTTTCTGTAAGGACTGGGTTTATTTAAATTAAGATTAGTTCTCCTTACTTGAGAGATGTCAGGTTCATCCCTGCTCTTGCAACTCACAATCAAGCTAAAACAATGAAGACAAAAGTTGAAAAAACAAACTTTTGAGGTTTCTGAGGTAAATTGAACAAATCTACTTTATGTCTACATTGAGTTGTTATTCCCTGGTGAGATATCGGCTGTAAAAGTTGGAAAAAATTATCATGTTGGCTCATGCCAATTAGGGAGACACGTCATGGTCAGTCTGATAGTGGTATCAGCAGATGATGGCTAATAAAGTTGATTATCCGTGATAGAAGACACCAAAATTTCAACCAAATGTCACAGCCAATGTATTGCCGGCAGAAGGTAAAGTGCTTAACACGTTTATTAGACCACCCAATGTAAGATTGATGCCACAGCTGCCCTAAATTAACAGCAATTTTAAAAACTCAAAACTATTTTTGGATGTTTGTATAATAGTGAATACACCATTTTACACAACCAAAAAGACTTTAACCACAACTATAATTCAATTCTTAAATATAATTTGTATTGTTATACATGAATGTTCAAATCTACTTTTTACAATTCAACAGAAGTGAATAATAAAGCGCATTGTTGTTTATTGAATAAGATGTCGAATTATATTGGGGACCCCATACTTGCTTCAGCCGACCCAGGTTCAAGTCCAGTCTTTGCGGAGTATCCTCCCCCTACTCTCTCGCCCCCGTTCACAACCCTATCCACTGTCACTCTCTCCTATCTATCAAGGCAAAACATGTCCCAAAATAATCTTAAGAAAAGATGTCAATTTACAGTTATTTACTTTCATTACTGAACATAATAATAAGTTTCAGTGGTTCAGTGTTATGCTGGATTAATTTCTGACTTCTTGTAAAAGCACAGTGAGCTGCTTGAATTTGAGTTTAGAACTCACTTTGACATTCCTCATTACTGTCAAAAATGGGAATAATAAATAACAATAAGATTTTTAAAATATCTCAAGTATTTGTTTAATTTTATTATTACTATAATAGGTGGTCTAGTTAATGCAAAAATAAATGCAAATAGGTGCAGGACAAAGTAATAATGAACTGGAGCAAAAAGGAAAAGAGTCTGAACAATATTCAGAATAATAATCGAGAACTTGGGCTATTTTTTTTTTTTTTTTGTATAGCAGTTTGAGTCAACATGTGTCATGAATTGATGTAACAGAAAATAGGAATAATGATTGATTATTCTAGCATTATTAGTTGCCCTCCTGAAAGCAAGTCCTTATTTTTAATTGCGCTTTTAGTAGTAGTAGTAACTTATATCGCTAATTACTGTGATAGATAGATAGATAGATAGATAGATAGATAGATAGATAGATAGATAGATAGATAGATAGATAGATAGATAGATAGATAGATAGAATAGCTCAAAAGGGGATTTTAAAAGGTTCTGGGACATTTTGAATTCATTTAACTCAATAAATTTATGAACAAAAAAACTTTTCAAACAGTACATTGAACTGAATCATATTTTTGAATGAAAGAAGCTGTCTCTATAGCATTTCAAAGCATCATGAGCTAAGCTTTTTGGCAGTTATTACTCCTTTTCCTGCCAGTTCAACTAATAAAAATAATAAAGAAAAAGCCTCTTATATCTATAAACATAAACAAATTAAATATGTGAAATGGCAGAGCAACACTCTTCAGGGAATATGCACTAAGTAAAAATAATTTTAAATACAACGCTTACCTTTGAGAAGAGTAAAGCCTGAGCTCCCTGAGAGCAGCACGGTCTTGGTTTTGAATCTGTCTTGATTGAAAATGATTTGTTCCTTTCTTCAGTCTTTTTTCTTTGGAGCAACATACAAAAGAGGATAATGGTGGTAAATGAAACTGTAAAAGGAACATTTCATATTTTCTCTTAAGTGTCCTTCGATTTCAATTCAACTCTCAGATAATGTCTTGGCAAATGTTTTTTTGCCATATTACTTGATATTTCTTTATTCATGTATGTACTTTAAAACTGTTTCCCCGAGAATTCACATATCAAAATGATACATTACGCATTACTTCAAGTGAAAAAAGGGAAAAACCATCTTGGAAGTCTCAGCAGATCCTGTTGCCAAAAAAAGTTGAAAAGCCCCCCACAGTCACCAGGTCTTGGAGCTCACTTAAAGAGTGCTCTCTGGCACATGAAGATGTGCATAAAACTGTTTCCTGTTCATCTGTATCATGCCTGTTACTTAGCAACTGCACTTGTGTTGTTAAAATCTGTTAAAAGTGAATTAAAATGACAGAAAATGCATTTTTGGAACTAGGTAATATATTGTCCTTTATGGATTAAATAAAGGTTATGCATTCAGGACAAATATTTAATACTTTTGTAATTGGTTAGTAGCTTTGCTAGCAACTGTTTAGACTAGAACAGCACAATATTACTTAAATAAATAAAACATATGAACTTTGTAATTAATCTTTTATACAAATAGAATGATTAACCGGGTTGCATGTTTTGAGTTAATTATTTAATAAGGCTGGAAATATACATACATATCTGACAAAAACACAGCTCTACATTTTGGTCCAGCCATGGTTAAAGTCACATTACTTAAGAATTTAATTTCTGAAGAGCCATACTGTTTTCTGTTGTTGCTCTTGTCTGAATAAATAATCTGTTTTGGGAACAGCATTGCACTCAACTTGTTTGAAAAAACTTTGAGGACTACAAACTTTAATTTTAAACAAGTACATGCTAATGTATTGTCTTCAGATACAAAATAGACCATTTAAAAAAAGGGAATTTAAAACGAATTTTGAAAATAACTTTATTATAAATATTAATAGGTGTGCTTGTTAGTTGTTTGGTCTTTAAAATTATATTTTAGAAACGTTTTTTACCAGAATATCTCAAGACCTTTTGTATTAATCTTTTGAAATTGCATAAAAGAGAAGGAAACTTTAGTTTTGTTCATCAGTCCAACAGGTTGCAGTTACCTCAAAATATATGAACATTTCATTGTCTCTTTTTTTACTGTAATTCTACAAAGACCAAAACTCTGCATTTTTAAGAGTTAACTGTAACCTACAAGGCATTTGTGCGGCTAAATTTGATTTCTTTCACCGTCGAAAAGAAACTATCTGTCCTCACTGAAAATGGCAAAGCGCACGAGCCGTCCAGAGTTTGATTTTAAAGTGCGTCACGTTGGTTGACCATTAAGCTAGCAGTGCAATAAATATGACAGTTGAAATGTGCGCAAATTCATCTTTAGTCCTAAGAAATTTTAATAAGTTTAGGAAAAAAGTTAACACACCTGGCTTATATTTTGCAAACGCTTACTTACCTTGAGCAGAAGCAAACACAACACTGGTCAAACAGACTCCAGGCGCTTCAGTGACGATTGTTGAGTGACGTCACACGTTGGTTTCAAACAAGCCAATTAACGGTCACGCTGATATTTATCCACAAACTAAGATTATAAATAAAAAATTGAAAAATATTTAAAAACTGATTGAAAACTATATGTTTTTTGAAGTTGGCATAAGGGGCATTTCAGTATGTTGGCATGGTCATGTAGAAAAACACAATTTAATGGAAAAAAAATATTTAAACATGACATTTTTCAGAAAAAGAGCATGAAGAAACATTTAATCAAACACATTCAAACATTTTTTAAACATAGTCATACACAACAAAAATGTTGCTCTGTACAAGAGGCAGGTCTGTCATGAAACCCACAAAGAAAATATTATCACAAATGTATTTTATTGAGTACAAAGGAGGATTAAGGCCTTTTAAAATATTTTCTAATGTGTTTTTTTTATCTGTGAGAAAAAAACGAGTTCTGAGACTTAAGTCAAAATTTTAATTTTAATCTCAGAATTTTGCTTTTTTCCCTTGGACTTCATTCTCTCATCGTACTGCTCAATCAGAATAAATTCTGTCTTGAAGCTAAATATTCTAATAATTCAAAAATTGTCAACCTCTTGTTTATTTTGTTTATTTTCCCAACGGCCCACCTCTTTTGTTGGCCTAAAAGAATCAAAAAAACATTAAAGAAGAAGAAAAACCTTCAAGTGAACGAAACAATTAGTGATGTATTGTTGGGTTTTTTGTTGTTTTCTTTTTTTTACTGCAAGGGATACAGCACTAAAATATTTAATTTAACAATAAAGCATAGGCCCATTCTAATACACAAAAAACAGTAAGGAAATAAGGAGCATTTTGGATACACAAATGCGTCATATTCAACACACAAACAAGATTAAGTACACTAAAGTTACATGTAAAACAACAATTGTGATTTTGTAATTTTTCAGTTATAACATAATTTTAATTAAGGTCAAGATGATTAATTAAGCAAGACTACTTTGCTCTGAGCAGAAGTTTTGTATGTGAAAACTCTTTTACATTGATAAAAAAAATTGCCTAAGCTTCACCAAGCAGCAGCATCCAAAATTAAGAAGTTAAAAAGATATAGAAACAGTAAATTCAGAGGCTTGCTATAGAGGCACAAAAGGAAAAAAATAAGTTTCAACATCAAAAAATATCATTACAGCCTGTAAAATCTGAAAATATGTCAGAGTAATGCATTTGTTGAAAACATTTCTGTCATGACAACTACGATCAACAGTTAATACTGGCCTCAAAAAAATACTGTAAGTTCTAACAAGGTGATATTACTGATTTGTAATCTTAGTTTTTTGTTTGTTTTTTACAGTTTACAGCTTCAGGACTAAAAATCATTCATTTATTCAAAAATCATTGTTTGCTCCACTGGTCTGGCAGCTTCTGATGTTTAAAAGTTCACTGCAAGTTTAATTAACTCACACTTGACCCAATCTTTTACTGTTACATTGCTTATTTGTTGTGTTGTGAGCTCCTTGGTTGTTTGATTGACCGTGTTTGCTTTCCTCATTAAGCTTGTTGAGTTAATTATACAGTCATCATCTTCAGGAAAGATATTCGAGAAAACAGGCTGCAGACCGGTACCAGGCTGTGGATCATTTGGCTCCAGACCGTCCGTCTGTCAGTCCATCCATCCATCCATACATCCTTATCTTTACTGCGAACCCCTTTCAGTTTCATGTGAGTCGGACCATCTTCCTGAGGGGGTTACACATTCAGCCAGTGACCAGGGCCACATAGAGAAACAGACAACCATTTGCACACTCTCACACCTATGATCAGCAATTTAGAGCAGCTTTTTGGTCTGTGGGAGGATGCCAGGGGAGAATAAGCAGTCTCCACACAGAAAGGCTTTGGTCGAAATAGGGAGGTGAACTAGCAATCCTCCTGCTGCAAGACAAGTGCACTTACCTTGCTGGGAGATCCTAAAGCCTGGCACCAGTCCATAACAATGTAGATCTTTTTTCTCTTTTGATTAAAGGAGTCTGCAGGATGTTTTATTTTGAAAGTAACAGGACTTTCTCCCATAAACATCGCTGTTAAATCTTGTATTGTGTACTTATCTGCTTAAGTCATAAGTTTAGATGGAAATACAAATGACAATGTGCAAGGAATGTTATTGTGGGATACACAGGACTCATGAGAGAGCTTTGCTTGTATATGTTGTGTACTACTTGATACCCAGGAGATTACTAATCATGGAGACAATTTTGCAACAAGAAAAAAATCTATAGTAACCTCATCTACTCAGTGTTAGTAAGAAAGCACAGTGTTAGCGCATACCAGACATTCTTATTTATTTCCCATGATTGGACGTTCTTGTGTGATGTGAATATCATTCGCCTCTATGTTAACAGATGACTGCCAGCTAAGTGTGTTTCTGCACAGTTTTGTCTATTTGTTCATGATGATGATTCTAATATAGTTCAAACAAATGATAAAAAAGCAAAACTACAAACAAACTGAGCTCAAGGTCATTAGTAAACACATACAATCTTGTTTCATCGGAGTTTGTCAGGAAAATATGTTAATAGCTACCACTGATGTTTGTATTGTTGTGAAAACACAGGGTTCACTTTACTAAAACCATGAAAACCCAGTTATGTGCATTAAAAACCAGTTGAAACCCAATTGTCACTTTAAAAACCTGTGAAAACCTTGTTCTGTTTTGTTTAAAAAAAAAAAAAGATTAAAACCCACAGATCCCTTTACAAAACCTGTGAAACCCAGTTTTGGATGCTAAGAAAGAGTCCATAATTTAGTTATCATTTCATGAAAACTGGAAAATAATAGCTATCACTTTATAAAACCAGTGAAAGCCAGTTTATCACTTCGAGAAAGCTGTAAGAACCCATGTATGAATGTTACAAACAGTTATCATTTTGCAAAGCAGTGAAAACTAATTCATAATTTCACAAAACCAGTAAAAACCAACTCGTGCATGTTAAAAACAAGTGAAAATCCAGTTATCACGTAACAATAAAAAGTGATAAAAAATAGTTATCACCTTACAAAACCAGCAAAAACTCATCTAACACTTCACAAAACCTGTGAAAAACCTACTAAAAAACAGGTGAAAGTTGAGTAATCACTGTACAAATCCTATAAAAACACACTAATAAAAGTTAAAAAGCACTAAAAACTTCATTACTACTTACAACCATAGACTGTAAAAAACATGGACGCCATGTCGCTGGGCTCAAATTGAAGCCTCCACGAAAACTGCTCCCCCTGGTGACTGGCTGCAGTATAGGTCAAATTTCCATCTCCCCCATTCATCTGGACGGGCCGCAGTGAAACTTCAAAAAATTATTACACCCCGTACAAATATTTCTCCCGTCCGTATGCTGTGGTGATATGAAAGTATTATTGGGCTGCGTGTTCTCCAAGTCCTCTTTTTTCCGAAAAGTTTCTTTTTTATAAGTTATTAGAGTTTAAAAATAATCGCGGTTTACGGCAGCTTCACAATGATTGTGTACAGCGTATGCTGCGGAGTGTTGCGACCATTTACGACAGCTGCGTCCGGATTATGGCCCAAATTCTCTACTGGCTGCACAATGGCGGCGCCCTGACGGGGGAAATTTAGGCTTCAAATCCGTTACATGGTAGAAAGCGGAGCCACGCTATCCAGTTCTTATAATACATCCATGCTTACAACCAGCAAAATCCTGCTTTTAATGTTAAATCTGCTAAACTGCTAAAAACCCAGCGTTAAATGATAAAAACCAGTGAAAACCCGGCTAAAAACCCAGGTATGTATGTTTAAAACAGTGAAAATACTTCACATGAACTGTTACAACCCAGCTTTCACTTTACAAAACCTGTGAAAACCATGCACGAATGTTAAAAACTGGTTAAAATCTGGTTATCATTTTACAAAACCTTACTCATGCTGATGATAAACTCCCCCATCCCTGCCCCCTGCATAATGCTATATTTCACATGAAACCGGTCCATGGTGCAAAGAGATACAGTATTAGCTCTTATAAATCTAATTAATTATGTAAAACTCAGCTGACCCATTTTTTAACCTTTAATAATCCTATTACAGCATTAGATGGATTTTCAAATGACCTGTTAAAGACCAAAGTAACATTGCTTCTATTTTGGGATTTTTGGATGAACAGGCAGTCTGCATTTCCTTTGCCTCACTCGGCCAGAGCATGTTGCCCTGGTTGCTGGTGCACTCTGATATGCTCTGTGCTTTTAAGTTCGTTATTTGAGAATGGTCTGTGAGTCAGCCTGATGCAGTGCGGTTGAGTCATGAATTTCAACCACCCTGTTTATTACATGAATCAAATCTTTTAACCTTACAGAGAAAGTTGTAAATCTGCTTTGGCTCTGTTTTGGCCTTGCTGCCTCCTAGCAACAGGGTTATATTGAAATTCAGCTAATCAATGCTTGCTCAGTCACAGTCCGTCGAACACCTTTATTTTATAATTATTGTCCTTATGCTTGCTAATATTTCAGCTCACAGGCCTTTTTCAGTGCAGTGCTGGACTGAATGTTGGTTACTTTTTGAAACTGAATTTTCTGCCTTTCCCCACAGATTACTGCCTTCAGTGGAGCTGAGTTCAGAAATCACCCAGCCATTATCAGTCTTTTATGTAGTGAAAAGATGAGCCAACCTCATCCATCTTGTGTGCTGATCTTAAAAACCTTGAATTTTCCAATCTCAGTGTGTCAGTCCATGACGCCCCTGAGAATGTTTCAGTTATTGACAGTATAAAATGTTCAGAGGAGTAGACCTTGTATCTCTTTTCTAATCTGTTGATCTGGGTGTAGGTGCATTACCTCTCTGTACCCCCTGAACCCTTGAAGCCACTGACAGCAAGAGAGAAAAAAATGCATCTTCATGGTTCATCTGTTGCATTTTCCTGCTATTAATGCCATTTGTTAAAATTATTCCTGGACATTTTAAAGTTGCTGGATTATTATTGGCACAATTTCTCTTAAGTTGAGAGGAAATGGGAATGACAGATGGGACAGGAGCCAAAGTGGGCCAAGACCAGGGGTGTGCAACTGACTGCCCAGGGGCCACATGCAGCCTTTATACTCCCCCAGTGGCCCATAAGCCACTCAACAAATGCCCACAAAAACATGACAAAATCTGCCATGAAAACAAAACATAATAACTAGAAAAGCACTCGGAGAGCGCAGACCTCCGCCAGCACCACAGTCCTCAGCCGTATTGTGATTTTGACCATAAATATTAGTCCTACCTTTATTTCATGTAAATATTTAGATTCCTTGACCATGAAAACATACCATTAACAACTGGATTCATAATGATATCTATTTTAGTTCAGTAGTTATTCACCAAAATCACATTTTTTTGTCATGGCGGCCAGATGCTGATCCGGATCAACACCAAAATCGGGCGAGAGGCAGGGTACACCCTGAAACGGTCACCAGTCAATCGCAGGGCCACATAGAGAGACAGACAACCATTCACGCTCACAGTCATACCTAAGAGCAATTTAGAGTCACCAATTAACCTAATGAGCATGTTTTTGGTCAGTGGGAGGAAGCCAGAGTGCCCGGAGAGAACCCACGCATGCACGGGAAGAACATACAAACTTCACACAGAAAGGCCCCTGTCCAACCCGCTAATCAAACCGGGAACTTTCTTGTTGTGAGGCACGCACACTAACTGCTGCGCCATCGTGCCACCCTATTCTGATTCTTATTCTTATTCTTATTCTTATTCTTATTCTTATCATTATTATTATTACTTTATTTTTTCCCCAAAGGGATTGATAAAGTATTTTATCAATCCACCTCTCCATCCATTTCCTATTATGCTTATGCAATTCAGGGTCACTCTTGGCTGAAGCCTATCCCAACCAGAGGCAGGATACACCCTGAACCTGTCATCATCCAATCCCGAGGCCACATGGAGACGTACAACCATTCACAATCTAAGGGCAATTTGGAGTCGCCAATAAACTTAATGTGCATGTTTTAAGTCTGTAGGAGGCAGCTGGGGTGCCGGGAGAGAACCCATGCATGCACATGGAGAACATGCAAACTCCACACAGCATGGCCCTGACTGACCAAGGGATCAAACAAGTGATATTTTTGCTGTGAGACACGTGAACTACCTGATGTGCAAAAGTGCTGTCCAAATCTGATTCTATCTGTCTGTCTGTCTGTCTGTCTGTCTGTCTGTCTGTCTGTCTATCTATCTATCTATCTATCTATCTATGATTTGTTGTTATTTTCAATGTAATGCTTTGACCATAATGCTATCTGCCCTTGCATCTTGCATTTATAAGAATTAGAATCAAACTTAGAAATACTCCCTAAATCCTCACAGGAAATTTTCTCTTTTACCCAGAACAGCTGTAGAAATACAGTGACAATACATATAAATACATCTTTACTTGAACAACCAAAGCACACAGGCTTTAGACATATGTTGAAGCTAATTTCAAAGCCCAGGGATTTAAAATATAAACATTACTCACACGGAAACAAAGCTATTAGTAACTATCCTCCGTGCTTTGAGGTCCCAGTTGTATTGTCAGTTTTTGCATTTAGAATAATTAAAAGCTCAGGATTTCCACAAAATGTTGTCTGAAACATTTAGCCTTGAGGTAAATGAAACGGTTCGTCTCCACCCCATTGATCAACAGTGGAATTGAAAGTCTGACATGTTAAGGGAGAACTAATTAGGGGGGGTATACCTCATTAAGCCTCATTAGAATAAAGATCAGGGAGACACACAGCACATTCCTGTGATGTAGAAGTTTTATCTGCCACATAATATGATGACAAATTACCAGTATAATCGACTCTGAGGTAGATGTCTCCATTTTGACTCCACTTTGTTTCAAAGGCGGAAATCTCCCTTGCCCTGAAGGAACAACATGAGAGTCTTTGTATCCTTCAAAGATACATCTGGTAAGAGCAAACTTTGGAAGAAGTTAAGAGAATTAAAGGTGAATATAAAATTAATATGTTCATTTGGATTATAACCAACATAACACAATCTTAGTCCCCTTTACAATCATCTGTAATGAGCTACAAAGTGAACAAACAAAGAAAACATTTTTAACACTGACTCTTTGTTTCAACAGCTATAACAACGATGCATAAGAACATGATGGAGCAATAACATCCATGGATCAATAAAGAGGAGCTGTACGATTTAATAATTGTTAAGTCAGTTGCAGCCCAGTTGTTTGTGGAAAAGCCTTCACGGAGTAGAGGGAAGAGGGAGTGATGATGGGCAACAAATAAGCTCACATGTTTTATACTACGGCACCGTTTACACAGCGTTTTCACCAGAAACTGAAAGCTTCTTCCTTTGCTCTTTAAAACAATCTGCAGCCACATGGAGACACAAGAACAAAAACGCTGAAAAAGCTGTAGTGTGCATGCCAGGCCAGTGGGTGGCGATGTAGGTTTGTCGAGAAACAGTGGCGTTATAACAGAGGTACTAAGAAGACAAACTTTTCACATACAACAATGGGGAGTGGATGCACAAAGATGCAGGAGTTTCTTGTGAGGACATCAAATCTGTCTGTATAGTTTTGTCTGGATAACAAACTGAGCACAACAAACAACACAGATGTTGCTCGGTCGACGGCAAAAGCTGTTGTTGTTCCCGGTATGCGAGCCAGCCTTCATGCGAATGAGTACTGTACATGTGGTGATGTCAGTGTTTCACTCTGAAAAGCTGAACGCTGTCTACATGGAGCTGGACAGATACATTTTCACAACTCTCCATTCTGGACCCTGGTTTCAAAAGTTTGCAGATTCAAACACCTTGGGCAACATTCTCATGTAAACGGGAGGTAAAAACACAATGAAAACTTGCCGTTCTTGGCCAAAAATGTTGTTGTGTAAACACTACATAAAACTCACCATAATGCATGATCAGAGAGAGCCATGAGTTTGTTTTTAAACCCCAAATAAAGATGCATTTATGAGCACTCCCTCTCTTTTTATCAGCTGTTTAAGTTGTTAAAGAAGTTAACAGTTGACATAGTAAGTTCTCTAACCACTACACCCATTGAACGCCGGAGAAAATGCTGTAAAAATGGTGTGCATACAGTGCTGATGGTGTTTGTTCAATCCGTTGGTCAGTAATCTGAGCTGATCAAGTTTCCATTCATTATTGATCAGTATTTTATAAGATGTTAAGGAGGTAGAGCCTGCAAATATGAGGCAGTACAGTTCAGAGTCAAGGACGCGCCAGTATGTACATTGATTAAATTGCTGTATGCAGCTGGCTGCTTGGTTTGCAAAGTGAACATGGTAACTATAGAAACCTGTACCACCAAAAGGTATGGCCATGAGTAAGATGATGGACAGGTAATCGTCCATCTTAGCCCTACGTGCAAGGAAGGCCTGCACAGATTGGGTCCCGATAGAGCGTAAAGCCTCTGGAAGTGGTTGGTGCTGGTGGAGAAGCTGGAAGAGTGGGATTCTGATGTGTTGAAGTTTAGTAGAAATACGAAGATTAACCTTGATACAGTATATAGTTGGTGCCATAGAATGGAATACCCTTTATTTTCAGGAATCAGTGCAGGTGAGCCAAGGTCCAATTGCTGATACGTGTTGAAGTTTGAAAGTGTGGACAAGGCCAGGATGAGCGCCCATGGAGCCAGGTTGGATGGCTGGTGGGAGAGGAGTGGTATGTGATGTGGAGTAGACAGCTGTCTGTGCCGTTACTGGTCTAAGGTTCTTTTTCAGATTTGAGGACAGAGACCTTGCAGGAGTGTAGGTATTATATTCAGGGAGATTGCACGGTGACAGCTGGCTCAAGCTATGCTGACCGGTAGGAATGTGCGTTTCTGCTGATAGGCACTGCTGTGATCAGAGACTGGCTGCTGTTGGATTGTAGAAAACCGCATTTAAATGAGCTTATCATACAGATCTTCCTCTGATTCGTGCAGATGCAGATGAAGTTTGGGATCCATGGTGAGTACCCTGCAGTTTTTGATCTATACTTGTAACAGACTGAGTGTAAAGCATTGTCTATCTTGAGTGTCAAAGACAAACAAAGTAAGGTGGGTTGGCTATGTATAAAGAGGCTTATAAGGTAATTGGAGGTGTGGTTTAGGTCTTACCCTGCTCCTGAACCTTAGTTCATTCATTAACTCCATTTAAAATCTACGTTCAGTGCTTTGTATGCTGGTTGACTGAGTTTCTCTTATTTCTCACAGCAGTCAGTGTTATATAACAATAAATGACATTACTTTGTTGGTTTAACACTGTACAGTACATTCCTTTAAGCACTGAGAGATATGTTGAATTCACCTTATAAAGTATAACACATTTATTTTGTATAATGCAAAGTAAGATTCAAGCTTGGGATCTAAACAGAGGGCACAATTTCCAGATGTTGACATCTGTGTTAGGAATTTTAGCAAGCTACAGAACAAATGGAATTATTAAGAATGACCCACAAAGCAAACCAATCCACCCATACAGATCATGTCTTGAGGCTCCTTTCCCCGGGCCATTACCCACTTTTACCTGATGGTAAAACCGCCTTTGTACTTAGATTAAGTTCTGCTGATTTAACATCCTGCTGGGGTCTGGAACATAGCTGCAGGACATCCTGTGACGAAAAAGAAAAAAAAGGGGTTGGAAAGAGAATCATTGTTAATGTAAAACTGCTTTGATCAGTGTTTTCTAATTTCACTCACGAGGCCTCTGTATTAGTAAAGCAGAGATCACAAACATGACATCTGCTGATCACTTCCAGGTCTGAAAATAAACAAATAGTCAAACATGAAATATGTGAAAAATTCAAACATGTCTGAGATAATATTTGGTTTCTGTTCTGTACAACGACATGGTATATGTAAATAGCATCAACAGTTTTTTTTAAAGTCTTTTTGTGTATCATTTGAATGCAACAGTGAAAAGCATCATGTAGATATGTCAGTAATATATCCTTAAATTACCATTGAATAAAAAGCAGGCAAATTGCCCTGAATTTCATGTTTTGCCCAGGCCATTTCAGCATCAGCATGTGTATGAATCAAAATAGTGTGTCGTTTTATTTCTAGTTCATAGGACACATATTTATTTCAACTAGTTCTTAATGTATTGGCATATCAAGATTATCCTATAATTTGTTACAAACTGGCCCTTGGGCAGTGAGAGTAAAATTAATGTGGCTGTCTTAACAAACCTTCTCATCCCTTTTGCAGAGAAATACTTGATTCAACTTCTGAAAAAAATCCCTGTACAATGTGCTTGCTTTGAGTTTTTGACTTAAATAAAATGTTAATACACCACCAACCATTTACAAGTTAATTTGGAGACTCCTGATTGATAAATCCAACCTCAATCCTCTCTGAGAAGCTCTTATCCACAATGTGTTGCACAGTTATCGGTGATCCAAGTCCATTACAGCTGCTGCACTGTCTGATGAAGACATTACACACAAAGATTTACTGCTAACACTGTAAAATACCCTCTAACATATAGGATGTGTGTCATATCAGCAGATGGGTGCATATATTAGATGTCATAGATTAATGCAGCTCAATAAAATGTGTCAGACATTTCAGACATGTAGATGAAGATGAATGCTACTGCTCTATTTGCCTGATAAGCAGAGTGAGTATGTAGGCCTGGGAGCAAAAGCATCAGTCGGTTTGTCAAGAAAAAATGTTCCTTCATCCATGTTTAGCCAAGGAGAGGTGACCTAATGGGTTGGCATTCACTGCTAGATTGGGCTTTTGCTCTACCTCCCCTACTTCCTAATTTTCATGAGAAGAGAAATGATGGACTGGATAAAAAATATGTATATATTATTAATTCTTTTCCTCTACCTTTCATCTTTCAACCCCTGATATATTCCAAACATTTGAGATTCACAAACTAATTGTGATTCTTCATCCCACTACTTCCCTGTTTTCATGAAAAAAAAAAGGACTTTCTGATTTTTTCCTACACTTATTTTAACTCTCAACCTGCATTAAACCTCAGCATCAAGACCTGCATACTCGTTTTAACATCTGTTCCCAGTATCCCAACCCCCCTAATTCTTACAACAAAAGGAAGACTTGATGAGGGAAAAACCAAGGAAAGGAGACTAATGTTTTCCTTCTTTCTTTAGCGTGGTTCTCAACAAAACTTTAAAAATATGGCCCTGTGTTACCTTATGAGTTTTTGGAAGAATTGGGGGATTTTTTGGATCCAAACAAATATGCGGATCCCCACCAAAATGTAATGGCTTCTTCCTTGGCCCAAACCAACTACCTACATCTTGGTAAAATCTTCATGTAAATCCATCGAGTAGTTTTTGCGTGATCTTGCTAACAGACAAACAAACAAACGGATAGACCCTGGCGAAAACATATCCTCCTTGGCGAAGATAGATAGCAGAATTGTTGAACAGTTAACAGTAAAAACTACCCAAGTTGTATCGATTAGAAAACTTTGCCCAACTCTAGGGAAGACTGGATGAGAGGAGGGAGCTGGTGGTTTCCCTCGATCCTAATTTGCCTCCAACTGCAGTCATTTCTTTTTATCTTTATCCACTGACTAGTTTAAGCAGCTTCATCTGACATCTCCTTTATAATTAAATAATGAAATATTATTGGCCGTGCAGTGTCAAATCCCGCACAGATTTGGACTCTGATGAAATTCAAGTAGCCTCTCCATCCGAGCAGCTTGAGCTCCAGCCTCGGGTTATGTAATCATGTTGATTTTCAAGTTTAGCTCCACAGCTAAGCTCTGTGTCGGCTGTGTCCGAGCGTTTCTAACAGCCTCTCACAACATCTGTGAAGAGGGAATGAGGGTAATAATTAGACCATTTGATCGCTCCTGAGGGGTCTGAGAGTCGGCGTAGGTTTAACCTCCATCACCTGGAGGCAAATAAGTTGTTGGTGAGATCCTGCTCAATTTACCCTCATTACATCCGGGGGTTAGAGCACTTTGGTGTGTTTACGGAGGGTTATTGTTGGGGATTTAAATACGAGATTGCTTTCAGAAATGGTGCTTATCCCCTGTTTTTCTCAGTTTGTCCTTTTGCAAATGGAGCTATTGGATTCATGTTTTCCTGTTCCAGCTTAATGACTCCATCCCCAGCATTGGGCTCATGTGATACACCAGCCTGATCGTCTATTGTCTCCTGCTATGCAGGGAAAGGTCAGCTTCACTAAACTATTGTTTGACTCGACTCATTCATGTGCGTTTGCGTCCTGCATTAATTTATTACTTTGATCAACAAATGCTTCTCTTTGAATAGAGCTGCCTCTGAAAGTGCTCATAATTTGTCACACTGTAATTGTGTAAATATCAAAACAATACATTAAAACATATTTAGAGATATGTAAAGCATTTAATTGCTTCATGTGGATATGCATGAAGAACAAAATCAAAAGAAATCCTTCCACACATTCACTCTTTACCTTTTACAGTTGCACAGTTCTCATGCTTTTGCCAATCAAAAGAGGAAATGTTCTTTAAAAACATAGTAGTTGTGTTTTTGGAAGAATCTTCTTCAGGCCTTGTGTTTTGTGTCCCTTCAAATATTAAAAATGCTAATATGTCCCACTAAAGGATGAACCCTTTCCCTATTATAACCAAAAACCAACTTGCTGTGATTCAAAAATAAAATTAAAAAAACCCCGCTGATTTTACACATTTTAAACATGTAAATGTGCTAATATAGATTTATGTATTAAAGGTGTAGTCAGCGATGTGGGAGAAACGAGTGGAGAGGTTGTTGATAAACGAATTTAGACCCGCCTCTCCCTTCATACCTCACCTCTGGCTCCACCCCTGAAAGCTGATGGACATGCATCGTCATGGAAACGGCCGTAAACTGCATAGCTGACCAACGTAGCTAAGGTAACCCTAACTCGTCAGACAGCTCGACTGACAAAACTGATAACATCATGACAACAGTAAATTTTGGCAGACTAGACAATAAGATGAATGCCAGACGGCGGTTATTGTTCTGTGAAGCACCACAAAGCTAATGTTGCTTACCTATCCAGTAGAAAGACGACGACATCCGCGTCTGTGAATTGAAGGAGGAAATAAAGGGTTTTTACAAACTGGCATACAAAGTGGTGGTATCTGAACTCCAATATGTTTACAAAATTGGCACCATATATGCAATGTAGAATTTACAAGCATATCGTTGCCAGTATGAACCCTAACACACCCAGGGAAAGAAGCAATAAGTGCAGAGAGAGAGAGGCAGGGGAGCATGATAATGACTCCATCAGACACCAAGCAGGGGAATCATCATCTGTTCGCATCCAGTACAGAATAGGTTGCATGTTTGCAGCCCAGTAGTAGTATAAAAAGTTGGGCAGTGCCATACCACCATCTCTTTTTGATTTCTGTAGAACATTTTTACGCAATCGAGGAACCTTTTTGTCCCAAATGAACTCCAGAATGGCCGTGTCTAATTTGTGGAAAAAGGTCTTTGGAATGAATGTAGGGATACATTGGAAAAAATAAAGGAATTTGGGAAGCACTTTCATTTTAACTGAATTGATTCTACCTGCAAGAGATAAAGGTAAGGATGACCAGCGGTGAAAATCATCTTTCACTCGAGCAAGTAAAGTTTCAAAATTAGACTTAAAAAGTTTATTAAATGTATCAGTAACCACCACCCCTAGGTATGTGAAGCCTTTCTTTGATACTTTAAAGGGAAGTGTTGATAGCACATTTGAGGCTGCAGCTTTATTAACAGGAAAAACCTCACTTTTGTCAAAGTTGAGTTTATAACCGGAAATCTTTCCGAAGCATTCTAATGTCTTTAGTATGTGTGGAACAGACTCTGTCGGCTTAGATATGAATAAAAGAAGATCATCAGCGTAGAGAGATACTTTCTGAACAACTCCATATCTAGTAATTCCTTTAAAACCTGGAAGACTCCGTAGAGCAATAGCCAATGGTTCAATAGCTGCAGCGAACAGTAGGGGAGAAAGCGGACATCCCTGTCTAGTCCCTCTATGGAGAGGAAAGTAGGCAGAGATGTCATTATTAGTACGAACTGAGGATAAGGGCGATGAATAGAGAAGCCGAGTCCAAGATAAAAAGCCTTGACCTAATCCGAATCTAGAGAGAGTGGTAAAAAGGTATTCCCATTCAACCCTATCAAAAGCTTTCTCGGCGTCCAGGGAGACCACGACCTCTGGACACCGAGAAACCTTATTATTATATATAATATTAAAAAGACGCCTGACATTAAACAAGAATGTCGGTTTTTAATAAACCCAGTTTGGTCAACATGTATGATAGATGGAAGGACAGATTCTAATCTAAGTGCTAGGACTTTGGCAAGCACCTTAACGTCAGTATTTAATAGTGAAATAGGGCGGTAGGATGAACATTGGAGTGGGTCTTTGTTTTTTTTTAATATTAAAGAGATAGAGGCTTGCCGGAGAAATGGGGGGAGAGAACCAGATATTAGGGACTCATTGAACATATTTAGCAACAGAGGTGTAATTTTTGTGGAGAATTTCTTAAAAAACTCTGTGGGGAAGCCATCTGGACCTGGGCTTTTCCCAGATTGCATAGAATTGATTGCTTTAATAAGCTCATCTGCAGTGAGAACTCTCTCTAGATTTTCCTTTTGGTCTGAAGAAATTTGGGGCATATTTATTTGACTGAAAAACGAACCAAAAGATTGCAGGTCATTTTTCTGTTCAGATTTGTATAATGTACTATAAAAGTCTTTAAAGTGGGTGTTAATTTCCTGGGGATCAGTAGTTATGCCAGTTGGTGTGGCTAATTTAGAGATAAAGTTGTTTGTGCTCACTTGTCTTAGGTGGTAAGCTAGTAACTTAGACAGTCTCTCCCCAGATTCATATACTGTGTGCTGTAGCTGCAATAGCTTAGACTCGGCTTGCACTATTGATAAAGTGTCAAATTCAGATTTAAGAATAAGTAACTTTTTGTATAAATCTGAAGAAGGGGAAGAAGCATATTTGTCCTCCAACTCTGTTATTAATGTGACTAAATGAGACTGCCGTTCCCTATGCTGCTTCCCCTGTGATCCGGAGTAGGCTATAATTTGGCCCCTAATGTAAGCCTTGAAGTTTTCCCAGATCAGTGAAGCAGAGACCCCTGGGGTGGCATTGGTACTTACAAAAAAATCTATTTCAGATGATATATAATTAATAAATACTTCATCTGAGAGTAGTAATGGGTTGAAACGCCATGGGCAACGCGAGTTTGGCTTATCAGGGAAAGAGAGCTCAAGGGTCACAGGGGCATGGTCAGAGACAACAATAGCATTGTAGGAGACTTCACACACCTGGGGAAGTAATTTATTATCTAAAAGAAAAAAATCTATACGTGAAAAAGTATGATGGACTGGGGAAAAGAAAGAAAACTTTTTACTCTGAGGATATAAAAATCTCCATGGGTCAGAGGCCCCATATTCTTCCATAAAAGATTTAATTACATTGGATGATTTTGAATTACATATAAGCTTCGTGGAGGATCGATCAAGAGCTGGGTTTAAGCAGCAGTTGAAATCCCCACCTAGTATAAGATAATGGGATTCAAGGTCAGGGATTGTTGAAAACAATTTACGGAAAAAAACATCATCTTCCCAATTGGGTCCATATACATTAGCAAGGACTAGTGGCGTATTATAATTTACCAGAAATAAAAATATAACGTCCATTGGGATCTGCCACGGTGTGTGACACTTTAAATGGGACAGCCTCATGAATTATTATGGCCGTTACTCGAGATTTACATGTGAAGGTGGAGTGATACAATTGCCCAACCCAACTCCTTCTTAATTTGTTGTATTCAGAAGGCCTCAAGTGTGTTTCCTGCAGAAAAGCTACCATTGTGTTTAAGCTACGCAAGTGATCCAGGACTTTGATCATTTTAACAGATGAATTTAACCCTTTGACGTTCCAACTCACAAAGGAGAGTGGCCTTGCTCCACTAAGACTTCTATTTGACCTACTCATGAACTAGAACTTGAAATAATATACTGTGTGATACTCTGGAGATAGATGAGCTTTGCCCATGCATGGATGGAGACCATAGGAGAGGGAGAAAGAGAGAGGAAAAAAAAAAAAAAAAAAAAAAAGGATAACAACAAGGACAACAAGAACAAAACACAGAACAGCTCCTGAATGAGCTGCGTTCAAACGCACCAGTGCACCTTCTGGATATTCCTCGAAAAGAAGCATTTCCAGTTGCTTCAAACAGGACCATGTGATAATAATAGTAAACTTAATAACAAGAACACTTGAAATTGAAAACGTCATTTAAACTCCAATTACTTTGATCAATTATGCAGTAAAAGACTGCAGAACAGAACAGAATACCATAGAGGGAGTTAGGGCAGAGTAAATAGGAATAATGATGTAAACATTTTACTAATACCCCTCTTCCCTCACACTTATCTTACCACAGATTTGCATCTTTTCTTTTTTTTATAACATATGTATTTGTATTAAATGATCAATAAAAACAACATACAACAGTGTAGTGGAGAGCAGAAATGCTGAATTCTGAAACAGAATACAAAGAGTATAACAGAAGTCAGGGAACATTTACATTTTTCCTCATTTATGACTTATAATAAAGCCTTACACCAGCTTTTAATAAATGGGCTATGAGAGCAGCAGTAGCGGTGCAATGTTACCTACGGAGGAGAGTCCACGTCCACACAGTTTATCGGTGACGCGCCGTTTCCGGGGGTGGCGAAGCCATCTGGAGAAACGGAGTGATGCCGAACGAAGCGTTCAGCCACAGATGGATCCTCAAAGCGACGCCGCTCCCCGTTTAGCAGGGTTATCCTCAGATGGCTGGGTTGAAAATATCCGTAGTCCTTGAAAGCGGCGTTGCCGCGCAAGAGACGTTTAACTCCCGCAAAGGCCTCGCGCTTTTTCATCTGGGCGGCAGTGAAGTCTGGGAAAACATGTACTCTTTTCCCCTCGTGCTGTAGAGCGTCACCGAGTGCTCTGGCTTTCTGGATAATAGCGACCCTGTCTCGGTAGTAGTGCATCCTGATGATCATGGGTCGTGGAGCCTCTCCGGTTTTCGGCTTCGGACGTAGCGATCTGTGTGCTCGGTCAATCACTGGCGGAGAGTCCAGGTGTAAAGTCTCATGTAGCCACTTAGCCATGGATGTCAGCCTGATTTCCCTCCATGTCCTCCTTCAGGCCAATCACTCTGACGTTATTCCGCCTAGACCTGCTTTCCAGATCCTCACACTTTGCTTTCAGAGAACGCACCTCCTGTCCCAGGTTGTTAACAGCCGTCTGCAAATCTCGGACGGAGTCCCCACAGAAGATGGCGCTGTTTTCAAGCTCAACAAGCCGAGTAGCATGGGAGTCTGTTGTAGCACGCAGAGCATTAGTAGAGGAGGCCAGCTCAGCTTGTACAGATGATATTTCACCTCTGAGGGATCCTGCCACCGAGTCGATTTTACCGAATAGGTCGCCCTTCAATGAGTTCAGCAGGTCGGTGAAAGTTGACACGGTCAGCGGGGTATCAACCTTAATTAAGTGCTGGTCAAGCGTTGGTTGGTCGCCATCGTGGCTGCCTTTACCGCGGGTGTTCGGCATAGTTGCAGTCATAGAATTCAGTGTCGGGAGAATATATATAGAAGCAGGCAAGATGCAAACACTATTTGGCTTCTCTAGCACGAATTTTTAAGTGTTCATCGTAAAATATAAATTTTTGTCTCACATGTCCGCGGAGCTATCTTTACTCACGTCCAAACAGCTCCATGACTGGAACCGGAAACCAAAATAATAATATTTTGAGTAAAGAGAGTGGAGAGAGTACAGAGGACTGCTGGAGTTGGCTTTGTTATAACATTGCTTTCATTATTATTGTTATTCAAGAATGATAACAATAATGGTAATAAAAATAAAAAATCACGTTTGAAATACGAGGGTATTAAATTTGACAATAATAATGAAATATTATTAATTTTTAACAGCTTTTTTTTTTGTTAAAATATTTATATATTAATACATATTAAAGGCAGTCTGTGGATTTTGATGGTTTCAAATAGTTAACTTCTACTTTGTGCGGTGTTTAAAGGCACACTAATGAAAAATGGCATTGTATCCTGAGGTCAAAATTTGGGTTTGCAGTAAAATTTAAGTGTACTGATGATTAGGGCTAAACTTCTGATCACCCCATATCTAATAAGAATCAGAACACTTGATTTTTCTACACTTTCAGTAAAGACACAACCTATGTGAACCTCAATAGCCCACAATCTGACAAGTGCTCTTTGTTATCAATAAGGTCACTTTCAAAGGCATCATAGTTCAGTCCTCTCACCACTAGAAACTCAAGAACGTCATATTTCTAGTTTGTAAGACAAAAGAAAAACCTACTTTTGGACTTTGGTTAAAGGAGACATATCATGCTGATGCATGATTTAATACTTACATATAATATAACAAATTTGAAAACAAGACCTTACACCCCCTTAATTTTCAAAAAAATTAGATATTGTATTTTTTCTGATATCCTAGAACGAGATTTGATGCCTCTGAAAATAGGTCATTGTGAGATGTCCGCGAGATTTCAAACGTCGTGACGACGAGGTACCTTTCTTTTTATTGGAGTAATCTGATAAAACACTTCCTCCTCTGTGATGTCCGTCAGCCCCAAACCCTCACCGAGGAACACATCCAGCAGCAGGGGTATAAAGCTCCTGAGCTCACACTTCCTCATTACCAGCTCTGGCCTGTAGGGGGACTCAATACGCAGTCGCTGCTTTGAGCCTGCCGGAAAATACAGTAGAAGAAGAAGGACAGGCTGGCTCTACCCCCGATAGAACTGACCAATCAGAGCACAAAGGGCTGTGACATTGCGAGGTAACTGTAGGTCATCCTTGAGACCAAGCGTTTCAACAAGAGCTTCATAATGGCCTAAAATGAGGATTTTGAGAACGCTATTGTAGGGCAATGAAGGAACTAAATGACTTGTACTGAGAGCAGAAATGCTTTACAGGCATCCTAGTCTGGCATAGTGAAAAGGAGAAACAAGCATGATATGTCCTCTTTAAATGAGTTAACGACACTTCCTTCAAAAGGAATCAGATTCATTCTTCAGAACAAAGTAGATAATTTTCACAAGATGTGGCATCTATTAATGTCCTTCCATGATTTATGGACATGATTTGTCAGTTGGTTCCCTTGGAGTGGGGGTGAGAGGCGCATGTTGTTCTTTTGTTGTCCATTTTATGTAATAAATAAGTTTTTGTTTTTGTTTTCTAAAGGAATAGGGCCTATGTCTATGGACATTCTGTTTTTTATAAGACATTTGATTCTGGATGACTATTATCAAAGACAAAAAGAATCAATGTATGTTAAAAGCTATCTGATTATTCTGTCTTTTTCCTTTTTAAAGGCACTATCGTCTTTATTTGGATTTAACATTTTATCATTCAGTATAAACATCCTTCCTTCTTTCCTTGCTTTCTTCCTTCCTTCCTTCTTTCCTTCTTTCTTGGTTCACGCTGCATTTTTCAGTTCTGCAATGGAAATCCATTGGGTTGGGCAGTGAGATAAAAAGACCCATGATTTGTATGCTTAAAAAACTGTAAAATTATATTGCAGATGCTTTGCCTTCAAATGTTTTATGATTACAGGAATGAAGGACAGCAGGAACACGATAAACCACTGAAGCAGAGCTTCTATGCAAAGCAGACAGCAGGTGCTGGAACTGGCACCTGCTTCATACCAGCTGACTGTGAGAGGTGTGACAAAGAAACACGGGGTGATGGATGACCTTGTTTCTGTGTCTTTGTGTACATGTATATATATGAGGGTGTGTGTAAAAGAATGTGTGTTTTATTAAGTACTGGAGAGAAAAGAGGAGGCGTTAAAAATGGTAGAGTACAGAAAATGAGTACTTGTCAAGAGGAACTCTCCGGCTCTGATAAGCTTTTTCTTATTTTCTGTCTCCTTTTGTTGCTGGTTTTATGTAATAACTTGAGTCTTTTTTTTAACTCTTCTACAGTGGTAGACAATATAATGTATTAATTTTAAAAAGCAAATGAAAATACCACAAGCTTGGAAAGAGACTGAAAACATTTCCACATAAAGGATCATTTTGTTGAGATTGACAGTTTTAAAAATGAACTGATTTAAAAACATCTTAAAATGAAATGTGATTATTTATGTATAAATATATGTCTTGTAACACAAGTTGATATTTAAAAAAAATTCTACATTTATACTGCCAAAGTGACTCATTGACTGCATATTCAAATTGGACAGCACTTTATTTTGCCTTCTGTTGTATTAATTTGAAGCAAGAATAGTTTTAAAAGACATGTTCTGTGTTAGTGATGATTCTGCAACAGTGTTAATGGTTAAGGGATTCATTTAAGCCTACAGTTTTGGAGCAATAAGTGAAGTAGGTGGGAGGATATGTAGGCCGTGTGATGTGTGGATGAGATGCCAAGCACATGAGAAATACATTTAGAGATTCAACACATCATAGATAAAGAAGACCTTTTTGTACCCTTTGAATGGAAATAACCCTTGTCCAAGTAGGAGCATGCCAAGGGCTACGGCCATTGTGTGAAGAAAACGCTAGTTACATACAGCTGTATTTGAAAGTTAAAGACATACAAACCTCACAGACATGGTTTTGTTACGACCCGAGGGACAGGAAAGCAACACTGAAACCCAGAAATTTAAGGTCAAGTAAGTTAAATGAATTATAAAGTCATAGGTTGTCAGAATATAAAATGAGGGCAGAGGAAGTGCTGTTTAAAACAAAAGGTGGCTAATAACTAGAACAAATAAAACTAAATCAAATTGTCCATAACCCAAATCTAAAGAATCACACAATTTGATCACTAAAAATGCACAAGAAAACAGCAGTGTTGCTTAAATTCTATAAGCTCGGGGGTCAAAAATGGCCGCAAACACCAAGTTCACAAGTTAAATTAAAATACAAGACAAACAATCACAGAAGCTTAACACAGCGCAACTTGCTATCAGTCGAGTTTGCTGAGGAGACCTGCCAGCAGCAGGCTTTTTAAAAGATGGATGAGTCAGTCTTCTCTCTGATTGGTGGACCAATTCTCTGCAGCTGCGGTCCAATCAGGGTCATCAAGGCCAAAGGGAAGGACATCAGCCTGAACTTACACAACTACCCACCGGGCACCCTGAAGCCTCAAAACTATTTGCAATTTCATGTCGTTAATTCTTGCGCAGTTGGTGTGCAAAGACCTTAAGATGGAGATTGTCAGCCTATTTTGCAGGATAACCAAGAAACTTCTGACAATAGATTGAGTAAAACGAACTAGAGTTTTTAAATACAACTCTGAGAACATTCTGTGTTAGAATCATAAACAGTAGATTGACTTTAAAGGGAAGCAACAGGATTTTAAAAGTAGTCAACATACAGTAAGAGGGGGCTATCATGAAAACTCCTCTTTGTCGTGTTTTGCACGCATATTTGGAAAACCTGAGTATTTACTGGCGAACAAATTATTAACTGAGTCCACCTATGTCTGCATACATCAATGAAATGTACTATTCAGACCTGCTCTCTTTGAAACAAGCAGAAAGAATGGTCTCCATTTGCTTGTCAAGGACCCAGGAGTGAGGTAAGATATGAAAACCCAAAAAAGTGGTACCATTAACTTTCTAAAAATCTCAGCACTTATTGCTTGGCTTGCACAATATCATCCAACAACTTTCTGAGGAGGCACAGAAAGTTACATAGACTGTAAAAGAACTGGACAAATCCATCAGTGGGTATAAGGCTTAATTAACATGGGAGCCTCTGGGACACTGGATGCATTGAAATGGTTGCTGTTATAATGAACGTGCCATCAAATTGTCCTCTGTGTAAGTAGATGGAGCTGAAGCTTGGTTGAGATGGCATGTGCAGTGTGGCCAGGGGTGTAGAACTGGGTAGGGACGCTAGGGACACGTCCCTATCAATATTATGCCACTACCACATGGTCCCTAACATAAATCACAAGCATAGTATGCAACTTAATAACAAAAAAATGCTTATATTTATATTTAGTAATATGTCAAAGAGATACTTCAAGAGAGTATTTTATTTATTCATGTATTATTGTGTATTGAAAGGCAGCAACTGTTTAAGACCAACAATCAAAGTTTGCAAACAAAACCTCTGATTAATAACATTACTTTATACATTCATATTGTTAGAGATTACACTTATCGGTAGCCCTTTTTTGGTTTTGGTTCTATATTTATCAGACTATAACCATACCATCAAAATTTCTGATGATCCCAAACTGTTCATGTGTCATGCATCAATATATTCCTGTCAAGTAACAGACAGGAGAGATTTAGAGTAGTTTTTTTCTGAATATGATAGTTTGTTTGCGTGATTAATTAGCTCTACATGACATTAAAAAACAGTCATAGATGCAAAACACATCAACTTTTAGGGGTGCCATCTTGATGTGCTTTTATGTCCCCACCAGTGTCAAAATCAAACCTTCGCCCTTGAGTGTGGCAGTGTCCATAAGAGGGCATTAAAGATGTCCTCAAGGCTAATATAATTTTCAGCAATCATAGCATAGCTAGACAAAAGAGCAAACCCCACAACAGGAGCTCTGTAGTGACATAAACCCCTCTAGTTGCATCATCAACTGGTATGACCTGTGGCAGTGCCCAAGGTAGTCAGCCTACATCTCACCAGCTTCCAAACCTACATCCAAACATGTTTTTGAACTGGAACCGGCCACCCTGCAGTCCCAACCCAAGCCCTTTGGTACTGAGCTAAACTTCCTACATATAGTAGGTAGAAAAGACACAAAATTCAACATAAACAGCAACATTTTTTTGCAATGACATTTTAATATACGTATCATTTTAAGACGTTAATTTTCATTGGGTACTGAAATGTATTCGTTCTTTCTCTTTGCCAAGCTAACATTTTGAAATAAAACACTTCCAAATGATGAATAAAAATTCAGACAAAAATGACTGAGAAAACCTTCAATTCAGTCTTTTCTCACATAAATGAGAAAAGACTGTTTTCTAAGATTCTTAGCTATTATTAAGAAGCAGAACATTTTAAGACGAATGATGAATGATTTATTTTTGCCACCTCAATGTCTAAGCAGTTAAGGAGATCAAGATTAATCATTCAACATCACAGGGAACTGCACTTAAAATTGTGAGTGGGGTCTGATTTGTCACTTTATGTTAACAATTATTATGTCTGTGGAACAAGACTTAACATTTCAGCCTAATTTCTCTCTCATTTTTCATTCAAACCCTCCCCTTGATACAACTTTGAGCTACAACAGAAGCTGCCATAAATAACAAAAACACTCACGGGTATGGCAGGTTATTTTTATGAAGCTGTCTGCAACCACAACTGGAACATGATGTGTGCCGCTGTAATTAATTAAATTAGCATTTTCACACCGCTGAACGACTGTTACGAGACATCGGTCACAGTGACGCACGAAAATTCCTGCAAAATCTCTGTGCCGTCATTTCCACTCCGAAGCAAATATTCAGAATATTTAAAAGTCATCCTGCTGCTTCTATAGCCTTGGCTTTCAGTCAACATGACCCCTATGTGACCCTGGCATTAACCACCTGGCGTTTGCTGGACTCAACCCAACCCCCCCTGCCTTACTGTATAATAATCTATAATTATCTCTCAAACCTTCAAAGAGCTGGCGTTTCTCTCCTGTGGATGAGATCCTGCCTGAAGTGCTGTGGTAGGCCGTCAACAAATGCTGAATAAGTGCAAACCGTAGCTCAGGGTGCTTTGATGTCGTAAGTATGTTTCTTTAATCAAGACTTATCCGAGAAGACAATGGCCTCATAGATAATAAAGGAAACATAATGTGGTGGTCATTAAGGATTAAACATTTAAAATTACAAGCAAAATGGACGAGTAAGCCCTGAAGACTGTTCTGTCCTTCACTACTCCCCACTGCCTGCTCTAAGGCACGCATTAATACTGCAATAATCCTCTCTGACTTTTTGCCAGTTAATACACAGAGGTAGTGAGAGTATGCGTAAATTTGCCTAAGAATTGTGATAGCAAAGTCTTTATGGGTGCACAAAATCCATCAGGCGAGGTGAGTATACATACAGAGCACCGTTCATACACAGAGCAATTCAAAGTCCTTACAGAGAAGAGCATTGAAGAGAAAATGAAATTATTTTCCTTGAAATAGGAGGTAAAAATAGTAAATAGATACATGTAAAACACAAACTCATTATTAAATTGAACTAAGCAGGAACCTATTTGGTGGGCTTTCAGGGACCTTGTCTTTTCTTTATGTATACCTGCTTTTAGTCCATGGGCCAGACCAGATATCGGTACCACTCAAGGTGTCAAAACTTACTTATGATTTTTGAAAAGATCCATGTCTGTAGATGATATTTTGGCATGATAACCCTTCCTGAGTGGCAGCTGTATCATAGTTAACAGCTCATAACCTTACTTACCCCCTTCAGAAAATTACATTTTAGACACTGGTGCATTTCCTGATTTAGACTCATGTACAGGACATCTGTCAATGTTTCACTATATTGTCTTTGGTATCATTTTAAAGAGAACCTTTTAAGCTTTCATCCAAGCTAAAATATGAATCTTTCTGACCTATATGGAGGTCACTGTAGCTCTTTAAACTATAAACAACACTCATTTTTACACAATTTTCGCCTAAATGAAATGTTATCTTTTAGCCCCGTGTCATCTAGGAACAACAGGGATATAAAATATAAGAACTAGAATACTCAAAGGACTAAAAGGATTCAGGAAATGTATTAATATACCCCTACTCTATCATTGTTACAAGTAATTGTGAGCCTTAAACTAGACAGCATTATTAACTAGACCAAGGTCAGTATGACGTCACTAACTGGGCCTTATCTTGACTTCATATTCATTTAATTACTTCATGTTTTGCATCAAATGGTGATTTCTGTGGAGCAACTGGAAACTGTGTTCCAATAGATGGCACTGTACCTGGCTGTTAGTGAAATGCAGCACGGATATGAGAGAAGACAAGAAGAGCAAAACATGTTTTTCAGCTGTGTTCTTGTGAAGTTGCTCTCTTCAAACAAGGTAATGTGCATTAAAATGATCATCTGAAGTAAATGATCTAAAGATTTTAATGGATATGATTGTGGAAAGCATAGAGGTTCTTTACAGATATGTTAGCAATATCCCACAGTGCAAAGGCTGAAGACAGATGCTAGCACATTTTCAAACAATCTTTGTGTTTTAAATAATTGACTGCAAGTTATATTTGTATAAACAAACGAATTGCTTTTACAATTTATTATTTATTTATTAATTTATTATTTCTGTTGAGCACGCATTCACAGACTGATCATGTTTCATCAGAATAACTTATGTTCATAGTTTCACCCCCAGAACATATTTTCCAAGGATTTAGGCTCACAGATTGCTACATCTCTGTTGCATCACAGCTCAGGGACTGACTTAGATCTGCAAATACCTCCAATGGGGATGTCTTACACATCAGTACTCTCAGCGATGGCAAGGTAACAGTATTTTCAATATGGTTGAAATTTTCTTTGACACATCCCTTTATCTTCAAGAGTTATGAATCAGAATTTATTTAAATAGCCAACATTTATTGAAATATCCGATTGATCATTATGCTTGTTTAAATAAAGTAAATTAACTATGTGGAAGATGAAAGTTTGTAGGGATAAAGGCTGTTTTAAGCATGTCCTAACATCAAATATTTAGCCAGAAAAGCCAGATCATGGAAGTTTCAATACTGCATATGTTTGCTTGGCTGAGTACATCTCAAATGTTTTAACAGATGTGGATGACAACAACACCACTTTGAGGATCTTCTGCTGTTATTACTTCATAAACAGGCTAAAGATATGATTATTTTCAAATCTATTCTCATGTATGATCCATACTTCAATTTCTCTTGCATTGGCCTCACTGTTATATTACACAGATCATCTCCTCTCCCTTGTTTGTCTCAATAACATGAGTAAACACAGCAACTTCTCCTCATGGTTCTCCATATTGAAAACAAGTAATCTTGCTTCCTAACTTTATTGGAACCATGCAATAATTCAGACTTTTTTGAAGACACTGCCCCATGATGTTTAAGAGAAAATCAATCTTCAGCAAGAAGTGAGCGACACAGAAATACTCTGAGCATTTCTCATGAATTTATGGCCGTTTGTGTCCAGACATCTGTCCATGCAGAAAGTATGACTGACCCATAAGTGGTAGACAAAGTTTAATATTTTTTAAACTTTATTGTAAAAGTGTTTCTGAGATTTTTAGCTCTGCCACCGAGGAAATGTTTTTGTCACACTTATTTTGTCTGTTTCCTTGTCTGTCTGTGAGAAAGAGAAAGCAAAAGTTTTCAACATACTTTGACAAAAGTCTTAGGGAAGGTTTGTCATGACCCAAGAAAGTAGTAATTTGATGTTGGTTGTGATTTGAAAAAGGACACAGATACAGGAATGTTTCAAAGATTGTTTACTTTGTGAGATGAGGCAGTTTTCCACATTTGAGTAAAAACATCCAAATTTGTCAAAAATACCTTGACTGAGGTTGTGCTCTTGTCTGTTTTAAGTCTGCGTCACGATAACAAGATGAAAAGAAGTGTCTTTACACAAGATTACAATAACTTAAGCTCAGTTGGACCTAGTTAGTGGACCCATAAGTCCTGTTGGTCTCTAGTCCTGAGCCTTTTAACTGCTTGCATATCACTGGCATGTCAGAGCTAAACTTTGAAACTTTACTCAACCCAAAAGCTTGGACACCTTAATTTGGTCATTTATTCTCCCCTTTAATAGTATATTGGTATTTCATGTTTAATTGTTAGACAGCCTGCTTAGCTAATTTTATAACAAGGTATAGCCTGTAACAGTTGTGTGTTCATGAGATGACCAACATAACATGTGTCCCGAATCCCCTCCTCCTCTGAAGGTAAGGCTACAGATGAGGATGAGAAACTGGTCCTGGATGTTGTCTTCCTGCACTCTACTTTGCAGTCCATCTTTGACTTCATCAGTCTTACAAAATTTGGTCTTCAGTTTAGAAAAGATAGAAAAGGTACCGGGTCTGACATCAAACAATGCTGACACTCAGCATATTGGAAAACCTGCTTCCAGTTGTAGGGGATTTTGGCACCATTTTTGGGAAACACCCACACATTTAGCTGTGTACAAATGCAAGTTCCTTGTAGTTATACATTGGTGTTATGCTGACTAATCAGGCTTTCCAGCAATATAAATAACACTTCCAATAGATATTAATGGAAGAGAAATACTTGGCAGAAACCATGTTTCCAAACTTTTCCAAATGTCCCCCACACACTCACTCAATACAACTTTGATTTATAATATCACAAAAATAAATATACATGAAGAAAATGTGACAAAAGCTGCCACAAAAACACCCTACATTTAGATAAAATGGAGCTATAGTCAGCAGTATTTGTTCTAGTAACTCTCCTTCAATGCATTACTAAGAGCATATGTAAAAATTAATGTAAAAATGCCAGTAAAATATGATATGACGACAAGTAAAAACCCTAAAACTAACATGAAAAGTTGCTAAAATAGGCTGGATTTCGATGTTTACCTCATGAAAATGACATTTTTCTGCTTGCATTTAATTTTAAATCAATAAATGCATATGTTGTAACTCAATGCATTTGGTGTTGATGTGTCCCTTTTGTCCAATTTTAACTCATGTGTTTTGTACAGTTAAGAATGTCATAAAATTGTAATGATTTGGCCCTTTGGCAGTGAGGGCACAATTATTGTGGCAATTTGGAAAACAAAGTTGCTCATCCCTGGTATAACCTGATTTTATCGTACACTGCGTTCAGAAAATGAAGTTATTGAGAGTGTTTTCATTATGACCCATTCTTAACCCCAGTAAATATCTTGCTTTAAAGTGGTTTTCCATTAAAACTGGAACAGTATTACTGGGTTAACTGACATAGTCTGTTTGTGATTATCACCAATTCATTTGATGTTGTTTTGTGAGTAGGGATTTGAGAAAAATACACCCGACGTCTCAAGAAGCAGCTCCAGATAATGCAGCTGCTTATCCTGATTGGATGTGGGGAAACGCAGAGGTCCGCGTTATAATTGAATGCAGGGTTAATTAATTTTTAATTGCTCCCCAAAGACACTGAACTCTGGCTGATCTGAAAATGGCAAGACTCATCACAATAACAGCATTCCCTCCAAATAAGTTCCAGAGCCACTGCAAGAGCACAAGCTTGATAAGTATTCACTCTGACTGCCCTTTTCTAAGTTCTGCAATCATAAATTCATCTTGTTGAGTCCCCATCAGCAATACCCTTGAAGTCTGACTTGTTTTTTGTGAAGAGAATCATGATAAGCAAGATATTTTAATTCCTAACAAAAAGAAAGGTTGTTAATCTTAACACCTTTTATCTAATTATGGTCTGTAGATAAAGTCCTCTGATTTTTTTGTACATTTTTCATTGTACTTGTGAATAGTTCTTCATTCCATCAAAAAGAAAATTGATAAAGCTGCATGTAACTCTAAAGTAGAGCAATAATTTGTATGTGGAAATGATTCTACAATTTGGCACTCCAGGCTAATTGTCCAGGAGTGATTTTACTTTGACTTTAAATTTTGCTTCTTTTTCAGGTCTTCCAGAAGGCATCGCTGACAAATGGCAAAAAAGTACTGCAGAGTTTGTAAGAATAATTTTACATCATCATCTTTGATTATCTTTTAAAAAGGATTATAAACTACTGCTTGAGTTTTGCCCCTTTGTCTAATAAGGATGACAAAAGCAACATTTTTAACACGGCTAATTCTGTTTATTGGACTCCCTTTTTTCACTCAAATGGTTGAAGAGACTTTTGTCCACTATTTGCTGTAGTCTAAAGTCACAAGTTATAAAATATACAATTATATTACCTGCCAATTAGCTAAGGCTTGTGCAAATGCTGTATGAGTCAGTCTTCAAACAGCCTGCCTGTGGATTTTCGTGATATGTTTAGTCATAGCACAAGACAGCCGTGATAAGATTTAGGTGGTGATCAACAATCGGATGCAGAATTTTGATGGGGACCTAACTTAATATGTTTATAAATTTAAAATATATATCCAGGAATGTTATAAGGATATGTCATTATGGTGAGACATATCTGTCTGCGTTCAGGTCTCAGTGGATTTTCATGACATTTACAACAAATTTTGATCATGGCACAAGGAAAGAGTGATGCAATTTTGGTGGTGATCCAGAGGATGTAGCTCTCCAGACCTTTGTACATGATTTTTAAACAGTCCCAGATAGAGTAATTAATCATATTTTTGATAATAGCTCGGTTTTCAGTGTCGACACAAAGTTCCTTTGCGGGGGTTTCGTGCTGTTGGAGTACTTCAAGTTTTCTTCTTCTTTTCTTTAAAATGTGTTTTTCTTTAAAGAAAATATGTAAACAATGGTAAATATACTTGCAGAAGATTAAAATATGATATTGTAAAGTAGCAAATCCTCTCAGGTGCAAGTTGCAAGACATGCTCCACAGGACAAGACCTTCCATTAAACAAAAAAAACCCAGATGTATCTCTCTTTCTCTCTCTCTGTTTGTGCATGTCTCATAGTAAACATTAGAGCACAGGTCTGGAAAGCTATAGCCACATCTATCTCTTAAAAGTGCTTGGCCAAACATAGCTCAAGAGGATCTTCACTGAAAATTCCTGTTCTGGGCAAGGATGAAGCAGAAGAGATTAAAAGCATGCTAAGAATGAATACCTGTGAAGAGATGTCAATATATGTTCTTGGGATATCTAGACCAGTTAAAAAAAAAGAAAAAGTATGGGATCTTTACTTGAGCGACCGCTTTGCCAAGATTATATAATTATCACTGTTTTATGTTGACCAGCTCCACTTATCTTCTTTGGTTTCAGGGCCACAGGAAGATATTTCTATGGGCTGTTCAATAGTATTTTTTGCACTGCATGATTGTTACTCTGAGGAAATGAGAATTTTGTTCAATGGAATGGGCATCAATGCCTTCGCACCTAATTCCAGCCAGATCCCAGCAGGCTCTTCAGCCTTTGTTCCTGCACTCAGAGTACTTGGCCATTTCACTTTTATTCTGACTGACTTCCTCTATCAGGTCCTCCCAAGGGGTACCAAGTCTCTGACAGACCATAAAGGCAGAACATTTTGGTGTGAAAGCCATGTCTGAGTGGACCTGAGGGGTTCAAATGCCCTCTGGGCACTTCGGCTGTCCCCTCAGGTCAACCTTGAGCTGCTGGGTCTCTTATGGAGCAAGGCGCCCTACAGCAGAGACAAACCCCTTCTGCGCCTTCTTCCCAACTCTGAGTAAGATAATGAACATCCCCAGGGCATACTGATACTCACTGTTTTGAATCCCTGTACTGATTGTCTCCATTAGTGCCCTCAGGATTTGGTCATAGCCCCAGTGTTATCACCCTTTCCCAAAAGCCTTTAGGCAGCAACTCAGGATGTGCTCCAAGGTGCTTCATTGGCATGCTGGGTCGCTTTACATCCCCAGATAGAATGGTAGACTGGGGACATTAACAGAAAAACAACTGGACAAGAAAATAAATGTGGTTCTCCAGAGTTCTGAGCAGGTGACCTTGGAGAATTCTGCATGCTCTCGTTAGGTCCTTGCCCACTGTTGGTTTGTATTGACTTCTTCTCCTGCCTCGAACTAAACCCCAGTGCAGGCATGAACTCAAAAAGAGATACAGCAGCCAAGTGTCTCAATGTTAAAGTCTTGGAGGGCAAAAAGAGCTGAGGAAAGCGATGACCACAATTGTACTCCAACCTTTGGACTAGGTGCAAGAGACACAATTCACCAATGACAAGGAGATACAATCTACTGTAAGTAAAGAGTCTGTGATTAACATATGCAGCCACATGAAACTTCCTCACTTACACTGATAGGATTTTGGCTGGTCTATGGCAGGTCCTTGATGGGACCTGCCAACCCTGAAAGTTAAAAATTGTAAAATTCTAGCCATATTTGTGTTAATTTGTGGTGTCAAGATTCCTCTCTGTTAATTTGGCAGTTATTATAATAACCAAAGAAAAGGTTGAAGCTATGGGAAAGCCCCATCTCATGGAGACAACTTGCAAATGCATGAAGAAGCATGTTTTTCAAGGAATCTAGGCACATGAAAGTTGCTTGGGAGCTGGCTGGAAACTGGCTGGAAGTTGACAGGCCACTGGCAGGGAGTGGAAAGTTCAAGTGGCAGGATCTGTAGTTTAGAATATTGGTGCCAGCCCACACTAAGAAGTCCAACCCATTTCAACTCATTGTGAATATCTTATTTGTGCAGTGTGATTACGGTGATCCATGCTGAGGTGACAAATTTCCTTATGGACCAAACTCTGGTCCATCTGAAAACAGGTTAAATCCAAAAAGCAGCAAAACGTAGCTGGATTTAAGATAAATAGCAAACTAAAGTAGCATTCACTGACAATATTGAAAAGAGTGTGGCTAATATTAGCATTACAGCACCACCAGCTTCCAGTTCTCTGAACACTAATTTATCTTTATTTATCTTGATACTATTTTATCTTTATTTTATTACTGAAAGTACTGCTGATTTTGTTTAACTAAACAATATATTCAGTCAATGCTCACTGTATTTCTGATCCAGACAGCAGAAACAAAGACTGGCCTACAGCCCTGTGGAAAAAAATCGCAAAGGTTTATCTGTGTATCTGCGTTTTAAAGTTCTTCTTACTGTGTGAGAATCTTGTAGTTAACAGAAAGGTTAAGGTCTCAGCAGTGTGAGTAGAGGGGAGGGAATTGTGCAATACTCAGGTATTTCAACTTACCTCAGTGTGAGTGCACCCTTACTTAATGTGGTCATTTTTTTCTGATTGCCTGATTTGCCTGTACTTGTTTGGCTTAAATGGTATCAAACACTTCATGGAACAAAGCAGATGATTTCCACCGAGAAAGGCATGTGGTGAAAGCTTTGGGTGTTTCCATATATGTGGGATGTTTAACTATCAGAAATATTCCTAGATTGGCTGTAAAACTGTCTAAATCTTCACAATGATTGAGCTGAACGAGTTACCTCTGCTGTTTGTTAGTTTGTTTAAGAAGTTACAAAAATAGCTATAAACTTGTGATGAGACATTTACAGGAAATGTTGGTCATGACCCAAAGGAAGTGATTTTACTAAAGTGAGAATCTAAATCTGGATGTGGATCAGGTTTTTTTTAAGCATTTGTCAACAGTGCAAGACAAGGCAATTCTCCATTTTTTTTAACCAAAACTCAACGTGCACTACTGTATATTCCTTGGTAGAGGTCTATGCACTCAAAGCTCACCTAGTTGAATATTATTTTTGTACTTAAATCCTACATTTTGCCTTCAATCTTGTTCATGCATTCATATTTCATAACTGAACATACCCCTTATTTACCTGTATTCTTTCCATCTACAACACTCAGTTAGGGCTGCCTCTTTAAGGCCTCCTTACCCAGCAAAACTAGTCTTCTTCGAATATTTGACTGGTCTACTCTGTTGTGATTGGTCAGTTCAGCCCTGCTTGGCATCATGTTGTCAAAAACTCTGCATTCCTGAGCCAAAGGGCTCAGGGGAACAAGCCATGTTAAGCAGCAATTGGCACTATATAAAGGGAGAGAAGGAGAAGTCTTGATGCTGCAGAGAGACATTTTTTTAGTCATTCTCGTGTCTGAAAACTGATGAAATGTAGACTGACAAGCTGTGTCGACAATCACTGATGTGATGCAAAGCCATTGACAGCAAAATTCTATAGAACTCCTTCATAGCCCTGACCTCCTCAACTGCACTTTCCTTTACCTGTATGACAGAAACACTTCAGCTCTCTTGGCACTCAAACTGCCATTGAACACAATACAGCTCCAACTTTTATTGTATGTATTAAAGAATTTCTTAGAACAGTACATCTGTAGAGTATAACTACCGATATAAACGGGGAGGTCACTTCAACATCAGTCTAACTCATACAATACTTTACACTAAAATGCTCGTAATGAAACTGCTTTGAAAAGGATGTAGAGGTGTGTGTATAGAAGTGTAAAACCAGAACACATTTAATCTTTATTCACATTCTCCAAGGATATTGCTCTAAAGATATGTATGTTATGATACTTTAAAGTTATCATCCAGATCTTTTGTGGTGTTATGTCCCTTAAATTTAAACTGCTTTGGGGACATTTTATAGCACATAAAAAGAAGCAAGACTGGGTATATGGACTCCCTTCGTGTCTTAACTGTCCATTTGATTTAAGGAAAAACAAAGACAGAATTTTATTAGCTAAAAAAAGGAGCACAAAGTGTCACTTCCATGTGTATTGTGTGAAACAAATAGCAGCCAACATTCTAATCTTAGACATCACAATATGATTCTGTTCCCTGTGTGGCTTGAAGACTTGTGAATTCATCTCACCTCAACTGAAAATGTAATAATAGGCTCCTTTCTTGCAGATTGGGGCTATCAGTAAGTTGCCATGTGCCCCTCTCTATTTTATTAATTTGGACTTCTTACATCAACTTTGTAGAATGATGTGGAGCAAGAGCAAGGACACCACCACCCCCACCAGATCCCTCAACACCTCAGGAGGCGAGTGAGTTTTCACCTCTCAGAATCACCCGGACAACCCTTTCCTGTCATGCTGCTTATTACTGCTCACCGTGTAAAGACAAAAAAAATCATCTTTTGCCTTTCTTACTCTTTGACGTTGCATGCCCAAAGAATACTAAGCGGTTGGAAATTATAGGCTTGAAAGCGGCTAAGGTTGCTTTCAAACCTATAATTTCACAACTCAAACTTGTTAAGGAATGGGGAAAAAATTGCAACATTGTGTCATTTTTTTCTCTTGGTTTGGTTTGTTTCAGAATATATCCAGTAGGTTGATTAAAGCCTGTCAAATGTTACATAATCTGTTTTCCCACCATTGGTGTAGCTGCAATCTTTGTTCCTGCCACTCTGCCTGTTGTTGCGTTGAGCTGGAATACACAACCAGCTTTGAGCAACAATATTTTCTAGTGTAAAGCATTTACCCTACCCTTAAAAAAGATGAAGCTGCTTTTAGGTTTTATTGGCTGGCACATGCATATTAACCAAGCAACATCTTACCCCATTGTGGTTGCCTCGCACACTCTGAAAAACAAATTGGTTTGCTAAGAAGTGAAGTAAGGGCGTTTTCACATTAGGCCCACTTGTTTCGAACCGTACTGCGGTGCGGTTCACCCCCCTCCCCCTCCCCCTGGCTTGCATTCACACTTGCAACATCGAACCGTGCCCAGGCCCACTTGTGTATTTACTCAGTTTGAAACAGCAGGGGGCGATATGCACGCAACTGGTTACCAAACCTGCTACGGAGGAGAACAAAGAAGAGACTACCATGGTAACCATTTCCTACACCAAACAACCAATGTTTACGTTTCGCTCTCTTCTATGTTTCCATCAAATGTGTTTTTTTATCATGTTCAAGACGGCATCTGCGGCCTTCTGGACCCTCGTAAATCATAGTAATCCTCAACCAGAATAAACAAATCAACAAATTGAGTAAGCAAAAGATTCAACCACGGGATTAACAGGAAGTAATGCATCAAAAGTAGATCGGTTCGGACCACTTTGTTTCACACCAGTGAAAGCGCACCAAATATAGGGAGATGGAGCGGATCGAGACCACCACTTCATGGAGGTCTCAGACCAGCTGATTTGGTGCGCACCAAAGTGCGGTGGTTGCATTCACATTGATACTAATGTACCAAAACCTGGGCCAAAACTTCTTTGGTGATCACTAAATATGGTTGGTGTGAAAACACCCTAAGATCCCTAGTGTTTGGGGGACCAGAGTTTGGATCTTTGGTCCACACAAGAGTTTGTGTGGCATTCACACCTCAAATTATTGAACTCTCCAACAAAACAAAAACAAACCAAAGTTCAATTGGTCTGTGGGAAAATACCCTTTGTCATGCTAACAATCCCTTTTTAGAAAAGAGAGGGGAGTTAAGAGAAGCTGCAAAGGAAGCTTATAGTTTGAGCAAATGCACAGCCCTCTCCAACACTGATTCGGATGGTTCTACTTGCCCCGGCCAGCTCACTTTTATGAGAGAACAGAGAACAAAGAGGAGAGATACACAAGGAGGATGGTGGTTTTCTTTAATTTATTAGAGGAAATAATTCCATTGTTCCTCTCCGTGTGGTCTGAGAAAGTATGAATTCATCTCAGCCCAAAACAAAACAAAATAATGAACGAATGTCTGATAGATTTGGAGTTTTCAATATGCCCTAGCATGTCTCTCATTCCAATCATATTTATTTGGACTGCTTTCTTGATTCAATCTGTTGTGTATTATAATTATATCACGCTCTGCTCAGTCTTATCTCTGTGCTGTCAAGTGTCGTGACTCTGTGGTGGTTGCTGAGGCTTGTGCAATACCCTCTAAATTTGTTCAATTGTTCTTTGTTTTTCAGTTTTTATCAATTTGGTGTTTTGTTTGGTTTGAAGCAACCAAGTTCTTACTGCAAGATTGTACCTGTTAGCAATCACACAAGACATTAGATAAAAGGGTTTGATTTGGAAGAGGAGCAGAACTGGTAATGGAAACGTTCCTTAAAAACCACAACAAGTATTTGGATTAGATCTTTGGAGAAAATTAGGCTATAAAGAAAGGAGATAGTCTTGTTGTTTAAACCTAAGAACCCTTAAATGTAAGAACTGGTGCTTCAAAGACGGTTCTTCTCTCTGCGGTTCTCTTTTTCTTTCTGGCAGATCCATGTTTACTATCCTGGATAACTTGGAGTTTTTGGATCATTGCTTTTCCAATTTCTTTAATGTCATTTTTGTCGTCTCATGATGCGACTTTTAAGAAGTTTTTTTCAGACCAAAAAAATGCTAAAACCCCCTCTCCTCCCATAAGTCTGAGAGTTTCCTTGGAGCAAGTAAAGCTTGGACAAACATTTAAAACAATTTCTTAAAATATTATTATTATTATCATTATTTATTTATTTTTTGCTGTGGCAATCTGTTTGGTTTTTTAGATCATAAACGGTCTTTTCTTTGGTTCCAAAGACTATTAGTTATCTGACAGTCTGTCTTTATGGTGTCTACATGGTGGCAGGAAAGAATATTGGACACCAAGAGCTTAAAGGAAAAAAATATAATGCATGTCTAGAAAACATTTTTGTGAGTCTGACCAAATATTAACATGCTAACCTAAGCACTATTCTGTCTATGTGACCACAGAGCTGATATCAACAAACCCCGGGATGGTCGTTTTTAAAATCTCTGAAAAAAATCCCAAAACAAACAAGCAAACAAACAAACATATATGTATATGTTTTTCCAGGGGCCTGTACTATGAAGCTGGATTAAGTCATTCAGGATAACTCTGCGACATCTCGCTAAACTTCACCGGATCTCCGTCATCCAGATCTGCTGTACTACGAGGCTAGTTATCAACTCGATAAGTGAATCCGGCTGGGATCTGTGCGCGCACACATAAAATTGGCGTGGTTAGCGGCCCCCGGAGCATTTTCCACAATGGAGAAGAGAGCAGCCTACCTTACGGCGGAAGAGCAGAAAATAATCCTGCAAAAGTATGAGGAGTACCGCAGTATTATCCAGGCCAGGAGCAACACGGTGAAAAACATGGCCCTACATTTTCCAGAAACACAAATCGCTGAAAATGTAATAAAGAACTCATCCACATTAAACCAAATTATGTAATAAAATAGTCTTTTAAATGGTGATGAATAATTATTTTTATGTATTTTAAATGTAATTTAATTAGCCTAAATGTAATATTTAATTACACTTTTATTGTACTTTGCATCTAAAATAACATTTGTCCCACTGACATGATTCACCGCTATTGGACAGTGTAAAACATTTCCTCATTTTTTGTTCATAAAAATAATAAATGATCAGTGTTGATAACACTGGGATAAATCTATGAATGAAATTAAACGAAAATTAGATATTCAAAAATATTTGTTCCAGCAAAATTCTGTCCCTCGGTGTCATGGTGTTACTACCAAAATTTGGAGATCAGATTACATTAGACAACATTTAAGATACGATGATTACTTAAGTAATTGTAACTGAACTTTAAACCAAAATTATTGTTACTTGACTTTATCCATAATAAAGTTCAGTACAATTATCAGCATGTGTTGTCTTTTATCAGAAGTAAACATCCTCGGATCAAACGTTATCACTGACATTGAGAAATAATGTCAATCAAGCGGATTACTTCGGTCACGAAAAAAACGCTCCCGACGAAGCGCTCCTCTTACAATTCGCGCACCGACATTAACCGGTTCTGGCAGAAATGGGCAAGCCATTTTCCAAGACAGCAAATTGGTGACTGTGCGGTCTTTTATGCCCGCCCGAGAGAACCGATTGGTCAGCGGGCGGTCTGTCACACCCCGTGAGCTCTTATCCTGGAACTTAACCTGCTCCGGACCAGGTTTGGCGTTCAGCATCAGTTACCGGGGCAACGTGTCTGGATAAAAAGAGATCCACATTCGTAGTGCGGAAAACCCAAAACTTATCCAGGAACTTATCTCTCTAAGAGCTAATCCAGCTTCGTAGTACAGGCCCCAGATGTTCTTTACTATGTTCTGACGTTGTATATTATTGTTACAATTACATGCATATTGGGAAAGTGTTAAACTTTCTCTTCCTTTTTTTTTATAACCTTTCCTTGCTGTATAAAGTTTTTAAATTCTAATCCAATCCACTTTGTTCTACAGCACATTTATAAAAAGGTTTCAAAGTCCTGCACTGTGACTACTAAGTAAGTCAAATCGAATGAAAATGCAATACTGAAACTAAGAAATAAAACCAAATTATTAGGTGCTAAAATCATTAAAAAAGCATTTAATAACTCATTGAAAAAACAAGCCAACTTAAGAGAAAAAATACGGAAAAATAGACCACACAACCTTCATGCTGAATTAAAAGCAACAACAACAACAAAGAAGATGCAATAAGATAGTAGTAGACACATATGGCACCTTCACAATTGTTCAAAATGGTTAAAATAATAATTGAAAAAGTGTGATACTCTGTGGTTATTTGATGTCTGCTGAAGGCCTGGCACAAACATCCCTTTTAAATCTTAACTTATTTTGAATCTGTGGGAGGGTCCACACATAAAGATGAATAATAACAGATTTATGCTTCTTGTTTTTGTGGTGTGGTGTGCCATATAAGGAAAGACAAAGCACACCACACTACAACTGATTGATCCATCAACAATAAGAGTTTCAACTTTCGCACCTTGCAATCTCATTCATTAAAAGGCGACTGCAGGGGGATCTGTAGAGAATGAAAGCCATTAGCTTTCTATCACATCCCTGGTAGTTGTGATATCCATCTAGATCCTCTCCTTTTTGGCTTATCATACGAAATTTACATGTTACACTGTACTGATGGTTGTGCTTTACCTCAAACAAACTGGTTCTTCTAACTTTGTATTGGGCGTTAGTTCTGAAATCAGGCTCTCGTTAGCAAGGTTGTTGCACCTCAACTGTAACACTGGTGAGATTTTGAGCTAGTAGAAATTTAAAAATGAAATTGCTTTTACATTGAAACATGAAAAAGCTAAGGCAAGGCACAGCTTTTTCTGTACAACATTGAAAAATCCGAAACAGTTTCAACAGTTGTGAGCAGACAGTCAGACATCACATTTTTTAATTAACTTAATCATATGAATGAGCCTGTTATATCTTGTTTTTGTTCTCTGTGCTCATTCTGGTCTTCTAAATTCAATAGAGTGAATGTTCCTCATTATAGGAGTGCTCTCTGTAAAGCTGTCCTTGAAAAGAAAAAGGAGGATTTAAATCATAAGTATGTGAGTAGAAATAGTTATTAAAATGAGATTTGATGGCGGAGCAGGATCACAAGCGCAGAACATGAAAATGTTCAAAGCTGAAAATATGGGAAAATAAGGTAAGCAAAATGGCAAATGTTTTTTAAATTGACAAATTCACATGACAGCAGGTGTGATTTTATCCCCCTGCCAATAACAAGAAATTATTAAGAGCTGCTTCTCTCTCTTGGCATTAGACACCACACATCTGAAGTGGAATATATTATCCAACATGTGTGCCATCTTCTTAAAGAAATGTTAACGTGAAGCCTTAGCCGCGTGCCCCCGCAGTGATGGAGGGGAGCCAAGCAGCTTATCAAGTGTCACTTCTTCATCAGAGAGAGAAAGGTGAGCATCTGCTTCCTCTGAGAGCACGTCCCCCTTTGCCTTTTCTAAAATATCTGTTTTTTTCACTTCCTACTCTTTTTGACATGGATATTAATCATCCTGGTGATCACAATGAACCCCGCGCTAACATCTTTTAACCTGCACTGTATCAGGTTATAAACATTACTGTGCAGGAGAATCTCTCAGAAGCTTAGCCGAGTGTAGCTGTAGGACTGGCATGTATTAGAGCTGGGTGACATAGACCAAAACAAAAGTGACAAACATCTCAGTGTTGTAACTGACGCCTATGAGGTTGTTTATGCCAACGTTTGACACTTTGCTTGTTTGTCTTTGACCAAGGTAACTCGGAAACTTGATTAATGAAATTTTTAGGGAATGTTGATCATAGCATAAAGAAGATGTGATTAGATATTGGTGACTGGTATTTATCATGCAATGATAAATATAATAAAGATGGATTGTTTTACATATTAATGTGATATTTCAAATCCGTCGGGCAAATATCCCATAGAAAGTGTCTGAGAAGAGCAGACTTTTCAAGAAAAGCTCAAGTGTGATTGCATAAATGTTTTGTCCGTCATGTTCTTTCTTAACAAGTCAGAGGCTCGAGGTTACTTCTTAATCTTGGTACAACCAATCAGATTTTGCACTGCTGCCTCTTCATCCTAAAAATTATGCCTATAGGTCTTTTCAACTTGAAACTTTGCAAAATCAATCTGACTGATGACAGACAAGGAAGTTATGGACCCGTCTGCTTTGTAAGTTTAAATATAAATACAGATGTAAGATATTTTCTCAAGAATTTGAATGGTTTTGATGGTGATCTGAAAACAGATGCACATTTAGGATTGATTTAGGACAGATTTATCAATGTAACACAAAGGGGCATTTTTCCAATTTTTTTAATTGAAACTTGACTAACAAAGTCAGAAATGCCTTGGTAGCTCAGAGAGCTTCTTGTTTGGGTAGGACTTAACAAAAAAAGTATAGGGTGCCAATTTCACAAAATGGTAGCAACCATGCACCTACCATGTATTGAGTCTCTTGTCTCGTGCAGTCAGCCTGAATTCAAATCTGACCTGAGCTCCATTTGCAACGTGTCTTCTATTTCTCTCTACTTTACTTCCAACTTAGTCTTCTGTAACCCGATACACCAGATGGACAACTAAATTTATTTCTCTTGTCCATCTGGGCAAGAGTCCATAGAAAGTGTTTGGGAATTGGCACCTCTCAAAAACATATCTGGCAGGTAATTGGACAATCCCCCTGTCAGTCACAATTACAAAAGTCCAAACAGATAACATAGTAGGCAGACACTACTGCCACAGTGTAAAATACAAAACATAAGGTACTACTTAGAAAAAATCATCAAAATGTATTCAAAGTGGAGCAAAAAATATCCTTTGTAATGCTTTCAGTGCTTTTGTTTTTTCTTTGTTTTACAAAGAAATGCGGTCCAGATCTGATAAAACTGCTACATAGTTTGTTAGCATTTATGCTGATCCCTGCACAAGCAGTCACCTCCTGCTGTTGTCTTCTGAGAGCTCCCACCTCTTTCTGCTCTATTGACATTGATGTGGTCATACCGATGTTGGGCCAAGTACAATCGTGTAGATGAAATTTGGCGAGATGAATCTGCATGATGACAGACAATGAATCAGGAAGGTCCAGCTGCTGCACAAGTCCACTGTTCTTCCACCATCAATAAAAGCTTGAAACATACCAAACTTAAGTAAGAAACAAGACTGCTGAAACAGTGTCAGAATTAAAAACATTTTTATATTCTATTAAAAATTCAGTGATAAAGATGCTTGTGTGGTAACATGCCAAAAAATATTATTTTTTAAGGGTTTTCAGATGGTAGCCAGGGAGCACCATCAAACCCTCTCATTATCGATGTGTTGTGCACCACAACAGTAATTCTGAGCTGTGCCAAGCTGAGCTGATCTTGCTGCCCGTGTGCCCTGCGCTGAGATGAAAAAGGTTCAACTTTGTCACAGTCCTCTTGACAACACTTAAGTGCATCCAAAAGAAGGGAGGCTGAGAGGAGCCATCAGATCTCAACATGGGAGACATCATTTTGAATGTGTCCCTACTTCCTCTAAAAAGTGTGTTATTCAGATCCAGTAGGACTATAACTGGGAAGCTCACATTTGAAAAAAAAATAAACAGCTTGAGCTTATCAGGAGTGTTTTAAAATGGAAAGTTATCATTTTTACTCATTTTTGTTTAAAACATATAGCAAAATAAAGGCAACCAACACTCACAGTATTGTATTACTCAACATCCTATTCAAATATGTATCAGCAAATATGTATTAAAATCAATTTCTTCTCAGGCATGATGGGAAAGTGTCACTTACCACAAAGCAGGAAATGGGAACAATAACGAGATACACAGGGAAATGGTGTGCAGTTATAAGCTTACAGATGTATGGTTAACCATAGCGTGTGAATATTAATGCTCACATGATCCACATCTTTGGCATGGAGTACGCTGTGTAATCTGGGAAAATGGATTTTCTTTGTGTCAGCGATTTCATTTCTTGTCAGTGAATGAAATTCAAATAAAGGAGCATATACAGTATGTCCCAACGTCACCATGCAAACATCCAGGTTATATTCCATTCCAGCTTCAAATTAAGATGTGGAATGTCTCCTATATATAATTATGCATTTCAGTTTGAAAATTTTTATTTTATGATTGTGTCATACATGTAATAATAAGCTCAAGCTGCATGGTATTTCATAGAACCATATATTTAATCATCCCTGTGCCAGATGTCTGCATTCACATGGATTTTGTATACCAATGGATGTTTATTATCAATGATTTGTGGACACACTTCAATGCATACTCAAGACAGTTTTGGTAAATATTACCTAAGTCTACATTTGTAACATTTCAAAAGATTTTACATTAAGTTGCATTGCCCGTGGAGCTTGATATCTGGTAGGTAGAAAATGTGCAATGACCTGCAGTAAATAAGCCATGGGACAGTTTAAAACTCAACAAATCCCTTTGAGGACATTTCACTACACTAAAGCTGTGTATCCACCAGGCAGTCCAGTTCACTTTGGCTCAGTACAACATGAATTTACTGGTGTTTCCACTGTCAGATAAAGAAAGTTACCCAAATGACCAATCTGTGCCATCATCATAACTGACCCTGTTATGAGGTACAGCTAAAAGTGCTACAGTCTGTTGATTGGCCACAAAAATTTTCTTCTGTTTGTTTCACTGCTGAGACATCACACATTTTCTGAGCCGGCGGGATCCTTTTCTCCCGGCTCACAGCCTGTTTTCAAGTCAAAGCACAGCTGGTGGTACGCACATAAACAAGATCAGGGATCACCACTCTAAACCACACAGAACTGCAGTGAACTAAACCAGACCACTCAGTGGAAACAAGTCAATGGCATGAACATTACCACAAGGCCACAGGAGTGCCATAATGCAAATTCTGATTTGTAAATGTCATCGAAAAAGGTCTGCAAGGTCATGTTTTTGTTCAATACAGGAAAAAATGGAACTACACTTCATTCAAACCACACAACTCACAAATTCTGGTTTCTCTAAAAATATTTTACAGGAAATATATTAATAAATCATTTCTTAAAATTTCCTTAAACAAGTGGGATTGTCCACACAGCAGCCTGGTATGGGCCAACAACGAATGGATTTTAGAGAAAAGTCTTCAGTGTGATAACAAATGAGGAACATTCCCATCGACAACTATAATTTCACTGGATGGAGATGCACATTTTACTCCCTAAGACTTGATTAACAAATTAACAAAGTGAGTGCCACTCCACTTATTTTATCCATATGTTATTTAAGTTTTTACTTCCATTAATGATGCTCAATTGAGTCTGAAACTTTCCTTCAGATTGAGGAAACTCCAGCTGCATACTGTTTGTTTCACAGCTTCCATTTATTCAACTGAATTAATCCCATTGTTACTGCATCCATATTGCTGATCATACAGAACATTGTGTTCGGTGATGAAGCTATTTCATTACCAGAATCTATTTTCCAAGTAATCCACATTTTTATATCTGTGCAGATGTGGATATGTAGCACTATCTTTACAGGATAGGGATCCCATTAGGGAATGTGATATGGATCTGAGTCATGACAGCTAAAATACGCTGTGTGATATTTACAATATGCAGAGATGGGTCAACATGTAACCCTGCTAGAAAGAACATATAGAACAGGGGCCAGAAGAGCCTCACATCATGCAGAGTGTCGGGTGACAGAGCACTGTAGACTATGCATATAAATTAAGCATATGCATTAAGCATCTGGCCTCTGCGGGCCCTCAGGTAGCATGCAATATAAAATGAATGCACTAGCGTACAAGGGTTAGCGTGTCTGCACTGCTACCGTGAAGTAATGTGCCATCAGGTAGGTTGCTGCGTGGGATGAAATGCCTGAAATAAGTTATGGCCACAATTACGGAAGCTAAAGTGGCGCGGTGCAGAGGGTGTCTCTATTACTCATTTCTTTTATTTTGTGGGAGTAGATGAATGAGTGAGCAGACATTTTGCTCTGGGTCTTTTGATTGCACAAACAGGAATCAGGCACTGGCACAAAGTGGCGTCAGCTAAACATGTGAATAATGAAGATTTAGATCACCAATTAGGGCTTCAAACATTAACTGCTCTCCTCACATCGCTTGAACTGATGGATCAAGGTTTTCATGCAGGTTCAGCACAGCTCCACAGGATGATCAATTGTTATGCAGGATGATCAATTGTTATGCACAAATCCTCAGCTTTGATAGAGGCTCATTTGTCCACGCCAGCTCACATTATAAAAATAGAGTTACCGCCAGAGGGTTATGTGCATCTGCATTCACAGTTTACCCGATAGTACATGTACAGTGATGGGTCAAAAAGAAGAGCTGTGGCAGTATTTGTGATGGTGGGATTCTAATCAATCTCGCCGCTCTAATGCCTAAGTCACACATTCCCGTTTCTCATAGCGACTGTGCACGACTGTACAGGATTGAGGAGGTATATATATATATATATATACATATATATATATATATAGATATATATATATATATATATATATATACACATATATATACATATACATATATATGTGTATATATATATATATATGTATATATATAGAGAGAGAGAGAGGATATATATATATATTCTGATATGTCACAGAAATTGCGGAATATGTCTAGCACATTGTCACCATTGTGTTAATAAAATAATGCCTTTGTTGATAGCCTGTACATACAAGCCAGGTTGATTATTCTTTCAGGATTGAGCCACGATTGGGCCACGATCAGCCCGACTGAGCTCCGTACATGCCACGCTAATACCGCTCGCATTAGGACTGCATTAGGCTTCCATCCCGCTATACTGAGAGCGGCGATTCTCCATGACAGTTTTGAACAGTTCAAAACTGTCGTGGAGCTTCTACGTTCCCCTCCGTTCATCCACGACTATACAACGCTGATCCAGACCAAGTAGCGCATGCACCACGACTAAAGCACGCTTTATCAGGATTATGACAATCGTGCACAATCACCATGAGAAACGGGAATGCGTGACTGGGACTTAACCTCCAAAGATCAATCAGTGGATCCTTGAATCTAAGAGGACACTTGTGCACAGTTTTTCTTTCAGTGCTCATGGGATTCATGTTGCCAACCAAAAGCTGATCATGAGTCCCAACAAAGTTCTGCACTGGGTTTGCCTCTGAGATCAAATGAACAATGGTGGGATATCATACTGCAGGGTCTACTCCAGTGGGTGGGGCAAGCAATCCTAAACTGCTACTGGCACTGCAAATATGGGGAGAGGGAGAAGTCAGATAATGCAGGTTTGTTGTCTTGTTTATTGAAGCGTTCTTGCTCAAATGAGACATGTTAAACACACTAAAGACAAATAAAACTACAAAAACCAGGATTTGGGCTCTTTAATGGCACATAATGTAAAATCTGCGTCCCTTCAGTAAAGGAAAACAACCTACTATGAGTTGAAACATAACAACCCAGTCAGCCCACCCATCTTCACTGTTTAGTTTTCATTAAATTGAGGACTCTGTTGAGTAAAAACAACATTCATGAGTCATGTATGCTTAGCAGAAAATCATCATCTCACTTATGTGGAATAACTTCACATAATGCAAGAGGTCAAACCTTTATAGAAGAACTTACTGGTTTGATGATACAGAGCACTGTATTAAATGGCAAAGGATTCTTGGATGTGCTTAAAGCAAATCAGATGGACACTCTCAAAGGGGCTTTTCGCCTCAATACATGGAAGTTATCAGTTGAACAAAACTGTTGGTTTGCTGTGTTGTTCAGATGTCTTTGTTGACAAGAGTCCTCAATGCTAAAAGACAAGTAACCATGACGAAATGACGAAACAAGCAGCAAATCTTTCTTCAACTTGGGGATTTCTATTTTCAGGGGGACGAGGGATGGAGTTACAGGATTAACTAATTGCACTGATAATTTTAAAGGTGTTCTGTCACTGGAAATAGTGAAATAAATTAATTAAATACAGAAAAAGAACTGTGTCAGTAACAAGACCTGCTCCCTTAAACAAATTGTTGCCAGTATCCAGGCTGTCTCCTATAAAATTAAGAATTTTAATGTTAGGTTTATATTAGTGCTGTCAGACGATTAAAAAAATTAATCTAATTAATTACCGGATTTATAATTAATTAATCTAATTAATCACATTTTAATCTCATATCTGCTTAAAGTACCCAAACAAAGAATTTGAATTCTAGGATATTATAAAATTGTAGTGCATGACTAATCAAATGAATACACGGAGAAGTGAAGATTTGTAAATTCACATTTTTATTGGTGACTAAATAAAACCAAAGTCAGGGCGACTTGTCCAGAAAATTCTAAGCTCAATCAGGCAACTCAAATTACACTTTAAGTGTGTTTCATAAATCAAATTTAAAATAACAAAAAGGTCGAGGACATCCAGCAAAACGATTAGGCCTGATGCATTATTAAAGAATGTAGTACAAATATAGATAAATTAATTCAAAAATAAAATAAAGCTGAGTCTCTAATAGGCCATTCCTGTTGTCACCTGGGCTTTGTTTGGTTTGACTAGCAACGCATGTGTGAAGTGACGTTCCACTGCCATGTACGGGTCCTCCAGCTGGCCAATATCAAAATGTTTGTGTGCTATGATTAATCGTGATAAATTTTTTTTAACACATTAATTTGCGGTGTAATTAATTAATCTAATTAATGCACTAAAGTGACAGCCCTAGTTTATATATATATATATATATATATATATATATATATATATATATATATATATATAGATATATATATATATATATATATACACATATATATACATACATACATATATATGTGTATATATATATATATATGTATATATATATAGAGAGAGAGATATAGATATATATATATATTCTTGATATGTCACAGAAATTCGTGAAATATGTCTAGCACATTGTCACCATTGTGTTAATGTAAAAATAATGCCTTTGTTGAGTTGTGCCTGTACATACAAGCCAGGTTGATTATTCTTTATCAGTGTTTTTGACTTGTGTGAACGTACTGTATACACTGAAAGAAAAAATAAGCAATACGTGGGGATTCATTATGTGTAAGCTGAGAATATTCCCCACCTGCCTTTTATTTCCCGCTGCATTCTCATCACCGGTAGCACTCAGGACAGCCAACGCAAGACACCTGACGTTATTTATTACAGCTTAATAACTGCACGCCTGCCAAGTAGGAAAGTGTTCAATAAGAAAAAGTGGCTGCGAAAGTGCCTTATATTAAATGTGTCAGTGTTTGCTGAATACAGAGTGTGCCCCACCACTCTGCGGAGTGAAGAGAAAATGCATTTGAATGGGGCTCACCTTCGGCCCCTTTATTTGATCTGCATTAATGCCGAGGTGTAGTGATTAGTCAAAGGCTGCTTTTGTTTGGATCCGACCTGACATACGCAAAGTGAAGAGGACCTGCGAGGCTGGTACAGGCTCAGTCAACAGGAGTTCACCCTTAAATCTAGAGAGATAGACATAAAAGCTGAATCAAGATAAATAATAAATCAACAGAGAACAGCATGCAAGATCATATTCTGCTCTCCTTTCTTCACAGCTTTAGTAATTTCTGAAATGGTGGATAAATATTTTCCAACCTAGAATAGACTATACTCGTGATTTTGTACAGTAGACGGGTTTTATAAAACAGGACAAATTCATTTTTATCAAACAATTTAACAAGTTACACACAGATTTATCCATTAGAAACAGCAGGTTCAATGCTCTACAACAACTGAGGGTAATATGCAGCTCTCCTCTTCATTCAATTCAACCACCAAGTCAGCTTAAAATATCAGTGACTTGTTAGCATGAGGAGAAAAAAAGGCCAAATCTGCCATTTAAACATGTAAAATGTGAAATTTTAACAACTTACATTGCTGTGAAAAATGAACAACAACAATCACAACAACCAGTATATTTTATATAGCAATTAAATTAAGTCTAAACAAGTATGAAATAAGCATCCACGTTTTCTATTTTAGCTTAATTTTATTTTTAGTGTGTTTGTTTTCCTATCGGTCCATCAAAGAAATCTCAGACATTTTTTCAGCAGGTATGATGAAATTCCCAGGGATTATTGGTTTGTGTCATGAGGAAAAAGTGATCAGATGTTGGTGGAGATCTGATTTTGGACCTTAGATTTCAGAATTATTTTAAAGGATTTGTTAACAACAGGATAGTTTTCCATGTTTTTGCTAATAACTCTATAAGTCCTTGATGGAATGTGAGGACATTTTTGGTAAATGATGATCATGGCACACATGAAAAGTAATAAGATTGTGGTAATAATCCAAGTCTGGAATATGGATCCAGGAATTATGTAAAAGGTTTATTCACAAAGGTCAAAGGGGAGTTTTCCACCTTTTGATAATAACTGGGCTAACTATGCCTTGGTGGAGGTTCGTGCTCTCGGAGCACTTCTCGCTGTTATTGCTTCTTTTATTGGATCATAATTTATCATAACTATTTCATACTACAATATTCAATAATAAGGCCTACTGGTTAACTTGTTGCCACTTCTCATGGCATGCAAATACTACAATGAACTACTAAAGATTTATTTAAATTGTGTTAGTTTATCACATCCATTCTCTTACTCAGTGGCTCTTGTGTCTCATGCAATAAAGGTGGAAAAATCCCTATTTTACTATTTAAATAAATACTTTAGACACTCCCTGGATCCAGAGTCTGTTCATTCACAATACTGACAGGGTTTAGGGGCAAACTCACATCAGCATATATTAGCTGACATTGACGAACATTGTGTAGTCATCAAAATTTTGCTGGAGGTACATTTCAGGGGTCAATTTTGTTGTGTTCAATACATTAATACAGTACTCAACAAAGTGCTCTGATTAAATAAACTTAATCAGCTGAGTTGTCTGATTTAGCTCAGTGTCTCCTTTTGTATAAGCTAAGCAGTTTGAAACATCCGTGAGTTAATGTAGTTTTAAGGGGTAAAGTGAGCTAAATCATCAGTGATTTTCTCATAGATTTGTTTTTTCCTTACCATTCAAATGCTTTAGTATTCATTTCAGCATTTTACTGTGTAACCAGCAATAAACTCCTGACAAAACCTTTAAAATAAAATGTATATGAAGCGGAGATAAAATACCCAATAGTGCATGCTGGGTTGAAAATTTCCTTTGTACACAGTAAGAGTCATGGTCTAAAACCTGAATTTTTGAAACCACTTTAAAATAGTAAGAGTGAAAAAGATCCCATAACTCTTCTCTTCATTCTATATTTTATTGGTAATGCCTTACATATTCAGTTACATAAGCCTTCATGTCATGATGCAGAAATAGCTTTGGATTAATTGTTTGCGTCTGAGCTGTGCTTCCCCCCCAGTTCTAAAAGGAAAGATCTCTTCCTTCAGATCAAACTCACCAGCTTCCAGTTTAGACTCTGAGGTTTCCATAGAGCCAGATGTGAGCCTGTTAGAGATTAATGATGTAAAACCACGATCACTGCGTTTTTTCATGCAAATCATATCCCAGGATGAAAGTGTGTACCTTCCCGGTGATTAATTCAGTGTATAATGAATACAGCTGTGTAACCGCAAATAAGAGCTTAGAAATGTACCCCTGTTGAAAAAAAGAAAACCATTAAAACACTTAATCATGACGTTATTTGAAGATTGCATCATGTGTCATTATTATTATTCCAATTGTTTCAGTTTACTTGATAATACAAGGAGATCATTGTTTCAGACTTAAGTTTGTACAAGTTTGTCAATTGAATAAGAAAAGAAAAGCTTTTACATGACCACATGAAGTGGAGCTTTAAGCAGAATTTCGGGAGCAGGACAACACCTCAACCACGCCTCTTCCTGTGTTCCTTTAAAAAAACCATTCCTTTTGCACACCGATGCACCCTTCCTAAAATCTTTCCTCAGGGCCTGCATTGTGCCACATATGAAGTTTCTACTATATGTTTTATCCACTACAATAAATAATTGTCAAATTTATCCTGTTGATGGTGTGGTCCTTACCCGTGAAGAGAAGCATACATGGTCACATCTTGGGATGAGAGCCAAAAATCAATTTAAGGTGAGGACTTATAACTCCTTCAAACTTTTGGGCATCCTTTAACCTCTTCAGCATATTTATGGGCTCGTCCTCCTTCCAGAAACATGAAGTTAGTAAGCGTAAGACATCTAAAAATGTTTTTTGAACATGGCAATGACTTCATTGTATTCCATTGGCCTCCACAGCCACCACATATACATCCAATTGAGCATCATAGGGATGTGATGGATCATGTCGACATGGACCAAATTCTTTGAGCAATGTATACAACCACTCATTGAATTTATGCCAATGAGAGTATAGATCTAATGACATGGACTGTGAGAGGATTTGATTTTGTGATAGTGTTTGCTGACAGCAGCAGTAGTTGATATATGTTTGGGGTCCTGGAATTGAGCCCTGATGAACACCACATATTGATAGGAGACTCTCTGACAACCATACACCTTTGCATCAGACTTTGCCTTGAATTTTCTTGTAAATTCTTTATTTTCAAAACTGACTGTGGGAGAGAACGGGGGCTGTATGTGGTCCCCAAGCCACAGTTACTCCACCTCTGCTTTACAGGGAACTCTGGCTCACCAGTTCAATTTCTGATTATGCCTCTCTGATTATTCCTGTTGATGCAATGCCGGTGATGCAGGGGCCGGAGGTATGTTTTCAAGTTGTCTGGCACTGATATATCCTTGCAGTGCAGATGGATCAGTCTGATTTAATGTATATAATCAGGCACATTCAACATTTTAACCAATCTACGAATGTGATCAATGCTCTTTAGAGCAGAAAGAGATGGGAGCTATAAGGGAGACAACAGCAGATACTAGCATAGCTGCTAACAGCTCCAGCAGCAGTTTTCTCAGAGTTGGATGAAAAACAAATATTTTCACTCAACTTGTGTCACATTTTTCCAAGAGTCTGTTCTACGAGTTGGTTGTCATTCTGTCCTATATTCTGCGACATTATCTGATTGGTCGGTGATGAATACGATTTACATACCAACTGTCCAGTCACCTTCTATATATAATAAACTATAGGAAACTGGAGAACTTCTTGACACTGGCAGTGATGATAAAAAAGTATATTGGGGAAAATACATTGCTCCTTAAGAGAGGGCACTGAAGACTCTTAGTAATAAATGCAATTTGCTTTTAAGCGATGTTACACTGTGATGATGGATGAGCTGGTGATGCGGAACAAATTTCTGAGAAATCAGACAATAAAGTATTGTCTTATCTTATCTTAAAAAAATCCAAGGCACTTGACACCTGCAAGATACATTTTTGCAAGGTTCTGCCCATTCCCAAACAATTCCTATGGGCTATTTCCCAGATGGACAAGTGAAAAATACTGAACCCTCTGCCTGGTTAGCATTGCTATTCCTTGCAGTGGCGCACTGAAAGAAGTTCTTATTTAAGAAAGATGCAGCCTTAAGCTTAAACTGTATCCACATACTATATAAAGTATGTTTGTACCATGATACTTTGACAATTAACCAAGGCATCCACACTCCTTCAGCATCTCCCACTCTCAGCATAGTCAAGCGTTGAATGGAAGGGTATCACAGTATCTTGCCAAGACTGCATTTCATTCAACTTCTTGAAAGCATCATTCTGCAATGGCAGAATCCCAAAACATACAAAATGTCGAGAGAAATTCTGCATGTAGTTCCTGCACTGCCCTTACTGGTTTCCCTGCAAAATTCAGAAGTGAAAATTTTAATTGGCTTCTGTGTAGGTAGTGGAGGTTGTTCTCCCCTAAGGGTAAAGTGGGTGGATTAACTATTGAGACGCTGCGATTGGTGCTCTAACAAGCATATGTACCCTTAAATTCTGACAGTATATTTTTGGATGAATTTGCTTTAAAATACAACCTCCTCTGCTTCCACTTGAGGGGGTGGAGGGGTGTCATAAAAATTCCACATAACCGCATTGGAACTGTGATAATGTATTTGTCACCACCATGATTCATCTCCTTCATTAAATTTAAGCCTTCTCAATCAGTGTTTGACAGGGAACAGTTAGTAAGACCATATAGCTAAGTACCTTGTTATCCCTGAATATGTAATGAATTTAACCTCAGCCCAGCTCAAAGAATTTGATGAGCAAGCCTTTCGCTGTACTTTGTGTTCGGGCGGGTGAGCTCGATGGATGCTTTGCTGAAATGCAGAAATTGGCCCTTGGAAAAACACTCATTTGCATTTCTACAACCATTTGGCATGCATCACTGTTAGGTGTACAAAAGATACACGGCACCAAATATAGGTTTTCCACATCACACTTAGAAACATGTGTCTCCCATAAGTGATACAAATAGATGATGAAATACACTGGATGTTTGAATTTCTCTTTTTCTCAAAGGCAGGAGGCAGGCTGATGTGGGTTTGAATAAATATTGGTTTAAAGCCAACATTAGAAAGCTGCAGCCCTCTGATTTTATTATTATTACGCCTTTGGCTATTTCCTCTCTCATACTATGCCCATAATCTCCAAATCAACCAATTTACCCTGTGATTTTTTTTTTTTTTTTTTGCTTTTTTTACTACAAAGCGCAGCAGCAATGTGCATTTCCTTGTATCCACATTCGAAGATCCTGAGGCTCAAAGGTACTTCAAACACTGGCTGGATACACCCTCGTAGTTATCACATTTTCTATTTCTATGCACTTCATGGTCTGTTTGATGTTATTCATGAGCTGTAACTGAAAGTAATACAACTGCAGCAGAGCTTTCACAATCCGCTGCAGCAATCCCTGCTCAATAATGGATTGAATTAAGTGATCAGTGAAAAGGCATCCAAAAAAATCAGCTTTGTTTTAAATTATGCACAATCATTATTAAAGAGACTGAGATAGAAAATTCCACTCTTTGCCTAAGGATGCACTTTTGGCTATTTTGTTAGTCTTAGATTACACAATAACCCTTTTGGCCAATAAAATTGAAAAAAAAAAAAAAAAATCCTAAAATCTGCATTTTGTCAATATCACACATTGACCTCAGAGAAATGTACATTTAGCACTGTTTACATGTAGCAGACACTAACTGTTGCTGTTATATGTTTTATTTACATGCAAACACATTTTCTATGCCACTCGATGCAAAACCATACAAACTCGTTTCACAGTGTTATCCAAATGACCAGTCAGTCCTAAGTTCCAAGAGATACACTGTCTTTACACAGAGGCGCATTTATTCTTATTTCAAGTCTCTGAGGAGATATTCCCTCTTATCTGAGATGAAAAGCCAAACCTGAGTGTTTGTTCTTCAGATGCATCACAGCTGGTGTCTTAGAATTAAGTTTCCATTATGCAAATATTTTAATCCAACATCAGAAGTGATGGGACAATTAAACAATACAAATGTATGTGCTGGTCAGAGGGAATAAACTGGGTATACATTTATTGCATTGAAACAAGAAGATCTGAGTTGTAGGTTGTAAAATTCCTCATCTGTGCTGCATTTAAATTCAGAGATTTGGCACCATTTTCTGAAAACCTGTCTGTGATTTGGTCACCATCATCTCTTGCACATGGTCAACACTCCAAAAAAGAAACGCCAGGATATTGAGCAGCAGAGAAAGAAAATCAAAAAAAGAAACATTGAATGGGTAAAGGACCACAAAAATGTAACAGCAAATAACAATGATCAACAAAAACACGATATATCTTTAATTGCCCTAAATAATATTATTCTATGCATGTTAATTTCTCCAGTCTATGGTTAACTTGTAACACTAGTCATGTGTGGTGTCATATGAAAGTTAAAACTGTTTTGCAGCCTGAGACATTATCAATACAATTACAAAAACAAATCTATGGGTGAAAGGTAGAGTAACCAAAACAGCACCAGAGAGGCAACAGGGACATCCAATTAAAGGTGTAATCAGCGATCTGCTAATGTTAAATCTAATATTTTGTCAAAATGTTTCTAAAAACATCCACAAAAAAACAACAGAAAAAGATCTGAAACAAGGTCCGCCGGTGAAACAACATACCACCAGAAAACATGAAACCAGAACACAGATAACAATCTTTGCTGAAAAAAAATCCAATAGAATAAATGGTCTTCAAATACAATAAAGCACATCGATATCATCTCTGCAGGTTGTTTAGTGTGGCAGAAAGAAAGATGATGTTCATTCTGTGCTTTAAAACCATAACCTGTTCACAGTTGTAATGACCCAGTGTCAGGCATTCATTTCTGTTTACCAGAAATTCTGGTTTCATCTTTCTGCTTCCATAACTGACTGCGATGCCACAGCTTGAGGTAGCAGAGTTAGAGGGGTATTAAAGAGGCAGATATATTTGTGTTACAATATTAATGTGTTTTCTCCCAGAATATGCACTGTGGTTTTATGGAGCACTACTGAATAAAATTGTATAAAACAATGTAAAAGATTCAGCACTGTGAAATACCTATGAAAAATACAAATAATGTCTTTATGACTAAAATGATTCAAACCTCATGTCTTTGTTTCCTGAGATTAAATTGGACCCACATGTCTACAATTTTTCTTCACGCCTTTTGTCTGCAGAATATAGCCATCATACCTGATTTGAAAACTAGACATTAGCTCAGTTTTCAAAGTGCATGCTTGTTTATATTCCAGGTGTCTTCCCTGTCTTTACCGGCTGCACACCTGAAAGGAATGAGGGGAGGAGGACAGATACTCAGAAGAGCAGAGAGGAGAGCAGAAGGACATAAACAAGCTCAGGACAGACGGTTTTGCCAGAAGGCCATGGTTTCCTTCTTTTCCTTCTTTTGCTTCTTTACTTTTGCTTTTTTTTACAAGCAGGTTCACTCTCCATAATCCTCAGAGATCCCTGATTTCTTGGTTTTGTTATTTTAGTTTAGGCTGGAAGTTGCTGGCAGTCTAGTTTTCAGTTTTGGTTTTTCTGTTTCGTGTGGTTTTCAGTCAGGCAGCCTTGGGGGGAGAACATCAAATCTGACAACCCTTTGTGGAGAACTTGGGTGTTCTCTCTGCTTTTGTTCACTTTTTTTCTTTCTCTAGAAGCTCCAGCCCTTTTAATTTCACTACTTAAACTGATCAGCTGTTAATGCTGTGTGACATCTTTCTTTGTTGTTATGGCTCTCCTTGAATTTAATTTAAGGGGACCATAAAATGAGCAGATACATCTTACAGACTGAGGACGAGCATGCTGGCTCTAAATGTGACTTGTGAAATCCTTTAACAAGAGCTTCCTGGTGTGCAGATCTTTCTTGCAGCTTCATATCCATGACAGTTTGAATACAAATCTGACACAAAACCTTTGTTGCATATGATTTCCTCTTCTTGTTCTGCCACCGCCTGCATCTTTCTTACTCTGTAATTGCTCCTCACGGTGCAAGAATGCTGTAAATACAGCCTATTAGGCATTGGTTATGTTGAGAACAAGCAGTGTCTGGGCACTGGCTGTTCTCGACGTTGGCTGCTGCTCCTTTGGTGACTGTTTCTGCGGAGGAGGACATCAGCGCTTCTTAGTAACCATGCCAGCCGTTTGACTACCCTTTTAGAGGGTTGAGCCAGAAGGCAGTAACTCTGTCAATGAATCCAGCTCCAGCCTGTGACCAGGGTGGAAAGTAAGTTGTTACATTTTCTCACATACTGCATTAGCTTTTTTTTGTATAACGGGGCTCTTTTGACCCATTTAAAAAAAAAAAAAAAATTCAAACATGTAAAATGAACGTGAGGTTTTTCCATCAATTAGTGTTCTCCATATGACATTCAATCTGGATGCAATACTGTGTTTGCTATCATGATACTTTATTATGAAATGATTATTACAATTTGAAAAAGGCTGGTTTAATACACGATTTGTTTTTGATTGTTTAGCTGTAGGCCAGATAAATAAAAGGGTTCTTGACAGATTAAAAAAAATCTAAGAGAAGAAAAAAAGATTTTAGACTTTGCAATTGATCAAAATCTGGACTGGGATCAGGAGTGTTTTTGTTCAGGATTAGAAAACATTTGTACTCATACCTCAAAAAGCTCCCGGCAGTTTTTGCACTCCATTCAGGGATGTTGGTCATAGATTTTTTTTTTCTTGTGAAAACGGGCTCAATCATTTTGTCATTTTTTATAAAATTAATTAAATTCTGTGTGATTATGCAAAGCCATACTTAATATACCTACTGCTGATAAAACACATTTTAAACTTTACTTCTATCCATGCCAAGTGTTGTGTTGTGAGTGTGCTGTAAGTGTGGGCTCTTGATTTTCAAGAAAAGTGCATCTCCAACTGCACATCAACATTTTTTTTACTTCAGTGAAACACAAGAGAATGTATCATGGAAGCCCATTTCCATGACTTAAATAACAGAATTTAGGGAATTTATAAAATTAAAAATTAATTACAAAGTCAGAATTATGAGACAACAAAGTCATAATTATGAGAAAGGTGTGTGGCTGTAGGAACGTCCATAGATGTGGGGCACATGCGCACTTTTTATCTCATAAAATAGACTTTTTATCTCATAACTATGACTTTTTATCTAATTATGACTTAGCATTTTTTTTTTTTCAGTACCCTAAATTCCTTTTTTTCATAAGTGGCAGAAACTGGTTTCCATACTAACGTTAGCTAACAGAAAAAAAATGCTTAGCAGCTAGCAAGAAAATGATTTATAGTAACATATCAAAGTCCTATAGGCACAGGTCTTGAATACCTGTGAATTTATTTAACTTGGAAGAGTATTCTAGGAGAACTTAAATGTACCAGTGTACCTCATTCTACAGCTTTGTACGTAAATTATGAGAAATCCTGCAGACAGTGTTTTCCTTTAATTAGCAACAAGCTATTTGCCCACAGGGAACTTTTGTTGCCACTCACAGAAATAAGCCCATGAACAAATAAAAATTTATCCCAGGTTAAGTTTTTGGGGGGAGGGTTACTCTAGAGACTTGAATGATCAAATAAACATAAACATGTTTTGGGGGAAAGCATTATAAATCTATGAAAATGACCTATTTCCAGGCCGATTTGCAGCATCCGCCATGTCTTCCATCAGAAGGAGATGGAAGCAGATGATGCCATGTGACAGGAACTACTTGGAAACTAATTTTTATAAACCAAAATCTTTATCCAAGTTGTCTACTAATACATAACTGGAAAAATTGCATAACTACAATTAAGATTTTTTGTTGTGAGTATAAAATGACAGTGATACACTTCTGCAACAATTGTTGCCAGTGGGCAAAATGGTTTTAGACAAAACAATAGGGTGCATTGAGAAATCTCAAAGTCTTTCAAATCTTTGGACTTGGCTTTGAGTATATTTGTTCTTTTCCAGCCCTGCCTGTCGCCTCACAGGATGGACTCTAAATTCCCTTGCCCATCGAGGTCTTAATGCACTGAGCAGCCGCTGCTAACCAGCTTATGCTCCCTGGTTGTAGTTAAACACAGATGCCAGTTTGACACTGTGGGAATGTCTCCCTTTGTGTTGTCCTCCTGCATTTTTCAAAACCAGCTTTGTGCCAGTGTTGCCAGCATAGAATGCAATATGCCTTAACACTGTGTTCATGTCAACATGACGCACAAAGCTGATTATCTTCGGCTGGAGAGTCATTCGGTCTCTTCACTGCGGACCTTACAGCAGCCATATCGTCCTTTATGACATTGTTGGCTGAACATGTAGCAGGCTTGGGGGCTTTATGCTGCCTTGTGCTGTAATGAAAGTTGAATCCCCACTACAAATGTCCTTAATTATGATTTGTTTCAGACTGTTTGATAGGATGAGCCTGCAATAACACTGAGCATGGGATATGTCAGCTGGGACGTTCCCCAGCGCCTATGCTCCCATTTCAAATCACAGACAGTCCTCACTTCAAAGGTACTCAGAGCCTGTCTCTGTGGTGTCAAAGCAAAACAACAAACAAACATGTGAATCGGCCAATCACAGCAGCCTGCACTCCATCGAGAGCAGCTTAACGCTAAAGTTGGGGAAATGGATTCAAACAGCCTTGAAAGCAGGGATTATCCAGCACACCTTTGATACTGCAAAGTTTTGATGGTGATACCAAGTTTGGCTTTGTTCTTTGTACATTTATCAATATTTAAACACATCTCTTTGTTCACAATTATACCTGTGGGGCTTCTCTCTTTAAAAGATACATTCAGATCCAGCCGTACTTGTATGAGTATGCACAGACATGATGACAGGAAGTACCTGTATGTCCCAAAAGCCAAAGCTTTGTAATCCCAGTTAAACAAAATACATCTAGTGATCATTTGATTCATTTTGGATCAAACTGAATCAGAAAACAAAGACTTTTCTCTGAATTTGGGGCATTTCAAATTGTACTTAAACATTGGATCTCAGGATTTCGGCTAAACTTTCTAGTTGTTAGAGACCTCTGCTTGATCGTGGATTAGCTTTTGTGTGTCAACCACCATTCTCACAACTCTGCAGCTCTGTGAACAGCAAATATCTCTGCAGCATGAGGCCCGGGGAATCCAAAAACACAAATTCTTGATGCTGTCTGATAGCTAACTGTTAAAATGTGCTTCTAAAAATGCATGGTGAACTTTGATGTGACCAAGAATGACCGAACTTACATGAGATGTCAGCCAATGTAGGCTACTGCTGCAGTGTAAAGTAGAAAAGCTTTTTCCAAAACTTTCTACTTCAGCAGATGAGTCCTTTCCATCAAGAAATGCATTCAGCGTTGTTTGTATTTCAGTGTCTAAAGAAATCTGGCCCAAATGCTCTATAATTAGTTTCAGTTGCATACTACTGCGGTAGATACAATATAAACTTTACATAATCCATATGAATTATCATTTTGTTTCCAAGAATCTGCACTAAATCATCTTCCTTCTTCCACTCTAAAAGGCAGACAAATACATTCCCTGCATTTTAAAGGCAATATGCTCCGAGAGATTGTAGCTCTGCCTTTATTTACCATGGCGGAGTCCTGGGAGATGGTCGGGGTGGATGTCAGGTCTGTAAAGTGGAGGACTTTGACTCCAGTGTCAAGAGTTCACATCAAGAGTCCCACCAGAGAACAGAGCAGTTCAGGATCTGGCTCAGACAACAAAACATTGTTATTAGCTTAAGCAAAAGATCATCAACTCCAATCTTAATTTAGACAATGAGATTTAAATAACAGCAGGCTTTGTTGTAACTTAATGCAACACATATGGCTGCACAAGTCGAATGAAAATAATGAAAAACAAATTATGAAACACTTCCTATATATCAGTCAAGCTGATATGGCAGTATAAAATGCTAAAACATGCTGGAGGCCTGAATTCTCAGACACTGCACATAATCTGTGGATAATGATGTGCACCCATTTATTTTGTATTGCAGGAAACCAATTCATTTAACAAACTATACAAGCATCCACAATGATGATAGAGCTGGTGCTGCCACTTTTAACAGAAAGCTCCCCACATTAGACTGAAACCCTTTATTTAAAGAAAATGGTGGTTTTGTGCCAGGTAACTACATCTTGAGTACTTATTATATTCAGACACTCTACAGTTTGATGCTTTGTTTACCCAACCTTTTAAGAATATTCACTGAAACAGTCTTTATCACAGGGGATATACCACCTTCCCAAGGTGCGCCAGGTGTTTGTAATGCCCACAGCCAGCTCAAGTAGGAGACACATCTTGGCCAATGTCTTTGTGGTCACAGTAAACAGTGAAGCACATCCTTGGAAAGTTGATGCCATACACATTTTCTTGAAGAGATGTGATAAGGGGTTTGGTGCAGTGGTAGGCAACAGTGTCCCAAATGTCCTCCATCTCTCTCGAACCCACTTGAACAAGCCTATCCAATGTCATTCCCACTATCAAATAAAGGCTTTAAAAGTGCCAAAAATATACCCAATAAAGAAGGACATTGTTAGACACACAGCATCAGGGTTTACTTTAAATCAGCCTGTTTTGAGCAGGGCTACACCAAAAGGGTTTATGGACTCAGACATTTGGCATTAGATATCTGGGATGAGTATAAACTTGATCAAAAGGAGTAAAATAGAGCAACTTAAGCACTAGAGTGGGGGTTCAGCACTGTATGTTGGATAATGATGCAAACCAACCTCACACGATACCAACACAGTTGTATTATTTCTATTCCTGCAGATACATTTCAAACTTATGAAAGAGATTCCTTCTTAAAAAACATCAGAATTAATATGTTTGTATAGAAACTACAAATCTTTTAAAAAATACATGTTATATACTCTGGGTATCATTATATGCATAAACTAAAGGTTTCTAACTGCAGCTTTAGAACTGCTGCATTAGCCTTTAAAGCAAATTTCTTCAAAGTTAAACAGGTTTTACTGTGGCATGGATAGTGTGTCAGTTATCACAACTCTATATCTATTGAATAAATAGAGCATAAGATAAAGTTAACAATTGTTACTCACATACAAGCATATTTGTTGGGTAGGGGAATCTATACAACTTATCACATTGGCTTGAACCAACTGTTTTAGTCATTGGCACAAATGTACTTCTGTAATCCAAAAATGTAGCCAAAATACAACATTGTTACATAATTTCTAAATTGATAAGTTTTTGCTGAGACTTACTAAAAATATATTGTTATCTAAACATCTATGCAGTCATTTGATTATGAAAAACTGTGTTATGTGCTTTCCAAAGTTGCTATTATGACATTCAGATATGAAAGCTCCGATTTGTCTATGTGTAGCTTTAACACAGTGTGGCTCCTTTCTTTTATCTTTGTATGAGCAGATTCAGTTCCATGTTAAAGCACAGTGTATACGTAATGACATGTTTTGATGTTCATAAAGGAAGCAGTGGTGGGGTCTTAGCATATAACCCCTGCAAACAGCCCATTTTAATGAGGCCTCATTGGACTGACAGTCTGAAAGAGGTCAGTCTAATATTGTGTGAGGTGCGGGGAGAGATCACAGATTTCATGCTAAACTTGGCCAAGGTCAGCACTCAACCTCAGTGCTTACTGCAGATGCTGAGCACAGAAACACTTAAAAATCAGTCTGAAGGCAGACCTGCACACGAGGATCCTGGCCTGAATTACCAACGATAGCACAACTGAAATGAAGACAAAATTATGCCGTTTTAGTTGCACTTTCAAACAACCGCAGAAAACATTCAGAAAAAAGCTGGTAATATATGATATACACACCATATAAAGGTCACTTTGTGTCAGCATAATAATTCACACACTTTCTCTAAAGTTGAGTAGGCTTCTCAAACCTTATGATCAAATTTAACACAGCAGCTCATTGTCAAAATCAATAAGATACTAGTTCAGTGGTGCACTGAAGAAAACTGTCAATCAAGGTGTGTAATGCTTCAAGAAAGATTAAACTAGATTGCGGGGAGTTTCTGTAATGTTAAGTAAAAAATGATTGTAGACTGATGGATTTCAATTCCTTGAATTATTCAACCATACCATATCAAAAAAGCTGTGCTGTCAGTCATGGCATTAAACTATACTCTGAAACAATATTTCATTCAGTTTTTTCTCCACTTTGATAATACCAATTGGTTATGTATTCATATCATTGATAAGAATGATTAGTCATTTATACATCACGGTACAACCTTTAAGGATTATGCATTTGTGGAATGAGAGATACAGCTAAACACAAGGGTAATCCCAGCAAAAAAGGCCAAAATCCCTCCTGCATCTTATAGCTGGTGTTTTGTACGCAGAGTAGCAGCACTTTTTGGCGTCAGCCTGGGTACAATTTTCCAAAAAAGGACAAAATTCAACTGTAGCCTTCCATGAATGCACAGTCTTTAGTTGGACCTCTTTGTAAAGGTGACTAATTATGCTTCCAATTTATATGATACAATACAAAACAATAAAGTCTCTTGATGTACCTGAGTAAGTTTGAATTATAGCTTTTGTGCACATTAGCTGCTGTCAGATAAGCCTCTGCACAGTACTGTAGGACGACCTGTAGCTTTGAATGTTCATAACCATGTCTTCATTTAGGTCGTGTAAAGAGCCAGATTGTGCATTCTAAAAATTAACAAGTTGGTCTTAATTGAAAAAAAATGGAAACTGATTGCTTTAAAAAGGTAAGTACATTTGATTAATAGTCTTGGACAGCATTTACTTTATATTTACTTGTTTTGTTTAATCGGAACCCTGTTGTATGTACTTAATTCTAAGTTATTTTACCTTAGTTTAAGAAAGTTATTTCAAAGTTCTATGTTAGTTATCCACCTGCATCAACTTACACATTCACACCCTTTCATGCCCGTTTACACACCAGTGACACAACAGTGGGAGCAGCTAGGGGTTTAGTGACTTGCCCAATAACTTATCGCCATTTGTTGTCCAGACCTGGGCTCAAACCTACAACCTCCCAATTACCAACCAAGCACACTATCCAACTGTGTCTCTGACGCCTCATAATAAAAGTATGCCCACCAAAGAACAGTTTGTACACAAGAGCCAATTCTTTATTTTTTACCAAATCAAATTCAAAAAGCCAAAAAAAAGTTTTGAGTCCAGCTTACAAATGGGAATTCAGTTGAATAATTTTCTCAAGCTAAAAACTCATATTGATTGAGTTGATCAACGGGTTATCAAGATTTAAGTGCACCAATATAATTTTAGTAAGAATAGTTATTACATTTAGAAGTGTCTCAAAGTCACAGAGATGCAAAAAAACTGTTATTTGAGCAGATATTCAAGTCTAACCCTTTCAGAATTAGTCATTCTTCACACCAATTTTGCTTCTTGGAGTAGTAAAACACTATCACATCCCACTAAATGACAGCATTCCTACATACCAATGAAAATATAAGCAAACACTCCTCTCCTGAAAATGAAAAGCTAGAGGAAAGCCACATTTCTGTCTAATGTGTATATCATGCAATACTAAACAAAACAGATCAAACTCATGTAGCCCTTTGCCCAAGACAAAGAGTTTTACTTAGTTTATACCACTCTTCATGTCTGTGGATTTGCCTCTAATGTCACTCTTAAAGAAGCACATGACCTTTGTGAGGGGCATCTTCATTTGTAGCCTGTCCTTTAGTATCTGCCCGCTAAAAGGTCACCTTCTCTTTGACAGAATGGAAAAAGGCATCACACGTATGGCTGACTAATGGTTGGCAAAGTCTGAACAGTTGGGGGTTTCTCAGCCTGCTTTGTGCTTTGAATATATTTCAGTTGAAGGAGAGTTACTGTCATGTTTACCCATGCCAGCTTGTCATGTGCAGGTTACGAATGAGCTTTTCACAAACTTGCAATGCACTATCTTGTTTATTTATTTTCAGTCTAGCTCAATTGTTCGAGCAGACAAATCTTGTATAGACTACAGCCCTTGTAAATGTGGTTGAAAATTTGACTCCTGGATGCTGTTGGGTCCATGCCACTCTGATCTTGCCCATCAAACCACCTGTTTTAAATTTTTCCATCAGATAAGTACAAAGACCCTAAAATGAAAACAATAAAAAAAGAATAAAAAAGTAAGGCAGTTCGTTGATGTCCTGTGGCAGAGCCCTTCAAGTGGCTCTTCCAGTCCAACCTGGGGTGCCTCCTTTGCACACTCTACCTATTTGATGGTCACTTTAGAGGGAGATCCTACAATTAACATGATTTGTTGCAACAACACTGGCTGTGTTGGTGTTGAAGCAGCTATTAACATTTTTGTCTCCTTACCAATCCTATGACCAAATGCTAGTTCTATTCCTTTTGAAGGCCTTGTTCTTAGCTTATCTCATTCTTATTTAAAACCCTGCCAATAAGTCTTATTTGCACTAATTTACCATACTTTAAGACCAGTAAAAGCCAATTTAAAGGCTGCTATGCTATATGCTGATATCTTAATCAACATCATTTCTCTTCAGTTTAGAATCATTATATATATTAATGTTTATATTACAATGACCTCTCTATCTACGGTTGTTATTGATTATACCTCCATAATAAATACCTTTATAATCATATAGTCATGAGGACCCTATTGAAAACTAAATGCCACATCTCAAGGGGCTAACCTTGAATAAGTCTTTATTCCAGTGGTGGGCAACTGTGGTTACCAAGAGGGCCACACACATGTTTTTCAGTGCCTATGGGCTGCACTATTGTTTTTGAGCACTCACAATTAAGAAAAAAAAAAAACTATAAATAAATTAAAAAAACAATATACAGCTTCTAAAAATGATTTGACATTATAATTTTATTGCATTTAAAAGAAGCTTAAAATGGCTTTTGTTTTGTGTCAGACTCATTCAACAGTGAATTTTTTACTGTTTGAGTTGAAATATATTACAAGTTTTTAAAGTCAATGTATTACATTTAATACCATATATTATATTTAAAGGCCTCATAAAGTATATTTAGAGACAATATTATGAGGTTAGAAGAAATATTTCGTCACCTTTCCTAAGTTGTGCATTATGTAAGGCTGGCTACTTATGATAAATGACATGCAGCAGTTGTATTTTTTTTTTTCCAGAAATGATTGGCGGGCCACATTGAGTGAGGTGAAAGGCCTCATGTGGCCCCCAGGCCACCAGTTGCTCTCTGCCATCTCTGGATTGTGAAAAATTGAATGAATTTCCCATTTCTTCTTTTTACATTTTGAAGCTCTGCTTAAAACCTGCAAATTGCAGGTTCCAATACATTTGTTTTTGTGTGTAAATCTATATTATGAAGAGTATTTCTTCAGTCAGCTTTATTGCAAAGTACCTTGAGATAACATGTTATGAATTGGTAATATTAAAAATATAATATTAATTAAAAGAATATCAACATTTCTATCTTTTATGGTGATATCCTACAGGAGATGATAGTGGGACAAAATTGCTTAAACTATGGTCAGTATCAGCTGATTAGTCTTTGTTCCCTGCTGGTCACTGCTGTAAACTGCACAGGATTTTGGGTTACAGAGCTCTTATATGGTCCAGCTGTAATTTCTGAAAATTTAGCAGCTGGGTTTAGATATGCCCTGAATACACATTGAGTGTGCCTTGTCTAAAAAGAGGGAATTCAGCTTAAATAACCATGACAATAGTCTTTCTCGGAAGATGTCAGTGGGTGCTCCTGAGTATAGTGAAGACTGACAGCTGCCATTTGCATTATTACGATGTACTGTCCCATAGATAGACAAGGAGGAAGCTCAAAACTTACCCCAAAACTGTGCTGTCTACCTCGATTCAGATACAAATGTTTCTGAAATTTAAAAAATAATAACAATAACAAAATCTTTTACCAAAATTATACGTCACCTCATGTATCAGTTAAACCCTCTCTGCAGCAATGATTCCAGTTATTTTCAAGTTATCGCCGCCAACTAAAATTTTACATAGCATCCCAACCTGATCATTTTTTAAATTTGCCAGTCAGCAATAAAACCTTCACAGTATACTTTACAATTACACGTATTTAGCAGCACTTTTGGATTTTTACAATAGAATGACATTAACTGAACTACATTTAATCAGAAGGTTAGTGAAAGTCTAGTGACTTTATTTAAATTTGAAGTCTGAAGTTATTAAATATAATAAACAAGAGTATGACTGATTAGTGGCAGTTATGATTAAAAAATTCCCTTATTATTTAAAAGAAGCACAACCTACCAATGACATACTCAGTGTCGACTATAACTCCAAAATGTAAATCATTGCATTATGTGGTGCAAGTGATCATATGTTACAATTTGATTAAACTCTATGTCTCATTATTTATTAACTTTAAATACTGGATTAGACAAAAGTACAACTGGCATAATGATGTTGTGACTAATGAGATTTTGTTATCGTTAATATAGCTGCTCATACTGTGAGGAGGTGACATGGCAGAGACATATATACAAGCCAGCAAATGTTCAAACACACCAGGACATTAGACCTTCAAAAACGACTTTCTTAAATACTATTATCACATACATTAAGAGAGAATCAACAGCATTTATGTCATTAAAAGATGTGGAGTTAGATTACTACATCATGTGAATGTCATTTAATGGTGTGTCATTGACAAAATATATCTTAAGTAGACTCTAATCAAAACAAAGAATGTCAAGCACTCCTGCTGCACCATCATAATGACAAATTTGGAATATTTTATGATGATTGCTCTGGCATTTTCAATTACTGAACAGATTTGATATGGAGGGGTGTCTTTTTAGTGTGTTTTTCATTATTTGTAAGCTACAGATTTCATTAGCATGAGTCCAAAAATGGGTCACCACATTTCTCTAGATGTTATCAAACATAACATTTAATAATACCTTTAGAAATACTTGAAACACTTAAATGGCACTGTTAAAATAAAAAAAAAATGTATGTATTTTGTTACCATTATAGAGATTAACAACTAATCTTCCCTTGCACTCTCAACAGCTTGCTTATTGGTTTCTTTAGCCTCTGTTTGATGTTTCTGATCTTTTAACTTTTTAGACACCAGACTTGAGTTTGAGATACTTTCGCAGGAACTTTTTGTTTGTTCCTTAAACTAGACTGATGACTAAAGGTGTTCAGGCTTCAGAGCTTTGGAATTCCTTACCAGATGATTTCAGACTCTCCAGTTCTCTTTTTTAATCATTCCTAAAAACTTTCTTTTATCTGAAGGTGTGCTCTTCACCTTTGTGTTACCCTCACTTGCTTTTATACCCATCTATTAAATTGTTTGCACCTTATCTGCGTTGTACATGTTGGTTTTGTCCACTGTAAAAACTCCAGTTATGAAAGGTGTTCTTAAAAATAAAGGCTTTATGACATTATTACAAAAAAAAAGTAACGATTTTTAATAGCCTGGAAAGTTGGCCATCATAGATTCAAATTACATATTGTAGTACCAAAACAAAGCCTAAATACCCCCAGAACAGATGCTGAAAGAGTGATTGCAGAGGGTTTGGCTGTCAGAGCTGTAGTGTTGATGTTCCAACCCCTTTTTCTCACTAAAAAGCACTTACTGATATAAAGCAAAGAGCATTGAGGGAGGCAAGCAGAACAGGTTTATGTGCAAGTTTGACTTCAAATCAACCAGTTAAGAAAAGTTAAACCTTGATTTTGAAACATCCTGTTAAGTTTTACCTCTGATTTCACTGTTCTGATCTGGTGCACACAACTCTGCAGGGGCTGCATTAGATGACAGTGCTGTCAGTCATGATATCAAACTATCAATCTACTCTCCTCCAAAAAAAAAAGAAAAAAAGGATACATTATTTTAGTCAGATATTTATCAGTGTGCCCAAGTTTGTCCTCAAAATACCTGAGAGTGTATAAGATCAGACCTGAGATGTAAATTTGCTCTTAATACAAGATGATTAAATAACTGTTATGAAAAGTATCCCATGTTGTGGTCAGAGCAGTGCAGTCCACAGGGGCAGGGGGTTTGATGTACATCAAGTCGAGGGTGATTCTATTGCCCTCGTGGCTTGAATGGATTTTTAAAAACATAAGCATTATTAGAATCATAATCATTATTTAATGATAACATAAACTGTCAGGGAACACAGTGGGAGAGCACGTGCTCCCTGTTTTTTTTTAGAGTGACCGTCGACCTGAGCTGAATTAATGAGGAGAGGTTGCAGGAGAAGTTAGCACGCCAGCTGTCAGCATCAGGGTGCAGGAGTGCACCGTTTCTCCCTGTCAGAGCAGGTCAGTGTTACAGAGGCATGTATGTGAGGAGGAATGTCAAAGATCTGCACGTGGCTCTCTGTGTGCAGTCTGAATGTAGCATATGTAAAGACGATACAATTCATTCACAGATTGTTTGAGCCATTAAATGATAAAGTGAGTTTGTGAGTTATTGGTCAAGATGGATGGATAGACTGATAGATATTCACATTAGATTTGGTAAATAAGGGCAAAAGAGGATCCAAAATTTTCAAAAATATTTCATGGATATGACTCTGTTATCAAAATAGATCTTTTTTTTCAGTTTATTGTCTATTACCATCAAAATAAAAACTATGTATTTTTGATTATTATTTTGGCTTTACAGGTCAAAGAGTTAGGATGCCTTTTTACCATGATAGTCACAAAGTCATAACATTGTGATTTTGATTTCCACAAGATTACATAATGTTGCAAAGACACATTGAAAGCTCACAACATCATCAACAAAATGATCCCATTACAATGAAATCTAGTAAAGAAACCTTCTAACATTCAACTCTGAGAAAGCATAGCTATATCTGCACACCAAATGTAGTGAACTGCTTGATTCAAAAGCTGTCTACCTGGTACCTTGTTGTTTCTTTAAAGGTGCTATGTGGAGAGTCTCTTTCCGGCGACATAAAGACTCTGCTACCCATGAGCACGCGTGGCAACTGTCGTAATTCTGCGTTCCAGTAACCTCAGAACTGGGAGTGACATCATCTCCGACTTATCAGCGTTCCAGTTGAAGTCGGAAAAAAACATGCCGATCTACCAGGCTATTGTTAGCTGTTGTTGGCACGTCCTGTGTTGTTGTTCACAAATATCACATGAAGAATGCAATTATCACTATGGCAGCATTTTTGTAAATATAAGTCTAACAATACGATGTATACAGCTGATCTAGAGCAACACACCCCAGTCAGAAGTGCAAATAAATTGATTATTACAGGAGCTAAATAACTTCACTCTGGGGGCATCCATCTTCGATTGACAACTCGGGGGTGGCGAGGTTTCACCGAGTTCCCAGTAGGAAATTCTGACTTTAGGGAACATTCCAGTTGCAGTTTCCTACTCGGAACTCAGAAATTCCTACTTCTGACTTCAACAGGAACGCACCAAAAGACGTGACCCAAGCCAAAGCGTGTGTTGATTGTGATGCTAATAAATTCAGCTCGGACCTTCCTCAGAACGCTGCATTGCTTTACAACTTCTTTTTTCCAACAACTTACAGGAAGCAAAGCGACAAAGTAATGTATCTCTTTCTAGTGACGTATCGGTAGTTTTTGATGTGTGACAATAAGCAATTTTTGGAAAACTTAGTATCATAGTTTTGTAGCTGGCTATATATTGCTACTTACAGTCCAGTGCTCTAAGACGTGTCCGAATAAATTTTGCTCTAGTTTAATTGTTCTAGTTTTAATGTGTTCCCAAAGTTGAGTATCCAGGCCAGTCCAGCCCTGTCCGACCTGACCATGAAGCTAAGGAAAAGCATTTATAGATAACCTATTTTGATGATATAAAACTCATCTTAAAGTGTGTATTTCCATCAGGTATATATCTAAAAGTGAGACTTTTTTATAATTACTTAGAAACTCCTCACAGTCTCTTTAAACATCCACAACAAATGTGACAATTACACAGTCTCATTCAACTTAAATGAAGTCCTTGAACAGACACCCAAGACATGATGAAGACAGCCAAACTCACAAGTCGTGTTCACAAGAGGGGCCTGGATAGAGTTGTTTATGTATTGAGGGATCCCAACCCTGAAAACTACTGATTCTGATCGTGGCTATCATCACAGAGGCCTAAATATATGTCCTCCTTTGCTGTCAGTTGAAAGCATCTCACTGGGAAGACTGAGCCTTCAAAGTGCTTTCTCAAGACTGTATAAAGGGCATTGTCATAGCAAATTAATACAGGGAAATACAGCGTGCTTCAAAAGAAAACTGATCAGCTCTGTTCTCACTCCCAGACAGTGGAAAATATGTATCAGACATTTTGGTACAACCCTCATTCATCCTTGTTATTATTTGATGTTCATGTTCCAAGAAATGGCCACAGAAAAGGAGTTCTTTCTTGCATACAAAGACTTGTTGGTTTCCCTGAGCAGCTTCACCTGTTCCCCACACCTTGAAGGACTGAGTGTCCAAGCATGCAGAGCTCCAGGCAGACAGACTCAGTGATTCTCCAAAGTGACATTCTTTAGTGCATTGTGATCAGACAATAGTTTGAGAGAAGCTATTGTGTGTGGCGTCGAGGCTCAGCCTTGGATCAAAGCTACAAAAAAAGGAAAAATAAGTCTGGGCTGGGTTATTGTTCAGCTGTCATGAGAAAATAAGAGAAATTCTGATGTCTTTAACTGTGCTGAAAGGAGAGTGATTCAGGGTGTGCCAACCTTTACAAAGATGATCTGTCTATCTGTCTATCTGTCTATCTATCCGTCTATCCATCTATCTATCTAGCATACATTATGTTTAAAACTGAGCAAACACCCGGCATTACACGCAGTGTTGTTTGCCTTTAACCTCAAAATCCAACATTATGCCCATAAAACCCTGACACTCTGGACCACTTCTGAAAAGCACTGATGTTACATCTACATTGCAAGCTTAAAGTTTACCATGCAAAGCAAATGCCATGTATTTACAACACCCAGAAACACCATTGGCTTCTTTGGATGAAAACTCAGCTGAGATAAAAAATTAAATCAAATTAAAATGATAGAATATTAGTAAAAGGATAATAAGTTTACCAGTCTGAGCATTTCATGTCTTGTCTTTATTGTGTACTCAACTGAATGAAAGGATTTGTAAACTACTGTATTCTTCCATGTTTTAAACAACATTTAACTTCATTGAAATTGGGACTTATTGTCTACAAGCACGGGCGACTCAGCAACCCATTTGATCTTAGAAAGCCAAAGAAAAAAGAAATCCTTGAGTCCAAGTGGGTGTTTGTGTGGAGTCTGGAGAAAATCAACCAAAGTCTTTGTAAGACTGGCCGAGATGGATGGACCTGATGGAAAACCCTGAGCCACAGTGCCTCAGGTCCTGGCTTTTGGTGCTGAAGCATTAAACAAGGTCCTCCTTCCTGTGTGGGTGTTCAGAACCACGTTGGGAGGGATGAAGGACTTGCAAAGGGCTTTCTTAAGGAATTATCTCCCATAATTGTTGGCTAAGCTGTGAGGTCCCCAAAATCGTTTTAAGTTCCTCGATATTTGCAGAGCATCTATGTGTTTTGGCTAACACACAGACACTTCAACACTCTCACAGACAAAAAAAGAAATCTCTGGCTCGGCCTTCTTGTCTCCTATTCAGCCCTATCCACATGTAAGGAGCACTTCCCCCAGGAAAACCCTACCACTCTGCAAAGTCTTTGTAAGCTGAATCACTTCCAGACAAGTGGGGCAGAGATTTGCTGCTGTGCACAATGGATGAAATACTCAGTGGGGGATGTGAATTGGATGTTCCCGGAGCACCAGAAATCATGAATTATAAGAAGTGTACAAAATGCTTTTGCGTCTGCATTTTGCTCTGCTTTGGAAGTGTGTTGGTAATATGATGTGGCATAACATGTGTTGACATATAGATTCTTTTGCACTTGCTGCTTGTGACGGAAGTGGATATTTCTGCGACTTGAACGGATTCTTCACGGCACTCCGTTTGTTTAGATGAAGAGATGTTTTCTGTGGGTGATTGATTTATCTCAGCATTATCACATCATTTTTCTTTTGTCTCGGCTTTCTTCTTTTCGCTGTAGCAAAAGTGTTTGTATGCATTAACATAATATTCTGTCATTTTTCAAGCTGAAAATGCTTCAGAATGACTTTGAAGTCTGGAACAACTAAATTCCCGTCTTTGGGTCTTATTGTCAGATTCACTCTGAACACTTTCATTTTTGTGTCTTTGTAGATTGAGCTCTGAGCGCTCTCTAAATTACTCCCAGACAGTCTGAGGAACACAGCTGAGGTAATTGTGAGCGGGTAAATAAACGTCTGACTTATCACACAAGCTTCAAATTATCATGCTGCTGGCACAGTGCTGCCTCTGTCTTTACTTTTTTCACATCACAGGGTTCTGTGGCTTGTTTACTCTGTTTATTCCTCTTAGGCGCTCTGCTGTCTTAATGAAAAGGCTTTAGTGGACTCTGTGCCCGACCAATGATTTATACTGCTGATCACAATAAACGATCAAATGTAACAAATCAGGTCACAACAACCAGCTAGATTTAAGTCATCTTGCCTCTGGTTTTAAAGAGGCCAATACATTTATTTCTGTAGAATTATGCAGTACATATTGACATTTTTCGAGACTTTTGGTGGCACCATTGACTGCTATATATTGGCTGGCGTCTGCCCCCAAAATCTCCTGTTAGCCTGCAAGTTGCTTTATTAGCAATCACATTTCATCACCATCAGGCACAAACCTCTTATCTCCAAAACTGCTTCCTTTCAGAAGATTACAAAAAGGCTCTGCTACTGAATGTATGAATATTGTATTGTCTTGGTTAGAAACTTTATTTGGACTTGAATTTGGCTAAAGGTCTATAAAAACCTCTTCCCAACCCAGTGGGTGACCAGTAAGACTGTTTAAGAAAAGAAAAGAAAAATGGAGATACCCTTTAAGTCACATTGATAGCTTTAATCTTGATGCCTGCCAGAGTATTTTCACAATAATTAATGGACAACCCCCCCTCCATTTCTTACACACTGAGTACCCCAGATCCACACCTATTCTCATTCTTTCTGAGATGCTCTGTTGGACTTCTTGTCACTTTAATGGTGCGTTCACACTGAATGCAACTTTGTGACCAAGATCATATTGCAAACCTAAGTCCTGTCTCCTGTCCATAGCTCATTTTGTCGCTGTTGCCGTTATCCAGTGACGTCGCGCTCACTTGAGTTTACCCCCTGATCGCATTGTAACTCATTCACCATCTTTAGTGGACATTATTCCAACTGTATCCTTTTCACTCATCCACCAACCACAAAACACTGCAGCTGATGGCCCTGCAGCAGCATCGTCTGTGGGTTTTCTGGGGTCTGTCTAAGTGGAATTAATGTACTCACTAACTAGTGTTTCCCACACGGATAGAGATTGTTACTCTGTAAGATGGAATAAAAACAGTCTGTCACAGGTGTCAATCACGCACCCACACAATGCTGATTGGCAGAGTTCCCGTCTGCAGCAACAGGTGTATTGCCCCCATGTCTATAAAGATGCAACCAAGTCACCCAGTACATGTTTGCTGCATTGTGTGAGATCTGGTTGCTCGTGGTCGTAACTGATCTTGGCTGTACATTGATTGACTCTGCATTGGGAGTGGTTGCCAAGTTGCCAAAGTTGTGTTCAGTGTGAACGCACCTTAAGACCCCCTCCCGTGGTGGGCCAAGTCTGTTCTTAATGTTTGACCGGTCTACTCTGTTGTAATTGGTCAGTTTGGTGCCCTCCTTCAACAGCACTTCACTGTAGGAATGCAGCCTCAAGCAAACAGGCTTGAACTGCTGATTTAACAGTGGCAGAATGGCCAGGGTCCATTTAGAGAGGGTGTGGAGGGTGTTGCAGGCAGCTTTTGGTCCTGTTTAGACAGAGGGAGGTCCAGATGCCTTGAACTTTGTTGAGTTGTGCACAGAAGTATTTAATCAGGTGGAGGACATACAGTATGTAAAATACACAGAGGACATATGAAACCCCCAAAATCATAGTTGCATGTCTTCTGAATGCGTGGAATGAACAAATCTCAGCCTGGAGCACAGTGGGGATAAATATTGTGGCTTGCTAAAACAGAGGTGGGTTCTGCGACTCTGATTTTACTTTTCTTTTCTTGCATTATTAAACCCCACAGAACACACACACGGGGGCATCCAGGCATGCTATGCCCAACAAAGCCTGGCACTGCATATGAATTAGGACAAATTAGAGATCAGCCAAGAAGTTAGCAACCCAGTCACATTTTGTTTCAAATGCCTCTGCATTACTAATACCTCACAAGACGAATTTGCTAAATGTTTTTTTTTTTCCTCACGTGCTGGGAAAGACACTGCAGGCCTCTTGGCTCTTGGCTTATTTGTTCCCATTTAGTTCCGTCCTTTAACACAGCAGACAATGATACTCCAATTAATCAATCAATTTTTATTTGCATAGTGCCAGTTCATAACAAGTGTAATATAGAACACTAAACAAACAAGCAAAAAAACAAGCTTAATCAAGTCATAAATGTTCCTCAACAGGAAACTGTGAGATGATTAGAAAAAACATCAGAATTTCAGCTCCGTAAAACAATGTTAACTTAAATGTTTGTATTTCTTCTTATTAAGACGTGCTGATGCTATCATAATAGAAACATTTCCACAGCATGAGCTTCAGCATTTAGTAATTGACAAGTTGTTCAAGTCAATGTGTCATGTGGAAAATACGTGTCTGGTTACTTATTTTCCTTCAATCTCAATCTCTTGTAGACGTACACACTCACACAATCAGACTTGATGCCATTTAAGTTCATCAGAGCTCTGTGCTTCGATTTTAGGTTGGGGATTGAAATTTGGTAAAATCAGCCCTTAGTCCATCAAACTTTGGTGCACCCTTGTTTTGATCCAAAGCTCCTACCTAGACTAGCTTTGTGCTGCATGAGGAGCACACATATTCAAAGAACTGATGTGAATGATAATAAATGCATTAAACTGATCTTAAATAATCATTACAGCACTTGTTTTAGTGGATATAACTGATTCTACAGCAGTTTGCAGACATTTGGTTATGACAGATCAAATGACCATTCACACTCTGACTCTGGTTGCTGTGGCAAACTGGGATGTAAATTTTAATATAAAGGGTGCCACTTCAGTCCAGCCACCTGGCCCTGTCAATTTACTGGAGATGTACTGTTAATTTAAACAGTAATGCATGCAATATGGTGAATTTAATTTGAGCTTGGAAATTTAGCTCAAATCACATACGTCATTGGAAATGCCCCCTTAGGTTGGAAATTATCCACTAGGAAGTCAGGCATTCTTCGGGAACCCCAACTTTATGAGTTCATAACTGAAGTCTGTTTAACTTGGCTGTGATGCATTTCCTAGCTCTGACTTGCTATCTGATGACTGAATGATTTTTGAAGCTGGAGCATAAAGCTGGTGTGCTGCACATTGTATATATTGCCACTGCTAATTTCCAACTCTCATCCTTGGTTGGTCTTTTGATAATCCAGCATGGATGTGAATACTTAATGTTTAAATGGTCCAAAGAAAGGATCTGGGTCACTACATGAATTTAAAAACATTGGTGAACTCCAACAGCTGGTAGACAAATATAGCTACTTATGTATTATGTATTTCAACTTAGAAAATGTCAGAACAAACTAGAAAAGCACTCAGAAAGAGCAGACCTCTGCCCAGCAGCTCAGTTTCACTCATGAATTGTGATTTCCACGTAACATTGTAGTCATAGATTTATTTTTTAGATTTATTTATCTGAGGACCAAGGCTTCAGGAACGGTGCTGGACTTTCTCCATTAGCAAAACTTCCAGCTACCCCCTATGTCTGTGAGTAGTACTGTGCATGCACAGCTTTTACTCCTGACTGGCAGTTCGCCGGGCCCTGACTCTGTGAGACAGAGTAGAAACAGCAGATGGAGCAGCATGGAGAACTCTTCTGCTGGTATTGCAAGGGAAGCTGGGAAATGTAGTGACATAGGCCTTAAAAACTAGACGTCAGCTTGCAAATAAAGAACAGTTCCCATAATACTGTAAATGAATAGGCTTTGCCTGTTATGTTTTTACAAAATCTTGCTAACAGACGCACAGATTCACAGACAAACAGACAAGCAGACAGACCCTGGCGAAACCATAACCTCCTTGGCGGAGGTAGTGACAGAACTTGTGTGAAGATGTGACTTTTGGGAACTAACTCAAGAAGAACAGGATGACAGGCTCTAAGCTGACATGCTCACCAAATCATGGCACCAAAATGTCTGACTCTGAGGTCTCATTTGTCCTCCAAAGAAGCTGCAGTCACTGGTTTCAGATTAGTTAGGCTCCAGGACCAACATGTCTATCCTGATGGGATATTGTGTTACCAAATCTCTGATCAATACATGAGCTTCTTAAAAGGTTATGTGACTTCTGTCTGTAAGCCTGACAGATAGAATCCCTCTATTATGCAGTGTAGTATAGTAAAATGCCACACATTAGCAGACATTGCCAAGGCAAAGGGTAAAAGGGTAAAATGTTTGCATAACAGGACTTTTAAACATTAGCCCTTGTGTCCTTCTCCACATGCTCATGTGACGGCTTCAAATTGCACAATCAGCAATCTGGGAAACAGGCCCAATCAAACATATTAGCTAAAACACAAGCAATAACCTTCAGGGAGATAACAGTAAATATTTGTTTTGAAAAAAAAAAAAAGATCTTGTTTTTGGATGAGTAAAACTCTAATCTCATTTGCATAGTCCCCTGGGAGAGTGTCTTTACTATATGTGTTTTAAAAAACTCCTCTAAATAGCCACTCATCATGAAAACACACACTCCACATGGCCTGCAGCCGAGGCGGTCTGCCAAAGGATATTTTCGTAATGACGCATTAACAACCCACAGAACAGATCATTTACATAGCAAGGGGTTTGGTTTCTGTTGATTGGTGATGGAGGAAGGTTAGGTTTGTGATCCTTAAGCAGTCACATCCCTTTCCCACTGCAGGTATGGTGTCCAATCTATAAGTTTTAACTTCTCTACAGGGATAATGACTTTCTGGGACACACGAATTTCATAATTTAGCACAATAGAAAGTTTCCAAATCAACAATTGGAAGATTTTCTTTCCTAATATATTTCAGAACATTTTGTGTGCTTCCAATTTCAGCAATATCTGCCACTTTTCTGAATAATGAGCCCAACATCAGAATATCTCAGTGAGGGTGCTCACATTTACCACACACAGGGAATCACTTAGAGCAGAGTCATGTGTGTGTGGATGCAACACACTGTGGGAGCAGAGTCAGGTGTGTGTGGATGGCTATTAACTGTGAGTATCCACTTTCAGGTGTGTGTGGCTGATTCACCTTGATTAAGACCAGATGTGGTGAGCTTATATACTTCTGTGTTGCAGTGCTAAGTGCTGACTCACTGGCTCATCAGCAGAGATCGTGAGAGCTTCTAAGTGTTTTCCTGGGTTATGAAAGAGTCTGCTTTTGTGGTAAATCTTCCTTGAAAACAGTTATTTGAAGTTAACTCTTGATAGTGCATGGCATTCTACAGGGACACATAGGGTCATGTGTATGCATATGAATGTAAAAGCAGGGGAACGTGTCAGAGAAACAGTGATCCTGTGTCCCCATGTCATTCTTTTACTGCTCTGATACATGTGCATATCTGTACATGGTTACATGAGCAGGCATGCACATATGTGCACATGTATGCACTGCCACATAAAAGGAGGCAAAGTACAATAACTGGGAAACTTCCGCACAAAAAACATACTGTGTGGCTGTGTCTCAAGAGAGGAGGATGACAAACAGAAGACAGTTTGTCACTAAAAGTTTTTTTTAAAGGTCCCATTTTAAGCCTGTGCCACAGATTTCTCCCCTTTTTTCAGTTTCTTGGCTAAGGCTGCTGGATTTTAAACAGGCATGTCAGTGCAAATTCCAATGAACTGTGATTGTGCTCTAATGTTTACTATGACTGCAACAAATATGTCCTGGGATGATGCTTCTACTATACCTGACTCAGTGAGTGTGTACCATTGGGGTGAGTTGGTCCTAATATCATTAAACAACTTCAATTGTACTGTCAAAGCACATCTTTCTGAAAGATGGAGTGAGTAAAAGATGAGAATATGGATCTTTTTAGGTTTAAAGTGATATTCCGGGATTGAACAAGTTGGGTCCTATCACAAGGTTTAGGGCAGAAATTACCCCTACAGCAGTGTTTATGTTCTTCAGAAACCCAGGGCGCTAGGACCAAACCCCGCTCCCTGCTCGTCTGCCGGTTTCCTCTGCACTCAGACGGGGCCATATTTTCCTTGATCAAAAACACAAATAAACGGACTCCCACCGAAAAAATCTGATATCGGTCTGCATTCACGCTTTATTTAGAGAATTTTCAGCGCGTTACTTTCACACAAAAACACCGCTAAATAAGGGTCTAGTTCTCGTAGCGCCGTGAAAGCTCCATGACTCGCTGCAGCTCTGGTTCTGCAGCCACAGCTGACTCTTCCTGGAGCGTGACATAGAACTAGACCCAGCTGAGTAATCTCTAAATAAAGCGAATGCAGACCGACAGATTTTTCGTGTCAGTTTATTTGTGTTTTTATCAAGGAAAAACTGCAGCTGATGCCCTGAGTGCATAGAAATCAGCAGACGAGCAGCACGGGAGGAGGAAGGGGGGGGTGTGCTCCCAGCGACATGGGCTTCTATGACACAGAAACACCGCTGTAGGGGTAATTTCTGCTCCAAACCTTGTGATAGGACCCAACTTGTTCCATCCCGGAATATCACTTTAAGGTGTTTTTAGACAGGTCATAGACACATGTATTTGTGAACAATAATATAAAGGGGAATTTGGCATGTAATACACCTATAACACATTCAAATAAATAAATAACACTGATCCAAGGCTGCTCGGGCACCTCGCTTTCTTGCTTCTGCAATTAGGTTGTCATAGCAGTTTTGCACAGCTATGCTAAGATGACACCGCCTACCATGAAGATGCATATTAACCTCCTCCATAGAGGAAATGTTTTTACCTGCATATGTTTGTCTGTTAGCAAGATTACAAAAACACTACTGAATGGATTTAGCTGAAAATTTCAGTAGCTGTTGGGAATGGCTCAACTGCGTCTGATTGCTAGGTGTGGGTTTTCAGGGTCCATCAATCATACTATGAGTGTAACTTTACCAAAGAACTATTACAGATGTATAACTTATGCTGCGCATAGTAGGATGTATAAACGGACATTATTCCAGCTGTATCCTTTTCTTTCACTTATCAACCACAAAACACTGCAGCTGATGCCCTGCAGCAGCATTATCTGTGAGTTTACCGCGGCCCATTTAGGCAGAACGAATGTCCTCACTGACATTACTTCCGTGTTTCCTACACGGACATGGATTGTCACTCTGTAGTCCGGATGAACAACTGTCTGTGGAGGATACCGTTCCTAGTACTTTCTAGTCTTTATATACTTCCCTCACATATGTTTGGAAACATTATTTTAGTTGATTATTTCTCCCCATTAATAATAACAATGTTGTTGTATTTTAAGTTGTTGGAAAGCTAACTATGTGCCTAACACCTTAAACATTTGCCAAAATTCTTGTCAGCCTGAGACTGTTTTTCAAATCTGAAACCAAGGTGAAGCCAATGACAGACCACAAAGTTGATGCACCAGGAAGACACCATCCTAAGAACAGCTTCTCACCCCTGCATCACTGAGGCTTTGTTTCAGAATAGGAGGAGATTTGGAACATTTATTCATTGTGCTCCCCACACTGATGCTGTGCTGCTCAATCCACAAATGCACAATTTTTACAAGTTGTACCACACTGTTAAGGGGACTAATCCGGCTGTACAGTTTTCAATGCTATAAAATAAAGTACCAATTGGTATTAACAAAGGGTAGAAATAATCAACTGAAATAACATTTCCAAACTTTTTTTGAGGTGTATTTATTTTAGAGCAAAAGTGAGGAGAAAACCCTGTAGAGTCAAGCTGAAATGAGCAGAGACTACGGATGGAAAAGCACCTTAATGGTGCATACAAGAGGACTTTGTAAATAGGCGTCTGCAAAATAATAATGAAAAAGGTATCAAAAAGTAACAGGAACCGTTTGGATAAAAAGTTTCCACCCTTGCTGGATTCTCTACAAATCTGAGGCATCTCAAGTGAAAAGAAAATGAGCTTCAGTCAGCTGATCAACAAGTCAAGGATAAGGTTAATAGGGCCTTGGACAGAAACAGTGAAGAGAAGATGAACAACAAGGAAACAATGAAGTCAGACACTGTGGAAATGACATTGTAAACTAGATTACAAAGGCAAAACTTCAGAAATACTAATTTACTAAATAAGTGAGAACTCTTAACATCCATTATGTTCCTTTATAGATTTTTCTATTGCTTCTGACATAATTCAAGTATATAGAAATGATGACCAATTCATTAGACAGATTCATTATGTTCATTTGAGCAAGTCTTATTATTCACTGGGGAGGAAAATGAGTCATTTGTGAGCACCATAAGCTTTGTATACCAAATTAAGAGAATAAATGCAGAGAAAAAAACAATAAGAAATGATTGTACATGTTGTATGGAACTTATAATTCCATCATAAACAAGACTTGTGTTTGCATAAAAAGCCTTAGACAGACTATAACTTTGGTTATAGACGAGGTTTTATGTTGCACACAGCCGACTGAGTGATTTAATGTCCTGTACTGAGCCAAGATAAAAGAGATTTCAGATCTGTTTTTTCAATGAAACTTCAAAATGACAGCGGCTGGATTTTCATGCATCGCCTCTTCTGAGGTAGATCAGTCTGCCATTATGAAGGGACTGACCGCTGACAAGCCATCAAATCACCCAGGCTAAGGCAGCCAGCAGGTGTCCGCACCAACAAGCGGGTGCAAATGGCTTTAAATAAGGGCTTTTGCAAAATGTCAGTTTCCACACATGGCTGAGCAATCTCTGCATGCCTAGCCCCGGCTCAACCTGTCAGGTACAGCAGGTACAGGACGTGCTTAACAGGTCAGGGTACGGGAGGCTTCTAGTCACACCAGGCAAAATGGTAGTCTGCCAGTCGATTATGTCAGTGAGGGATGGTTAGCTCTTGAAAGATCTATTTGAAGAATCATCAGAGAGGTGACATTGAGGTGTGAAGGTAAAAGAGACAAGAAAGAGTGAGCATGAGTGTGTGTGTTCTGTAGCTATATTTAACAGCTGGGTTTTACTGTGCTGCATGATGGATTTGGTTCCAAGGTAGTTAGACTGGGATATGGAGGAAACACGACAATAAAAACTCCAGTATACATGAAAATAAGGGTGAAGATAAAAGCTTTTCTGCTGCCTCAACACCACAAAAAGCCATAAGATTGTCGGGGTGAATGGTTTAGGACACTAAAAGTAGAAACAGGACTTGGACACTAGAGACCAATTTACACTTACATAATGTAAGTTTGAGGTGGGACTTGTCTACATTTGTATTCTGTTATAAGCAGAGGTGGAATGGTCGGGCAGTCATAACACCACTGATCCACCAATAGATCAGTGGCAGATCCTGAAAAATTTCTTGGGGGTGCAACAGTTGTGGTACTTGCTAATAATTTTAAAAAGTCATATAGCTTACTTTGCAGTTTTACATTGCATTGTTTAATTTGTTTTGCCTGTTGGTGGCAGCACCAGACATAACATGTACATACTGCACAGTATTTTTGTAAAGCTAAATCATGTTAATGTTACATTTGGTTAAACAGTACGCACTTGCTTATTGGGTGGTCCTAAATAATTCTTTAAATATTGTAATTATAACATGATGCCTGGTCATTCTTTGTCAATAAAAAAGTCAGGAAATGTCTTTTTGACAAATGTTTTTCATCCTATGCTCATGAGAAATAAACGTAAACAGGTCTTATAATCTTATAAATGCTTAAAACAGTGTGTAATTACAAGAAAAGAAAACTTATATCAATTTTCAACAGAATTCTCTTCAAATAAATTGTAAATGAACATGTACAAATGTTTTTGAGATGATAAAAATTAACTTAACCCATAACATACAATCAAACACTTTTGTTTGCCTACCGCACTTAGTGTCCATGTTACAGTTTGTTTTATAAGACCATGCCCAGGCGTTATTTATTGACAATAAGTTTTTGAAGTAGTTCCTGTCCAGATGAAGACAGAGTCAAAGTTTGCCCTCCTCACATCCTTGGAGGGATTTTTCTGCACAGTACACTGCTTCCTCCCCCTTCCTCCCTTTGTCAATTCTAAATATGCTCTCTTTTTTTGCTCTTGGAGGGAGTTTTTATTGATTCTCAACTGGAATTTGCTTTCACTTCCCATCCTTGGTCTGAATGTGTTTATACGTACAAGTAACGGCGAATATACGGCAAAAAACGTCGAATATACGGCAAAACACGGCAGAAAATATGGCGAATATACAACAAAAACTGCAAATATGGAAAAAATATGTCAAAAGAACCACAAGGAAACATTTCAGAATGATATTAATGCTATTTTTTACAATCTTGTACAATATTTACTCCGAAAATACTGATAAACCACCGATAAATCACTCACTTTAACTTTGAATCATCTCTCTTGCATGTGCGCACTGTGCATCTGGTCCGAGCAGGCATTAGTGCGTATGACGTAATCATGTTGGGACAAGCTCTCTCTGAGCCCATAGAAATGCATTGTAAGGTCCAAAATTAAAAAAAAAAAAGAATCTCTTCCTGAAAGAGTGATCGCCCACAGGGGGCGGGGCTGCTGCTTGGACAGTGACATTGCAGCGATATTGGGGCTGCTTATTAAACAATAATATGAATCAGGGCACAATAAACTCTTTTCTCTCTCTTTTTTCACATGGCTAAAGGAGGGCGATGCACTATCGCCCACTATGGACCAGCCGCCCCTGCAATTGATGGATCTGAACTTGGAAAATCACTAAATCTAAAATTTTTCTTCTTGTGCCATAACCAACATTGATTGAAATGTCATACAAATCAGTTCTAAAGTTAGTGACTTCTTATCGAAAATGTGCAAAACTTACGTATTTCTTATTACTTAGCTAACAAAAACTAGCGAAAACATAACCTTATAGGCAGAGCAAACAAATAACCCAACTATAGTAAATCCAAAAAGTTTTTCTAAGGAGAAACTACACATGATTTTTGCCCAACCCAGCAGTCTAAGGGTATTGGGACCATTTTGCTTCCAATCATTTGATTCATTTTGTTGTTAGCTTAAGTATTAAACTATACAAAGGCCATCTGGGACACCAAGAGATAGCCCGACAGAAAGTTTAATAAATGTGAATTTTTGACCTGTCTTGTACAATTTGTTTGATTATGTCAGTTACTCTGATAGACTAATGCTGCGTTCACATCGCAAGCGACCCAGCTACCAAAATCGCGTCGCAAACTGATGTGTCATCGCGTGTCCATAAATACCTCATTTTGGTCACCGTTGCCGTCAGCTGTCGCTCGGTGACGTAACGTCCGCTCGAGTTTCACCGCGATCATATCATATGTCATATATTAGGATGTATAGGCGCACATTATTCCAGTTGAATCCTTGTCATTCACTTATCAACCACAAAACACTGCAGCTGGTGCCCTGCAGCAGCATTTTCTGTGAGTTTCCCGCGGTACGTCTGGGCGGAACTAATGTCCTAACTGACTGTTTCCCACACGGACATGGATTGTTTACTCTGTAGTCTGTATGAATACCTGTCTGTCTAGGGTACTGTCACACGTGCACACACCGCTGATTGGCTGCACAGCCACGCATGACATTGTCTGAAAAGATCAACTTTTTTTACTTTGGCATCGTGCAACAAGCTATGTGGTAAGTGTGAAAAGCGGCTGTCACATCGTGGGAGGGTTAGCCCCGCCCCATTGTGGCTGTACATTGACTTTGCATGGAGAGTGATAGTACAAGTAGATCACTGAGGTAGTACGAGTAGCGGTGTGTAAGCACCTTGAGACTCATTAGCCACTAACTGGTTACAGAGCCAGGTTGTCACAAAAAGAACTGGCTCCCAGAAGAAGACAGAAGCTGCTCCCTCCCAACAGTCAGAGAGAGAGAGCTTCACTTCCGTACATCCTGCCCTGACTATAGGGTTGAATCTATACTTCATTGGGATATTTATCAGGGAATGATCTTTAACAGTGCTCAGAAAATCTGTGTTGTCTGTTTGGGGCAATTGGTAGGTTTCACTTAAGGAAACTTAGCGTCAAGTTGCTCCACTTCTGTGTGAGTGGAATGTATGTGTTTGCAAATGCTGATGGACAACTTACAAAGAAACTTTAAGCATCAGTGAAATGTGAAGTTGAATCAGTGGATTTGACCTGCATTGTAAAAGCTCTTTAGTGGTCAGAAAGACTATAAAAGTGCTACAAAAGCCCAAGCCCAAGCCAATTTACTTTTAAGACCACTTTTCATTTGTAGCCAAATAAAATTTAAGCTTTCTTTGTTTTTGGTTAGCTATTCTCTATTCTGATAGATCCTAAGCCTGATTTGGTTGTACTGGTGGGTTGCTGTAGTCCTGGTCCTCGCTACCCCAGTTTTTGTGATTTTGGGAGAAGTCTTTAGATGATCAAGCTGACGGGACTTTTTCTTGGCTTCAGCTATCTGAAGTAAGGGTGGGGTAATGGTTGGACTTGGGGTCACCAGTTTTCAAATGTTTTAGGGTAAACTGACTGAGTTCTGCTCTACATGGGTTGTTTTGGGATTGTTTTATGTAAATGCAAGAGGGTGTCAGAGAACTTCGCTTGAAATAATTCCTGATTTCAATTTGCTCCACAGATTTTACTGCCATTCAGAATAATTGTTTTTGATATGAACTTTTTTTTTGACAGAATGTTAAATCTTACATTTCGTATAACTTCATGAATATTATTTGAGTATTTGTATTTAAATATATTTAAATGGTGTATAATCACCAAAGTACAGTACAATATCCACAACCTTTCAAGGTTTAAATGTACTACAATTTGAACCTGAATTAAAGTACACACCAATCTGAGTTTGTTTTTATTGATTCAGTTTTAAGGTCAGCGGTTTAATAAAGAAAGTTAAGAGTGAAAACTTGCTGGGTGGCAAAGGCTCATGACTCAGCCCCTAAATATCCCTCATGACTCAAAAATCATTGTCAGACTGTCAGCTGCAGGCTTGATAAACTATCAGCTGTTTGCTCAGAAAGACTTCCATGAATTGTAGAGAGCTATACAAACTTCAATAAACCTCTGACTTATCTTTAGTGACAAACTGCTGCTTATTTCAGATTGTGTCACTATGAGAATGACATTTTCACCACTTTACAGCCAGATCATTGTTGTATGATGGAGAAGTCTACTTAAAGAAATTGTACTTTTTTTTTTTTTTTTTTTTAATGTATTTTTTGGGCATTTTGTGCCTTTATTGATAGGAGAGAGACAGTGGATAGGCTTGTGAAAGGGGGTGAGAGAGCAGGGGAAGACACTCTGCAAACTGGTCACAGGCGGGATTCGAACCTGGACCGGCAGAAGCAAGTACATGGGGTGCCTGGTTGCTAACCACTCCGCCAAACCAGCACCCCAAAGAAATCGTACTTTTTAAAAAAAAATCTATTGTATTATTTCACAGGTAGCACCCTGGGTGTTTCGCATTGTGTCTAATTGTGACCTATTCAAGGCCCTAAGAGTAAACATATCCATCCTCGTTTTGCTCAGTTCATATTTTTTTAGGTTACAGTTCCATCTGCAATGCAAAGCAAGCACGACTAGTGGTGTAGTACGCTCTTTGTGAAATCCTGCAGAAGGAAAATCTTTTATTTAGTGGCGTCTCTTTGTTACTGGGTTGTTGTGCCTCACAGCTTGGTATCATTGATTCGCATAGCAAGAGATAGAGAATGAAGCCACCTAATTCTCCTGTTATCAGCGTTTCTCGGTCACTCAATCAAGTCTTATCGTAGCATGCTGCTGCTTGTGTAATGACAGTAATAAATTAAAAAACAAACCACCCCCCCTACAAGTTCATTTGAAGTTTGGATAGTTTCCTGGGGAGATTTACAATCTGCAAGAACACACTAAACATGAATAAATCTATTGTTGGGCCAGTCATTGTAGGAAGAAAAACCTTTTCTTTCTTAGACTGTAGTAAGAGCTGCTGATGTTAGATGAAAGAAAAATGACAACGGAAGGAAACAAATTTAGTATTTTAAATATATTTTTTCCAATTATTTTGAGCCCTGGTCCTCAATCCCAGAATGTGAATCAATAAACTTAAATCAGAGGTGACATTTAACCTGAATTTGAAGACCTGCCTTCAATGGATGGACAGATGAAAGAATGCAAGTCAGACAACATAAGGTTCCTTGGTGCTAAAGAGGCATAAAATTTAAAGGGGCAGTCCATGGATGTTAAACTGGGTTATCAGTTTATGCATCTGCACAAAGCAAGGCAGAGGGGGTTGATTGAGGATCAATAATGATGCCTGGGGTGTTGTAGTGAGAACCCCCAGGGGGGTCAGATGTACCATGAAGAGGGGAAACACTATGCTGAGGCTCCATGGCATTTCTGCTTGGTCCCCTGTGGATCTTGTTATGAAAGAGGTGGAGAGAAGAAATGTGGGAAAACCAATAGCAACTAAATATTCTGAAAAAAATGCAGGATGCTAAGGATAAAATGGGACTTTTATCAGATAGGAAGAATCTAATAAAGATACTACTAAGTTGAATTATGGGAACTGGAGAGAGAAGCATATCTAAAGACTGACCCACACATAAAAGAACCACAGATGCTTTTACACTACGCACCTATGTAGATTTTTGAAAGAGGATCCTTATTAAAATTAAGAGCAAAAGCGATGGCCGAGGAATCGAATGCCATTAACTACATTATGTGAACAAATATGGATCAGATGTTAAAATGTGGTGTCACTAGGTCTTAAGAGTTAAGAAACACTCCTGATCAAAATTTTAAGACCAGTTGAAAAATTGTAAGAATTAACATTCTGCACAGTGAGACAAAAAAAATCTAATATCTTTAGTAAAACAAAAATTGAACTGAAATAGGCTGTTCATGGTTAGTTTAGTTAGATTGGAATATGACACCACATCATTTAAAGATGCACACCCATGGCATACCCATATTTGGTATTTAGATATCATTGGTGCTGGGCATGAAAATGACAACTGTGTTAGGTGGGAAAAAAACAAGACAAAAACCACAAAAGGCATCCAAGCTGCATACCAAAACGCTCTGAGCCAGTTGCGTATTAGGGCCCCCGATCTTATTATTCAGAGTTCATTTTTGTCCTGCAGACAAACACAAAACAGCAAACTTTCTTATTACTTCCACAATTTCCGCAACTCTCTGTTTCTGTTTTGTTCCCATGAGCCTCCAGGCTGAGTAAGTTTCATGTTTTCTCTTTCTTACTCTTTCCCTCTTTGGTCCACCCTTTCTTCTCAGCTCTCCATGGGTGGAAGAGGTCATGTCGCCCTGGTTCCACATGGCTGCGCCTGGGGTTTGTTCCATGTCCTCCAGCATCTCCATACTTCACATACATTTTACCTTATGTATGAATCATGCTGTCATTGTTTTTGGTATATGTAGAGTTTTTTTTTTTTAGCGCAGTACATGAAAATCTTTTGCATGTCCTGGGGATGTATCCCTCCTTCATCTGTGTCTCTTTTGAGGTTTTTCTCCTTTTTCCCTGCTTAGAGGGATTTTTTTATGGGTGTTTTTTCCTAACCTTGGGACTCATGGTGACACATGCTGTACAGATTGTAAAGCCTCCCGAGGCAAATTGTGATTTTAGACTGTACTGTATAAAACTTCCTACTTGACTTGACCTGGAGCTGCTCTGTGCAATCACTGTCATCCATGGCAGCGTGGGACCACCGAGCAGCTCCAGTCTCCATGCCCAATTCAAGGACACCTCGGCTGATTATGAGGGAACATTTCTCTGACCTGAGCTTTGCAATCAGGCCTTGGAATTTGAACCCTACAATCAGCGAACCCATCTGTTTAACCTCCTGAAAGAAATAGATATTTGATTAAATTCACATCTAATTCTCTCTCTTTTTTACTCTTCTTCTTCTTATCACTTTTCGATTCAAAACAGCTAAGACCCGCCAAGTAAGTCAAATGTCACCACAGATTTAACAAAGATGAAAAAATGCCATCAATTATTTTGTAAAGCTGAATATTCCCCTACTTAAGAGCTTGTGGACATATTCCCACTAAGTTCCCTAAGTTAAATGTAGAGTCTTCATTTAATATTTACCACATCTGAATAATGGACCAATATTGCTAGGCTAAAGTGTCAACATAAACCGCTGCGTGTAAAGTGCTCCATCTGTATGACAAACCACCCATGTCTAAACTGTTAGTGAGAATGAACAAATGAGTATGAATCACATGCCCAAATGAAAAATCATGAAGAATTGAACACACTTGCTGTAATCCCTTTAGGTTTTGGGACAGTGGCGCTCATGCATTGTTCCACATAAATATATAACAAATGCAGACCCACAATATTTTAGGATGGTGCTCGTTGAAACAGAAACCTAACTGACACTATTGTTTTACTGTGGAAAGGGGGTAACTAGGCTATTTTATGGAATTCATCAGGTGGGAGTATGCCATTGCAGAAAAACGAGGAGAAAAAAACATATCCAAAATGAGTGGCAACAATTTAGGGAATATGTAGATGTTGATGGGGTAGCACAGTAGCACAGCAGGTTAGTGTGTGTGCCACAAAGCAAGAAGATTGACCATTTCTAACCTGTTGAATATTTTTCTGTTGCATTGTCTCCCTGTGCCTGCATGGGTTTTCTAGGTAAACAATTCAATCTATACTATAAAAATATATATTTCACTAGTGCATCGCAGGAAGTGTTTGGGAAAGACATAACATTTCAAAAGCATAGCCAGCAGGTACTTGGAAGAATGTTCCTTCAATAATGTCCAATACCAGCCAATCAGATGATGTCGTAGGACGTAGAGGAAAGTACAAAACGAGAGCCTCTTTGTTGAACATAATCTTGCGCAAACATGCCGAAAGTGGAGCAATAAAATCTTTGCCATTGATAAAGATTTATTATTTTTTTGTTTTTAAAATCAATAAAGTAATGTAATCTCGATTTGATAAACCTGCTACTAAAGCTGTTAGCGTCTATGCCAATCTCTGTTCCAGCAGTCACTTTTTGCTGTCACTTTGCTGGTATCTCCCACCTGTCCCTGCTTCAAAGGACTCTGATTGGGCAGAGTATCTGCAGACCACGTTCAATCATTTTGACCTGGAGTATTGGCAGATGGATCTGACAGATTGTAGAAAATTAGATGTTAAAGGGCTTTGTCGAGGAAAAAGTGAGTTGCTGTTAAGAATATATATATTTTTTAAATGTATTTTTTGGGCATTTTGTGCCTTTTTTGATAGGAGAGAGACAGTGGATAGGCTTGTGAAAAGGGGTGAGAGAGCAGGGGAAGACACTCTGCAAACTGATCACAGGTGGGATTTGAACCTGGACCGGCAGAAATAAGTACATGGGGTGCTAACCACTCCGCCAAACCAGCACCCCTGCTGTTAAGAATATTAATCTAGCACCTAATTGAGCCAATTAGTTTGTAGTTGTACCCTAAAAGTTGAGTCATTATAATGCTTTTAGTGGCACCATTAACTGAAATACACCACCTATCCATACCTGTCTATGCTCCCTCAGGGACAAGGCCAGCCAGTTGCTTAATTGGCAATTATATTTACCTCCGCCAAGGAGTTTATGTTTTCGGGAGAGTTTGTTCATCTGTCTGTCCGTCTGTCTGTCTGTGAACGAAATAACTCAAAAAGTTATGGATGGATTTTGATGAAATTTTCAGGAAATGTTCAGCATGGGAAAAGGAAGAACTGATTCAATTTTGGTGTTGATCCGGATCACCGTCTGGATCCACCATGACGAAAAATGCGATTTTCATGAATAACTACTGAACTAAAATAGATATCATTATGAAACCAATTGCTAATGGTTTGTTTTCATGGTCACGGAATCTAAATATTTACATGAAATAAAGGTAGGACTAATATTTATGCTAAAATCACAATATGGGAGAGGACTGTGGTGCTGGCGGAGGTCTGCGCTCTCCGAGTGCTTTTCTAGTTACTCATTCTCTGAGCCTCAGACATAACCTGGCACACTAGATCGATATTTCAATTTACTGAATTTCACAAGTCCACCTGCTCAATAGCAAATAAAACATGTTTGGAAATGGGCAGAACCTTTCAAGAACATATTGGGCAGGTGATTGGATGATTGTTCTCACAATCACGTTCATTACAGGCCAGTCTGATAATGTTGTAGGCAGGCATGACTGCTGGGATGTGAAGTACAAAATGTGAATATCACTGTGTAGAACAAACTTTTACATTAGAAGTGTTGTGAAAATTTCTTGCTACTGATAATGCTTTCAGTGTTGCTGCTTTTTCATTAAATGTATGAATACAGTCCAGATTTGACAAAAACATCGACAGAAGCTGTTAGCATCTATTCCAACTGTTGTCTTGCTCGTAGAACCTACTGCTTTCTGCTTCAAAGGATGCCGATAGGACCATGCCCCCTCCAGCCGAGCACAATCGTTGTAGATTGGTAATATGGATCTGACAAATTGAAGACATTGAATCAGCAACACTGCATGGTTACATTTAGCAACCAAAACCACCAAAAATAGAACCATCCATTTTAATGTAGCAGACAAGAAAAAAACAAAAATTGAACAGTTGTCTGCAGTGGAGTGCATGAGTAGGCTAGTTTGAGTCTCCTTTCATTGAAAAACAAAAAATGTGAGACCTGAGGTCCTCATCATCAATAAAAACCAAGAGATAATGACTTAAACTTGAAGTGAAGAAGTAATGGGAAAGCCGATTGATGTTAAGAAGTTGGTACTATGCTCTTGTAGTGGCTGCAGATAAGTTATCTTATTACTTTGTGGCCTGTTTGTCAAAATCAATTTTAATTTCAGTGAGAGATATCTTTTAAACCCACATCTATTAAGGTCATCACATTGATCATATCCACCTTGTTCTCATTCATCATACAGACATCCACACACGTTGTTTAATTTCCTTTGGAGACGAACACATTTCATCCAGTCTGCAATGAGCAGCACGTAGCTGGTGCTTTAATTTTACTATTTCATAAGAGGAAGGATTGCCAAACCAAACATCTGCTAGCTCAAGAAGATTTTGTGCACACCCAATTAAATTACATTAACCCACCATTATTTACTGCACACATCCACGCTCTAAGAGTGTACAGATTTAAACATATTCTCTTTGGCAGGCCGCTCACCATCATTATGAAAATCTCTACAGGAGGATCAGACTCGAGACTGATTCAGATAAGGAGAGTGGGATTTTCAAAACCCAGCGAGGAAACAGTGGTTGTAATTATTTTTAGTTCATTCAACTGGTATCTTGGTGGCCCTGTCTTAAACCCATTAAATCCTCTGGCTTTTGAAGATGGAGATTGGAAGGCATTGCGGTGATTAAAAGAGAAAGCAGGGACAGGATTGGACTGAGATAGACCTCAGACCATTATGGGCCTTTTCATTATTCAAACAATTTCTCTCAGACTGAAGGAAGAGTCTCACAGCTCTTTAAAAATGGGATCCATTGGCAGGAAACCCACCATCTGCAAACGGTTTTCAGTCTGGCAGGAAAGGCATAATTAATGACGCCCATCTAATGACTATTAGCCAAGTGTGGCCCAAAGCAGAGGGCCAAAATGATGATTTTAATGAAAATCGTCAAATTGAACCCTTCATTGTATGATTATCTGTAAATTTGCTTCAAGTGTTTGATGGAGTGCTTGTAGAGAAAGATTTCTTTTGGTTTAGAAACCAATAGAGGGCAAAGAAAGGAGGGCCTTCCCCTCTGAAGCGCTGGGACGGCTGAAATCCAGATTAAATGGATTGAGAAAAAACACATTGTTTCCAACCCTGTCAGAGAGTGTGTGTTGAGGTATTTGAAGAAAACAGATGACTTTGATCATATTTTATTCATGCCTTTGTTATTTATTTATCTTGTAACTGTCTATTGTGAGCGTCTCCATTGCACGCAAGTGGCCGACCACTCTGAATGTCTGATTGTCATCACTTGCTAGAAAATGCTTTCTGTTATGGCCCACTGGCTTACTGTCTCTACATTTGTTCTAGTAAAGTAAAGAACAGAGATCACTCAGTCGTTTACTGGTAAATATAAAGGGTCAGACATATCACTTTAGTAAATAAGAGTTGGTGAAAAACGTCTGTTGTGTATTTGCCTTATTCCAGTATAGCCACTCAGTTTTTATAGGCTCAGTCATCTCAGTTTAATTGGATGGACTGACATACCTTTGGGCAGATACTGATTCTCCTGTAACAGTGCATTATAATGTCCTGTATTGTCAAAAATATGCAATTGTCCTTAAATACTGCAGTATCAAGAGTTATTGAATACCAAATGCTGTAAATCTGGAATGTAAGTTGGACTATTATAAATGATGTAGATTTTTTTGGGGAGGTCTTAACCTTGCACAGCAGCTGGATACACCTGATTTAAGGAACGCCATCCGACAGGTCAATCTTGCCAAACTCCAATCGACAACGATTAGGCTGAACCCAAAGTGGCCTTTAGTGCAGGAAGAGGTAGGAGCTATGAGCGAGATGACAGCAGGAAGTGACTGCATGTACTGAGATTAGCATAGATGCTAACAGCTTCAGTAATAATTGTCTTCTGTCTTTACAGAGGCATATTCCATCATTTTACACCCAGGTAGATATCCTGTTGCATGTACTGGCCCACAGAAATCATATTTAAAGCGCTGTTACTCAGAGTGCAGGCTTGCAAGCTTGTGCAAAGAACAGGTTATACTGTATTTCCTACCTGATGTTTTTTTGTGGCAGACATGGATATTTTCCACTATTTCTGCTGTATTTTGAAATAACCCAAAATCTCTTAGTACGTCTTGCGTTGGGTCGATGTGCTTGGCGGAGGCTGACACAGAACTGAAGTGGCTTACTCTGAAAGTAGGATTGCATCGTATTTCCAGGGATTCTGTGCAGAGGTGTGGTGCTGGCATGATCTGCCAACAGATTGAGGCATAGGTTAAGAAAGCAGACTGATTGATTAGATTTGAGACGATTTTTCAAGTTATCAGATCAGTTGAAAACTGAATAAACAAGGAAGGAGTAAGTGTCCATGTCTTATTCCCCTATCTCAGCCCTCTTTTGAGGCATTTCCTGAAAATTTAGGATTGATGTGCCTCAAGCAAACCCTTAGTATATGAAAGTACTATAGCTTTTTTCTTTTCAGAGTGCATCTCTTGTTTCCATCACTGTATTTGCAGCATTTGTCGATGTCACAAAAACACAGTTGCTGTGCCTTTTATTGTCCTAAAATGAAGATAAACTTATTACACAGGCATGGTTGAACCTTCATAACAAATAGATGATTCTACTGAACAATATTGTTCCCTGCTGGCAGTTCTACTAGCAGTGTTTATATTATTCCAAAACTCACAAACATCACTCATTGATCGTGGCAGCTCTGCTCCACATGGTGGCTTTTAAATCCTCTTTCATCTTGTTTCATGTCCAAAACTCTTCCAGTCAGAACACAGTATTTGGATTTACAGATGTTTTGCATGTCCTCTTGTATTGTGCTGAGGGTAAAGGCAGCCGAGGCAACAGCAAAGAACGTCACTTCTGCTTTCTTGCCTGGGAACAAAAGTGACAAGCAGGCAGAGATTTATGAGGTACAATCACATTTATCTGCAACAACTGGGACAAGGCTAGTGTAAGCCGAGTCTCAAACCGGCTCTGGAGGACTCAAAGCGAGAAGGAGGGAAGGTAAAGAGGCATGGATACAGAATAGAATGGGAAAGCGATGGGTGTCTCGGGCTCTTAGGTTGGTGAGATTGCACACGAATATGATGCAGTAAGCACAGAGCAAATTAGTCGGAGTGTTTGGTGGGGGGAGCTTCAGCGATTCAAGTCAAGTGCTGAGTTCTTTGTTTTCCGGTTGCTCACATAGCCTGTAGGAAAACAGGGTGACTAGTCAAAATTTTTCAGCCTGCGCCAAGCCCCCCTGTCCTAGTTGTTTGTCCCAGATCTGCTGATGCAGTCCTCTCTCTCTTCTCTGCGTTTTTTTTTTCTCCAGCTGTGGGCATTTATTATTCAAACCATTCCTTTTGAATTCTCCCCCATCCGTGTTTTGCATAAGGATTAGCTATGCAGTGCTTGTTATTTCAGCCAAAGCAATAACCAAATATTTGATTAGAATTAAAGAGGTGAAAAGTGGAACAACTTTTTCCTTCCAGTTTGCAGAACAGTATGCCAAATCCAAGCTTTGACTGCTCAGTGTGCTCAGTGGTGAGTGGCAACTTCAGGGATGTAAGAGGGAAAACAGATGCAAAGCCAGTTGCATCAATCCTGCTTCACATGAGAGAGTTTACCCCTTTCCTAGTTTTCTGTCAAACAAAATTTGCACACTCTCTGCAATGGGATAATATGTAAGTGCACAGCAAAGCAAACAATACCATGCAACACTATCCCACCCTAAAGGATCTCATGTACATTTTTAGATCATTTCCTACTGGGAGACTTTGTATCATGTGACAGTTTTTTCTTTAAACTGCATGTCCTAGACCTGTTTTGAAGGGACTGTGAGGAGCTTCTAAGTAATTAGAAAAAGTCTCCCTTTAAGATATATGCCTGATCAAAATACACACTTTAAGATGAGTTTTATAGCATCAAAATAGGTTATCTATAAATGCTATTCCTTAGCCTCCGGGTCGGGTTGGACAGGGCTGGACTGGCTTGGATACTCAACTTCGGGAACAAGACAATTAAAACTAGAGCAAATTTATATTATTCGGACATGTCCTAGAGCACCGGGCTGTAAGTAGCAAAATATAGCCAGCTACAAAACTACGATACTAAGTTTTCCAAAAATTGCTTGTTGTCACACATCAAAAACTACCGCTACGTAACTAGAAAGAGATACATTACCTCATCGCTTTGCATCCTGTAAGTTGTTGAAAAAAGAAGTTGTAGAGCAATGCAGACCTGACCATCCTCAATATTGCCCTGTACAATACTAACCTTCCTCTCACCTCATAGATACATCACTGACACAAAGCTGAACATCATATCATGCAGCTAACAGGACTTTTTCTAAGAGGTTTCCCTGAAGTTCATTAAAAATCTTATCTGAAGATGTTTTAAATGATGTGATTAGCCTTCTGGAGGACCCCAGAGTTCGTCGGAAGCGTCCCACTGGTTGATGTCTCATCCTCTTTTTAGATTAATTTCCCTCTCATGAAAAACAGCATCAGACAGTAGTAGTGCATCCTTGGAGGATTTCTGCAACAATTTTTCTGAGGATTGAACTATTAACCCGATAAGAGGCCCATATTTTTGCAGCAGCATCACAGGGGTAAGGCCAAATGCTGAGACTGATTATGGAACTGGAGACAAAATATGCATGATAGGAACCTACGGATGAAATAAGCAAGGAAAGGCAGCAATTTTATTTAACACAGTAAAAATGTTAATAGGGGAGAAACCACAAAAAGTCTCTGCCATATAGATGGAATCCTCGCCAGTTTTGACAAACCTTGCATCTATATTTGTCCAATTTCTTAAAAAGACATATCTTTGTATACCTCTTCTCAGCCACACTGTCTCATATTTTGTATGAAGACATTATGAGTGAAAAATAAAGACAGCCTAGATTGTTGCAGTATTAAAATCTGCCAAAGGTGCAAGGAGATTCTCCTAAGTAGATTTGTGTGGCTTGAAAGTAGGACAATATGAACTTTCTGGTGCAAGTAAGTACATAATAGTCTTACTTGCACTGGAAAAAAAGCAACTTGGGGCTCATTTTTGTTTTATATCCTGGACTAGATATTAAACCAGACTTGACCAAGGACTGCAGCTTAAAACAAAGTACTGTATAATGACATATAGTGCCTATGAAACTCGACAAGTATCCTGTGGGCTGGATACATGTCAGACACGTCAAAGCTTGAGCTTTAAAGCTGCCATCCAGCCCACTGTCCAAATATACAACTTGTTTTAAGTAATAACTCTAGAGTCTTCTGTGTCATTAATAAAGATAAAGCTGTATTTAGGCTGCGTCAGGGAACTAGTGACTGGAGTAATGTGTAACTATATTCAGCATGGACTTACAGACTTCAAACTGTTCGGCGAACCAGAGGAGGGCAGTGTTAGCGATGCGTACGTCAGCCACAGTCTGCTTGATACTGTCACTGAAACTGCATTAGCTTTCTAAAGCCCCAGTCACACATTCCTGTTTCTCATGGCGATTGTGCACGATTGTCATATTCCTGATGAAACGTGCTTTGGTCTTGGTGCATGCGCTACTTGGTCTGGATCACCGTTGTATAGTCGTGGATGAACGGTGGGGAACGTGGAAGGGTCCCCACAGTTTTGAACTGTTCAAAACTGTCGTGGAGAATCGCCGCTCTCAGTGTAGCAGGGTGGAAGTCTAATGCAGTCCTAATGTGAACGGTATTAGCGTGGCATGTACGGGGCTCAGTCGGGCTGATCGTGGCTCAATCCTGAAAGCTTTATGAGGACGACTGACAAGGATGTATCCGTTTGTGCCCCGACTGTGTCCCGTTCAAGACGGCGCAAGCAATGGGGCTCAGTCAGGGCTTACGTGACGCGAACTGAGCTCGAGCGGGGCTGACGTCGTGGCAGCGGGATGGAAATTCAAGGAATCCTCATCTTATCATTGTATTAACCTAACTGGAGCGGGACAAACGCCTCCGAAGCGCTGTAGAAGCGCTACTGACGGTGTATTTACGGGGTGTGTCCAGGGGTGAGACAGTCATTTCATCCCGTATCATAGCGATCACACCAGCCTCGTTAATCGTGTACAGTCGTGCACAATCGCTATGAGAAACAGGAATGTGTGACTTAGGCATTACTGTTGGGATATCTGGACAATGAGTAGCCAGAACTCACTGCTTTCTTGTTTACTTGTTTGGCACTTTGGTTCGGATGACTTTCACACCCGCTGCTAACTGAACTCTAGTTCCTGTTTTCAGTTGGACCAGTTCAGTTCTTTGGTCTACATCAGAGACCATGTGAGCTTTCACACCGCCCCAAATGAACCAAACTTTTTGACAAATCACAGTCACAGGCTTCGGGCTAGATCACGCTGACTAAAGGGTCGCCAGTAAAATCGTTGATTTCCTCCCTAAAAGCTCATCTGTCAGGCATATTTCTTTTCCACTACACGACTTGGTTTTCCAACACTTTTTGTGAGGCAGCTGTAGTTTATTTTGGATAATCAAGAATCAAACTAACAGAGAATGGAGAGATCTGTGGTATCCATCTTGTTTTTGAACCATGGCCTTTGTTTTTGTAATACAACGTAAATGACAAAAAAAAACAAAAAAAAACAACCAAATAAACAGTGATGTGCAGAGTATGACTTATGACTCACTTGAATGCACAATCAGAGAGAGCCATGGGCCTGCTTCTAAATCCCAATAAATAGATACTGATGAGCATCAGCTGCTTTAGTTGTGTGGATGTCATCTCTTAATAAGTAACTAATTAACAGGCTACACTTTCTATGTGCGGGGGATCATGTGAAATGGCTTGCACAAGATGTTGATGGTGTGTGTTTCATCCATTGATTCGTCCTCCAGTCCAAGCTTGTATTGATTATTGGTGGGTGTTTTATAAGCTTTTACTTCTTAATTGATCCTTTTAATTTAGGACGTTGAGCTCTCTCATGCCCCATGACTGTCCTCTTGTTACACATCATGCAGTAAAATATTTTTACAGCTTTGTCCAGATGAAAGAGTGCCTTAACACAGGGTTTAACCAGGAGTTCATCTGAGGTATACGTTTTTGTTCATCAAGCTGAAAGAGTTAGAGGGCCTGTGTGGAAAGACCATGCAGTCAGGTTACATGGGGCGTATATGCAAAGATGCAGTCATCCTTTCAAAATGAAACACCCTTTGGTCTCCATTATTATTCCCTGCAGCTTGGTACGAAATGTTGCTGGAGCCTTTCAGCTGCCCAGTGGTTGGGGACATTTGGGTTATATGAACCACTGAGTAAAAATCACTTTAAACAACCTGTGTGTTTGTGGGGAAATGCTGTGTGTGAATTCAGAACCGCTCTACATTCACTGCATTTGTCTTTCTTTTCCCTGTGGCCAGTTTTGGTGTGGCTTTGCCTTCAGTGCTGTATCTCTTTGTGATTGGCCTCTAAAGCTGCAAGTGTGATAGAGAGCAAGCTTACCAAAGTAGGGATGAAACCGCACAAGCTTTAGTCAAAGAAAACGCCCCACTTACCCCCCAAAAAGCATAGCTTTGCACACTTGTCAGTATGCTTAGGACATGCTCAGATAAATAAATTGTAAGTAAAAAATGTATGTTCTCTAACTGTAGATGTAATAATAGACTAATTGATAGTGTCTGTCAAACAGTAACAGTGTCACTTTCTAGTAGTAAGAATAAAACCATATGACTAACTTGGCAAGCAGGGTAGCCCACCATATTCCACTGTTTGTACGCAGGAGACTATAATGTTAAACATCAGATGAAACTGCCCTTGTGTCTTTGCTGCCTTTTAAAATCATTTTGTTGTGAAATAAACTGTTGCTTTCCTGTCACATACTCTCTGAAACACAGCTGGCTTTTAAATCCTGTTCAATATGCAGCCTTGTCTATAGCTACAAACATTATTACTGGCCTGAATTCATTACCCCAAAGTTGAACCGTGTATAATTCAAATTGTCTTTAAATCTTGCAAGACTGGCTAAACCAACCTTTGTAATTTCCTGCAGACCAATTGAATTCTCTCAAAATCCTATCATGCACAGCGACAACTATGGCACTCACAGTGAATCATTTCCCACTGTCGTTGAGCTATTTCAGCATTTTCGACTTGACCCTGCACGGCACAGCAAAGAAGCACAGCCCTCCTCAGCGCTTTTTCACTCTACTGTTGACTAAACCTCACAGTTACTCCTTTTTTTTTTATTTTAGATGATACTTTTTCTTCATTTTCTCAGGCAATCTATATCACCTGGAAGTACCCCTGTGATATGCACCTTCTGCCATGATCAACAGCAAGACAGCCACAAGGGGAAACGTAAACAGCCAGAAAAAGCCTTCAGCTGTGTGGTATCCTGTTCTCTGGCAAGTCAATTAAGCAGCAAATGACCCTGAGAACCCACTGTTATAAGCCAAGCACCACAGAAGTGCCTTTAATATATCATAATGATGACAGTAATTGGATTGGACGGTTGATTGCATTTTCCAAAGCCGTAAAGATACTTCAGTAACAAAAACAATAAAAATATAAGTGTCACTAATAAAAGCAGAGATAAAATTCATTTTTTTTAGTCAAGCAGTTTTGAGGGCTGCTATTTTCTACCTCAGTGCTACAGAAAAGAACTAAAGAGCCCAACAGGTTAGCTAAAACCCATCTTCTCTTTGAAGACAAAAAAAGGAAAAGTCTCATTTTCCAATAATCATAGAGCACATTGTCAAATTAAATCATATTGCAGCATAACTATTGGTGCTGATACAGCATGAGTCATGTTAGTTTTGTGAAGCACACCATCTGAAGCACCATGCAATTCAAAGTGCTTAACATAAACTTTACAATGCCAAATGATTATTATCACGAACTAAAGTGAACATGAGTTGGGTCTTGAAAAACCCTTTAGCTTTCATATACAGAGAATCCATGGTTTTGCAGTTGTCTCTGTCTGAGATGGTTTGTTGGAGCTCCTGCCCCTTTTGCCTGGTTTCCACTATGGGCTGGTTTGGTTCAGAGCAGTTTGGGTGGGGACATGTGAGTCGGGAGGAGAGGGTTGTGTAGGCTACGTAATGTGTGACATCACAACCATGCGACATAGTGCAGTGGTCTGCAGTGGAGCCTGCTTGTAAAAAGAGCAACAATGGAGGACTTCCAGCACTCCAATACTCTGTGCAACATTGTTTGCAGCAAACGCAGAGGACAAAAACGCGATAAATCAACACTTTTTGAGCATGGAGAGGTGCTGCTGTGAAAAATCATGAAAACTGATGCTTATTGGGACCAGTCAACAGACTGCAGTCCTTTTAGCTCCACTTTTTAGGGTTTGTTTGGTACTCAAAAAAGTTGGATGTCAGTGGTTGGTTATTTGGATTCCTTTTCTCCTTCCCCAAAAGTAGAGACACTATTAAATGTGTGCTGTAAAAAGTCAAATTGAATTGGACTAATTGGTAGAAATGCAGATTCTGAGGCTCCCTTTCCCGTGTGAGCCATGTCTTCCCTAATTGGCTTGTAGGCATATGTAATCACTGGTCAGTTCAGCGCTGCTGGCCACCATGTTCTCAATATCTGCATTTATTCTACTGCCTATGCTCAGCAATGTAATCATAAAAAACATTTTAAAATTGATACAATACCTATACTTTTTGGTGTCACCTTTTCATTCCTATTACCATTACCTTCACAGACCAGAAGCCCAGGAAACATGTAGTCTTGACTGTATGCTGGCTTTCTTCAAATACATAATGTGAGCATTAACCAATCAAACTCTTTTTTTTAATTTGTCAGATTCCAAGATAAATAAATTGGTTAGAGCATTTTACATGATCGTTAATGACTTGAAAGAGAGTATATTAGATTGCATTGAAATCTGACTTAAAAAAGATTAAAATGTCATCAATTGCAGTTAACCATACCATGTTTAGCAATTTCTTTCAATTAAAAAGTAAATTACTTAATAGCCCTAAATGAGACATTGATGTTGTTTTTAGTCTTTCTTAAACAACTAAAGGTTTGAGCTCTAACTAAAAGCCTTATATGGATAAAGTGACATGTTCAGTAGTTTCCAGCTTGTCATGAAAGTTTGTTTGAGATATGCAGTGCATATAAATGCTTCTTCACTTTCTTACACTTTTGGCTCTGGGGACAGCACCTGACAGTGTCAGCAGACCAGAAGATCTGAAAGGTCTAGACATTTTATGACGTTGTTTCAGGACAGGGATGTATTTCAGACCTATACTATCAAGGTTTTTTAAACCAGCAGAGGTATTTTCAAGTCAGTTCACACAGAGTGCCAGTGCAAAGATCTGAGATGTGGAGTGATGTGACCCTCTGAGGACTCTGGCAGCTGCTACGTCAATCAGCTGCACTTTCTAAGGCTGAGCCTGCTCAAGATAAATGTAAGGACAAGATATTCCAATCCTGCTGAGCCAAAGTCCTCTTATACTCACAAGTATGCTTAAGGTCAGACGTGGACTGATTCTGTCATTGTATTCAAATAACTACTGAAATTAAGCCAGAGCCCCGTGGAACATTTAAAATGACCTGATTTTGTTCAACACAGACAAAACTCGAGTGATAACTTTGTTTTTCTAGAAGTAAATGAGTATAATTATCATATAAATCTACCATATACTTTGGTTATTCATGCACAGTATGCATAAAAACCCCAAACATATTATACATGATTTATCTACCATGTGTTATTTGTATCATACGATAAAATGTAATTAAATTATACACTAACTGTCTGACAGAGTTCCAGTGCTATTATCATAATAAATCATAGTTAACTTTCACTTATAAGGTTTGGCAGACTCAGATCTATCCATGAAGTTTCAACATTGCTGCACTTTTCATTTGTTTTTTTTTCTTGAAAAAAAGTCAAATTTAGAATGAGAGATTATACACATACAAACAAACACACACACACACACACACACACACACACAGATGTATTTGTAACTCTGAGTAAAAGGCCATTGTGATGTTTGTACACAGAGGTAATGTATTTTGTGGTCCAAACTGGTGGCAAAGAGTCTGTGGTAGTAGCTGGAGTTCACTGTCCATTATACATACCCAGACCTTCTCTTGTGATTTTATCAGTTTGTGGTGCAGAGCCTGAGGTGTGTGTTTTTCCCTTTACTCACTGCTGTTTTTCGAATAAGAGGACATGTCAAAGAGGCATTCACGCCCCTTGCTTCTACAAGTACAATATGTTCTGCTTTGTTTCCCATAATCCTGTTGAGCTGTACTCTCCTCTATTTTCCTTCTTTGTTTAAAGTCTGTTAATTCCTGTTTGGTACTTGGAGTCTGCTCCTACTAGTTTTTGACCAAGGTCATGTCATTGAACAGTACAATCTGCATAAGACAAGACTGAGACTTACAAAATATTAAACATGTTTGATTCAAAGCTGGTGAAAGACTTAAAATTTCTTGCGCGCCCACTTAAACCAACTAATAAAATTCACATCCCAACTCCAGAAAGACCCCTAAGATTTTTCTCCAACTTAAAGAGTCGTTTGGTGTTAAGTTCAGGAGAGGGGATAGGAGAATGATGAATGGTAAGTGGACTTGTGCTTATATAGAACTTTTCTAGTCTTTTGACTACTCAAAGCTGCTTTACACTACAGGTCAGGTTTCTCACATTTACTCACTGATGGTTCTGAGACACTGACGCCCCACAAAAGAAGACCAAAGGGCATAAACAGTTTGTTTTGGACCAAGCTGAAGAAATCAAATGTGTATAGAAGTTTAATATTTTAGAACATAACAGAAGCTTTGAATACATAGATACTAGGGGTGCACATCTTCCCATATGTTGATTTGACGAGGCCACATTTGTCCTCAGTCTTTGACTTCAATGCAATAGTATACACTAAGAAAAGGGACATTTTTCAAAGAGGTCTTTGCTCTTAAACTTGCATTTTATGGTGTTTATTTATCTGTCAGAAAACCTGTTCATTTATTCCATCCTCCTCAGAAAGCTTTTTGATTGTGTCTACCGTATATTTAATAAGGTGACGTTTCATTTTACTCTTGTCTTGACTATCATACCTGAAGCAACATCAACAACATTTGTAAATGTAAAACTTATTCACGTCTGTCACCTAAGCTCATCTTGATGTGAAAGCCTCTTTAATAATGCAGTGGTGCTTTCAGTGATTTGCTCTTTTTTGTGGCTGACTCTGAATATTTGCCAAACAGTCATCTCCAAGAAAACAGACTTTCAAAGAAATGCAAGGACATTTGGAGATAATGAAGTCCAGAGCTTGATAAAAGTGGACTTGTGCAGATTACAGTCACAGTATTGCACCTCTGTGAATAGTTTTTGTTGTCATTAGAATAGTGATGGTGTGGTGACTATGTTTAAGTCCCAGCACAATGCAGTGACTTTACTTAAAAGGCCTCACAGGCACCATGGCTTCAACTCTGTGGGACTCTTAGTTATTTAAGGATCTGTTTGGCAGAAACAAGAATTAAAATCAGACTGAAGAACCAGTGGCTCTGTCTAAGAATGTGCTATGTGTGGCAGATTTTGTATTTCAACAAATTGTTTCCACTAACTGTTGTTGATTTAGTATGTGTTACACATTTCAAAATTTAGAAGGCATTGTATTCTTTACAATTTCCACTGGCAGTCTTTTGTTAAGATGCAACTTTGCATAATAAAAAGAACTGTAGGATAAAACAAGCCCCAAAACAGTGTGGGATCATCACATGCTACAAACAGTTTGTTTGTATTCATTTAATTTTGCTTTGTCAAGGCACTAGTTCAATACACTAAACAGCCTATGTGTCCTTCTGTTTACAGGCTCATATCATGTAAGCACAGTCTTTAAAGCTCCATGGTCCGATCTTTTTAAGGAAAACATGAAATAAAAAAATACATAAAACAACTACAAAAAACAACTAATAATGGAATTTAGGCACATGGGAGGGGGAAGTCCCAGTGGCTGGAGGTTGGCTGGTAATGGCTGGAATCTTGCATACACTTGGATGGAAGGGGAACACTGAAGTGACTGCACCTGTATGGTGGTTAGATTTCAGATTAAAATTATAACATTGTTTTTGAGATAAATGATGTTGTTGACTCACTGAGTATATGAAAGAAATCACCTCAGTGCAGTTTCAGGTGTAGGTGTGAGTGTGTGACGAATTGGCCTGATTTGTCTCAGGTGTGGTGAGCTTATATATAATTCTGAGTTGCAGTGCTCAGTGCTGACTCAATTTCTAACTATCAGAGACGGTGAGCGCTTCGCTGTGTCTCTTGGGTTGTTGTTTGCATAAGAAAATCTGCAAAGCTGTTAGAAATGTTTGAATGTGTGTATGATCTAGGTAAAACTTTCTCATGCTCTCAGGAAAGTTGATAAAGCTGGAGGTTATAATCCAGTCTCTTTGTTTTCCTTTTGAACACCTATCAGGTCACTTTTGTTTCTTTAAAAGAAGTGCAGCTTGTAAACCTCCCATGTTTAGTTAGTAGTCAGCTTCATGGCATCCATAGTTTAGTTTTGCATTTGGAGGGTAGAATTAAAAATGTGCTTTTAGTTTTGGCTGGTTGCCCTATTTTTGTTTGTTTCATTTTCCCATTCTAATAAGTCATTTATGATTCAAGTGTTTTTCCCTCTTGATCATGGGGTGGCAACTTTGATTACCATTACAGCCACATAAAACAATTTCAGTGCCTCAGGGCCACTCTGTTGCTATTTCCAGGCATTTTCAGTGAGAGAGACATATACAAATAAACACAGAAAAAATAAAGCCTAAAAATTCCATTTTTACCAACAAAAATGTATTGTGACTCAAACCCAAATGAAACTTGTTTTTAATGCAACAAAATAATGAATGCTTACCCATGTTTAAAGCACAGATCTACCACTGTTCTAAAATAGTTATTACTAACACTTTATAATATATTTTAATCTCTCCTAGAAAGATATTTAAAGATGGTTAGAGACAGTCATAGCAAAGCAAGTTCTTTAATGACTTGAAAAGGACCAAAACATTTACTAGCAAGCTCTATATATCTAAATAAGTACATTATGTTGTAATGGTAACTCATGATGAATGATACTTAAACAGTTGTAAATTTTTGTTCAAATTTAACTTTTCTTCTTTTTTTTTTGGGGGGGGGGGGGGGGGGGGTGATTGAGGGGTGACATGTGGCCTACACCTGCTCTAGGTTAACCCCCGCCCACTTGTTTTAAAAACTTGCCCTCGTAGCATCTGTCAGGAAAAAACTGGCCTTCTACGAACATAGTTGAGGACCTCTTCCGTAAACCATCCCCAGTGACTCACTGCCTGGGGGTCATCAGTTATAAAGTTTGGGCTGCTGACCTTCAAGGCAAAGTAGCATGTGATTCAAATCTTCTCCAAACAAAAAAAAGTTGAAAATAACAGGTTTCATTACTACAAAACCTGCTTCAACTCAGTTCTTTCACTGTCTGGCATTTGTATACCTCAAAAAGGCTTATAACCTCCAGGGAGGTTGTTGTGGTCTGGCCTTGCTGCAGATTCATAGCAATTACTAACCTCTCGGACTGTGAAAAGGCTACACTTCAGCTACCTTGAAATCAACTGTTATCACCGCAATATAGCAGTAAACTGAGAGTGGAGTGCAGAGACTACATGTCTTTTATTTTGCATCACTGTTGTAAGACATTATCTCTTCTCTTGTTCTTGTAGATGCTTGATGTATCTTACAGAAGCTTGTTACAGAAAACAATTGTGACGAGTTCAAAAGCAAGTTAAAACCTTTTGTTTTTTATCAGCAGATCTTAAAATGTTGTGGGAAAGCACTGGCAAAGAAGCTGCAGGCAAATATGAACCAATTGGATAAAACCAGTTAAGGTAAAGTCTGACTTTTTGTTTGTGTGATCTTAAGCCTCAAGGAAGGTGAGAGACTTTTTGATTTTGGTTCAGTATTTACAGTTGCATAACAAAGAAGGGCATAATACAGACTTTAAAGTTCAATTCTTTTTGATCATCAGTGTGCAGACAAGAATGGTCCATTTGGATATATCTACAGCCAGTCAGAGAAATTAAATGTGTGGTTGAGAGACATTTTGCTAAGATTAGTAACTCATTCCAGCACCCAAGCATAACTGCCTGTTATTCAAAGCCCTATCGAGGACTTAACTGGTTATGAAACCGACAAACAATTACTGAGACAGTGTTATGACCAACAAAAGCCAACAAGACCATTAGCATCATAACTGCCAATTTTACACCGAACATTTTAATGAATATAACCACAGGGTAGGTGTCTATTAAAGTGATTGCACACCGATGAAACAATAAGGAAATGATTATGTGTATTAAAACACTTTTCAGAGAACAGGATGGAGGGGTAAAAATGTATTGAGTGACTACCAGTTACTACACATGTTGCACAGTATGTAAAAGTCCATCACCAAGTTACTCTCCACTGAACAAAATAACTATGAGTTGAGAGCCAGTGAGTCAAAACCTAAGTGTGTCTGTCATCTCCATCAGCCGTCACTGTTTAACTTTCTTTAAAGGTGCTATGAGAAGAGTCTATTTGCGGCGACATTAAGACTCTGCTACCCATGAGCACGCGCGGCGACTGTCGTAATGCTGTGTTCCAGTAACCTCTGAACTGGGAGTGACATCTTCTCCGACTTATCGGAGTTCCAGTCGAAGTCGGAAAAAAACATGTCGATCTACCAGGCTATTGTTAGCTGTTGTTAGCACGCTCTGTGTTCTTGTTCACAAATATCACATGAATGTGATTATCACTATGGCAGCATTTTTGTAAATAGAAGTCTAACAATACTATGTATACAGCTGATTGAGAGCAACACACCCCAGTCAGAAGTGCAAATATATTGACTATTACAGGAGCTAAATAACTGTTCACACTGAGGGCATCCATGTTCCATTGTCAACTTGGGGGTGGTGAGTTTTCACCGAGTTCCCAGTAGGAAATTCCGACTTTGGGGAATGTTCCAGTTGCAGTTTCCTACTGGAACTCGGAAATTCCTTCTTCTGACTTCAACTGGAATGCACCAAGACGTGACCCAAGCTAAAGCTTGTGTGTTGTGATTCTAATAAATGCAGCTCGGACCTTCCTCAGAACTCTGCATTGCTTGACAACTTCTTTTTTCAACAACTTACAGGATGCAAAGTGACAAAGTAATGTATCTCTTTCTAGTTACGTAGCGGTAGTTTTTGATGTGTGACAAGCAATTTTTGGAAAACTTAGTATCGTAGTTTTGTAGCTGGCTATATATCGCTACTGACAGCCCGTTGCTCTAAGACGTGTAATATAAATGATAAAATAATATAAATTTGCTCTAGAGTTAATTGTTTTGTTCCCGAAGTTGAGTATCCAGGCCAGTCCAGCTCTGTACGACCCGACCGGAAGGCTAAGGAATAGCATTTATAGATAATCTATTTTGATGCTATAAAACTCTTCTTAAAGTGTGTATTTCGATCAGGCATATATCTAAAAGTGAGACTTTTTTGTAATTACTTAGAAACTCCTCACAGTCCCTTTAAGTTGAGCACTCTGATCAATAGAAATATCACTTTATGAGGTGTATAAAGTATAAAAAATAGACATTTCTGCTGTGAGAGAGAAAAAACACTGCTTTGTTGGGCTGTCATCACAAAGTGACTTTTTTTGTGGATCAGAGTCTTCAACTTTAACAGAGACATAACACCGAAGGCAGACAATTGAGTCTGTGCTAGTCCATTAAACTTGTAAGCATCTGTTTAAGGGGTTGGGGGAGGGAGTTGTTGGAGGTTTGGGTGACAGAGCTCAGGGGCAAAAACTGGACATTGAAGCAGCATTTACATGAATGAAATACAGAAACCAAATGGTAGAAGTATCAGGTACTGCTTACCTGTCAAACCAATCAATGATCTCCAAAAATAGGGGGGCGTAAGAAAATATTGTCCAACTTAAATCTATTTACATTATATGTATATATATATATATATATGTGTATATATATATATATATATATATATATATATATATATATATATATATATATATATATATATATATATATATATATATATATAAGAATCTGTCAGTGTATTAAATACATGAACACATGTTCAGTTGTTCAGGTTTACACAGCTGTATATTTAAGAACAAGATTATCAAACAACAAGATGGCGGCGTGCGTAGACGTATATTAAGCAGCAATATAACGAGAAGGACTTACACTCGAGCCGAACTTATAAGTTTTAAACAACATTGGACCGGCTGGACCCCAGAGGGTTTCGACTCGTTCCCGGAGAAGATTCGCCGACAAGAAAGGACGGAGAGGAGGCGGCGGCGCTGCGAGAGACGCCAGAAGCGGGGTAAACGAGCCGGCATCAGGGCTAGGCTGACCGCTACACCGCACATGCCAGCGGTTCCAAGCGTCTTTCTCGCCAATGTTCGCTCCCTTGTCAACAAGATGGACGAAATGAGACTACGGGACGTTAACAACAGGATAGACAGCTGCATCATGGTAATAACTGAGACCTGGTTGCACGGAAACATCTCGGACCCAGCCGTGGAGATAGCTGGCCGCACCATCTTTCGGGCAGACTGCACATCAGACTCTGGTAAGACGAGAGGGGGGGGTGTGTGTGTCTACATTAACAACAGCTGGTGCACGGATACTGCCGTTATAGAGAGACACTGCTGTCCAGACCTGGAGTTTTTATTGCTGAAATGCTGACCTTTTTACCTTCCCCGAGAAATCACTCAGGCGTTTGTAGCTGCTGTGTACATTCACCCACGAGCTAATGCTAACGTAGCTATGAGTAGGCTGCACGACAGCATCAGCAGGCAGCAGAACAAACACCCAGAGGGGCTCTTCATCGTGGCAGGAGATTTTAACCACACCAACTTAAAGACTGTGCTTCCCAGATTTTACAAGAACGTGGACATTAAAACCAGGAAGGGCAAAACACTAGACCAGGTTTACACCAGTACTCCTGGAGCCTACAAAGCACGCCCTTCTCCTCACCTCGGACACTCAGACCATCTTTCCCTGTTTCTGACACCTGCCTACAAACCTGCCATCTGCAGGTCCAAGCCACAGTACAAGACCATGCAGTATCGGACTGAGGACACTATACTGTCCCTGCAGGACTGCTTTGAGGACACCATATGGCAGCTCTTTGAAGAACCAAACATTGAGCTCCACACCTCCTCCGTACTGTCGTACATCAGTTTCTGCATGGACAATGTCATTCCAAGGAAGCAGGTGAAAATATTCCCCAATCAAAAACCCTGGTTCAACACCCACATCAGAACACTACTACGTGCCAGGGACTCAGCACTGAGGTCAAAAGATAGGGAGGCCTACAGAAGGGCTAGAGGGGACCTGAACAGAGGCATCAAAGCGGCTAAAACAAAATACAGAGAGCAGATAGAGGCCAAATTCAGGGAAAACAACCCCCGCTCCATGTGGAGAGGCAGAACTTAACAGACTACAGACAATGCCACTCCACCCCCTCCTCCACTGACACTTCTCTCCCAGACCAGCTTAACACCTTCTTCTCACGCTTTGAAGAGGAAAGCAGACAGGCTGAGGACACACAGCTGACACCTTTAGAGCATGACCAGCCCCTGACCATCCAGCGACACCAGGTACTGAGGGTCCTGGAAAGTATCAATACCAGCAAAGCAACAGGGCCGGATGGAGTACCAGGGAGAGTGTTGAAGTCATGTGCCCATCAGCTTGCTGCTGTTTTTACCACCATCTTCAACCGCTCACTACAGCAAGCCTCAGTCCCTACCTGCCTGAAAACTGCCACCATAGTTCCTGTGCCCAAATCCTCGGCCATCACAGGGTTGAATGATTACCGTGGCTCTGACACCGGTAATTATGAAATGTATGGAAAGACTGGTCTTGCAGCATATCAAGGCCCACATCCCACCTGGCTTTGACCAACATCAGTTCGCCTACAGGTCCAATAGCTCCACAGACGATGCCATTTCTATTGCTCTCCACTCTGCCCTCAGCCACATTGAGAGCCCCAGGACATATGTCAGAATGCTGTTTGTTGACTTCAGTTCTGCATTCAATTCCATCAACCCCAACCGTCTGGTCAACAAACTGCAGTCACTGCGACTTGGAACCTCCCTCTGTCTGTGGATCAAAGACTTCCTGACTAACAGACCTCAATATGTCAGGATGGGCACCTCTACATCCTCCACCATTATTCTCAACACTGGTGTTCCCCAGGGCTGCGTCCTCAGTCCAGTCCTGTACACAATATACACCCACGACTGTGTCGCCACCTAGGGGTCAAACACCCTCATCAAGTTTGCTGACGACACAACCATTGTTGGACTGATCAGCAATGACGATGAGGCACCATACAGGAGGGAGGTCCAAGCACTGGCGGCCTGGTGCAGTGACAACCACCTTAACCTTAACACCAAAAAGACAAAGGAAGTCATCATCGACTTCAGAAGATCTGGGACCTCACTGCACTCAGGCCTAACTATCAACGGGGAAGAAGTTGAGCGGGTCAGGAACTTCGAGTTCCTCGGCCTGCACATTTCAGAGGACCTGGGCTGGACTGTGAACACTAACCACATTATTAAAAAGGCCCAGCAGAGGCTCTTCTTCCTTAGAAAGCTGAGGAGAAACAAACTCCCTCCACCTCTGCTCAAAAACTTCTACCACTGCACAATAGAGAGTGTACTGACCTACGGATGCACAGTGTGGTATGCCAGCTGCACTGAATCTGAGAAGAAACAACTGCAGCGGGTCATCAAAACTGCTCAGAGGATCATTGGCTCCCCACTCCCACACATGGAGGAGATCAACTCTAACCGTCTCCTACGAAGGGCCCAAAAGATCCGGGATGATCCTGCTCACCCAGGACACTCTCTTTTCTCTACTCTGCCCTCGAGAAGACTTAAAATTCTGAGAGCCCGAACCAACCGGCTGAAGAACAGCTTTTTCCCCATGGCTGTTAAGAGACTGTTGCAGGACTCATGACCTCCCCACCATCACATGCAAGCAGGCGCACACGTGCACACACACACCCAGCCAACTGGGCAATTGCAAAAACAAACTGGCTTGCACAGCCTATCTATTTATTTATATATATGTGTATTTGTGTGTGTGTGTGTGTGTGTGTATATGTCTATTTATATATATATATATATATATATATATATATATATATATATATATATATATATATATATATATATATATATATATATATATTTATGTCTATTTATATTTTATAGGTTTTAAGACTATTTACGTAAACACTAACTTTGCACTTTATTTTATCTTGTTGCTGCTAGTGAGAGATGCTGCCAAACGAAATTTTGTTGTATCATGTACAATGACAATAAAGCTTCTATCTATCTATCTATCTATCTATCTATCTATCTATCTATCTATCTATCTATCTATCTATCTATCTATCTATCTATCTATCTATCTATCTTAATGTCTCCAAGGAGTGTCATTTCTTTTTTTAATGTTTTGGTTTAAAAAATATAGATACAATAACTTTTTAGGGATATGATTATCAGTACTCAAACTTCTGAAAAAAAAAGGTTACCTCTTGAAATGAACATGTTTGTGTACAAGACACCTCTTGTAATTTTACACAGGACCCAAGTAAATCATCTGCAGATCCTAGATTGACTGCTTGAGACTTTCTCCAAAGACCTGAAGACACCTTCTGAGATAAGATTTATTTGCTATTTTTTATGAATGAACATCTGATACACAACTTTGAGTTAATAACTTTATTCATTATGTTAAGATTCTTAATTTGAGGCAGCAATGACACGTATAATCATTTAGTCCAAACATAACAATCTGTGAATAATAAACTATATAACCACATGAGTGTACACTCTGTTCTTTGACTGTTTTCGTGCTCCCTCTAGCTTGGTCACCCTCTCTTTTCTTCTGTTTAGCTTTATCTGTCAACATCCTGCCATATCTTTGGTGGTTTCCACAACCACAGCTTGGTTGCTTTGTTCTGAATCAGTTGGAAGAAACACTACAAAGTGCATTTTTCCTTTGGATCATTATAACTTCACAGTATTTTGAAGTGGACCAGATTACACAGGCCATATCTCAGTATGTCACAGCTAGAGCTGCTATGACAAAGAGTCCTGCTCTACATCATGGGAAGAGAGTTAGCAGGCCAGGCTACCTATAAAACTTGTTCTTATACTGAGGTGATCAAACACCTTACAAATAATTATACAGATGAATATGTTTGTCACTGTGAGAAATTCCTTATGCCTTGCATTATTTTAAGTAGTACTTAAAATTACATCTACTGTTGCTTATACAACTACAGCTGTGTGATGAGCTCATTCATTACCTTGTTTGTATTGTTTGGTTGATTATGTCCTCACAGCAAACAATCTGCTCAATGGTTGATTGGAAGCGAGCCAAGACCACCTATTTCAGCTGAGCCCGGTTCATTTGTTTTTAGCTTAGCAGGTATTGACTGCTTGTTCATAACCAACAGTGCCAAACAAGGAATGTCCACTTGAATTGGAACAACTCTACCAAACAATCCATGTGGGAAAACCTCAGTCTTAGTCATTGCACCAGACAGCACTGCAACAGGCTCACTGGCATCTTTTTTTAGCCAAAATTAAGGCATTGTAAAGCAGAGTCGTAAACCAAAACATGTACCTATGACAAGAGAGTGACAGCTTGTTGCCAAATTTGCATAATTGTTAAAGAAGCTTAAAGATTCTGTGAAAATGGACTAGAGGTCATTTTCTCCCAATAAAAGAAAGTGTACTATTAAATGACTCTGAAGCAGTAAATGAATGGTGACTCTACATCCAAGCAGAGTTCGGTCTGCAGATAAGCAGTAGACATGAACCACCATCAAAAATTAAATGCTGGTGATACTGCACATTTCTGTTGACATCACAAGGCCTTTTCCTTACAGTACCTCTCTTGGCAATCATAACAAATTTCAACAAAGATACAATGAGTGCACTTTAAATTATGTACTTGTCAAGTTTCAGTTTTACTGCCAAGATTAAATACACCACACACCACTCACTGTTTTGGTTTTGCATTGAGAGTGAAGACGGGCAAGGAAAGATTTGATTTACATCGGAAGTGGTGCTCAACCATGCTTGCTTGTCTTGATGATCACATTTGTCAAAGGGCCCGCCATTGATTTCGTGAGATAATTATGTCGAGGATGCGACCAAGGTCACTTCACGGGTTTATTGGAAGTGAGAAAATCTCCAGCTGAAAAACTAGCCTGCTCCATTACCAATTCATGAGCCTAAAATGACTGAATGATATTATCAGTCCCACCAAACCATCTTCATCTCCTTCCTGATTTGTTTGATTGATTAATCATTCAAATTTCATTTCCATGGTGTATGTTAAGGAATGCATGATGGGAGGATAATAAATATTTATATCCTATTCTCATGATTTTAGTTCCAGTGCCTAATTAAAAATTCTAATCAGATGTCATTTGAATGTTTGTTAAATTATCTCTGACATTCACCAAGGGCTTCATGTGCCTCCATGTGTTCAGGTTTTCCATCTGTAGGTCCATATGTCTTTCTGTCTGTATGAATGTCTGTCCAATTCCTGTGAATGCAATTCATCATAAAAGCTTGGATGGATTTTATCAACACCCTCCAAAAATACTCAGTATGACTCAAAAATATCTCAGTAGCCTCTAAATGGTAAAACAGAGAGCATGAAGCACTGTGTTTGTTCCTTGATTATTTGTGTAATATTTCAAGAGTGCCAAGTTTTTTTTATCTTCTGCTTAAATGTCTAGTCTGATGCAAGGATACAGAGATTACATTTTTGAGATCACAACATGAGGTAAAATAGCCTCATGTTCATCCTATTTCTGAAGGCAGCTTGCAAACATTACATACCAAAACTACTTTCATGGGATCTTCTTCAGATGTTGCAAAAACAACCAGATGAAATGATAACTAGAGTCTCAAGTTCATTCTTGCACTGCGCCTACATACCTCCATACACGAGTTAATGTGTAGAAGTGTGGGGAAACACATATAAATATAGACCCAATATGTATCACTATTCGGCCTTCAGTGGAGTGAGGTAATAGCAAGGCCAAATAGTACCGTGTGATGCTATGATGAAATCAACTTCGTCATTGCGTGTGGCTGTGGCTAAGCTGACTAAGGCTGCCACTTTTCCTAAAAATCAAACTCAAACATGCACCCAAATAATCGAAGATATCATCCCCCCCCCCATCCAATCCGCATCCGCCTTTTCGGTAAAGACCCTGCTGAAAAGAACAGTTACACGGGGTTAAACTCTTGACGAAGCGCTGCTGCACTCAGCTGTATAGCGTGGATGAAAAGCCGATGGCTGAGTCGCAAATACGTGGAGTACGAGTTACTGAACTGCATTTCACAGAACACACAGCCTGGTCTTTGATTTTAAGCTTGCCATCAACGGTGTAGATCCAGAACTACTCCCACACAGCCCTCTTCAGATGATTCGGAGCTGTTAATGTCCGCTTGGAGTGGAAACTCTTTGTTTACTGAGGTCAAGAGAGCAGCGGATGGGACTGAGGGTTAAGCTGTGCCCACTGTTGGACAAAACGGTCCACTGCTCCAGGTGCCCTGATGTGCCACCACACTCAATATTTTACATTCAAATATGTATTTACTTTTCGGTTACGGTTATTTATCCCCATATTCGATCTATAATTCAAATATTGAAAATAAAGTGACAGCCTTAAAGCAGTCTTGTGTCAAAAGGACAGTTATTTGTTTGATGGTATTATTGGTTTATTGGTTTATATCCACTTCAATGCACTTTAGTAATTTTTAATGCATGTTTTGTTTTGTTTTAAGGCTTAATATGATTGAAAAACTTTGTTGGCATTTTTTTTGAAAAGCAATGGCTACTGGAATATTAAAAAATGTCATAATATTACATAAACAGTTACTTTATTTAAAAAACGTGTCTAAAAATGTACTCTAAGCTATTAATGCACTATTAAAAAAGTGAACTACTTTGCCTCCACATTGGATATTCAGTATTCGGCAAAGCGTTTATATTTTATTCGGCTTCGGCCACAAATTTTCATTTGCGTGCATCCCTACTTGAAACCATTCAAATCATGTTCAGCATTAGAAATAGTCCATAACCAATCTGTGTTCAAAAGTCTTGTTTTCCCCTACAGGGGGTGTATACATTCAAAAATCATGCAGTGAGGACCAGTATGAGACAACACTGTACTCAACAGAAGGAGTATATCTATGGAAGAGCTGAACTGAAGAATGAGAACATGTACATTAGCAAGGTTTAAGGATATATTCATATTCAAAAGGTATGAGATAAGCAAACAAATAAATAACCTAAAACAACATCAACAGTAAAATAATTTGTGTTGTGGATAGTTTGATGTTGCAATTTTGTTTTTGCAGCTGGCTCTACTTTTGGTAATAATTTGAATACCCAAGGCTGAAACTATTTGAGCTCACTTTTAGTGTAAAAGGGCTAGGATTGGATAAGTTCTGTACTTAATCCTTCACCCTTTCTGAACAAAAAGAAATTCTTGTTGTGCAAGATCTGTACAGTTCTATTTCAGTGGCCTTTTGTTTTTCCACCTTGTGAATTGATTTTTTTCATTTGGAAGATATTTAAATAAAAACTGATAAAACTTTGCTTGTGAATAAACCTTGTAAATAAAACAGCTTGGATTTGTTTTCAAAAACTTGACACAAACGCCTACTCTGTTTCAGGGATGATAGAACCACAGTTTTGGAGGTCAATGGCAAAAGTCACAGGGCCATATATTTATCCCTTGCTGATGAAAATAACAGGTTTTTAAAAAATGCAATTTTTGACCCAAACATGAGCTAGTTAGTTTGTCTAGGTTAGTGATTGAGGTCACAGCCTCATCCTCATTACTTTTTTGCTTTTGTATACATTATCTGAGGAGTAGTTTAGGGAATTTCCTTTTATGTTTCACAATTGCCAAATGCCTGAAGACAAACTGATTGGGTCTTGAACTTTAGAAAGGTCCAGATCTTTAGGACTCAAAGTTATCTCTTTCTTACAGAATTACTCCAAGTCAAACTACCCCAAGAAATTGTCCAACCTCTTACTCTTGACCAACCACTGTATCTTTACTTCCCATTTCTTGCAAGTTGGTAAATCTAATTTCATTTTTTTTTCATAAAACCCTTCTGAAGATAGTTATGTGCTGTCATTATTTAAGCATAACAACCACCTGAATGACTAGCATTTACTTTTATTGTATGCAGGTGATGTATTTTTATAGATTACCTGGGTGCACAGCTTTGAAAGTACCACAGGAACTCAACAGTTATGCCACATCTAATCTTTATCAGGTCTTTCACTATGTGCAGATATTTTGTAATACAAGACAGAAAATGAGGGAACATCAAGAAATTTCACATCAAAGCTGGGAAGTGAATCCGGCATCTCATTGTAACAATTCAGGGATTTAAATACACTCTTTTGATGTACCTTTCAAAACCACTCACAGCCATGATGTCTGCCATCTGTGTGTGTTTGCCGAGGGCTGACAAAATGTAGAAAAATAGACCTAATTTCATGTGCAAGTCAGAGCAAACAGTCTGTTCCAGCAAATCACTTTACTCAGAGTCCTGGATTAATTTTAGTGTCAGTGATAATGGCAACCACTGGTGTGGCCGATGTCTTGAATTTGGGAGATAACACTTGTACCTAATTTGCTAAACATGGTAAGCATGCCAAAAATTCTGAATTAATTCTCTCCAGTGTGAGTCAACAAAAAATGTTCTCAGTATTTTAAAATACATATATAGTTGCAGTTGGTTCAATGGCATGCAGCCTAAGAATGTCAAACCCCCTCATTTCAACCAGCAAAGCTCCAAGTGCACAAACCACAGGGCATTTTCAACATCGTCAGTCAAGTTATTGTAAAACACGCAGAGCCAGACAATTGGACTCTAGTCATTGGGACTCGGACTCAAGTCGACTTGAGCCGCCAATGAGACGACCTGCAACTCGACTCGGACTCGGGAGGTAAAAACTCAAGACTCGACTTGGACTCAGGAGAAAATGTCTACAGACTCGACCTGACTTGAGACAACATGATTCGGAAAATTGCACGCACTCACCCTTTATATGAAGAGCCAGACAGGAGATATACACCACTCTCTTTCCTTTTAGGCTCACTTTATTGATGCATTGAAACACGTAGATCCATTCAGAGTACACTTGTCCGTCACCTATCATTGTCCCGCACATGACACAGTACTACACACAAAAGTTTCTACCACGCACCCCCTTCTGCTACAGTGATGATCAGTGGGCAGGGTGCGTGGGTTTCAAATTGGCAACCACTATTTTGTAGCCAAAGTTATTTTCTTTGCAAATAAAGAATTTCAATCAGATGGAAAACAAAGACACGTCGAATGCACAACCTGGAACACTTCGAGCGAAAAAGCGGGCACAACATCAAACTTTATCCACCATCTGAGGACACGAGGCCAAGTAAGTGAAACCTGCAAACGTTAGCCAGGTATCTAATGTTCCTGCCATAGGTCAGTATGGCAGGAATGTTAGCCCGACCTGTGGTCAGTATGAAGCTAGCAAAGCTAGCATTAGCAAAGAGGGTGTACGTGTGTTGTATGTGTGGGAAGATAAGGTTTCTCTCTTCAGATAAAAATCCGAGTGCTTTTTGGGTGGACTGGGGAACAATGGTGAGGGACTCGACCCATAATAACCTGTGACTCGACTTGACTTTGCAAAACCTGTGACTCAACTCGACTTGCACAAAACAGAAAAACCTTGGGACTTGCTTGAGACTCGGATCAGAGGGACTTGGGCAATTGTCTGCCTGGAACACTGGCCTGTTTTGCACTATAAACAAATCCTATAATAGTCTTGGATCTATGCTTTTTGGGTGGACTGGGGAACAATGGTGAGGGACTCGACCCGTAATAACCTGTGACTCGACTTGACTTTGCAAAACCTGTGACTCAACTCGACTTGCACAAAACAGAAAAACCTTGGGACTTGCTTGAGATTCGGATCAGAGGGACTTGGGTAATTGTCTGCCTGGAGCACTGGCCTGTTTTGCACTATAAACAAATCCTATAATAGTCTTGTATCTACTGTATGTTTATATCCGAACCATCTCTAATCAAAGACTTTCATTAGCCATGATGAAAGTAGGAATATTGGTGCAAATTGTGGTCAGCAGCTTGATAACGTATGCCTCATTCACACAGCAACATGTGACTGACACTGACCAATGTTGAGAAATCCCAACAACTATGGTTAAAGCACATTCCAAGGGACAGTTTTGCAGTTTTCACCATGGTCATGGTATCTAAAGCAGAAAGAAATTTACTGGTGGGGTGTGGCACTTCCTGACGCCCCCTTGACTAATTGTAGATATATTTTAAAAATCTGCCAGCATCAGCTTAGGGGAACTTCGACAAACTTATTGTGACATCACTCAACAAATGTGGACATATATGCCATTTCACCACAAGCAGCTTAAGCTGTCTCAATACTGCAATGGTTACTCCCCAAAAAGGAAAAAGAGGTCAGGTCCTGAGAAGGAATCATCTGGAGCCAACAGATATGAACAAAGTTTTATAAGAGGGCAGAGAAGGTAAGCAGAGGTCAACTTGTTGAAATTTACAATTGGTTGGAGCAAACATCTGAAATTTTTAAGTATGTGCAATTTTTTTAATGTACCTGACAAACATCGTTTACCACATGATTTGGCCTGACTTAGCTTGATGGACTTCAGTTTTTCCTAAACATCAGTGAATGGTGGCCTAAACAGAAATGTGACTTTAAACAAATGAGCTGTTTCATTGAACATTCCCCAAAATTATGAACATGTTCAAGGAATATCATAATACAGGAAATGAAAATGTCAAAAAAATGAATAAATAAACAATCAAGCCACTATAATCCAAACAGCCTGATATGTACCACAGCTTTAAGCGCATGATCAGTCCCCTTCTAATGACAGTGGACTTCAATGAACAAAGCTAACAAAGAAAAGATAACAGCAAGGCAATTATACATGAGAACTTTTTTTTACCACTTTTTTAAAATTAACTTGTGATTGAGTCATCACGTTTTGTCATGAGAACTTTAACTGCTGCAAAAACATTCTAACACCTTCTTCTCTTTCACATCTGTCTGCATCTGTCCTTAATTAGCAAACAGCAACTGTCTCCCAGGAATTGTGTTCACATAACTCCAATTATTTAGCTGAGAATACTTGTGGAAACATTATGCCACTGGATTGCTTTTGTAATAAACATAATGAGGACATGTTGTTAATGCTGCTGGCAAGTTCTGGTAATATCTGTTCTTGCACAACAGCATTAGTGCACACTAACAGCAGACTTAAAACACATTTTTGCATACTTATGAGGCACTTGGAGCATATGGTTTGGAACAGGGGAAGGTGATTTTTGCAGTGAAATAAGTATCATATTTTGAAATGAAGTAAAAGTCACTCTGAGCCCTGGTTTACCCTGCTCTGTGTATACCAATCACTCATAGCTGACGCCTCCATCTTGCTCTGTGGGTGGCCAAGTTCTTGTGCATGAATTTATCTTGTCATTCACTCGTAAATATAACCCATGAACACAACCCAAGCACTGGAGGCATTCGTCACCACAGCATAATTGGAAAATTCAAACAAGGACGATGATCTACAGCAGGTAAACATGCATATAAGGCTCATCTGAAATGAATGGTAATGGATCCCTGGCCCACTATCATGACATGGGAAAAAATCTACTCTCTCTACTCCAATAGGTTTGTTCCTTCAACAAAGGATACACATCTATAGCATTACTCAGTGGCTATGGTTGATCTTCAGTGTTGAAACTGCAGATTGAAGTTATCTTCAAAGTCAAATGTTTCTGTTCTCAAACAACAGTGAATTGTCAGGCTCTATTTACATTTAAGCTGCTGGTCAATCTGTCAGAACCATCGGCTGGACTGTTCAATATCTTTCAATAGTTCATTTATTGAATATCTTTGGGGAGGGTAGGACCTTTCAAAAGCATATCCTGCAGGTGATTGGACAATAGTTTGTTATTCAAATTCATTACGGGCCAGATATTGAAGTTTAAATTTGTATTGTAACGATTTGTTTTTCAACTTATAAAGAAATGCAGTCGAGATCTGGTAAAACTTCTACTGAAGCTGTTAGCACCAATGCTAATATCTATACCGGTACTAAGATTCTTCTGTTGTCTCACTCGAAGCTCCCTCCTCTGATTGGGCCGTGCTGCTTTTGGAAGCACAAAATTGTTATGGATTGGAGTTTGGCAAAATGGATCGGCCTAATAAAAAGCATTTAATCAAGCAGATCCAGTGCTGCACAAGGTAATTTTTTTCATGGCACTGATATGGATCAAAAACTTAATCAACCTTTGGAGATACAATGTGGTCATTTAAGACTGCAGAGCAGCACATATTACATATCACCACATACAATTCATTGCAATGCATCTGTCCTCCACAGGTGTTTGTGTGTTTATAGATCACAGAGGACTATGCTGAGAGCCATGTTGTCAAAGGAGCCTTTTGATTGGCCTTCTTTGCCCTGAACTGCTCATTCACATGATTGGATGTCCCTTTGGAAATGTTTACTCTGGCTGAAAAGGCCACTTAGCCTGCCACAGAATAAAGATGAGGAGAGACTGCCAGCCTGTAATTTGAGACTGCCCGTCACGCTGATGGCAGTGCTGTAATATTTGTGTCACACAATCCACAAATCGAATAGTGCTGGATGTTGGTGCAATGGTTTTAAAGTGTGAAAATAAGAAAGCGTAGTGTTTCAAAAACAACCACAACATAAAATTAGGAAGAAAATTAATGCCTAGAATAATTGTAGAGTAGGAAATGCTTCTATTGTCCCTTTCTAGAATTTTGCCCCAGACTCTAAAATTAAATGTCGCAAAAACTGTGGTAATTTAATTCACCAGTTACAGGAAGAGCATGGCTGCAGGTCTCAGAAAGAAATTGTAATTATGAACATTAACTTTTCTGTGCCATTGGTTTAGTTGGTTTGTATTAATGCATGTTGAATTAAATGTATGGGACACATAAATCTGTGCAACTGGTGTTTCTGGTCAGCTTATTAAAGCTTTTACAAATCAAAACAAAATCACCTTAGAGACAGTTTATTTTTTTTATTTTGACATTCTTTACATTTGTACTTAATGAACAATGATGTCCAGTTTTGCCAGAATGATGTGGAGAAAAAGAATCTAAAGAACAGGACAAAAACTGAGGGACCTTACCTGTCTTATCCAAGTCTTTAGGGCTGATCTGTTGTATTTAAAACTGTCTTCGGGTGTATTCACATCCAAAAGCCATTTGTTTGGTCTTGACTAAGTACTTTGTGTTACATGTTTGCATAATTACCTTAGGTTTGGTCTGTGTTCACACAGGGCCATTAACAAATGGGCCAAAATGAGTGATGTGCAGTGAAAATGGTCCATCATTGTTTGGTATTTCTTGAGGGACAAATGACTCCTGCTTGGCTGCAGCTGCTCTAACACATTGCAAAACAGTCTCATTACTGAATATTTTTTATTCTACAGCCACACTAATGATTGGTCATGACCCCTTTGTTTATGTTGGCAGTTCCACTTTGTATATTATTTTTATTGTATACCTAAATCTCATTGGCAATTTTATCATCTCCTTTAGACATTTTCCACCAAACAAGCCATAAACCTGTTTATCTTTTAATTCCTATCCATGTGTAATCTGACTTTTCTTTTGCTATAGTCAAGATATAACAGTACCTTTAGTTCATACTTTATAAGGTCTTTGCACACGGCTATCTATGCAGAGCCATGTTATCTTAATTTTTTTTCACTGAAACAACAAAAAAATTTGAAAATTTTGTACAGCAATTTGTAAAAAATTCCTTCATATAGGTTTTGGGGAGCTCAACCCTTTGAAGGAGCAATGAGGAAGGCACCTGTGGAAAATGTCTGGAACTATTTCTACACAGCATACAGTGTGCATGGAAGTCTGTCCAACATTGTGTTTGTTTCTTACAGGAACAAAGAAACAAAGTGAGAGAAAAGCATGAGTTTACTTTACGTGTCATGGTATTTCTCCACAAATAAATAACTTCATTGACGCCCATGTAAAATCAATATTACAAACTTCATGTTAATGTCTACTGTATTACTTCTAATTCAAACATCAGACTGCTGAGGGCTTTTGTCCAAAATGTGCATTTCTTTATGTCATTAGATCAAACTGAAGTTTCCTCTCAAACTAACATGAGATAAATCACACCGGTGACTCACTGAGTATGTGAAGGAAACCACTCAAAGCAGTTCCAGGTGTGTGAGTGATTGGCCTGATTTAGCTAAGTTGTGATGAGCTTATACAGACTTCTGAATCGCAGTGCTCAGTGCTGACTCATCGTTTCACCGTCAGAGACACTGAGTGTGTGTCTGGCAGTGTTGGGCAAATTACTTTAAAAAAGTAATTACTTATAGTTATGAGTTACTTTCCAAAGAAATAATTGAGTTACGAATGTTTTCCTCTTCCGCAGCAGGAGTGTAGCAAAAGTCACTTGTGAGAATTCATCCAATGTAGTGGCCAGATATTCACAGACCACACACCTCCAGAGTGATGAATGTATTTACTGACCTGTCTACGCATACAGATCAGTTTAAGCAGCTGCAGATTTATTTCACATATATGTGGATCTGACTACACACACACAGTTTATTTTACACACAAACAGATTTTATTTTCATAGTTTATTTTACACACACACACACAGATTTCGTTTTCACATTTAAGGATGTAGTTACACACAGATTTCTTGACAATTTTGTGGATCTGGTAACACACACAGATCGAAATACGCATTTGTAAATAGTTTTAGTTACACTTATGTAATCTTAAACCACTCCAGTCAGTCTTCTCAGAGTCTCAAATTAAACTAGGCATTTTCTCCCAGGAAACTGCTCACTGGATGGTTTCTCTTTTTTGGACCATTCTATAAACCCTTAGATTGATGTGAGTGATCCTATAGATTAGCAGTTTAACCTTTTAACTACCAGCTCAACTGTTTGGCAGAGGTCAAAATAAACTCAGGGATATTTAATGCTTTATAAATTAGAACAAATCAAACCCTTGTTTGATTCGCTTAACATTTTAGGGAACAGAGGAAACTACAAACAAACCAAAAACCAGATATTTCCATTGTGTGGGACTCAAATGTTTTAAAAAGTAAAAGTTGATTACCCGATGACCTAAAATGCAAAAATATTTGGAACAAAATCAATTAAAAAAAGCATAAATGTTTGCAAATAAAATAGCAACAAAAATAACTTAAAATATGAGATACTGAGTTTGACAAACACACTAAATATGATCTTTGATGAAAAACCATGTTATCTCATTGAAGTTAAGTATTTTAAATATTTATGAGGGTGATACTAATAAAAGCTTTTTGCTTTTTTAAACCTTAAATCCCAAATAAAGGTTATTTGGGATTATTTTGTTATTTTGTTTTGTTTGCAGTTTCATCTGTATCACGTATCCTGAAACACTGACAGAAACAAACAATGATGTGTTTTTTTTTTACACATTAAATATTTCTGAATTTATTGACTTCTGCCAAACAGTTGAGCTGGAATTTAAAGGGTTAAAAAACGTCAGACTAATCCATCACCAACAGCAATGTTATGTTTAAAGTTACTTAAAGGATAACGTCGGTTCCTGCAGCTTTTACATTGTTTCTAGAATGAAGAACAACAATATACTCACCCAGAAGGCTTTCCTGATGCAAACGGTGCTTCGGGAGATATTTAGATCCAAAATCGAGCAGCGGACACCGATATAATGGTAGCCTGTAGGGCATAGATCGCCGCTCCTAAAAACTGCATTAATCGTCCAAAAACTCATGTTTTTCACCAATATTCCATCATGATTCGCGCCGAATGGACCGCCATTGCAGCCTGTGTCTCTCCACACAGCGCTGTGTGGCTGAACCAACGAGTTTGTTTACATGCTCTTCGCGCATGCGCAGTGCGGCTCATTGTTTCAGGGCAGCTACAAATCGACTTTCTTCTTCCAGTTTTGTGCAAAATGGACGAATGTCTATGGGATGAAGATGTTGTGGAGGAGGACTTTGAATATGATGGACGTCCTTACAGTTTGGAGCCAGATTATACAGATAAGGAGCTGATAGAAATGAGGAAGCGATCTCAACGCTCCAGAGAGTACTGCGCATGCGCGAAGGGCATACAAACAGACTCGTCTGTTTAGAGGTTAGTTCAGCCACACAGCGCTGTGTGGAGAGACACAGGCTACAATGGCCGTCCATTCGGCGCGAATCATGATGGAATATTGGTGAAAAACATGAGTTTTTGGACGATTAATGCAGTTTTTAGGAGCGGCGATCTATGCCCTACAGGCTACATTATATCGGTGTCCGCTGCTCGATTTTGGATCTAAATATCTCCCGAAGCACCGTTTGCATCAGGAAAGCCTTCTGGGTGAGTATATTGTTGTTCCTCATTCTATAAACAATGTAAAAGCTGCAGGAACCGAAGTTATCCTTTAAACCACATTTGTACCTCATGCTGATGATTGTTTGAGCTTTGGCGGGTCATCTTTATCACGTTTATGTGCCTAAATGCATTAAAGTGCTGCTATGCAATTTCCTGATTAGCTCTTTGCAGGACCAAGCAGCTGAACTGGTGAATTAGCCAGAAAATTAAAGATGCTATGAGGAGTTTCTAAGTAATTTCAAAAAAGTTTGACTTTTAGATATATGCCTAATTGAAATACACACTGTAAGACGAGTTTTATAGCATCAAAATAGGTTATCTATAAATGCTATTCCTTAGCTTCGTGGTCGGGTCGGACAGGGCTTGACTGGCCTGGATACTCAACTTCGGGAACAAGACAATTAAACCTGGAGCAAATTTATATTATTCGGACACGTCTTACGGCCTGTTCCCACCGAAAGCGCAGCGAATTTTTCGCGCGTTGATATTACATACAAAGTCAATGTAAAGACACGAATTGACGCTGCATTGTGGCAAGCATATAGCGGCGTCAAGCACTGAGCGGTGACCGGCGAGCGTTTCGAGCGAAAAAACGCTTGCTGCTCACCGCTCAACGCTTGACGCTCGAGTTGAAATAATTGAACTTTTCGAGGGAGCGAGCGTCTTGACGCGCCGGGACAGCCTATCAGCATGGAGATCGTCACTGACGCAGGGCATTCTGGGATTCGGAGTCTTGCTAATCTGAAAAACTGCTAAACTGGAGACAGATGGAAAGGCGCTCCGCAGCTGGAATGGAGCGCCTGTAGTTGGTATCCAGGCGGGAGATCCTGGCACCAACCCTGGCTAGCAGGTCTTCAAACTGGGCAACAGTCAGCCTGATGTACCGCTGGAACCGGCCGTCGTCCAGACGCAGCTCCTGCAAGAGCCGGTGGAACTCGCCGAACTCACACCGCCTCCGTAGGGTCGCATGCATCCAGTACCAATGTCGGCGCCTAGCCCACAGCTGACTTCTCCACAGCAGGTACAGAGCAGCGATGGTGGTAATCGGAGCTATGTTCGACGATGAAATGATGTGATGAAATGATAATGACGGACGATGCTGCGGCGAGCGGCGAGCATTTTTTTGCATATTTGTACCAGTGTCTAAACTCAAGCGTCTAGCGCGGCGCAAATTCACTTGACGCGCGAATACACTCGCTTTCAACGCTTTCGGTGGGTATGCGCCGTTAGAGCACCGGGCTGTAAGTAGCGATATATATCCGGCTACAAAACTATGATACTAAGTTTTCCAAAAATTGCTTGTTGTCACACATCAAAAACTACCGCTACGTAACTAGAAAGAGATACATTACCTCGTCGCTTTGCATCCTGTAAGTTGTTGAAAAAAGAAGCTGTAAAGCAATGCAGAGTTCTGAGGAAGGTGCAAGCTGCATTTATTATAGCATCACAACAAACACACGCTTTGGCTTGGGTCACGTCTTTTGGTGCGTTCCATTTGTAGCCAGAAGTAGGAATTTCCGAGTTCCGAGTAGGAAACTGCAACTGGAACGTTTCCCGAAGTTGGAATCTCCTACTGGGAACTCGGTGAAACCTCGCCACCCCCGAGTTGACAATCGAAGATGGATGCCCCCAGTGTGAACAGTTATTTAGCTCCTGTAATCATCAATTTATTTGCACTGCTGACTGGGGTGTGTCGCTCTAGATCAGCTGTATACATAGTATTGTTAGACTTATATTTACAAAAATGCTGCCATAGTGATAATCACATTCTTCATGTGATATTTGGGAACAACATAAGGGTGTACTAACAACAGCTAACAATAGCCTGGTAGATCGGCATGTTTTTTCCGACTTCAACTGAAACACTGATAAGTCGGAGATGATGCCACTCCCAGTTCCCAGCATTACAGTCGGCACGCGTGCTCATGGGTAGCAGTCTTTATGTCGCCGGAAATAGATTCTCCTCATAGCACCTTTAATATTTCTAAAGTCCAATTCAAACACATTTAGATTAGACTTATTCTAATTATATTGTACTTTGATGCTTTTCAATGCTTTGCAGTAGCTGATAGAGGGAAAAGCATTTTGCATTTGAAGCATTTATTGCAACTGAAGTGTGGGGCTCTTTATATAAACCATCCATCTCCCATCACGACTCCAAAAGCAAAACTCTCTAAGTCTGCTGCTGGTTTCATTTGGATCCAAAGGATTAGTAAGCAAAAAATAAAGAAAAAGTGTTTATTTGAATCAAAAATAGCACCTTCATGGAGAAGAAGCTCAAACACAGCTGACTTTTTATAACCTCCCACTCCTACATGGCAGAGTGACATAAGAAGTGATGAGATGAAATCAAATATCTGCTTTCAGGGCATCTGCAGCACTAGCAGCACAAAAGCTCCATTTAGCACAAATTACCCTCAAACTGAGTCACCTCAAGTCTCTGAGAGTACAGTAGCATCATCTGAGGGTAATTTCCCTGGTGTCCTTTGTTATTTTTTTGATTAAAGGTGAGGTCAGAGGCACCAGAGAAGTAAAATGAAAAAGAAAAGGCAAAGCAGTGGAGAGAAGTCAGCATACATCTGTGTTATGAGGTTGTTCAGAGTTGTACTCATGCTGGATTTGTTTTTTTGGCATGTTAGACATTTTTATGGTTTGAATTTTGCAGGTGGTTTGTTGACTTCGGAACACTTAACATATGATTTATTTTTTATCTGTGTATTTTTGAGAGAAATGAGGAGTGATTGTGCCGAATACAAGCCCAGACAGAGTTCCCCTCTTTTTGCCACTCACTCCAAATAAGGTAGTTTTCTACTCGTGATGTGAAGAAAATGTGTCATCTCAAAATAACTCCATGTTTCTGTTAGAATAAGTGGCATTTTCCCTGAGGCATTTCTCCTATCTGTTTCGATTTCCTCTGCTTTCAGCACAATTTAGGATGAAAATGTCTCCAGAGCATGACTACCTAAGACTCTTGTGAACTCCTGACCTTTTTAATACAAAGCCTGGGACAGATAGAAGTCCCATCTGACATGCAAAGCATCAGAACAAGTAATTCTGAGTAGAGATGGCTTATGTTTTATTGTAATTTCATGTCTCCCTAAAGACTGATCTTAATGTTTGGATCTTTCCTGACTTCATGATATGATATTACAAACCAAGAGTTTAATAGTCCAGGCCAGCCCACTTTAACTCACAATCTTAAAATGGAGGTATCATTTCGGCTTTGCTAGCATGCAGGTTTAAAAAATTTAATATTATGTTCCCTTTTTTTCAATAATTCAGTTTAAAATTTGATTGCTAACATAGTCTGTTTTAAATATGTTTTTTAGCTAAATTAAGGAGATTATGTTTTTGCTGCCATTTGTTAATTTTTTTGTTTGCGAGCAGGATGAATAAAAGGAAATGTTGGTCTATAAGAAAGTAGCTGCAGTATTCTGGTGGTGGTTTCAACACAATCCAGAAAAATGTTTTAAGTATTTCTTAACATAGCAAAAGAAGGCAGTTTTCCAAATTTCTGCTTATAACTTAAAAAGTTCTCAGCAGGTTTAGATATTTTCAGGAAATGTTGGTAGTGGTGCAAGGAAGAAGGGATTTGATTTTGGTGATGATCCAAAATTTGGATGCAGATTTAAATATTTTTGTAAGGATTTGTTGACATTGTGAAAAAGAGCAGTTCTCCACATTTCTGCTAACTTCTCAGTAAGTTCTCAAAGAATTTTTATAATAATAATAATACATTTTATTTAAAAGCGCCTTTCTTAGCACCCAAGGACACTTTACAAAATACATAATAAAAACACACTGCATTAAAATCACAATTAAAATAAATAAAAACAACGTACAAGAGTGACACAGTTAAATGAGGGTGGAAAATTAAAGAGAATATGCAGTTTGGAACAGATGGGTTTTGGGTTTTGATTTGAAGTGGGGAAGGGAGTCAATGTTTCTGAGGTCCGGGGGGAGAGAGTTCCAGAGTTTGGGAGCAGAGTGGCTGAAAGCTCTGCTACCCATGGTACCCATTTATGACATTTTCAGGGAGTGGCGTTCATGGCACAAGTAAGCAGGTATACCTTTTTGGTGTTTGTTTAAATCCAGGTGGGAATCCGGGATTTTTTAAGGATTTCTTAGCAATGAAAAAATTGTAGTTTCCATCATTTGTTGTAAAAGCTCAATCAATTTTACTTAAATGCCAGGGAACGTTGTTGATGGAATTAAGAAGTGATTAAATGTTGATAGCGATCCAAATCTATATAAAGATCCAAGAATATTCATTAAAGAGACTGTTGTCTTGTAGAAAACTGAACTTTCCATCAATTTTGAAGACATTGTCAGGGAATGTTAGTGATGACACAAGGGAAAAGTGATTCAAATTTTGGTAGTGATCCAAATCCCACTGTGGATTCTGGAATTTAAAAAATATATATTTGTTAACATTGCATAACAGGGCAGTATCTCATATTTTTGACAATAACTCACAGGACAGTGTTGACCTTGTCATCGGTTTGTGCTCTTGAAGCACTTCTATTATGTTATTCTGATCTTGTGAATCATGAGGCCTTCTAGGAACAGCTCAGATCTTGTGGTGTGAAGTTTTAATAGCTTAGATTGTTTTTTAATGAGAAGAAAAAGTTTGATTGTTACGCTATTCCATGTACTCTTAATGTATTCACAACCAGTGCAGCCCATAGAATTTTTTAGTATTAATACTATTATTTGATTTTTTAAAAAGGAAGATAATCATCGATTTTCCAAGATTGTGGCCAAGATTGGCAGCAGCACAGGCAACAGAGTTTCCGTTAACATAGTGCCACAGATTTAACTTAAATGCACAACACCTAAAACAAATGACGATGATGAATCACAAAGAAAATAGTAAATAACAATTACTACAAATGATGGACTAAAATTAAAACATTTTTATAAGTCAGCATCAGCAGCCAGGTGCCTCTGCCTCCAAGTCATTTAATTTTTTTTTAGTTTTGGATCATTTTGTACTTAATAACTATTGCTAAAATAAACATTGTATTGACTGCAACTGCTTGTGCAGTTCACATGGTTTCATTTTTTGTGTTTATTTTCTAATTATTATTTTTCTTGTATTCTTACTGTTACAAATCGTAGTTCAGTTTTTTATTGCAACTTAGCTGAAACAATGGAACCATCGTAAGAACAATGCCCATCACTGAACAGGACTTTTTCTTTTCTTGTAAAGTAATAGCGGGGGATATTCTGCAAATACAAAACACACTCAAATTAAACGGATGGTGTATTAATTGCATCCTTACTTAAAATCTGGTCATAAATGTGCCCTCTTTGAAAAACTACATGTTTCCCGCATCTAACAAGAATTAAGAGCTGTTTCCTTCTTGGTCTGAGTTTTTGGAGGTGGATTATCGGGAAGCTCTGAGCAGGGTTTCACACCATGTCTGACTCTTTTGCCAGCTGTTGAGCTCATCCTGCACAGCTGGATTGCTCTTTACAGCTTCTTCCTCTCAGAGGAAGAGGCACAGAGCAGAAAGGTGTTTTCTGGCAAACCATCTCTCCAAAGGTGACTGAGTCATGCCTTCATGTTGTGTGTGTTTTGATGTTTTAGCTCCTAAAAAAGAAAAGAAAAACAAAACAATACTCAAGGTAAATAAAGGGGATGCTTCTGTCACAGGAGGAAAAAGCTGTGGTTGACCTTCATTCGGATCTGGTTTGTAAAAAAGGATGGGGTTCACAAACACCACCACTGCAATTGCTGAAATATCTCCCTCGCACACTTTTAGAATTTTAACACCAACATGATCAAGCTGATAGGGTGTATTATTTATTTAGGTAGATAATGAGGGTGCAGAGCTCACTGTGAAATGCCAATTCTTGACTTAACAGTTAAATGTTCCCATCCAAATGCTTAGTGGGTATGTCAGAAAATTCATCTTTTCAGTCTGAAAGAATAAAATCTGCTTTTTTAACTTGATGATATCGTGGATTTGAAAAAGGCAAAAAATCAGGTCTGGTATGCAAAGGCTCAAATCAGTTTTGCCCAGCACCATAATACAATTGAAAATATTTGTGTTGTCATGTGATTTTCCTCACAAATAATCACACTAACAGGCAGGGAAATATGTTGACAGATATACAGATGGATAGATAATCCTATAGCAGCTTTGTATAGAAAATCATTGTGTCTCTCTTACCCATCATGCCTCTCTGACATGTGGTTCTGAGTCGCTCAATTACATAATATGAAAGGGAGAGTTCATTAAAGGCTGCACTGACATGACATTGACACCATCAATCCCAGTCAGCCCTTAATTATTCAGAGAAAGATGCCCATTGTGTGATAAGGACTGGGCATTTTTATAGAGCATGATTAACATGTGCTGATGTGCCGCCTTTGTGCTGTTTGGCAGCTTAAGCCTCTCTCTCTGTCTCTCCATATGGACGCAAACATTCAGTTCATGTTGAACAAGACACAAGAAAAGAGTGGGAGCAGTGAGACATGCGATTGCCTGGTAGCTAGGCAACCCTAGAGAGCTGCTCTGGAAGACCTTGAGATGTCTCCCATAGTAATGCAGGGAAGTAGAACTGTTCAGGAGCTCGGCGGGGCTCTGCTTCTTTTTTTTCTATCTCAGAGAAATGTCAGTGAGTTGATGGGATGAATCAGAATTTTTTGGGAGTGAATGAATTTTGGATAGGATTTTTAAATAGGCCACCTTGGAACCTTAGCTTTACCAGAAGGAGAAATTATGCAACCCCGCAGCTTCAAAAGGACATTTCATCAAGTATTCCCATGAATATTCAGAGCGGGCTTCTGATGTTTAAAATACACTGTACATTATTTGTACTGTATGTTCTGTTCATATTTCCTTAAAGCTATACAGGGACGTGTGAAAATATTCAAGCCTTCTGCAAAAGCTGTCAGAGAATGTGTACTAAAGTGAGGGCGGGTGGATATGTGCTAAAAATCATGTAGGCCTATTGGCAGTATTTAGCAGGTAAACTATATTTCAAGCCATCTTTAAAGAATAACAAAAAGTTGTCCAGAATGATGAACTTTGATACAATTCCAGCAAATAGCAAACAACACTGATGCCGGTTTGTAAATGTCAAAATAAAAAGAGGATTTCAAAAAACAGTATTTGGTGTTAATAATCAAAAATAGACTTACTCTGACACATTCTCTAACCTGCACAAACAAACTGGAAACATCACGTATATAGATGTTAATTAATTTCTATTTACTCTTTAACGTCATGTTACAAAATCATTAACGTCCCATTGTTTGTAATTGGGGCCAGCACTGAGGCCTAACAGTGAAGTTCTCTACTTGGGACTATGTAGAGTTTGCATGCTCGCTCTGTGCATGCATGGGTCCCCTCAGGCTACTATAGCTGCCTCCCACAGACAGAAATCATGATTGTCAGGTTACTTAGTGACTCAGGCTTGTCTGTTGGTGCTATGGTGCTTTCCCTTTGCTTCCAAACTCAGATGTGGGAAGTGGGGATCATGCCACATTGAAGTCAAACACATATCAACGAAGAGCTTGTGTACCTGAAGATCATTCGACTTCTGCCGTCGAAAACTCCCACCAAATGGGACATTCCCAGAGACATATTTAATCTTTAACTCATGCAATGTAAGCAGAACATAAAGCACTATTACTGGGGGATTCCACTGGATGCGTATCCGGTCCTTCTCCGCTCCACTCCGTCATCTGACGCGCGTCAGCTCCCACTGGATCCGTCTGCGGAAGCATGGCAGCTCCGCCTTGCAGCGGGTCAACGAGCTCACAAAGTATTTTGTGGTTTTGCACCTCCAAAATCAAAAGCTCCTCATTCATGGTGAAGTGGGGTGAGACTGAACTTTTGACACCAGGTCTGTCTCCGCCCTAAATGACGTTTTTCCAGGTACAGTACTTTTCCGTTGTTGACATGGTTTATTTTATTTTGAAACGTCTACGGATATTTTATTTTGTGTTTGTGCTCAACTTCCTGTCCTGCACGATGTTCTGTGAGCTAAATTGCTGCGCCGTGGTCCGGCATCCGGCAAAAATAGAAGCTCTGCATATCTGCTCCGTCTGCCGGAGGCCGGCGGAGCAGATACGCAGCCGTGCCGGAGCCGTGCCGCAGCTGGTGAAAGTACACGCATTGCTTATAATGGAAACGGATTGCCTCCGCTGCCACAGCGGAGCGGAGACGGACCGGATACGCATGCAGTGGAATTTGGGCTTTAGTGTTAGCATAAATGGAAACCAGTCCAGGATGTTCCCTGACTCTGGCCCGGTGATGCTCTGAAAGGCTCCAAACAGGTTAAAAACAAGGATAATATGACATTAATATTAAAAAAGAATAATAAATATGCAAAGAAAAACAGTAAAGTAGAATTCCAAGATAAAAAAGGAGATATTGGGGGTGCTGGTTTGGCGTAGTGGTTAGCACCCCATGTACTTGCTTCTGCCGGTCCAGGCTCGAATCCCGCCTGTGACCAGTTTGCAGAGTGTCTTCCCCTACTCTCTCACCCCCTTTCACAAGCCTATCCACTGTCTCTCTACTATCAATAAAAGGCACAAAATGCCCAAAAATATACATTAAAAAAAAAAAAAGGAGATATTGAACATGTACAATATACAGTACAGGCCAAAAGTTTGGACATACTTTCTCATTCAATGCATTTTCTTTATTTTCATCAATAATTACATTGTAGATTCTCACTGAAATAATAAGAACCTCTTGAAGCTCATGGAGAGAATGCCAAGAGTTTCCAAAGCAGTCATCAGAGCAAAGGGTGGATACTTTGAAGAAACTAGAATATAAGACATGTTTTCAGTTATTTCACACTTTTTTGTTAAATGCATAATTCCACATGTGTTCAATCATATTTTTTGATACCTTCAGTGAGAATTTACAATGTAAATAGTGATAAAAATAAAGAAAACACATTGAATGATAAGGTGTGTCCAAAGTTTTGGCCTGTACTGTATATTTAGAAGAACAGAAGAGACAAAGAGACAAGAAAAATAAGAAGCTGAACCTATGAGAAGGCTGTGGTTAAAAAAAAAGGTTATAAGATCTGTATTTTAAGAGTTCAAAGATGTAGAAAGCCTCAGGTTCTTTGGTTTAGGTTTAGTTTAGACCTTCAGAACAGTGAGTAAGGGCTTGAACTCTCCAACAGTAGAATGCACTTTATCATTACCCACCAAACTCTGCCTAACAAAACTTTGAGGAGTGATAAGAACTAGGAGAGCTAAGAATGTTCAAAACTCCGCCAAAGCATTTCTGACATTCTTAGCTGAGTCATGAAAATGGGTTTGCCAAAATGTGGAACTGCCCTATCTTTCAATGTTGATTAATCCTTGAAAAAAATCCTGTATTTACACCCATGAGTAAAATTTTCCATTTCCTTGTTTCTCGCCCAACATTCCCTGAAATTTTCACCAAAATCCTTTTTGAGTTATTAGTAAAATGCAGAAACTGCCCGATCTCACAATGTTAACAATTCCTTTTAAAACCCCTGGACTCCCATCTGCCGTCAGATTATCATCAAATGCACTTCTTGCTTGTGCTATGACCAATATCCCCTGAATGTGTCATAAATTCTTTTAATCACTTTTTTTAAATCCTTTTCACAAACTAAAAATCAGACTAAAAAATGCAGGCACAAACATAACCTCTATGGAACTGATAGTGTGAAATAAATTGATATTGAATCACCCATATTCTTTAAAGATACAGAAGACTGAATTGGAAAAAAAAAATCCTCAATCGCCCAGCCTCACACTGACTGTCTCGTCACTTCTCTCTCCCCCCTGTTTCATTATTCATCGCTGTTTGGCATTACAACATGGACATCTGAAACCTTCTGCTCCCTGCTAGTGCGCAAACGTCTGACTTCGTGGAACTAGTCAGCGGCGGCCAGATAAAAGGGAGAAGCAAAGTGATTCACCTGTGGCAAGAGGAGCCCTTTGCTTTCAGGGGTCGCTCACCCACATGTGATGTGGGTTCAAAGCCTCCTTACTGAGAGAGAGAGAGAGAGAGAGAGAGAGAGAGAGAGAGAGAGAGAGAGAGAGAGAGAGAGAGAGAGAGAGAGAGAGAGAGAGAGAGAGGGAAGCAGTGACACAGGAAATGGAGAGAGATGGGGCAGGGAGAGTGCAGGAGATAGATGTGTGTATTATATGTGTGCTCACATGGGTGTGTGTTGGAGGTCGGGCAGGATGAGAGCAACAGAAGTGTGGGTACTCAAGGAGAATATTTTTCCAACATCATGGCAGGAGAGCCTCTGAGTGCTCCTGTTATTAGGTGTGTTTTCTGTTCTCTGAAGGAAACAAGTGGCCGCGCAGTACAGGACCAATCTTCTCCAAAGATGTCAGGAAAACAAAAGTTAATGAGCATGTACCAGATTTTTTCATGATTTGACATCTAACTCTGAACAGCCCACTATCAAACCATTAAATGAATGTACTGACGAATCAACCAGCATTTCTTCCTAATTTGTACACCCACACTGACAGTCTTCATCATGTAACGGATTGAGTAATGTTGCATATAATCAATTAATGCAAACATTTTTTGGCTATCAACAGAGAATACAATGTGAATATTGCCTGAGCCCTATAAAAGATCCATCACTGAGAACTTCTGTTCAAGATCAGTGATCATAGATTAGCTATACAGTTGGGTCGTCACAAAAAGAGCTGGCAGACTGCCTCCACTGTCACCCAACAGGTACAGACAGAGCTCCATTTCATCACATCATGCCCTAAATATTAGGCTGTAAGAGAGGATTCCCAAATGAAAAAAGGAAACAGTGTTTTTTCATAAACCTCTTTTAATTTTATTTTTTAACCTATGGTATGACAATACTACTGATTTGATCATTATCACTATCTATCCATTGATTATCTATACCACTCATGCCTGTCATGTTCACAGGGGTTGGAGCCCATCCCAGCTGACATTGGGAAAGACGTGTAGTACACCCTGAACTGGTTGCCAGCAAATCACAGGGCCACATTGAGATAGAAAAAAACATTCACACCTATTTAGGGTTATTTAGAGTCACCATTAAACCTTTTGAGCACGTTTTTGTTCTGTGGGAGGAAGCCGCAATGCCCAGAGAGGATCTATTCAAGTTCCTGCTGACATCTAAGTCTAACATTTGCTCATATACTACTGCTCGCTTGCTTATCTCTTTTTCCTTTATCCCAGCCCCATCACTAACCATCCACTTTTGTCTCTTAGCCTCAATGACTGTGGAACACCGTACAGAAACAAAACTACCTCTTTAATACGTGAGTGAGAACTTGGGCCTAAAAGCAGTACACACTCTGTGCAAGATGGCTGCTGCCACACTTGCATAGTACTGTATGCAGGCAACTACTATAGGTTTACAGAAAAAGTATGAACACCATTCTCTTGTTTGGATATCCTGCGCCTATTAGATCCGTGGATCTTTCTTAATAAATCCAAACATGTCAATAGTCCTTATTTTTTCATCAAGTATTACTGTTAACACACAGAAGCCAGCATGTTGTATTTGTCTTTGTTACATCAACATAAATATTAATGCAAATTAAATATTTTTACAGCCCTCATTCAATCAATCAATTTATTCTCAAAAATAAATTAAAAGCTGGTGTGTACAATCCTGATTGGTCATGAAAAGTCATTCGTAAAATGGGACTGCCTATACCTAGTGTAAAACCTAGTGTAAATCTAAAATTTCCTAAGTTTCTATGAGGTCCAATAATTACACGAACATTACATGAAGACAAAAGTACATAGTAAGACAGTAAAATCATGTAGTGTCATGTCGCATTAAAGAGACTGTGAGGAGTTTTTAAGTAATTACAAAAAAGTCTCACTTTTAGATGTATGCCTGATCGAACTACACACTTATCAATGAGTTTTATAGCATCTAAATAGGTTATCTATAAATGCTATTCTTTAGCCTCCTGGTCGGGTCGTACAGGGCTGGACTGGCCTGGATACTAAACTTCAGGAACAAGACAATTAAAACTAGAGCAAATTTATATTATTTTATCATTTATATTACACGTCTGAGAGCGCCGGGCTGTAAGTAGCGATATATAGCCGGCTACGACGACGATAATAACTTTTCCCCGCATTGCTTGTCGTCACACATCAAAAACTACCGCTACGTAACTAGAAAGAGATACATTACCTCGTGGCTTTGCATCCTGTAAGTTGTTGAAAAAGAAGTTGTAAAGCAATGCAGAGTTCTGACAAAGATCCATGCTGCATTTACCACAACAAACAAACACATTTGGCTTCACGTCTCCGGTGCGTTCAAGTTGTAGTCAGAAGTAGGAATTTTGAGCTCCGAGTGGAAAACTAAAACTGGAACGTCCCCCGAAGTCTGAATTTCCTACTGGGAACTCGGTGAAACCTCGCCACCCCGAGGTGTCAATCGAAGATGGATGCCCCCAGTGTGAACAGGTATTTAGCTCCTGTAATAATCCATTTATTTGCACTTCTGACTGGGGTGTGTCGCTCTAGATCAGCTGTATACATAGTATTGTTAGATTTGTATTTACAAAAATGCTGCCATCGTGATAATCACATTCTTCATACAACAACGCAGGGCGTGCTAACAACAGCTAACATAGCCTGGTAGCACGGAGTGTTTTTTTCTGACTTCAACTGGAACGCCGATAAGTCAGAGATGATGTCACTCCCGGTTCCGAGGTTACTGGAACGCAGCATTACGCCGGCGATAAATTCTCCTCATAGCACCTTTAAGTTTCATAAAAGTTATTTAGGAATTTAAAATAATATAATATATAATATATATATATAATATAATTTAAAATCCTAAGCCACAGACTTTTGGGATTTGATATAATTATGAAGCAGATTGATTCCATCTCTAAAAGACTAAAACAAGTCAGTGGTAACACGTGTCTGTTTCTTTCAGGACTCAAAAATATTATTTAAGTCCAGAGTCACAATTTCAAAACAACAAATTAAATTTAAGACTTCTAAATCTAACAATATTGTTAAAAAAAACACTAAGAGAAACCTATTTTTATTCTTACATACATCCCACCCCTGATATGACTTTGCAGATTTTTTTATTTGCATTCAGGGTGGCCAGTCAAAATTCTAAGGGGACCATGTTCCTGCCCACATCCCCTAAAACATGTTGTAGTTATAAAATCAACTGACAATCTTCAGTCTTCCAACACAATTGTACATGAAATACTTCGACTCTGCTCAGCAGGGGACTATGAATGATTGTGCTTATGGTTTTACCCAAAGAGGATGTCTTTAGAGTAAACACATAAAAGGTGTATAAAATGTGTTTCCACATGGTAGCAGGATGAATTATTCATTGATCATGGGGTCAACAGTCAAAGCAGTGAATGTACTTATACGGTTAATAATGACACCAATAAATAATACCAGGTCACAACGCTGAAAAGAAAATTACAGAAATAATCAATTTTCATCTGTCCTTTTTCTCATATAATGGTGTTGTTTACTTAGGGGTTCATAATAATCTCTTTAAGACATGGTGCCTATATGCTTTCATTTCAGTATACAAGATCAAACAGCACATCTCCTGACCGATCCACTGAAGCACATCTTAATCATCAGCTGTACAGCAGAGCTTGTTATGAAGCACAATACACTATTGATCTTTCTGCAGCGTTAGTTACTCGCAGCACAATCAACCTGGGATTACTGACTATGATAGATGATTCATGGTTAGCAGAAAGTCATGAAGAATGCAGCATGGTTCTCTGGTGAGTTTCATCCTTCAAATATGTTTTAAATTATAAACACACTCACATGTCAGGGGTCAAAAGGTTACACAACTGACACAGTCTATATGTGTCTGTGCAAACTGACAGTAGCTGGGGTGACAAGGCAAAAATCTCAACAATATGGCATAACAAGGAGATAATGAAAGCACCAAGAGGATAATTAAAGTCAGTTTTAATGCTGCGTAAAATATTCACACAGTGTGATTTATCTGATTTGTTCATGAGAAGTAACCGCCTCAGTTAGGTTGTTTGTATCAAAGCTGCACAAAAGCTTCCGGGACCTTCACACAGACCGGCTGCAAAAGATATAACAAACATTTTCACTAATTACAGAATTTCTCAACAATCCAGATTAGTCACAATGATGCAACAAACTTGCAAGAGTGCCTAATTAAAAAGAATCTAACGGCAATCATCCCTATGAATCTCCCTCTGACTGATTTCATATCTTGAAATATGTCAGCCCAGTCCATAGGGAGAGCAGAAGGAGGGCCAGGTGCAGCCATGGCAAAAGTTCCCATTATAAATAAAGTAATTTAGTATAAAATTTAACATCTGACATTGCTGCACCTCAGGTGTGACACTTGTATTAATGGCGCACACGCTGCATGTCTGCATGGACAAATAAAGTCATGCATCTCGGAAATTACCTCTCACCCAGAGCTCCAAAACAAATCCCTATCCACCATGAATTTCAATAAGTTAAATTTGCCTCATGTAGCATATGAGACATGTTGTGTGGAAAAAAATCCAGGCTGTGACTGCTCTGCAGAATTTAAAAAAGGATCCCTCTGCCTGCTGGAGCCAAGGCTGTCTTCACATTTGGCACGATTGTTTTGAACCATGCAGGAGCATGATCTCTCCACTCCTACTTCAGCCTGGATTCACACATAGACTGGAAAAGGATTCAGGCAAAAGCAGGGTGACATCAGCTGTTTGAGACAGTATTTATTGCAGCCCCCACAGGATGACTTCTGAGCATTCTACATTCTCCTTCAATAACCAAACTAATGCCGGGCGGACACTGTGCGATTTTAGAAATCTGACTGTCGGGGAAATGCTCCCACTGCACGACCGGGTTTGTCACTCGTACTCTATTTGACCCTACGACATGTGTACTCATACTGTACGACTGCTGTCAGCCACGATTTTTGACGACCACGACTACTTGTCGGCATCAGTCTGCGTGTGACGGCACGACGTGCTCGAGTGTGAACAACGAAAAACAAAGGTTCCTAGTTCCTATGACAACCACAGTGTGCCTGACAACAAGATGGCGAGCAGGCAGCAAGTTGTTGCAGTTGTGTGCGCTGTCTTGTGCGCTGAAACTAAAAAAAAAAAGGATTTGGGTACGTGAATGGCTGAGGAGACGTGGTCGGTATGGGATGTCCATCCTTCATCAGGAGCTTGAGGTAACGTTAATGTTAAACTATCTATTGTTTTACAGTAGCTATGATAGTTTCACGTTAGCATTAGCCAGCCACTGTTGCTTTAAACACCATACTGCCCCGGCAAATTCCTCATCTGTAGCCAATAACGTTATGATGAACATAGTTACTAATGAATGAATGAATGAGTGATCGATCTTGCCAGTATACTAGTGCAGGTACACAGCGAATTTGGCTGGTGCCAAAAATAACATCTCTAGTGTTAAGTAGTAAATAGAGCTAAAGACGGAGAATAAAATTCCGACTCCTTTCACGACAGTCAGTGCAAACAGACAATAGGTGCGAACGTAGAATCGTGACGTAACACCACTCACACTGTACGAGCTACGGCGAAAATTTCTGACATGCCAGAAGTTTGATCGGGAGGTCGCAGCATTATCGTTAGAACGTAGCAGCAATTAATCCTTCCTCGTGAGTGTTCTCACACTGTACGGCTTACAACCTCCCGACCGGACATCCCGACGCTACGATGTTTCCACGATGACGCAGCGTGGTCTGCGACGGCAAAATCGTGGTGAAATCCCCTCAAAATCGCACAGTGTCCGCCTGGCATAAGGAGCAACCAACCAATAGACAAAGAGACCGTACTTAGGCAGGACTTAAGGCTGCCTGACCAAAAGCAACAGGAGGAGAGCTTGTAGTATTATCACGTCCTTTACTTTCTAAAATCAAAAATCTTTAATAAGACTTTAAAAAAAGGTAACACCAGATGGATCGTTGTATTTCACCAGTCTATCTGGCGTAATTGTTCAATCAATCACATCAATTACTGGCCAATCAGTTATTATCATAGTTCGGTGTTAAAGTACAAAATTTAAAGGCACTTTTTACAAACTTTCTTCCCCAAAACACTTGATCATATCTTAGCAATCCACGGTTAAAATGATTTGTGTTTTCCCTATTGTATACACCACTGAACACTGTCCTTATCATGAAGATATATTGGCACTAAAAATTACAAACCAGTACTGTTTGAAACAATGTGTTCAAAATTCAAGGTTGGAATGCAATGTAAATGCTTCTGATTTTATCTTCTTCTTTAAGCAAATAAAAATGGTGACAAATGGTGGTATGAAAGAAGAAAAAATTCAATGATTACCATGGTTATCCAGAAAATAGTGTGTTATGTGATTTTTATACACAACTGCCAAAGTGTCAAGAGGGTTTGACCCCTTCATCACAAATGTTATTTTTTTTAACAATAAATGGAATCATTCATTTACCTTAACAGCAATGCAAACATGAGTTCAGCTGTATGCCGAGAAGTTAGCAAAGATGTTGCCACGACCTGTGGCAAGGGATATAATGAGTAAAGTACGTTGGTGGAGTTGAGTCAAACTTTCTGCTACAGCTCTACATCATGACCCATGACCTCAGACTTGTGTATGCATTACATCACACATGACGAAATGCTACAGCAACACCACGGGTCCTTGAAGAAACATAGGTTTATATGGTTATAGTATCCCCACTGAATTTTAATCATAAATGAAGATTTTATGTAGTGATTAGTGGACTGAAACTCACATCCTTATCAGTCCTTATTGATCTGAGCTTTATACAAGCTTGGATCCAGCTCCAAAGTGGGACTGGTTTTCAGTATCCAAGCCTGTTGATACGTGAGATGAAACATTAAATGAGCTTGAGTGAAGAGAAATCTGATATTAAAATGTGCACAACTATTAATTTTATGATATCAACAGACCAGCTCTGACTGGTGTGCAGTGGACTGTAACACATGTGAAAATGGTGTTCATGCTTTACCCTATGCTTCTGTCTGCAGTGGTGTGTAAATGATTTTGAAAGGGCAGGACTGTGTTTGTTTAAAACTGATGGATAACTAACATAGAAACTAGAATGTTAGTTAATGTGCGTGAACAAGCTAGATGTGACCCACAGTGTAAAGGCACTTTGAGAGGTCAGAAAGACTTGAAAAGTCAATTTACTATGTGCAGTGTAGCCCAGCTAGACATCTCAAATCAAGAAGAGATATATCATCATTCCTCCACTGTTTACTTGCTTTTTTGAATCTAAGAGCTATTGCATCAGAAAATACCCTCCATAAGGTGCATTTACTAAACATTAAACCACTGTTTTTGTTTTAAAGATGAATGTCACATCTCAGAAATTACCTCTCACCCAAAGCTCCAGAACAAATCCCCATCCACCATGAATTTCAATGAGCTAAAATGTGGTTTATGTCTCATATAAGACATGTAGTGTTGAAGAATTCTAGGCTGTAACTGCTCTGCAGAATTTAAAAAAGGATCGCTCTGCCTGCTGGAACTAAAAGTCAAAACAATCAGTCTAAATTGACAGTGACTGAGTATGAGCAGGGCTGCATTGTGCTTTCACACTGTCACTGTGCCAGTGGAGAATCTGACAGACAGGCGGATGAGATGAAATGGATGTCTGTCTGTGTTGAGGCCCAAGGGTTCAGGGAAGGGAAGAAGTGATATCTTGGTTTGGTTTCACACTCGCTGCCATCCTGGCAGATGTTTGGCACCAGAAAAATCCAACTCCTGGCAGAGTGGTGAAGCGAGCAGCAGCTACCGTGGCACACTGACAGTAATAATTTATAACACAGCAACTAGATGCATTTCAGCAAAGCTCACAGGGAAAGAGAAGCTTAGATTTATGCCTCAAATGTGAGCCAGGTAGCAAGAAAGTGCAGGGAAATTACAGGAATTAACAGGATTACCAAAGAGTATTAATGTATGCCAGTGTAACAGAAAAAAAAGATTCTGGCTTGAGTCCACTGTCTTTCCTTCAGACTTTGGCTTGTGTATGTTTCTGCAACCAATGCACACAAAGTAGTGACTCTAGTGGTGATCAAGGGGGTAGCCTGGGATAGCATTGGCCCACAAATAGATTCAATGGCTTGGATGCTATACCAGATTCCTAAGCTACCATTACCCATTTGCCTTGACAAAAGGTGATCTTACTTTAAAATCGACTACATGGATTGTGTCCCAACAGGATTCTTGCCGGGGTTTTTTTTAACTAGTATGTAGGATATATTTAGTCTCATTTTTTAGGCATCTTTTCAATTAAGGGTTTGGAGATAGTTCTAAAGTCACTTTAATAAAACAATTACTTTAGTTGGAGTCCATCCGTTCTTTTATCGAGTGCTCTTTTTTGCCTGCTTCCAGCAGCAGTCTTGCCTTCAGCTTCACGGAGGCCAAAAAGCCTAACCCCAATATTAGTTACTTTTATTAAACTATTTCAGTTTTATCTTAAAAAGACCCAGAAAATCTGAGTGTTTGTTTTCCTGTTTTGGGTTGATCTGCTTGATGTAGATTGACACAGAATTAAAGCAGACATCAGTCAGGAAATATAACCTGTTGTTTATATAATGCTCCATCATGTTTTCTCAAAACTCACAATTACCTTGTGAAGTTATAATTCTCTCTGGATCTGTGTTTAAACCCACAGAACAGTGATCAGCTGTCCAACACTGCTTCCTCTGGGCGAAGCAAGCCTCAAGGCAGACATGATTCTGAAACCTGAGTTTCTAAGTCTTGCAAACAAATAAATAAGTGAGTAAATTATTCAACGTGAAAAAGTTTTCTAGTTCCTTATCAGTCTTAAAATAAGCATAGTAGCTTTGGAACCACCCATCCATCCAATATCTGTACCTCCACACAGAAAGGCCCTGATTGACCTTGGACCAAACCAGCAACCCTTTTGCTGTAAGGCACATGCACTACCTCCAATGCAACCCTGCATTCCACTTTGAAACCATACAAACCTTTTTCAGGAAGACTTATTAAAGGGAAAGTTCGGTTTCTACAGCTTTCACATTGTTTATAGAATGAAGTAGAACAATATATTCACCCAGAAGGCTTTCCTGATCTAAACAGTGCTTCGGGAGATATTTAGATCCAAAATCGAGCAGCGGACATCCGTATAATGGTAGCACACGGGGCATGTTTGCGCCGCTCCTAAAACTGCATTAATCATCCAAAAATTAATTAGTTTCACCAATATTTCATCATGGTCCGCTCGGGCTACTCCTCCATTACAGTCTGTGTCGCTCCAGACATGTCTTTGTGACTGTGCTGACCTCTGAACTGAAGAAGAAGAACGCTTGCCTCCGTGCATGCGCAGTACGGCTCATTGTTTCAGGGGAAGACAGCCAGCTACACAACGACTTTCTTCTTCCAGTTTTGTGCAAAATGGACGAATATCTATCGGATGAAGATGTTGTGGAGGAGAACTTTGAATATGATGGGTGTCCTTACAGTTTCGAGCCAGAGTTTACAGATGAGGAGCTCATTGAAAGGAGGACGCGGAGGCAAAGAGAAGAACAGCTCTCCAGAGAGTGCTGCGCATGCGTGGAGGCAAACCTTCTTCTTCTTCACTTCAGAGGTCAGCACAGTCACAAAGACATGTCTGGAGTGACACAAGCTGTAATGGAGGAGTAGCGCGAGCGGACCATGATGAAATATTGGTGAAACTAATGAGTTTTTGGACGACTAATGCAGTTTTAGGAGCAGCGCTAACATGCTCCGTGTGCTACCATTATACAGATGTCCGCCGCTCAATTTTGGATCTAAATATCTCCCAAAGCACTGTTTGGATCAGGAAAGCCTTCTGGGTGAGTATATTGTTCTACTTCATTCTATAAACAATGTGAAAGCTGTAGAAACCTAACTTATCCTTTAAATTACCAACTTCCAATGGCCACAGATTAAAGATGATATGGCAACATTTGAATACTCATACACATGCTCCACAAACAAAACAACTACCAATAAAATCATCAAAATCAATTGTCAATTGAATGACATGTTGATCTGAATTCTCAGAGAGAGATGAGCTATGCCTCTAGAAAATTCCCCCTGATGTGAAAAGGCTTGTACTTTCTGGGATTTATTCTGTAATATTTGTACTGGCTCCACCTACATGTGTTTCCATTCATCGTGGGCTTGGACTGCTAAATAATTGAACAAATATGTTTGTCATCTAATTGTCAAGGAGCCTTTGAAATGTTGTGGATGCCTTGTAATGGACATTTCCACGATGAAAGTCATCTCAACCCAACTTTGGCTCAAACTTACAGATGTGGAGGCCTGTTGAGGCAGAAGTTTAGAAGAAGTTTTTGTCTAAAAAATCTTTGACGAAACAAAAAGGGTGCAGTAAGAAAATCAGCCCCTTCACTGTGAGAGCGTACTGATATATATTACAGAGGGACAGAAGCCAATTTTTGAACCAGACTGTAAAATTTATTAAATCCGGGAAAACATCTGTGTCTCGCACACAATCACAACACACTTCATTATTCCTGCAGCCAGCCTCAAGTGGACTCAGCTTATGGCACTTCCACATTTCCTCCATTTTCAGCCCTGGGGCTTTGCTGCTGTGACTGGTTTGAAAGTATGCTCAGGAATAGAATGAAAAGCCCCTAAATTAAGCACTTTGACTTAAATATGTTGTCGGAAAAGTGCTATATAAATAAAGTTTGATTGATTGATTGAATGTTGAGCATTTTATTAGAGCACAATTCTCTTGTATTTGCCTCAAAAATATTTTCTTACTTCTTACTTTCTTCTTCTTACACACAAAGTTCATTCCACACAACCATAGGTCAGTGCCCCAACTGAGCTGCTCCAATCATTAAAGTTTTGGCATAGCCCTGGGTACATTTTCATTGATTTCTTTCCTCTACTTTCTTCTAAAGAATATCCTTTTGCTCCTTTCGCAGTCAAATCTATCACCTTCAATTTCAGCAGCATGCTGTTAACCACACTGTCGGACACCTGCAGCATGGTTAAGGTTGCATGTATGCTCCTCACTGGAGCAGTACATTTTGTCAGGTCACCTCATATGTTATCCTCATTCTTTTTTGTACCATTTGAATTTTTTGGAGATAGCATTTTTTTTTTTGACTAATTTGCTGCAGTTGCTGAAATGTACAACTTATTACTTTTTCAAGGGCTTCCAGGTAATAATGATTCAGCAATGTTCACTTCTACGGTTGGTTAGCCCAAGATGTAATTTTCCTTTTTTTCACCAATGCATTTATGATTAGATCTTCTTTAAACCACCATCTCTCAAAAATCATTTTTCTTACAACTCCCCTTGTACTAAAATAACCTGTGAATAGACTTTGCTGCAAGACACGGAGAACAATAATGAGCCATAAATATTACATGCTGTATTGATGAACATGAAATTACACTTAATATTTCATAAAACACATCAAACTAAGCAGAAATAATTAACAGATATCCTGCCAAGATTGGAAACATGCTCGACAAGCAAATAGCATGTTCGTCCATTTCTGTGAATAATTCAGCAACACTTTGTGCTTTCCCAGCTTTCTTTGGGTCTGTGGTCATTTCATAACAGCATCTTGATCATGTGGAGTACTGCTTGGCCTCTCATGGTGTTTAGAGATGCAAACATACAGGCAGTACAGCTATTTTTTTATAATGAGTGGTTTTAAGGGTGCCACACGACCAAAGCTGTGGAAATTCACTCGTTAAGGCTTCCCACAGGAACCAAATCAAACAGATGCAGTGGGCTAATGAAAGACTGTTTTTGGAGGAATTGGAGGTATTTGAGAGAATATGACTAGTTTGCTCACTAACATGCATAGTGGTGAGAAATCTTTGAATCAGCATTTTGGTGTTTTCATGAAAACAGCAGAACAGGTTGAAGGGATTACTGACATCAGACTTGCCAAACCATGGATAAGGATGATTGCTTTTTGAAGTTAGCATCAGGCACAAATTGCTTTTCCCATAAGGTTTAATGAGGAAAATCAGCCCTGAGGAAATACTAAAATTATGATTCACACTTTTCCAAGACTTTCATAACTGTAACTTAGCTTGGCTATGCAGAACTATGTATATCGCAATCAAAAGAAGCTAATCATCACTCATTTCACTCACTTTTGGATAGCTGAATGGGGCATTTACACACTCACACAGCACCAGGAACATTTGGAATGGAGTTGTAAAGATACAAAAATAATTCATTCACTTACCATTTGTTGAGTAACATAGACCAGAACTTGATTTATGATACATCTGTGGGTATTTCCTCACACAAAAAAGTAATCTTCCATTTTGTGGACTTAAGTTAAAAGGAGCTTATACAGAAGCTCCCTGCAATGCTGACTGACATGCTGAACTGTATGCTTAAGCCCGACACAGAAAGGCCGATTAAGAATGTCCATGCAATGAGCAACAAGTACCAATAACCAGCAACTGAACAACACATGGCACCATATCAATAATGTCTCTCTGTGAGAAATTATGTGCTGCTTAGCAACAGGCAAATAGTAAACATGGAGTGAGGGGGAAATAATCATAAACAGTGTGATAGGTGATTTAAGATGTTTCGACCTACTTCACAGTATCCAAGAAATATGAACAGCAGTTTACAGAAATACACCTTATGTAGTGCATCTTATGTTTGAAAAGGCCCCTTAATTCACTTCCTGTCTGTGCCTTCACGTCAGACTAAATGCTCAGTTGACTTTTTGTGTATAGAATTCCCCATTCATTCAAAGAGGATGCTTTTATCCTGAAGTTTTCCTGGGTCAGTTGCTAATTATTTAATAAATAGGGTCACTTGTGGGGAGATTTATTGTGGTCCTATTGTTAATTTTCTTTTAAAGCTCTTTGTTGAGGTAAAATCATTTGTGACAGAGCTGTTGCTGTACAGGGAGATGCAGCCAAAAAGAGCCACACAGGCTTTGAAAGTCATCGCCTTGCAAACCGAAGCTGGCAGCTCCATGCATCCAGTGTAAAACTATCTTTATTGCTATATTCCCCACAATGAACTTTGTGCTCAGAATAAGTTATGACGGTGGTTAACCTAGGATGGATCTCGTGTAGCATAAGTATTTCAGGTTTAACTCTTTACAACTATAACCACAGATCCTTCTTTGTGGCTGAGCCCTGAGATGATTTATGACCCTAAAGCGTTCATGACTGATAACGTTGTCCTCCACTGTCTGGGGATCTGACTGCAAAACAGAAAAACAACTTTTCAACTCCCAAAAGGCAACAGAACAACACAGTAGCCATTGCACAATGATTTGCTTGTTTATTTGCAAGTGTTTCACACTGGAAGAGGGATTGATTCAATTTCAGGGTGGATAAGGCTGAGGCACAACATGCAGAAAAAGATTAACCAAGAAACTTGGAAAAGCTCAGAGAACAAAGTCTTACAAAACTACCATCACAGAGAAAAACAAAGAAAACATAAAAGACAGCTCCCTCCCACAGCTAGCAAACCAAGACCTCAAACAGAATCCCACCATCACCAAACTGCATACAAACAAGGTCAGGGGAGCCAGGTCAGGGGGCGGAAAAGGACGAGCCCTGCAGCAGAACAAACCAGCATGCCTACATATGAACGCAGAGCTCATCCAGGCAACCAATCAGCTGCAAGAGCCTCCAGCTAATGCTCCAATAGCCAGCTGTCATACTAGTCAATCAGGACCCACACATCTGACAAAAATGGATCAATAATAACTACTTCCACAAATATGATCGTGGGAGGAAAAAGGGTTGATCCAAAAACACAACAAGCAGTGATATAACAATGATTGATTGATATATATATGGAGCAACCTACACAATCCAAAAACGTCAAAAATATTTGAGCACAAGGGGATACGACTTATTTCAGGCCTTTATTTTGAATTTATTGGTTAGAACTCGAGTATTACCAAGAATTCTGCAGCCCCTGGGGTACATATTTGCAGGCTTATGAGAAGGGTTTATTGAATGTACATTTATGAATGAGTGGATGTATGGGGCATATATTACATGTGATTATGTTAGATTAGATTGGATTAGCCATAATTGTCTCCCAGAGGAGGGCTCAGCCTCGACATTGGAAAGAACACAGACAACATGGCAGCGCACTTTAACAGCCAGACTACAGTTTTTACACAGTGACATACGCAGATCTGTTAAACTGAATACACACAGGCCTTAAGTTCTGCACAGAAAAATAATACTCATGATTTCATGCTGAGATCATATTGCTCAACTTTGCACATTTTTTTCTTTCAAGAATATATGTATTTTTTTTATCAATAGTATGTATCATACACAATTGTCAGTGTGCATTTATCTGTTAAATTTGGGCATTTAAACTCTGTTATAGCAGTCCTAAAGTGCTCCAAGTCAGAGGTCCTCAAACTCTTTTCTTTGGAGCCCCTGGGATCTACCGGAAAACAATGTTTCATTGTAGAGAAATATTAACACTGCTTTGAGTTATTTTATGGACATAATCAAGACAAAAATGGGTTACTTGTGCAAAGAAGCCCATTTTTATGCCCTCAGTACGTTATCATTAGGGATGGGAATTGATGCAATTTCATTAATTCCAACAATTCTGCTATTTGATTCCCTTAATTTTCTGTGTGGAAAAAGTTGGCACCCATACGATTTCAACGGCAACAGTGTCAAACATGTCACTTCTGATCTTCAGTGCTGTGTGCATAGATAAATGCCTCCGCAAGTTGCTGGTGTTTCTACTTTATTAAAGTGGGGCAGTAAGCATCTCTCTATTGAAAATTAAGCCATAATTTTAACCACCCCTGCCCCCGTCTGCCAGGGGTGAGGGGACTGCCTCTGATGAGAGCACGACATTCTTAATTTGCAAAACATCCAAACAAAGTCAAAGGAAATGACAAGGGATTTGATAAGCAGATACAATATACATATATACAATACAGCCTCCACCTACATGTGCTTTCTGCTTATCAGAGGTAGGGTAGGCGCCATGGCTGTTTTTAAACTCTGCTTCACAGTAATCCTCCCTCCCATCATGCATTGTTAGGGCAGGCAATCAGCACAGAGCTCATTGTCATAGCCTCCTGAAGCCTCCCTGCACCTTCACATTAAGAGCATTTCCAAAGGAGAGGGGTAAAGAGCTGCTTTTGAACGTCTGTGGAGACTTCAGTTTCCCTTTTTTCCTGCTTAATAGATACTCAAACATGTTACAGTCAGAGCAGAACAGGGGACTCTTTTAAAGAGAGTCGTTATCTTAGTTGTGATCCTCAACTGGAATTGGTTTCCGATTCCTATAACTGTGTAACAAATGTTTGCTTATTATCATGAAGTAGTAATGTAATAAACGGCACATATTATAGGCCTGGAACGGAAGACTAGGAATACCTGTTGGAGGGTAAGGACCAGTAAATTAAGACAAACAAGCAAATTATTAAGTGATATGATGGTGTATTATACAAATTACAGTGTCAATGGGTACCCAAATATTTAAAATACTGCAGTGTTAAGACTAGGTCAAGAAGTGCATCAATTTAATATATTTCCATGACAAAACGTTCAAAGTTTAATCAGCATATATAATGCAAAGTTCATTCTCTAACTTAACAAGGGAAATCCAGGGCTGGAACAATGCACCACAAAGTATTCCATTGTGTTTGTTGTTTGTTGTTGGTTGCGGTTTGTCAGAAAGTGTGAAAGTATCCGAGGAGATGTAGATGGAGTGGATGCGTAGATTCGAGTTGTAGGGAGAATAAAAGTCAGGCAGAACAGCCTCCTACCAGACCATGGACAGATGCAGGCAGAAAGTAAACTGAGTCAGCTCCAAGCCGATTCCACTTGCTTGCCACCCAGGTTCAACCCTTCGCAGGGCATCTGGCCTGTATACACAAACAGGACTCTTTAAAATCTCAAAACATTCCTCTTTTCATTCATACATATACACAACAGTGTAACAACATGACATGCCAAAGGTAAGGCTAGCATTAGCATAGCTGAGTACACCATAAAGTGTTCAAAGTACAGAAAAGTACATATCCAACACAGTTGACCACATGTAAGCTATTAGCATCAGTGTGTCAGCATTACCACGCTAGTGGGCATTAACATTATCCAATTCAAACATCAAAATCATTTACAAAATACAAGACAGATCAATTTAAACAACATGTTAGCATTAGCATTAGCATTGTGGCTAAGGCTAAGTTTGTTGATGCAGTTACATTAATTTGTATTCAAACTCACCAGTTCAGTAGACCACAATGCACATGACAAGTTCCCCAGTCACAAGAACCTCTGTTTGGTTTCTAAAGAGGGTTAAATGAACTGTTTAGTTTCAACCATCTTAAGATGAATTGTTGTAAAGTCTTTGGAGATACTGACCTTCAGCTGCTGTCCCTTGACTTCTCTTACACACAGCTGAAGAGAGTCAGGGCAGATTAAACATTCCCTCCCATGAACATGATTGGATCATGGGAAACATGTGAACCTGTCATGTGGCGTGCAAAAGAAGTAGAAGAAACCAGTACTGGATTGGAATGGATTGATTAACTTCAGTGACTTAAGCAGATGGGAAACCAGCACTGGCCTACATGACTGAATTTTAACCCTGGGTTGCAAACTGTTTTTGGTAATATACAATAAGAAAACCATTTTTTGACAAAAACTAACAGAACCTAGCACCCCCACCCAGATTCCAGGTGGGAACCAAGGCTCTATGAATTCAGAATATTCAAGCAACTACAAATTTCAACAATGGGCACATTTACAGCCATTTTAACAAGCACATTTTGTTCTTTTGACATCTTTAGCGAAAAAAAAAAACAAGTAATGTCTGTGCGTTCAATATGCAGACAGAGCAGGTACCAACTTGGGAGTTATTACTCATGTAAATGGCTCCTCTTTCTTATATCAGTGTCGTTTGGGGGAGAAAAATCCTCGTAGCTACTAACAGGGAATCATTTTAGGGAAATTGTTCTTTAGGGTTGCAGAGCATGAAAAGATAAAGTGCATCAGAAAGCACTTTGGTGATAATCTCTGACATAACCCAGATTGCATTAATGCAAAGACAAATTTATACCTCTGCATTATATCCCAAAAAGTTGGTACAGTGAAAGTAAAAATGGCTTTGTGTGCAATTACTTGATGGTCTTTTGTTATGTTTCCACTTTTGGGACACAATGTTCCATGTGATACTTTCCTTTTTCTTTTCAGCTGACACAATACACTAAAAATATGATGTGGTTCTATTAATATTTTTAATACATTTTACTCACATACATGTATTTATTAATTCACATAAATTGGCAAGCAACTAAAACAACCTTATTACTGAGCTATCGTGTATTATCTTTACTGCCCTGAATCTGTGAAGTTTAAGATGTTGATCATTTCAAATGACATTTTTTATGGTCAACATTGCATTATTGTAGGCATAATAATCAGTCCCTACACAGATAGATAAAACAAAACAAAACAAAACAAAAACTTCCTAATAATATAATGAAACTTTCTAACATTGTGGTGTGAATGGATCAGCCTTATTGAATATCTGTTATTAGTCACATCCATCAAGTTCCAATCTACAACAATTGTGAACAGCCCAGTGGCCTATTCTACGAAGCAGGATTACTGCCTAGCGAGGTAACTTTGAGGGTAAGTTCCGGGTTCCCTGTTCAACGAGACTGGTTCACTCCTTAGTGAGGCGAGTCTCCATGGCAACGTACGCTGAACGGCTAACCTGCTTTGGGGCAGGTTAGGTTCCAGATTGAACTCGGGGACTATAAAAACCCCACCCACTGACCAATGAGCTCTCTCGGCCAGCTCCTCTGCAGGAGTAAAATCTGGGGGAGGACTCCCATTGCCGTAACAAGATCTTCAATGCCAACACTTCTGCTCCATGACAATATTTTATTGCCCGTCTTAAAATTGTGACAGGAACTCATGTAGGGCTCATGTGACCTTCATATCACACAAAAAATGTAAACATGATAGGAATGAACAAATGAATGAATTCATCTTGGAAATGAATTAGACATGTCTGGTGCATGTTACAGTAAAAGTGCATGTTGAACAGTGCTATTTCAGGATGATAATGGCACCAAAGATTTTTTGCGCGCTTTGCTTATGCATTGAGACTGTCAGCAATTTTCTGCCAGCACTCCCGTGCTTTTGCAGCGGCGACGGTGTTGCTTTAGACATTTATTACATGTTTTAATTCTTCATACTCTGTCATGATCACCTCCTGCTCCTCGTGTGTGAAGTATGCAGTCCTTCGCTCTCCGGCCTGCTCTGACGCTCCAGACTGGTCCATGTTCGCAATTGGTCAGATGCGGCAGGCTCCACCTTATATGCGTGCACGTGCTCATTGCAAAGCTGGATTCACTTATGAGGTTGATAACCAGCGTCGTCAGACCGTTTAGCGAGACCACCGGCTACCGTGCTCAGTTCAGCAAGGTAGCTCCAAGGCTGTCTCGCTAGGTTGAACTTGCTTCGTAGCATAGGCCCCAGAGCAGAACAGCCCAAACAACATCCTTTGGAGCAGGAAGTGGTGAGAGCTACGAGCAACCACAGGTAGTGATTCCTTGTACAGAGATTAGCATGAATGCTAACTGCTTCAGTAGCAGTATTGTTAGATCTTGACCACATTTCTTTATTAAATTAAAACAAATAACAACACTACAAACTTCTCCCACTTCCACTTGTTTTGCAGAGAGTTTGTTCTAAGTAGTTGCTCTTATATTGTCTTTCACCCCATGACATCAGTGCCTGCCTACTACCTTATCTGATCAGCCAGTAATGAATGTAGTTGACAAAGTTTACTGTCCAATCCTGCTGGATGTGCTATTGAGGGGTTCTTCATCTCCAGCACTTATTATGGGCTCTTTCGCAGATAGGTGATTGAAATATGTTGAAAGCTGGTGTGCCAGGTTAAGATCCCACCTCCTTGGTTCACATTGTCCCTTTCTCCTCTAGTGTGATATCATACTCTCCACTGTTTCCGAATGAACTGTGCTCCTCTTCTCTCATTAATGCTCAGTTGTTAGCAATTTCAATATGCTAGCTGGTTTTTACAGGCTGTACATGTGATGGTTAATCTAACACCAGTTTGCTTTGTTTTTTTGTCTTTATTTTGCTTATAACTCTCGTACTTGTCCTTTCTCACTTGTCCCCTATGTCAGGGTGCATCATGGACATTTAAGATATCAGGGACAGTCTCTACTTCAAATGCATAGCCACATTTTGCTTGCATCTTTTATTTATTCTTAAAAGTGTGTTTTTGGACTGTTACATCGCTCCTCGCTACTGATCTACTTAGCACCACTGCTCTCCCTATTTTGCTTATAAAGATCACTGCACTATTTCTTCATTAAAATAGCTATTCTGCTGATAAGCTGTTTGATCCAGGACACAACTGCACTTCAACAAAGCTACCAAATAAGAACTCTAGTTGTTACAATGTTACTACCCATTTGGTTGTGGTCCTAACTTTTGAAGCCATAAGGTAATGGAAAAACGTACTTAACTGGAATTATGCATTGAACAACATAATTACCTCCGCCAAGGAGTTTATGTTTTCGGGAGAGTTTGTTTGGCTGTCTGTCTGTCCGTTTGTCCGTCTGTGAACAAAATAACTCTAAAAGTTATGGATGGATTTTGATGAAATTTTCAGGAAATGTTCAGCATGGGAAAAGGAAGAACTGACTCAATTTTGGTGTTGATCCGGATCACCGTCTGGATCCGCCATGACGAAAACGCGATTTTCGTGAATAACTACTGAAATAAAATAGATATCATTACGAATCCAATTGCTAATGGTATGTTTTCATGGTCAATGAATCTAAATATCTATATGAAATAAAGGTAGGACTAATATTTATGGTGAAAATCATAATATGGGTGAGGACTGTGGCACTGGTGGAGGTCTGCGCTCTCCGAGTGCTTTTCTGGTGTTTTATGGTGACAAAAACAAACTACCAGATAATCAGAGTTAATCCAGTACTGTTTCAAGCTTAGTACACATCTTGTCTTGTTTAGCCAAAAGACTAAACAAGCTCATCGCACTACACCAAATATTGCTGGTTCTCAGGTTGTAGATTGACTTTATTTCTCAGGCAGTCTATCACATATGGTATACATTGTTTATTTATGTACGAAGTGATAAAGATAATCCTGGCAGTCAGCCGTTATTGTCACCTTGGGTGATCAGATGACATTGCGTGACATCATCTTGTTAGACAGGAGGGCTCGCGGTCGAGGATTTTCACAGGGCCAGGGAACATGTGAGGATGCCGGCAAGTGTTGCTGATGATGATGATGGTGTTGGTGATGATGGTGCTGATGATAGTGTCTGCGCCAGTGGCTGTGTGTGTGTTTATGTGTGTGTATATGCTCTTTCACTGTGATGAATATCCCTTTCCCAGATGGCTGGCACTACACGAGACGGAGCGCGTGAACCCTCTCAACCAGCGTGAGGCTTCAGCGGCCAGCCTGCGTCTTCCCTCGCCAAGGTCACCGTCAGCAGAAAGGGAGTCAGAAGCAGGAATGAGTTTAATATCTCCTCTGCTGACAGCTGCAATTTAATTGTTACCTTGTGAAACAGATACAGCACTTGCACAGCGGAGGAGATGGGGGCTCTAACTTGACGGCTCTCGAGTGAGCATCCTAAATCCTTTGTCTTTTTCTCCTCAGACTTGAACGCCTATTATAATGGTGTCTTTTAAACTAAAGGAACAATTGAATAACCTGAAACTCCTTGAGATACTGAGAAAAGCAACAGGGGGAGTTTAGGAACTTCTTTTCCCACTGTCAATTTATCTGTGGCTTAAATCCCCTGTGCATTCACATATTCACATACATGTTAATGACTTTCTAATTAGTTAACAAGTGTCAGTTTAGTGTCCATTTGGTTCACACTGGGTCCTCCTCTAAATGGACCAATAGGTTTCTTTGATGCTGGTGCTGCCTGAGGTGTTGATGACCACTCACTCATTAAATTTAAAGTGCACAGTGAGCACGTGCAGTAGGGTTATCTCAGTGCACTGCAGCGGATGTCATCATGCAGGAGCTTCTTCTTGGACTAGTGACATGATTGATAGGGGCGGGAGAAAAAATCAATTCACATAAGTAGGCTATAGGGATTTTTTGTTTGACAATTTTTAACTCAATTTTTATGTTCAAAATCTTTTTTTTTTTCCAAATTTAAATGCTTCATTTTAGTCTGTGTAAATAAGCCACTTTTAAAAGCAATCCAGGCTTTTGAAGAGAGGGTATAAACACCTGGCTAAAATATAATGCTGAAGAAATCCTAAAAACATGTGTAGTGTATTTTTTTCCTGATAGTATTTGTAGGGATCATCATTTTTCATCTTTTTTGCTGATGTTAAAAAAGCAAATGAAAGATTGCAGTATTGGCAATATCGTAGAATTGCAATTTAAATCAAAACAGCACCTAAAAAAATCGTAGAAAATCGAATTTGGAGAATAGCGTACCATCCCAACCCTAGTGATTGATCACAGAAAATCTAGGAATTACCTTTTTTACTCTCATTTTAGGGGTGCAGATGAATGTTGGTGGCACAGTGGTGCAAGATTAGCATGTGCCTCACAAGAGGGTTCAACTCCCAGTGTCAGCTGATTTTGTTCCACCAACCAAAAAATGTGTCAGTGGAATTGGTGTCTGTCTCTCTGTGAGGCCCTGTGATTGACTAGCAACCAATTCAGGGTGTACCTCATGCTAAACCTTGAAATTAAAGGGCTGTTTTCATGGCGCCGAAAATGGTCAAATCAGATACGTTTTCGTTGCGTTTTGCCCTTGCATTTAGATGATTACGTGTTGTGTTTCCATCTAAAACACAAACTTTTGAAAACAGGCTCCCGAGTGGAAAGATTTGAATCCGCTCTCCATTCAGCTCCGTGTAAACCCATATCAGAGCGTTTCAGGGTGAAACGCTGACGTCCCCGCATGTGCAGTACTCTTTCATAAGAAGGCTGCACGCGCATACCAGGAACAACAACAGCTTTGGCCGTCCGCCTCTTACCGTGCTCGGTTTGTCATCCAGACAAAGCTATACAGACAGATTTGTTGTCCAGAAAAGAAACTCCTGCGTCTCTGTGCCCCTATTCACCATTGTTGTTTGTGAAAGTTTTTCTTCTTCGTTCGTGTATTGTAGCAGTGCTGCCTCTCTGCAGACCTACACTGCCATCTACTGAACCGGCATGCACACTACAGTGGATTTACAGGGGATTAACTCGTCTCCAGCGTTGTCATCTGAACGCAGAAGAATTTGAAAACGCAAAGGAAGAATCTTTGCGTCTTTCAGTCAGGAGATTCCATGTAAACGGCCCCTAATACGTGGTATGATGACAGATGGATGGCTGAATGGACAGAACATTAAAAACGCAGTTAATGGTTGGATGGGGGTTGTATTTGGGTGGTGGGCCATCACTTCAAATGACTGATCAAGCAAATTAATAATTTATTGATGATAATAACCTTCTTTTAAAGTAAGGGTTGAAAGTTTGAAATGCCACAGCTTTCCCAATAAAGGGCTAAAATCACAACATGCTGGGTACCTTAAAACAAATTGGCTTTATTCATATGTGGCTAATCACTGTACTTAATTCACAGTATCACTGCTAGCTTCCAGGCTAACATTACTTCTGTTGATAAAAACTGTTAAAGTCTTGTTGCATTCAAATGTTTTGAGAGCTGTACCTCAGATTCTTTTGGTGTTTTCTGGCATCTTGGCATTTGTGAGGATTATGCCAACATTATGGAGTCTAGCTGTAAAAAATCAAGAGTTGATTCTTTTAATTTTTGTTTGATATTTATGTCAAAGTTTCTACATTGGACCATGGTTACTGACCTCCATGAATCCCTGTGTGGCTTGGCCCCAAGAAACCTCCCACTTGGTTTCTTGGGGCCAAGCCCAAGAAACCAAGTGGTTTCTTGGGCTTGGCCCAAGAAACCACTTGGTTTCTTGGTATTTATGGGCTTGGCCCATAAATACCAGCATGTCACAATATTTTATCAAGATATACAAACAACTGGCGCTCTATCTGTTATGTGTTTTCTTAGAAAATCTCAAGTTGGTAAAGATAATGCAGAATGGTCTTTTTTATGGTGTGTACTGAATCACATGGGTTTGGGGTCTAATTTTATTAACATGGTCAAAACTATTTATGCAAATCCTTCAGCAAGCGTAGTTACAGGTAATATACATTCTCCTCCCTTTAAATTAAGTAGGAGCAGCCGGCAGGGAGATCCAATTTCATCTATGTTGTTTATTTTATCATTAGAGCCATTGGCACAGTCGATTAGGTTATCCCCAAACATTATACCAATAAAAATAAAATCTACTCAGCATCATATATCCTTATTTGCTGATGATGTTCTTTTATTTTTTTCGGATATTACATACTCTCTTCCAAACATCCTCAATGTATTTGACCAGTTTAGTCATGTCTCCAGCTATAAGATAAATTGGTCTAAGTCCTCCCTGCTACCATTGAACTCCATGAGCAAGGATGAGTGTACAGTTTTTAATATCCCGGTAGTATCTCACTTTAAATACTTAGGGGTAAATGTATTTACATCTCTAGAAAAAACAGTTACTAAGAATTATAATAACACCCTTAGCATGATCAAACAAGATCTGGAAAGATGGCAGAAGCTGCCTATATTTCTAGCTGGTAGAATTTCAATAATCAAAATGAATGTGCTACCTAGAATTAATTTCTGTAGCTACATGTTACCTCTAGCACCTCCTCCAAGATATTGGGATAAAATACATAGCGCTATTACTAGGTTTTTATAGAGAGGCAGACGGCCCAAAATTAAGTTAGCCAGTTTACAGAGAAAGAAGGAATTAGGAAGCCTATCAGTCCCTAATTTTAAGCTTTATTTCCACGCTCTTACTATTCGTCCTTTGTTAAACTGGTTTAGTGAGAAGTCCTCACCTCCATGGCTTAACATAGAGAAGAATCTGGTGGCACCTATTTCCTTAAATGGTTTTTTGTTTACAGGTCTTTCTGTCAATAAATGTAAACTGCAGTATGGTTCAGTAATAGCCAGTGCAATACAAAATTTCAGGAAAATAGAAAGAATATACAAATGGACATCTAAATGGCATGCAAGTACCCCAATATTCTATAACAGGTTTCTTAAGTCTGGTGGAGAATATTTTATTTCAACGCAGTGGTATAAATCAGGTATCCACAGTTTAGGAGATATTATGAATGATGATGGGTTGAGAACCTTTCAGGATCTGAGAGAAACATTTAAACTGCCCTCAAACTCCTTCTTTTTATATTTGCAATTACGTTCCGCCTTAAGGGCAGCAGGTATATTGATTGACAGGAAACCCATTAACCATCCAATAATAGAATTATTTAGGAAAATGTTGGAGCTAACTAAAGGACATGTCTCTGCAATCTATAATAGTTTGTTGGAACATATGCAGACCCCTTTAGCAGTAATAAATGTGTGGAATAAAGACTGCCCTGAATCATCAATAGATTGGCAGAGAGCTTGGAGGAATGTTGCTCATTCCTCTCAAAACCTAAATAATAAGTTAACCAATCTCAATTTCCTGCATCGTACTTATTTAACACCGAAGCGACGTTTCATGATTAAGTTATCGCCCTCTCCAAATTGTAATCTATATGACTTAAGTCAAATAGGGACTTTCTTGCACAGCATGTGGGAGTGTCCATCTGTTCAAAACTTCTGGCAACAAATAGTAAATTTTCTCTCTGATGCACTCAGCTTAGAGATTGACCTCTCTCCAAAATGTATGCTTTTAAATGATGATTCCGGGCAAAACTTTAATCATATGCAAAAGTTTCTGTGGCTATCTTCATGTACAGTAGCTAAAAAGATGTTGGCGGTTAGGTGGCAACCACCGCATTCACTCTCTATACATCAATGGATTTATGCGTTAATAGAGATGTTATCTCTGGAGCTCTCTGTTGCTAAGATAAATGGCGCAGGCCAGTGTGTGCTCAAAGCTCGGAAGGACGCACTTGATGTAGCTCAAGCAATGATTTAACACTTATTAGTTTTTTATTTTTATGTATTAATTTGCAATATCCAGCATGTTGTGAAATTTAGAGAAAGATCTAAGGGATGGGGTTGGTTAGGGTTAGGGGAATATAAAACTTGCAGGTGTTCTGTGTTACTTTTCTTTTATCTTTTGTTGTGTTAGTCATGACTCATGTCTACCAACTGTACACAGTAACGAGGGGAATTTGTCATGATACTTTTTTTTTTTCGTTTGTTTTTTTACCTCATCACTGCTTTTAATCAGCACTCATTTCCTTAATGTTCTGTTCTCCAGCATGTCTGTCACGCTCATCCCAGACACCATATGTTTCTGTAAAAGGCAAGAATATTCAAACAGATTTCAATTGAGACAAAAAAAATCCTCCAACAGCTGCCCATCATGTTTTTCAAGTGACTCTAAGCTTGAGGTAACTCCACATATTACATGGACTATTTTGAGCTGTGGAGAAAAAAAGAAAAAAATAATCAAACATTCCAACATTAATTCATTCATTAGTCAAGAATTTCCTTTTAATTTCTTTCAAGTAGCACTTTTAGAGATTTAAGGTTTTGAATGAAGCTTAGAACATCAGCATATTTTTTGTTCATCATTATTATCTTTATAATTTACACAGCTTTCATCATTTCCTAGGTTAAATGTGATTGATAAGAGTAAAAAGCAGATGTCAGGCTATTAAGGAGCTACAACATGGTTGAAGCATCCGCATGCCTCCAACTTATGTTTCATACAATAACCTAGTCAAAGAGAGACCTGATCAGGTTGTGCTCTTAATTATGACAATCATGTATGTAACATGCATTTAAAGACCATCAGCAATGATTGCATATTGGGTACCTGGCCATTATTGTAATTCTTGGTAGTGGCTAAACATCCTATTATGACAAAATGGTGCTTGGACAACCAGATGCATTTAATAAAACATTATAATAAAACATATGGGGGGGGGGGCTGGAGCCTATCCCAGCTGTCATTGGGTGAGAGGCAGGGTACACCCTGAGCTGGTCACCAGTCGATCAGGGCCACATAGAGAAACAGACAACCATTCACACTCACACTCATACTTAAGGGCAATTTAGAGTCACCAATTAACCTAATGAGCATGTTTTTGGTCTGTAGGAGGAAGCCGGAGTGCCCGGAGAGAACCCACGAATGCACGAGAAGAACATGCAAACTTCATACAGAAAGGCCCCTGTCCGACCCGGGAACCTTCTTGCTGTGAGCTTGCTATTAAGCTTAGCAGCTTACCAGGGCTGCTAAAATGCAAAAAGCCCTTTTTTTTTTGTACCACTATATAGCTAGCACTGCTAATGCTCAAGAAGCAAACTCCCATTTTCCATAATATCTGTAAGGTTAAAGGACATAAGTTATGTCTGCTTCAAGACTAGTTCTTTGAATGTTACTCCCCCTTAATTGGGACACAACAGTTTTGTGAGTTACACAACAACAAAGTAGAACTTGTAAGCATTAACGCATAAAAAATAAAATAAACTGAGCAGAATAAAAAAATCAGACAGTAATTATCATTGAGAGCAATAGCTGGAAGGTCTTTCCTTCTTAAAAGATATTATTTTGTCATCACTTCAACTTAATTTAACAAAAAAATTCAATTCAATATTGAATGATTGCTTAACAAGGAAAAATAAGGGCTAGTTTCTGAACAATAACCTTATCAGTAATACAGCGATTGTAATTTATGTAAGCAAAGATGAGGTCGGTATTACTGTGGTCTGAAGTGATCATGTCTTTGTTTTCCACCCAGTGACGCTTTCTCTTGATGTCTGAGTCATTTACATGACTTATTACTTTTCCATGAAGACACTTTCGTGGAGAGAACAAAGAGCATTTAACTCTGTCAAATTAAAAAAAAGATTTTTGCATTATTTCATTCAGTTCGACAGGCTTTCATAACCACTCCGTGATGATGTGAAAATCCTTGTACCTTTTTACTGAAAGTTTGTACGAATGTGAGGCTTGTTTGATTAGTTGTGGATTTAATTTTTGAATCAAATTGTGTTCAGCGGTAATGGGCAGATCAGACAGGGACATAAGCGAATGGTGTTGTGACTAATACCAACACACTTCAGGTTATTATGTTATTTAAGTGGGAGACTGTCAAGTTGGTCAGTTTCAAAAGGCATCATTGTGGGGAGACTCTTTCATTCAGAGAAAAACCTTGAGAGTTTCAAATGCAAGATCAAAACACACAAGCTGTAATGCATTGAATGATCAGTGAATGAGGTAAGTCAAATAAGTAAGCTGAAGATTTTTCTTATAAAGCAACAAAGCAACTCTTTAAGTGGTATTTCACAAAAAGATATGTTAGCAAGAGCCAGGAGCTTGAGAATGAAACATTTTTGTTATTCACTTTGGCTTTCTTGGGACATGCGTTCAGTCAGATTATTTATGCACATCATCACGCAGGGAAAGAAACACAAATATAACCAAAGTTACCCTATAGAGTACAGATAGTGTTTCCTTGGCTGAGTCTTGACAGGTCTGTTACTGCAACATACTGAAACCTGCCCACTGTTGTGACTGCAATGACATGACAAACACATAGTGATTGCTTGACTGGCTAATGTAAGTTTTTGTAAAACCTCACAACTGCTCGTATTACTGCCACTGCTGTATTTTTATTTTTATGATGATGACTTTCCCACTGCTGCTGCTACAGTGTACAGTCTAACTATCTGCATTGTAGTTTACTCATACCTGTCTCTTTAACTGCTGCTTCAGTGTTAAGGTTTATTTACTAGTATTGTAGTTTATTTATGTCAATTATTCTACCTGGTTAGTGCTAATGTCAATTATTTTATTTTTAACAGACATCCTTTCTACTGTATAGTAACTTTTTATCATTGTCCTTGCAGTTTATTTATGCCAGGAATCCCCACTGCTGCTAGAGTGTACAGTTCAATTATTACTATTATTTGTATTTTTTCTTTTTTTGAAATTTCTATCTAATCCACACTTTTTTTGTGTACTGTGGTGTTACCTGCTGCTGGAATCTGAATTTCCTGAGGGAACCCTCCCAAGGGATTAATGAAGTTCCTATCTATCTATCTATCTATCTATCTATCTATCTATCTATCTATCTATCTATCTATCTATCTATCTATCTATCTATCTATCTATCTATCTATCTATCTATCTATCTATCTATCTATCTATCTATCTATCTATCGCTACTCCAAGGGCAGATGCTGAAGCCTGTTGGATAAGTTCAGAAGTGCAGTCATATTGGGACTCTTTGCAATTGTGTGATAGGAGCATGTTTATGACTCCCATTGGCTGGAAATTTGGCTGGGAATCTGCAGGTATTTGGCAGGAAGGAGGGAATCGAAACTGCTGCATCTGAATATCCATCAGTTTATCTCAGTTGCTCGCTCGATCCATGTCTCTCCTACATGATAACCAACTTGTCCATTATTCCCGAGCACAACATAGTCAGCTGCTTTAACCAGTAGTTATTCATTTTAAATTTCAGCCCTCTCGGCTGCAGCACAGGCAAAGACTATAAAGCAGGGAGCTTCAACTACATTTATTCAAGGGTCATTTTTTTTCTTCACATATGCTTTGAGGGTCAGATTGAAAAATAAATGTAATAATAATTTTAAAACTACATGTAAAATTACTTGAGTTTGATCAAAAGTTTTAATTCTGGAAATTTGATTTTTTCTAATCATTGAAAGTGAGTTCAAACCCATCCTGTAGTCACCCACTTGGGGCAATTTAGAAGATATCTTTGCTAATACTTTCTGGAATTTTCACGTTTATGTGGCTCGGTTTGATTAGAATTTACTTCTGCTCATGCTTGACTGTTTGCCAATAATGACGCACAAGTAAGTCCGTACAACAGAACAAACATGTGTAATGGCTGTTTTGGGCCAGTTAATAGATGCCTAAAAGTCATCTTTTAAACCATAACAATGTCTTATTTACAGTTGTTGGCTCCATGTGTGTGCTTGAGTCTTTTACACAACCCTAAAGTGTATTTGTGGTCTGTGAAAACCCTCATCTTTGGCATGGGGTAAAGTAGCTTGTTGGGATGCTACTGCCTGACTTTATCAACAAAATACCTTAAATAATGAGAATCTCTTTGACTCTGAAAACACAATGTCTTCACAAAAGTACTGGACTGTAATGAAGGTACTACAAATGCTATTTGGAAATACATTAACTGCCCATCACTGCATGATGACGCCCTTTATCTTTAACATATGATTCACATCTAAACATTGTCGTGTCTGCAATCAACCCTAAAGGTAAAGTAACGCAGCCATATTCTGTCTTTTTGAAACACTCAATGTTACAATTTCTATAAACATAAAGGAATCGTACACACTTTCGTATTTTCTCATAGCACTTTTGACATTTTATTTACCAAGGGGCCGCATCTCAGTGCTCCAGCTGGGCTTTTAATCAGCTCAAGCAGACGGGACCACATTACTCTTTCTCTGGCACTCCTACATCGGTTCCCTGTCGGGTTCAGGATTGATTTAAGAAATTTGATTGATAACTTTTAGTGTTTGTCAAGGCTTGCTCGCAGCTATGTTTGGGACCTTTTGACCGTCTATGAGCCATTGTGCAGCATTAGTAGCCCCAAGGTGAACTCTACAGATGCCTGCTTTGTTACACAGACTGAAAACAGTGTTCTCCTACAAGCCCACAAACAGCTGTGCTTTTAGTTTGGCTTGTTCCTTTGATTTATTGTTTCTTTTTCCGTTTCTCTTACGCCAACATCCTTGCTGAGATCTTCAAATGCTTTTCTAACATCTTCAACAGTCCCATTAAATTATATGCAACTGAATTCCTGACCTTGCTCATCCAATCACTTAACAATAAACAACATTAACATAACAGTAAATACTTTAGTTTTCCTTTAACTTCGCTTATTACAGTTCCTAATGGCCTCTTATTTACTTGTTACACTATAAAGAAAGCATTTTTTAAATTCATCTCACAACACATTTCACAAATTTTGGGCATTTTATGGCAGGTATACTGATCTTTCCCCCATATAGATCTTATTTTCAGCAGGGGGGGGGGGTGGGGGGGGTTTCAATGCTGTCAAGTCATTTTAGTTTAATTTCTATATATATATATATATATATATATATATATATATATATATATATATATATATATATATATATATATATATATATATATATATATATATATATATATATATATATATATATATATATATATATATATATATGTATGTGTATATATATATATATATATATATATATATATATATATATATATATATATATATATATATATATATATATATATATATATATATATATATATATATATATATATATATATATATTTTTTTATTTATAGATATTTTAAGAATATATTTTTTTCTCAGAAAATATGAATAGACAAAAACCTTTCTGTCACTCATGGTTAGTGGTTGAGTGAAGACATTTATTGAAAAAAAATAGTTTACTCTTTTTAAATCATAATGACAACAGAAACTTCAAAAATGACCCTGTTCAAAAGTTTACACCCCCTGGCAGTTTTGGCCTGAATACATGCACAAAATTTGACACAAATGGGTTTGAAATGTCTACTAAAGGTAACCATCCTCTCTGTGATCTATTAGCTTGTAATCTGTGTTTGTGTATGAAAGCTCAGTGAGTTTCTGAGCTCCTGACAGACATGTGCATCTTTCACTCAGTGCTATGTTGAAGTTTCTGGTTTCTGCGTCATGGGTAAAGCAAAAGAATTGTCAAAAGATCTGCGAGAAAAGGTAATCCAACTGTATAAAACAGAAAAAGGATTTAAAAAGATATCTAAGGAACTGAGGACGCTAAGAAGCACTGTTAAAACTCTAATTAAGAAGTGGAGAGAGAGGGATTCTGTTGAAATCAAACCACGGTCAGGCAGACCAACAAAAATTTCAGCTCCAACTACAAGGACAATTGTTCGAGATGCAAAGAAAAACCCTCAAATAACTTCAGCTGAAATACAGGACTCTCTGAAAAAAATTGGGGTGGATGTTTCAAGATCCACAATAAGGAAACTCTTGAAGAAACATGGGCTGCATGGTCGGGTCGCCAGAAGAAAGCCATTTCTACGCAAATGCCACAAAATATCCCGCTTACAATACACCAAACAGCACAGAGACAAGCCTCAAAACTTCTGGAACAAAGTCATTTGGAGTGATGAGACCAAAATTGACCTTTTTGGCCCCAACCATAAACGTTACATTTGGAGAGGAGTCAACAAGGCTCATGATGAAAGGTACACCAAAGGCACAGGAAAATTGGTCAAAATTGATGTAAAGATGAATGCAGCATGTTACAAAAAAATACTGGAGGAAAATTTACACTCATCGGCTCAGAAGCTGCGCATGGGATGTTCTTGGACATTCCGACACGACAATGATCCAAAACACAAAGCCAAACCAACCTGCTATTGGCTACAGCAGAATAAAGTGAAGGTTTTAAAGTGGCCATCTCAGTCTACTGACCTCAATATCATTGAGCCACTCTTGGGAGATCTCAAACGTGCAGTTCATGCAAGACAGACCAAGAATTTACTTTTTGCCAAGAGGAATGGGCAGTTTTACCATCTGAGAAAATAAAGACCCTCATCCACAACTACCACAAAAGACTTCAAGCTGTTATTGATGTTAAAGGGGGGAAATACACGGTATTAAAAACTGGGGGGTGTAAACTTTTGAACAGGGCCAATTTTTGAAGTTTCTGTTGTCATTATGATTTAAAAAGAGTAAACTAATCTTTTTTTCAATAAATGTCTTCACTCAACCACTAACCATGAGTGACAGAAAGGTTTTTGTGTTACCATTCATATTTTCTGAGAAAAGGCCAAAAAATCAGAAATTCTGCTGGGGGGTGTAAAATTTTACACACAACTGTATCTGTATATATATATGTATATATATATATGTATATATATATATATATATATATATATATATATAAACATATATATACATATATATATAAATATATATATATATTTTTTTTTGCGACACTGAACTGTATCTACTGCTCCCTTTCTCTCTATTGCACCTTTCCATTTACGAAAATGTTACTTTGAACAACAAGCTGCATTCATTCTGCAGAAGAATAATGATTTTGCTTGATCTCAGGCAGTTACATTTTCTTTCTTTAAGGATGCTATGAGGAGAATCTCTTTCCGGCGACATAAAGACTCTGCTACCCATGAGCACACATGGCGACTGTCGTAATGCTGCGTTCCAGTAACCTCGGAACTGGGAGTGACATCATCTCCGACTTATCGATGTTCCAGTTGAAGTCGGAAAAAAACATGCCGATCTACCAGGCTATAGTTAGCTGTTGTTAGCACGCCCTGCGTTGTTGTCCACAAATACCACATGAAGAATGTGATTATCACTATGGCAGCATTTTTGTGAATATAAGTCTAACAATACTATATATAGCTGATCTAGAGCAACACACCCCAGTCAGAAGTGCAAATAAATTGATTATTACAGGAGCTAAATTACTGTTTACACTGGAGGCATCCATCTTTGATTGTCAACTCTGGGGTGGCGAGGTTTCACCGAGTTCCCAGTAGGAAATTCAGACTTCGGGGGACATTCCAGTTGCAGTTTCCTACTTGGAACCCTGACATTCCTACTTCTGACTACAACTGGAATGCACCAAAAGACGTGACCCAAGCCAAAGCGTGTGTTTGTTGTGATGCTAATAAATGCAGCTCAGACCTTCCTCAGAACTCTGCATTGGTTTACAACTTCATTTTTCAACAACTTACAGGATGCAAAGTGACGAGGTAATGTATCTCTTCCTTAGTTACGTAGCGGTAGCTTTTGATGTGTGACAACAAGCACTTTTTGGAAAACTTATTATCGTAGTTTTGTAGCCAACTGTCCGACACGACCACTTAGCTAAGGAATAGCATTTATAGATAACCTATTGTGATGCAATAAAACTCATCTTAAAGTGTGTATTTTGATCAGACACATATCTAAAAAGTGAGACATTTTTGTAATTACTTAAAAACTCCTCATAGCATCTTTAATATTTACTAATCTGAAATAAATTGCCTCTATTTATTAACCGAGGGGGAAACTTCCAATTGGGTTGAAGTCACTTACTCTCACACATATATAACTTCAGTTTTCTTTATTTGATCATTAATCTTCTTGGAAAAATAACATTTCATTTGTTTTAAACACAGTGCGCAAAGAGGGGTAGGAAGGACAACTGTGCTACGTGTCAAAATACTCACTGAGCCTACAAAAGAGCCTGATTTAATCCTACACAGTGGCGACTTTCCCATTAAAAAAATGTTAAATCACAGAAAGGTTTAACCAAAGGTCTTCCTGAAGTGACGATGCTTCCTGGCATGAATCTGCTGATGAATCAAAATTGTCTCCAAAAAAGGGCACAGGTAAATTTGTTATTCTCAGTGATTTTCCCCTAAGTAGTTTGGCATTGCCTCTTGCTGAAGCTGACTAAATTTAGCTTGAGATAATAACCGACAACACTGACTTGTTATGTTCTTGCCCCACTGTTACAGCATGTTTTAGCATAAACCATTATCTTGTAATTGTTACCAGTGGCTACAGGCGCTGCTGTGCAGAAATGGCTCCGACCTGTAGCCACAGTTCTGTTAATGGGATAAAATATGTAACTAACAAACTGCTATCTGCGGGACATTAGTAAAACATGATGGCACTTTGTTTGAGGACAAGCAGGAGCTCATGAAGGGGAAAATTAGACTTGTCTTTAAATCATTACATATTCAGAAACATTAAAAGTGTAAGCCTCCAAATGAAGAAAAAAAAAACAATGACTCTTGCACATACTCCAGATGTTCTCCTCAGTTTATGATGTTTTTTTATGCTGTTGCTCAGAAGATCTTACAAACATTAGGTGGGTTTCCGGAAGGCATCTTAATTGTTAAGGTGTCCTTTAGGACACAGTTTGATTAAACCGCTTCATTAAAACACATTTGCAATATGGAATATAAACAGTAGAATCCATTAAACTGATATTACCTGCCGATGAATGTTGTATGATGTGTTTAGAGGAGCTTAAAGGAGATTTTAGGGACATTACTCTGAGACATTATTTGAGCTGTATTTGCAGGAGTTGTAGAGCAATGCGTCAAGGCAAATTGCATTCACAGAGCTGTATTCTCCAAAATCAACTGTTAAATTCTTTCTTTTTCTCTCTTTCCTTTCTTTCTTTCTTTTCCTTCTTTCTTTCTTTCTTCATGTCTTTCTTTCTTTATATCTTTTTTTATTCATCTCTAAATAAAATAATCAAATATCAACAACCAAGTCAATGCAAAATAACAATGTACACCAAACAACTGTGCATGTCCATCAAATAAATTTAAGCATGTCAGTACAAACTGTTAAGTTCATTACAAACGAGGCATTATGAACTTCTTAAAGGGATAGTTCAGGTTTATGCCGCGCCCCATATTTAAAAAAAACAGTGTATTCAGTGAAGAATAAGCTAACTCAAAATGTAGTAGACTCTGGTATTAGTGACTCACTCAAATTAAAAGTATCACTACACTAAGGCTAAAGTAGCAAGCAAACAGATCCAAGTCATTTTCATTGCTTTTGCATTATTATTATTATTATTATTAGTATTATTATTATTATTATTATTATTATTGCCATTGTTATAATTTTTTGTGCCGTTATCATCATTTACAGCTCATGCTTTTTCTAAATTTGTTGACATGTTTTTTTGTTATGCTTATCTGATATAATTTTTTTTTGTTGCATCTCTTAATTTCCTTTTTCGGTAATTATGCATTTCTGCTCCTGTAAGGTTCTGTGGTAATAAACGCTATTGACTACTCACATCTTTTAAAAACAAAAAAAAGTTTTAATCACATACAAAATCAAACCTATTTCCTTTTTAAGAGTAAATTTTAACACTGCTTCATTGTTCTATGTCAGAACCTCTGCCAAGGGGATTATGTTTCTGCCAGCATACGGTGTATGTTTATTTGTTTGTTTGTTTGTTTGAAAGATTATGCCAAAAAAGCTGACATTTTCAGGAGATGTTGGAAATGGCCAAACTAAAAAAAATATGATTTCGGTGGTGATTTTTGCACTTGTCCTGAGACACAAAAAATACCACAATTTCAGAATATCCCATAAATTAACATTGTGTAAAATTTTAAATAAATCCTATCTCTGCTATTTTTAAACAGAAATGCTTCAAATTTTACAGGATAATATGGGGTACATGTCTCTGTCTACCAAAATCGTGTCGCCCACTGACGTAGCGTCGCGCATCCATAAATACCTCATTTTGGTCACCGTTGCCGTCGGCCGTCGCTCGGTGACGTCACGTCCACTTGAGTTTCACTGCGATCATATCAGATATCATACAATAGGATGTATAAGCGGACATTATTCCAGCTGTATCCTTTTCACTCACTTATCAAACACAAAACACTGCAGCTGATGCCCTGCTGCAGCATCATCTGTGAGTTTCCCGCGGTCCGTCTAGGCGGAACTAATGTTCTCACTGACTAATGTTTCCCACACGGACATGGATTGTTACTCTGTAGTCCGGATGAATAACTGTCTGTCTAGGGTACCACATGCACACACCGCGGATAGGCTGATGCCGCACAGCCACACATGACATCGCCTGAAAAGATCAACTTTCTTTTAACTTTGACATTGCGTGACGAGTTAAGTGGTCGTCTTGTACGCGGCAAACGCATCAGGGGAGGGTTAGCCCCAACTCATCGCGGCTGTACATTGACTTTGCATGGAGAGTGATCGCCAAGGTAGTACAAGTAGCGTCCAGTGTGAACGCAGCATTAGAGGTGTTCTGGACTGTGACAGAGAGCTCTGCTGCTGCTGCTCTCACCCTATGAGGGAAACATGACGCTATCGCACAGCTTGATCAATAAAATAGCCAAGTAACTAATAAATTCATTGACATAGAAAATAAGGATGCTACCATAAGGCTACGCTGTTTAAAGTGACCTTGCTGCCCATCAGTGTATATATCTAATGAGGTATCACAAAAACATTTGATTAGCCCATTATAATTCCTTATGGAATATCAAAATTGACTTATCGTGGTCTATTCTTGGTTCATGCATGTTTTTATCTTATAAACCAACATCTTCAGTTATCAATCATGAACACTTCTATCTGCTGATACCTCCCCTGCACGCACACACACACGCACACACACACACACACACAAACACACTCACGCGTACCAGGGGTCAACAAAGACATCAGAAACCTTTTGAAAGAAACATTACCATTTACCCTTTCTCCATCTATTCCCTCACTAGCAGCAGAAAACGACTTGAACTCTTTCAAACCCATCTGACATTTTTCACCAGTGGAGACCTTTGATTTCTAATTGTGATATAGATCATAAATGCTGTGCAGTGCACCCATGGGTGTGTTTTGTGTAGTGCTGTATCTTTTAAAGTGGGAGGGGATTTTTTTTCTTTTATAATGTCCATGTGAGGGCTTTGGGGGATTTGGATGATAGAAATCAGTGACATTTGGAGCCTCCATGATGACTAAAAGGTGAGCGAGGATGAAATATGCAGCAGAAAGAGATGTGGGGAGGGAAGGAGAGCTGTCACACATGGCCGAAGCCTTCAAGGCTGACCACCACACATTAGCCTCCTTTAAATGACAGAGCTGTACCAGTGCCGTTCTGTGGCGAGGACGTCACATGGTGCACATCAGTTTAAAGTGTTTGATCTTGAGCACATGCAGTTGTCTGACAGATGTCGGTACAGATGTTCCATATTGGAATGTAAGTGTTTGTTGCTATAAAAGAGAGGAGAATATACAGGCTCAGTCGAAGTCCAAACTTGTTTTTACATTTACTGTTCCTTAAATTATAAAGAACATTAAATGTGATGCATCATTGGGGACAGGTGTTGGTGTATTTAAATTCTGTAACTTTGTATCCTGCTATTTAAAGTTCTCACATGGCTGCACACACTGATGGAACTGTCCCCTGGCAGGCTAGAAAGTTATCCTTATTCTTAAAGTTACAGAAAAGTTGATGGTTTTAGTTGCCAACTATGTGGATTATCCAGGTTAAATATTGATATCATTACCTTTTGAATAAAAACATCTGTAATCTGAAGAGGACAGCATCGATGCTAAAAGCTTTAGTAGCAGTTTTGTTAGATCAGAACTGTGTTTCTTAAATCAAGAACAAATAATGTTTCAAACTTTTTTACAACATTACATTTTTGCTTGACTTCTAACATGTTTTGGCAAGAGTTTGTTGCTTGATTTGCAAACATTTTTTTCTCATATTCAAATCATGACCTTGAAATTTATTTTCCTAAGGTGGTGGTCCCAAACACTCTTTTTCCTGGAGCCTGCCCCAGGACATAAGGAGTTAAGCTCCTCATAGATCCCTATGAAAGGGAGGGATACGGTGCTGCAGTTGTGCCTGCACACATTCTTTTCAAATATATTTAAAATTAAGTGTGCAATAAAAGTACTAGCAGTACTACAATTGATATGCAAACCTAATTTTGGACACATCAAACTGACAAAGCCTAGGAGGGGCAGGCTCAGTCAGGAATCAGGGACTCGATACATAGTTACACATGCAGAGGCAGATAGCAGCTCAAAGGGGCCTACAAGTTTAGCAGACATACAGGCTGCTGGAAGATTTAATACAATCCAACTACATGTCGCCTTGAGTTAATCAATTCTAAGATTTCAGGCTCAGATGCCTCGCTGTGATTTTAAACATTCATAATTTAAACTAAAACCTGCAGTATGGTGTGTTCTGTATGACCAAGATGTGCCAGCATCAAGTCTGACAGGTGGTTTCAATTATGCCCTCTGCGCTGGGGTAGAATATTCAGCAGAATTTCAATTACAACAGAGAAAATGGCTTATTGGTTGAGTGTAGACAAATAAGCCCCAGGTAGAAAAACTCCCTGCTCTGATCTTAATGAATTTAGTTAGATGCGTGAATGAATCTGACTTTAATGTAACAGCATCTTAACAGATGCAGTCAAAGTTGGCAGGGGTGGGAAGGGTTGGCTGGCTCTGGGATGCTAGACTCCCCTGATTAGCCTCTTTGAGGTGTCATGGGGGGCTACAAACACCAATGATTGGAAATCCCCACCTGATGACCTCAGTGAGGTTCTGGCTCTTGCTGCTCATCAGTCTTTGTAATGAAATTGAAAGGTGTTGGTGGTAGAGTGTATAGCATCTGCATTGCCCCTAGCTTGCATGTACAGAGCCCAGGTCAGTTTAACATGGTAATGTTGTGTGAACGAAGGGCCATGCAGCCGATTTGATTTCTCCTCAGAAATTTATGTAGATGCTAGAGGGGTTCAGGTCTCTTCACTGAGCCCTTATCCTCTCATTAGGGCACAAGTACCTCGTGTTTCTTTCAAATGCTGACTCCATTCACTGCCTCGTATTTCCACAAAGTTCAATAAAGCACAAAGTGTCTTCCCTCACTCCCGAGTCCATGTCAGGCAGGTTGACACCAGTAACAAAAAAGAGATGGATAAAGGTAACCAACTGCTAGTTAGCCTAGCTCAAATGCTGGGAGTCAAATGGTAGCGCTAGCCTGCTTCTGCCTACAGTCATCCAGTAAACTCTTCAGCAACTCTAAATGGTCCTGTGTGCTTGTTGTGTCTTGTATTTTTACCCCTTTATGTCACAGTATAATTTATTATCGTCATATTATCTCCTACTCCTACACAGGCGCTTTGTTTCGCTGACCTACTTCTGTGGTGGTTTTCCCAAGAGATGTGACATTCTCAAATGAGTCGATTATTTTGAACAGCTTTTTTGAATGAATGATAAGAACCGTTTAGCAGTTGTGAGCGAGCCATTCTTTTCTGAAATGTGCAGACATTTTGCATTAAATAATGGCTTGCAAAACAAAAGCGGCTCACTCAGAACTGCAAATCGGCTCTCATAACACTTAAGAGAGCTGCTAAAAAGATTCCACTTGTACAAGAACATCACATCTCTCACAAAAAAACACCACAGAAGTAGGTCAACATAGCAAAGCCTCTGATTAGGAGTATAAGAAAATAATATGATCATTGCAAAAGATAATTTAACATAAAGGAGTCTACTGTATAGAGTTACTGAAGAGTTTATCTGATGACGCAAGCTAGTACTACCGTTTGACTCCTAGCGTTTGAGCTAAGCTAACTAGCCATTGGCGTCCGTCTTTTTCGGTTGGTGTCCATCTCTTTCTTGTTACTGAATACACAGGTGAAAGAATCGTGTCTATCTGCTTGTCATGGACTCAGGACTGAGGCAGGGCATGAAAACAATAAATGTTGGAGTGTTCCTTGATACAAGTGGAATTGTACCTGCAATAACATTTACACACAGGGCCACAGCTGGTGGCGCCTCAGCAGAGGTTGAATTGATGTATCCAAAGTGTGCACTTGAATTCAATCAGCCTGTACTCCTCTGTACAATGAAATTCACAGAGAAGGAGCCATCACATTGATAAAAAGGCTAATTGGGTTACCAGCCTTGAAGAAAGAAAAGAGATCTGGCCGCCTCAGAGATGGGGAGTTGACAAAGAGATTAGATGCAGGGCAGATGAGGCTGAATCACCAAGCCACAAGTGTCAGCTAAAGTCAGAACTGGCCACGATAATGCCTCGGATGGTCCTCGCTCACTGAAAAAGCACTCTGTTACACAATAAAAGTGACTGCAGCTTGTCAGCGTCTGCCAAAAGACACAAAAGGACTGAGCTGAAGATGAGGAGGAGGATACAATACTGTCTTTGCACTGAGGTGGTTAACAAATTATTTAATGTCCATCTTTTACAGTGATGATTACAGTGATTTTCATCGCACCTCTGCTGATGGTTAGCGGGTTAGTGGGTGGTTGTCATTTCCTCCATCAGAAGGCTTGTGTATGTTGTTTCCAAGCTGTCCATTACACCAAGATAATGTCATGCTGTAAGATACAAACTAGCTGTTTGCCGCCTCTACAGCCTGTGATGCTGTTTAGTTTAACAGTTAAGCCTTCTTTATATTATCCTTATAGTAATCTTTATAAATCCTTAAATTCCAGACATTATATGTGCTCTGCCAAGCGGCTAATTAATGCTTTCAACTGCATTTATAGTGTTAGGTGCATAATTATACATGAGAGCACCATAAGCATGCCAAAACAGATCTCACTTCATTTTCAGTTTCACCTTTACGGCACAATTTCGTATTAAAGATTATTCACTTGTTTACCTGTCAGACTTTCAGATCTTTCTGAAACATAACAGAAATAAAACTGATGAAAAAGAACCTCTTAATTTTGACTGTTTTAATATTTTATGACATTAGAGGCTGTAATTATGTGCAATTTCAAAGCCATATATGTTGTGGCAGGCTGTGAAGCATTACCTGTTCTAAAGTGCAATTAATTGTGCAAAGGTCATTCAGACTCTTTCAGCACTTTAACTTCCAACTATAATTACCCATATTATCTGAACATTTATTGGTGCCAAGCACTTACTAAAGGCGTGCAAACAAGACATTCTTGGCATCAATTCTTTCAACATTGCCATTTTAACATCCCTGTTTGGATGGTGTACAAAAATTTCAAGTCCTGACACCAATATATTTTTAGTCTGCAATATCACACATGATATGCTATAAATCCTATTATTAAAAACTAAGGCCAAAGAGGGAAAAACATTAAGTATGTTAATAACATCAAATAATTCCCTCCCTCAATTATCAGCAGAAAATGCATCACTTATAAATTTACATTTTGATGCTGTTGTATTATTCAACACAAGTCATCTCTACCTTTTACAATCATCAACAATGTTACTGTAAATATTAGATTATTACTCTTTTCATGATTATTAATGAATATACTTCGATAAAAAAACTATCAATACAATCATACAGACATTAGGACCCTCTTAAAAACGAGAAGCTGCATCTCAAAGAGCCATCTCTGACAAATGTACAGTCTTAAGCAAGAGACAATCATGATGACAACAGGTCAATGATTGGCCCATGGATCTGTCACTAGCTTTAGTTCTTACTTTAGTCTCTGCCAATCTCCCTTCCTTTGTCTACACACCCAACACAGCATAGTGTAGATGACAAGACTGTTCATCATGAGACTAGGAAAGAGAGAAAAGTCCTGATGCCACAGAATTTTTGTCTTGAGTTCTTTAATACTCTGAAACCAGGTGCTGTATGTTGAATATTATATCTGGTTTGTCTTTTTCATAACAAAGAGTAACAAAATAATGAGAAAAAAACCAATGTTTTCAAGGTCAATATATGTGGCTTGTGTGACAAAGACTGTAATTAATTAAAATCAACTCAAAGAAGCTTGTTTGTCATGCGTTCAGAGCTTTGCCAAAAATTATGATGTTCAGAGTAAGCTGCAGTTCGACGAGGAAGAGCTTGAGAATAGACGGCAAAGAAAGAAATATTTAGTCAAACGAGATGTCATAGACCAACAAACGGATCAAGCAACTTGAAGGTGTCAAACCTAGGCACATGTAAGTAACTTTTAGGTCAGCCAGAGATGGAGTTGTTGTCCTGATCATTTGAAAATCTTCCTTTGAAATACACTACAGTGCAGCTCCCACCAACTCTCAGCAAACAGTAATGTGGTTGCTCTTCTTGAGCCTGGCTGTTGTCCCCTCATGTTTGTAATTTGAAGATTTTTTTTTTTTAGCATTGTTCGTATTTAAAGGAGAGATTTTTCCACCAAACAACAACATAATGACTTCTTTAACTACATTCAATCAGCTCTGAAGAGCAGAGACTCAAATTGTAACTGTTGATGTGTGTTTTGCAGTTCAGTCTTTTGCTCAGGTTTGGTGTGCCATGAAACATGCAATCTTCTTAACTGTTTTAACTACTAATTACCACAGAGCTGATTTAGCCAAAGGTTCACTGAAACTTCTTCAACAGGTTTTTTACTCGTCATGTCCTCTACATTCACTAATCATTGATCTAGTCAGTATTCCCCTCTACACAAAGTTTTGAAGGATCTTTAAAAGCATATCAAATATAAAGCACAAGAACAAGGCCAGACCCGAGCAAAAGACTAAAAACAAAGTTATTTCTACAAATGTGAAAGAACCTGGTGCTGTTCATGTTGAAGTAGAGCTACATAATAGGTGCATTCAATTTCCTATTCATTTTCCTGTGTGGTGTTCTTTTTTAGCAACTAGGTATCTAAATGGGATTTTCTAAAGAGAGATTGCTATGCAGAAGGAAAAAACATATGAGCAGGACAAATGCACATATTTATTCTAAGATCACTCATCTCTATACCAACATATTTATGTGCCATGAAGGCAGAGAGATACACCCAACTCAGATATGTGACACTTCCTCAGTGACGCAGAAGTTAACCTTGGGCGAGTGGTTTTACATAAATTGTACAGAATAGCAAGTAGGTCTTCCTTTGTTCAAATAAAAAGTATTGTAAGGCACACATCAAACCATGGTCATCTCTGAACTTTTTGAGATTCATGAATACACTTTTTACCCTCTACAAAAGAAGAAGAGAAATTTGTAATTTCACTGGTTTGTCTCAGACTGATGCAAATCATCACACACCTTACTGAGAAGATTTTGAGGTTCAGTATAACATGTTTAAATGGATTTACATGGAATCTGGCAGGTTGTATTATCTTGTAACTGTGTTGTTAACAGCATGTCAACTCCCGCCTTGCCAGTGTCGAGATGCTGTGAATATTCTGCTAATGAGACGTGGGAGGCGTAGGCTTTAGTCACAATTCACTCATTTATCTGAAAAACTTTTGTATCTTTGTAGAAAAGGTAGGAAATTGCAGATGAAGTAGTTACAAATGCCTTTGAGAACACAAGAGGGAATGACACCTGTCATTTTTCGAAATTTCTAAACCCATAAACTAGAGAATTTATCAATATCAGGTGTTTTCCCCTAATAAGACATTTGAGACTCCAGTTATCAAACAAACCCTCTTAACAGTCCACAGTCCAAAGTCCACCTCGATACAAATCCAACAAAAATAAGACATAAAGGTAAGCAAAGGCAAATAGCAGTTACAGCATTTTTTGACTATCATTAAACTTTGCAAGAAAATATAACAGATTGAGTTCGAAAAGGGTGTAGGAAGAAGTTAAAAACTTATCTAGTCCCACCCCGCTTTTCATTTTAAAAAAGTCTGACTTAAATTCACCCTGAAGCCTCTTCAGGTCATAGCCAACAATTTCAAAACAAAGACAATAATGACACACACTGGATACACAGCACCCATGATGTTACAGATCTTCTCTTTGTTTTTCGATTCTCCATCTGTTTAATATTTCAGTTTTAAAGAAGAATTTAAACCTGCCTATTGTTTTACATGATTTCAGTTTATCACTGCAGCTGTTCCATAAAGTAACTCCTTTAACTGAGACACAGTGAAGTTTCAGATTTGTTCTCACAGTGAACATAAAATTTCCTCAAGATGATGCTTGTCTTCTCTTAGTTGAAAAAACCTTTGGAGTCTGTTTGGTAGGATATGATTTTTAACTTTATACATCATTTGGATAGTTTTATAATCAAGCAGATCCTTACATTTCAATGTATTAAGTTCAATGAAGAGTTGGTTTGTTGGTTCTCTGCGGTTTTGTTTATCATTCAAATTGCTCTTTTCTATAGGATGAAGATCGGCTCTGTGTTTACCCCAAAGCAACAATTTGTTCTCTGTTAGCTGTATTAACTGTTCCTTAATACTTGAGGTGGTTCTAACTGTAGATCTACAAATCTGTGACTTTTGTCAGTGAGTGGTAAGTATATCATAAAGTTTATTTTTAGGCTTAGAGGAATGTTTTATTTTCCTCCGAAGTGGCTCAACAAAATACATATACCCACACCCAGATACAAGGCTAACTCTGTGAGATACATAACTACAGTGGCTAAATTGGTGTATTCACTTGCTACTGTTTGAGATTTGTGTTGCCTTACTTGTTGGCCAATTTATATTAAAGTGCTATCAAGCCAAAATCACTTACCCACAGAATGATTTAGTTTGTTTTGTTTAATAGACAAAACCATAGGTCACCTTTCTGTGTTATTAATTAAGTAAAAAGAAACCAATTCAGAGTACAGAGAAATAGGTTCCTATCATGACACAGATTTTTATTTTTTTAAATTTTGAAAGCTAAGAGATTTTTGTCCAACAACAATGATAAGCTATTTGGTATTCATACCTTTTTTTTTTTTTTTTACTTCTGTAAGTACCCTTTAAATAGGGGGAGAGCTCCCTAGTTTGCTGGTTAACTGGCTATCTAGCTAGCTCACTACTGAGCTAAAGCTATTAAACTGTGTATTGTCATTCGAGGACTAGAGGAGAAGCTGGAATGGTTGCAAATATAGGCTGAGAAAAACAATGAGCTTAGGGATTTTACTTGAATAAGTAGAAAGCACTTGGAGAGCACAAACCTCTGCCAAGGTAGATCACATATTGCTGTTAGGCTACATACAGTATATAAGCAATAGCTCCATGATAATGTTACCATCAGAATATGATTCCTTTACCCTGAAAACCCACACAAAGCACTAAGAATCATGTTAATATTATTATTAGACAGTTATTGAGCAAAAACTATTGTTCTCTAATGAGGGTTATCAGGATCACCAGCAAAATCTAATCATTGTTAAATTGGGCCATTACCAACATCTCCTGAAAATGTCAGCAATATTTGTCCAGTAGTTTTTGGGTAACATTGTCCTTACATTCCGGACAAAGTTGAGTGAAATATAGTTATAACATCTTTACATAGATCAGAAGCAGTCTATCAAAATCTTTGCTATGGGATTTTACAAACGTGTTGGCATCAACAGTATTCTAGCACTTGAGATTAACCTGTAAATCATCATCATTTTTCTTTGGATAGGCACAGGACAGGACAGACTGGTGTAGCAGCTATCTATGTCAGAGTGGATCTTGTCTGTTCTGGAGCTGTGACAGTGACGTTCACCTCACTGAACCTCAACAAATCCACAGCTTTTCTCTGAGACGGGCCCAGTGTGAGGTGTTTGGCAGTTTGCCCTTGGCTGATGAGGAGTCATCATGTGGTTTCGAGTGTGATTGTGGGCCTTGGAATCGTGCATGTGGGCAGCTACAACACCTGTTCATTGCACTTTAGACTGAAAATAAGGGATTGTACTGGCAGTAATAGAGCTGTAATGATAGGATGGACCTTTTCATGGACCAAACTAACCAAAAAATAGGTGGTGATTACATATCTGAAGACAAAATGACAAGAGTTGAAACTATCAGAAAAGGCAGAGAAAAGAGGCATGCACCAATGCAAAAGACGGGAAATAAGAGTGGTTTGAGTTTTAATGATATCTTAAGTGGGTACACATCAAGATCATTGGCCTGATTTCGTCTTGCCACATTACTGCTGACCGGAGAGCAGAAGCTTGATTATCTGGTGGTCCTACAGATGATCTTACCCAACTGTCCTCTGGTGTGGGGCATGTTCAGAGACAATTTATCCTCTCAGAAGAGGATCAGATGCACTTTGACCTGGGATGGTAAATTTTGAATGTGTGTTTACAAATCAGAAATCCTTGTGTGAAAGGGGTAAAAGAGTTAAAAAGATTCTAGGGGCCAATGACTGCATGGGACCCAACAAATATTAGTGTAATATTCAGGCATCCTTTGCATTGCTTAACCCCCATAAATTACTTTTTTTTTTTTTTTTTTAAAGAGGCCATTTTGCAGACAATTGCCCAAGTCCCTCTGATCCGAGGCTCAAAGAAGTCCCAAGTTTTTTCTGCTGTGGGCAAGTCAAGTCAAGCCATAGGTTATGTTGAGTCAGGTTGAGTCGAGTCACTGGTTATGTCAAGTCAAGTCCCTCCTCATTGTTTCCCAGCTAAACCAAAAAAGCACTCAGGTTTATATCTTGAAGAGAGAAACCTTATCTTCCTAAGGTCATTGTCAAAAAAGTGCATGCAGACTAGCTTGCATGGATTAAACCAACATAACGCTGTTCATGTATCAATTACGACAATACATATCTAATAATTTAGACAGAGGTAGATGGGAAAGGCAATATTCCATGAAAAAAATGACACGTTTGATATAAAAGAAACAGGTTATGGAACATTTTTCACCAATGAAATAACAGGCTCAAACTGCCTTTCTGACATTTTTTAAAGAGTATCATTTTGAGGTACCTAAATAACAGGTTGTGGAGTAAGAAAAATGTATGATCTGCAGACTTTTTAAAGTCATTGCAGGGTTTTAATATCAGAGATTAAAGAGGACTGATGATAGCTAAAAAATAAATGATTAATAAAAACATGCAAACTGCTTCAAATGCAGGGATGCACCTTTACTATTTATGTTAATACAATACAATTGTTCAGTTTTTTAAAGCTTATATCATCACATTTATCGATTTATTTATTCTCATGAGAGCTGTTTATTTATTTATTTATTTTTATCTGTTTTTTTCAGAAGGATCCCAGTGTGACATTTTCTCACTGGGCCCACCATTTCTGGAAGCACCCCTGCTTACGTGTGAAAATTGCACCAAGGACAGTCAAGTATGTCCTGGGTGTTTTATTACATGGAACAAGAGAAAGCAAAGGCTGAAGCAGGAAGCAAATGTAGCCATGACAATGAGAGTAAAGGGGAAGTTAGATGGAGGCAAAACAGGACCATTTAAACAGTGTAATCTGTAAAGCTGACAAGCTGATATGAAGAGGACCTGGATGAACACCACAACTGGAACCAACCCTTATCCTAACTGTAAAGGATGTTATTGTGAGCTAAGTGCTAGCCGCATTAAGCTTCAATTACTCCTGACGTCCGCCATGTTTGTTTATTTGACACCCACAATGTTGAGTTAAAATGTGAAATATGTCAAAAAACTGAATTTTTAGGAGCATATTCCCTTAAGTGAGACTGGACTGCACAAGGCTTCCCCTCCTCAAACAGAGAATTGCTTGCTTGCTTTAAACAACTGTCTCATGTCTTCATTTTCCCCATGATTTAACAGGACCCATACATCCACAATTTATCTCCTACAGGTCTTCGGTCTAAGGCTTGTATCGCTTACACTAAAGTCGCATTCGATCACGTGAGCCATGCCTTAGGCCCTCATGTAACCCAAACACTGATATTAGTATCAAGTGCCTTCTACTGAAAGGATCACAGGAACTGTACATGTCAGAGTATAAATTCCAAAGTGGAGCACAAGTCTTACTCCAGAAGTGCTGCTGCTTTTGACCTGACTTAAAGGTGGGAAGTGTTACTCATGGAACTGGCCAGGTGGAGGAAGGGGGGTAATTACAGCCTTTACCCAAAATGCCTTTTTAAACACAGCAGATATTTTCAAATGTGAAAAATGTTGTGGAAATAGCTCAAATTAAAAAGTGTTGCGGTCCATTAATGCTAACTCCAAGGGTTTAAGTGCATGCTGGCACAGCGGGGCACACAAGTGGAATGGAGCCGTGGTTCAGGTTTTCAGGACCACCTGTGCTCCTCTTTCTGTAAAACCAGATAATGTCCCAGCCTTCAATAAGTATTCATGCTGGTTTCAGCAGGTGCAGTTTTACCAGGGGACTCATAGTTCTTGTTACATAAGAGACCAGGTATTAAACAGAGCATAGATCTTCATTCTGGTCTCAGGAATAGAGCCAACACTGCAGCTGTGAGCTGCTGTCCTAAACAGGCCCAGATTTATATAATTCATCCCTCTCGTACTTCTTTTCTGATTAGTTTTGAATTCAACCTTCCCTGTCATGTGTCTGTTTGATATTAATCAGCACAAAGAAGCTAAATTCTTTTCAACAAGGACTGTCAGCTGAAACACAGGCTTCGTAGAATAAATCACATTTCAAACAAACATGGTTGGTAAAGCATGTAGTGAACACAAAAGTGCACTTGTTGTAAAACAAACCTCTAGTATAGTTAGTATACCAGATATTTAATTTAAGAGGATAAAAATGTTGCTGACAAACTAGTAACTAAGCACACTGACTCATATTCCTCCTCATAAAAACTTGACCGACACTGAAGGATGACAGGTTGCATAACTGTGTGTTGTAACTAACTAAATAAGGTAATCATCTGAGTTATATCAGTAAGATTATGAGCAAAATTATATGCTTTTATTTACTTGTTGTTATTTCACAAATAATTATAAACAAGTATATAAGCCTGCTACTTAACTTAACAGCTATATATGTTAGCTAAACATCCATCAGTCCAATCATCTCTCATACTTACTGTGGTTTGTGTTCTTGGTCACAGGGGACTGAAGCCAGTCCAAGGTGCCATTTTTAAAATCAAATATTATTTTATCTATTCCATTCTATTTATATTATTCAATTCTATTCTCTTTTTAATCTTCCCGATGCAAAGTTTGAAATGCTGTACATGAGTGCTTACTCTTTGGAGCTTTAGTTAATTCAAGTTTTTGAGTTAAAGTCTATGTATGTTGTGTTTGTCCTCTTGAGTTCACGATGTGAGTTTCTACTGGATGCCTGACTTTCCCTCAGTGAAGCATCTTCATACAAATCAATCAATCGATCTTTATGCTCTTTCATTTATGTTCTATACTACTTATCCCTTTTGAGGGGCTGGAGCCTATCCCAGCTGTCATTGGGCGAGAGGCGGGGTACACCCTGAATCGGTCGCCAGTTGATCATAGGGCTATAAAAGAGACAGACAACAGTTCACACTCGTACAATTATACCTAAGGGCAATTTAGGGTCACCAATTAACCTAATGAGCATGTTTCTGGTCTGTGGGAGGACACCGGAGTGCCCAGAGAGAACCCACCCATGCACGGGAAGAACATGCAAACTTCACACAAAAAGACCCGGGGATCGAACCAGTCAATCTACTAAAAAAAAATTTAAAATGCTGTTGCTAAATGGACAGTTGGATTTTAATTTAAAGGACACATATCATGCTGATGCATGATTTAATACTTACATATAATATAATAAATTTGAAAACAAGACCTTACACCCCCTTAATTTTCAAAAAATGAGATATTGTATTTTTTCTGATATCCTAGAACGAGATTTGATGCCTTTGAAAATAGGTCATTGTGAGATGACCGCGAGATTTCAATTGTCATGACGACACGAGGTACATTTCTTTTTATTGGAGTAATCTGATAAAACACTTCCTCCTCTGTGATGTCCGTTAGCCACAAAACCGTCACCAAGGAACACATCCACCCAGCAGCAGTATATAGCTCCCTAGCTCACCCTCCCTCATTACCAGCTCTGGCCTGTAGGGGGACTCAATACGCGGTCGCTGCTTTGAGCCTGCGAGAAAATACCGTAGAAGAAGAAAGACAGGCTGGCTCAGCCTTCTCGGCAGCTCTAACTGGAGTTCATCCTAAGATCCTCGTGTTTCAACGAGAGCTTGATAATGGCCTAAAATGAGGATTTTGAGAACGCTATTGTGGGGCAATGAAGGAACTAAATGACTTGTACTGAGGGCAGAAATGCTTTACAGGCATCCTAGTCTGGCATAGTGAAAAGGAGAAACAAGCATGATATGTCTCCTTTAAGCTTGAAAAGCTACTATCATCATGTGTTTTTGAATCAGTTTTAGTTTCAGTGTTTTCCATCAATCAATCAATCAATCTCTATATGCATGGTGCTAATACACAACAAGTGTTATCTCAAAACACTACAATAGAACAGGCTAATGACAATACTCTTCATTTTATGGATAAACATTTTTGCATGTATACATACACATATAATAATACACATGTACATATATACAATACATACACCCAACATGAATCCATATAGCCAATCATGAATCCATCATCAAGGCAAAAATAAACTTTCTGTTAAGCAGCAGGAAATCTCAAATGTGGATGACACATGATGAACAGCCACCATGTTTGCATCGGTCCCCATGGTTACAGGTGTTGTTTTCTTCCGTCACAAGACAGGGAAAGTGGAGAAGGTGATGTTTACTTGTTCCTAGTGTCACTCTGCTACCTCAGTAAATACAGCACACTGACTCTTCTGCCCACTTCTTTCCTTCCATGACTCTGTCTGTTTAAACAAAGACTCACACTCACAGCCGCTCCTGGTCACCCAACTTTACCTCTGCTACCTGTGCTCCACCACAGAAAACAACTTTCCTTACCTGCATGCTTGCTGACACTGTTCACTTAAGAGTTTAACTGGACAGTCAGAAATGTGCTGTTTTAGGGAGTGAGTAAGCTTTTTTGACATTGATTTTCTTTTAGAGATTTGTGTCGCCGTCAGTGTAATTTTCATCCAGCCTTATTGAAGACGATCCATCTCTGCAGTATTGTTTGTGAAGCATTTAAACAGTCAGGCTTTGTCACACAAGATTGAATGACCAGATATTTGCAGGGAGGCTTTTGCATTAACCTGACACGCCAGATGGACAGTTCCATATCTCTGCCATGAAAATATTTCACTAAGCCATCTTGTGAAAAGAGACGTTTGAAAAAGTTTTCAGAGGCAGAACCTTCATAAACAACTGCAGCGTGTGTCTGGACAATTGTTTGGCTCGTCACACAAATCACAGACCAATCCATTGCAAGCAATGCTGCTACGTATGACGTAGCCTATGTAGCAGTGATATGTTGCAGCTAACAGCTAACAACAGTTAGCCAGCTAACGGCTGATAGTTAGCCGTTAGCTTTAACTACCTTAGACTATTGTCTTACATTGAATTATACCAGACAGATACATCATTTAACACCGACGTGAAACTTCATCAAAGACAATCTCTACCAAGTTCTGGTTAACTGGTTAACTTCTGATGAGAGCATATTTTGCCAAGTATCACTGAGTAACCATGACAACCATAGACTAACCAGCATGTCCATGGAGAATTTCCACGCACTCTCGTAGTTTTACAGCAGTGATCCCCGGTCAGGAGAAGAGCAAAATCATGATTTCTTGTAAGACAAGCTTCAAGTGACATTCTTTCCTCCTCTTTTAAGAAAAATTTGGTCAATTTCTGAAAAAAAAGGAAGAAAAACAAAAAATTTTGAGACCACTTCAGAAGCCACCATTGTTTTCAAACATGCAGTCACTTCCTGGTGTTGACACATCCACAGCTCCCGCCTCTCTTCCATGTTGGTCCATGAAGCATTTAGCTGAGTGACAATGGAAGTTGGCAAGACGGATATGCAGCATTTCAGAATGAAGTAGGTCCGTCTGCTCTGCAAGTCTACTTCTGCATACCTTAAAATGACATTATCGTTGCCTTTCTTCTATGTAAATGAGCCAAAACTGAATAGATTATGAGGCCCCATACTGGTGACAGCAGATTCAGATGTTATTGTGTATTTAAGCTTTACATCTGTCTGTCTGTTAATGTGTATGAGCCATGACCCAATATCTCAAGTCCTTTGAGGGATTTTTTCCCCCAAACTTTACATAGATGTCCATTCAGACTTTGGGATAATCAATAAAATTTTGGAAGTCATATGTCAAAGGGGTTTACATGGTGGTGCAGCTGGTTAGTGTGCAAGAAGCAAAAAGATTAAAAACTAGGGCTGCTCAGAGAGGACAAACCTTAGCCATGGAATTTTTGACATTCGTGGAGTAATTAGAAAAAAAAATGTGGAAAAACTGCCCTATCTCCCATTGTAACATCTATGTAAACGTGGTACCGATCCTGCAGGTTTATCAATACAGATTTCAGAAGTAAATCTCATTACAGAAAAACAGTTTATGTAAAATAGCTATAGCTAGAAAGGTTATAAAACAAAATTGAAAGGAATATGGCAAAAATCAATGCCATGAAAGGGCTTAAAAGGTGGCCTATCAGTGCTGTCGAGCTATATATATTTATGATTTTCATTTTTTTCTTTTAATAAAATAATACTATTGGCCACTACAATAGCATTCATTCCGCCACAGAGCATCTTTCATTTCCTGGAAAGTTACAATTTAGGAGATAAGAGGTTGTGGCTGACAGTGACACTGTTAAAATATATTACTATATATCTCTCTTTTTTAACATAGGTTCTGGATCACAAATAAACCGTGTCAAATTGACCTGTGTGTAACAACTCCATGTTTTTTTTTTCATATCATTACTGAAATAATGACAGTGAGCCGTGAAATGTTGAAATTAGTTTTTTCACAAATAAAATAAAATAAAATTCTCCAAAGGAGTTCTGGATCCTTACCATAACAAAAAATCACATAACTTACTTTTGTTGCAATATTCAGGAAAATTTCCAGAAATGTTTGATAAAAATTTGAGTTATCTTGCTCAAAGATGAACAAAAAAAAATCTAACGGGTGATTCTCTGAATTCGGTGCACTTTGCGTCCCACAGGTTTACCTCAAAGGTTTTCTAATAAAATAAGTCACAAAATGTATTTTAAAACTAGAAATGGAAAGACCCACATGTCTTTGCATTATAACACACAAAAACATTTCAAAATGTATGTGTTGAAAAGTTTTATGGGTTGCTGAGGCACAGAGGTCAGCCAATTAAGCATGTCCCCACTGACTGGAGTTTCTTTTCACTGAATATGAACAAATGGAAATATCCAGTAACAAAAAATTTTTTTTCTGTCTATATAATAAATTGCTGGTCTACTTTAACCTAAATAAAAAAATATGAGAAAAACATGTGAATTATTTATTTAAAAAACACTGTTTAATCTTGTCCCCCAGTTTTGTTCAACCCCGTAACAGCATACCAAACCCTCCCTATTTTTAAATAATGGTTCAGTCCAACTTTCTCAGCACCCAGGAAATGACATCACTCAAGTCTCTTCCCACTCACACTGTCAAGAGAGGATAGTGTTAGCATACTTTCTTAAGCATATTTTAATGTTTTTTTCATTAGATTAACATTGTCAAGATCAACCTTTCAACACTGTTACATGACTAAATGATATTTGATATTGTTTGGATAGAAGCAAACAGTTGTCCTGGAAAAATATTTTAATTCCTTGTTTTCCTCATGTCATATGCTGCTGGATACCCCAACTAATGTGGACTTATGGCTACTTTTAGCCAAAATCTTCAACCCCGTAACATTCAACCCCGTAACAAACATCACTGTTACGGGGTTGAATCATTGTTACAGGGTTGAATGTTGGACTGTTCTGAAGCCAGCCAACCCAATTCCTCTAAATGGTATTTCATGTTTATTATTTTTAGATGGCTAAATCAAATGCAGAGAGGCAAAGAGAATACAGGGTGAGAAGAAATGACGATTCACAGAGAAGGGAATACCTCAGGAAAGAGCGTGAGCGATGGAAAAGAGATACAGAATCAGTGAAAAAGAAATCAATTAATGACCTGAGTAAAAGACCTCAAAGATGCAAGCGAAAGGAGTGGTGGAAGGCGAAAGAAAGACAAAAAAGGGAAGCTGAGATTCAAAACAGTGGGCCTACCTCTCTAACCCCTCCACATACTCCTGACAGTGAAATTCAAGAAGTGCAAGCCAGACCAGGGTCCTCACAGTGAGGAAATATGTGGTTAGAAATAAAGGCTAAATTATGATAGCTTGTTTAAAAAACACTGCTATATACACATATATAGCATTAATCTCATTATTCAGTCTAGTAGCTCCTGAAAAATGCACATTCATAGGAAGGGAGACGTGATCTAATATTACTTTGTTATTACTTATATAACAGACAGCAATGTACTTTTTACTGCTGATACTGCAGATGACAGACTCATTCAATTAAAAGTCTGGTAGGACCATATGAATTTATTTTAATAGTAATGTGTATATTTAACAGTGTAACTGTGTTGCACATTGAATTGTTTAGTTCTTGATTGTTTCTCCTCATGGGACAGATCATTTCATTTTTAATGTGTTATTTTTAAACAATGTTAAAGGGACTGTGAGGATTTTCTAAGTAATTACATAAAAAGTCTGACTTTTAGATATATGCCTGATGGAAATACACACTTTAAGATACGTTTTATAGCATCAAAATAGGTTATCTATAAATGCTATTCCTTAGCTTCACGGTTGGGTCGGACAGGCTGGACTGGCCTGGATACTCAACTTCAGGAACAAGACAATTAAAACTAGAGCAAATTTATATTATTCAGACACGTCTTAGAGCACCGAGCTGTAAGTAGAGATATATAGCCGGCTACAAAACTACAATACTAAGTCTTCCAAAAATTGCTTGTTGTCACACATCAAAAACTACCGCTTGGGTCACATCTTTTGGTGTGTTCCAGTTGCAGTCAGAAGTAGGAATTTCCGGGTTCCGAGTAGGAAACTGCAACTGAAACGTTCCCCGAAGTCTGAATTTCCCACTGGTAACTCGGTGAAACCTCGCCACCCTCGAGTTGACAATGGAAGATGGATGCCCCCAGTGTGAACAGTTATTTAGCTCCTGTAATAATCAATTTATTTGCTCTTCTGACTGGGCTGTGTCGCTCTAGATCAGCTGTATACATAGTATTGTTAGACTTATATTTACAAAAATGCTGCCATAGTGATAATCACATTCTTCATGTGATATTTGTGAACAAGCAAGGCGTGCTAACAACAGCTAACAATAGCCTGGTAGATCAGCATGTTTTTTCCGACTTCAACTGGAACACCGATAAGTCAGAGATGATGTCACTCCCAGTTTCGAGGTTACTGGAACGCAGCATTACGACAGTCGCCATGCGTGCTCATGGGTAGCAGAGTCTTAATGTCGCCGCAAATGGATTCTCCTCATAGCACCTTTAAATATTAAATGCCTTGTGATATTTGTTTCAGTGAATAAATTAAAATTAGTTCCAATTTGATCTGATATTGTCATTTATTCAACCCTGTTACAGTGAGTTCAACTCTGTTACTTGATACATATTCATACATTTTTTGATAATAATAACAAATATTAGATAAATGTTTGTTGAACTGTATGCAGAGTTTAGAGGACAAGTACAAAATATACAAAAGTCCAATCTAATGTGAGTGTTAAAGTACATTTTCACAATTTATGAAGACCGCTTTTACATTAAGTTGCCATATCCTATATGGCAGTCAAATAATTATAATTAGGAATCAAATAAACTATACTTGAAATAAGTTATTTTACACAAGGGACAGGTGATTGCTGAGGCACTGGAAGACTTTGCTTGAAAATGTTTTAGAATTATTCTTATACAGGTATCAAATTGTCCTGTTACGGGGTTGAATTTAAAACAGCCTAAGCACACAGAAATTTCTAATAAAAGTTTAGGATTTCACACCTAAGGTGGTAAAATAAGATTTCTCAGAGGTTCTAATAGTCTTTCATCAGATGCAATATTCAGAAACACCTTTTCTTGTTGTATATTTTTCAATAACCAGAGAACCCAAAGGGCACCGAATTCAGAGAATCACCCTAACACTGTTGATGGAGGCAACAATCGGGTGCAACGATTAACTGGTTAGAATCTGGAGGTCATAGGCAAAGAGTCTCATGTTGATTCCTTGTGTATGAATTCAATCTTGTCAAGGAAGCTTTATGTGATTTGTCTTCAGTTTTGATCAAATGCTGTCACTTACTCGAGGATAAAATAATAAAGACGAATTTCTATATCACAGGTCCTTGAAACTCCTGTTCATCCTTCGCTAACAAAAGTTCTACAAATCCAACAACAACAGCAACTGTACGCTTTCTTCTTGACCCAATAATATTACTGTTCATTGTACTCCTTGCAGTGGAAAAGAATTCCAGGTGATGATCAGTTTTATTTCCAGTAATGTTCCTGTTAGATTGGGAGGTAAATGAATAATTCTATTACTATGACTAAACATGTTGTTTTACTTCTTGGTACCACATGATCCTGCTGTATGGACCAAAAAACAGTCATAAATCCAGCTTAGAGCGTAGCAACAGAGACGTAAAAAGCACTTAAACCTGTTTCAACGAATAGGCGAAAGTGGAGTGTCGAAAACTGCTTGTCATCCTCTGTGATTACATTTGTTTATATTCATCAGGAAAGTAAAAAATGCTGTATTGACTCACCAACAGCTGCTAGCATGACCCATGAATCATGGGAAATATATACTAGGTAGTGTGCATCTGTTATGATTACCTCTGCTTTCATTCCACAGGAGGAAATGCTTACACTCTCTGTGTATAAATGCAGAGGTTGATACACTGGAAAGGATGTGTGAGCGAGGCTGTGCTTTCTCAAGGTCATCCATCATGCTCCTTATCCTACTTGTCAAATCTGCTGAACTTGCTGTTTGCTTTTCAAAGCTTGTTCAAATGGAGCTGACAGTGTTTCCATGTTTCAGAATGCAGGGACTTTTCATTTCTATTCATTATGCAAATGCACGTGTTCAGACAGAGGCTTGCACTGCATGAAGATGTTAACGTGTCACCAAAAGTTTCAGTATTTATCATGAAAGTCAAAAAATATTATGGTTTTTATAACAAATATAAAAGCAACAGGAGGTTCATTGTTACCACAGTTAGTAAGCCTCAAAGGATTACTGTTATGGATGAGCAACATATCAGCTTTAATGAGCAAGTCAGGGTCACAACAGCAGGGTGCTCAGACTAACTTTAATGAACAACTTTAAATTACTTTAAAATACATCGGTATGCATTTCATATGCTCCTGATTTAATTGATTTTTGCGTAGGTCATGTGTACTTGAAAGATGTTATGGCTCAAACCTATTTCTGCTTGTTTTGCATGCAGTGACCCTCACAAGAGAGTTCATTCAATTATACCAGCACAAAAGAAAATGTAATCTATCACTGCATTTATATTTTATCAACCTGTTAAATATGAATCACAACAAAAAAGTATACATTAATTAGGTTGATGCAGCACTTCAAGAGTTTTCATTCTGCTATAATTCAAATTAATGTTACTGTTTATATCCCTACTCTTGTCATTCTGTTAGAGAGAAATAGGAAATATTAAAAGAAGATAGTGGGATTTAAAAAAAAAGTTGACACTTTGGCTTCTTTGCAGTATTGCTGATATTTATACAGTTAAGATTTGGATGACTGATCAAACAATGTGCACCGGGCACTTATCAGTGATACATTGATAAGAAGTATCCTGAGACATTAGAGCTTGGATTGTACTTTATGTGAGGTTTAGGCCCCTTTTATACAACAACTTTGTCACCAGAAACAGAAAGGTTTTTCAAGGTTTTCAAAAGTGCTCTGGTTTCACACGTGAGAACGACTGAAAATGCTGTAGCGTGCATGCCAAGCCAGTAGATGGCGATGTAGGTTTGTAGAGAAACAGCAGTGTTACAACACACAGAACACTTTCTGATGATGAAAAACTTTTTTTACAAACAACAATGGGGAGTGGACGAAAGAAGACTCGGGAGTTTCTTGTCTGAACAACGAAACTGTTTGGATATTTTTGTCTGGATAACAAACCAAGCACAGCGAGCAGCACACATAGTGTTCGGTAAACGACCAAAGCTGTTGTTTTCGTTGTTGTTCCTAGGATTTGCGCACAACCTTTATCTGAAAGAGTACTGCGTATGTGCTGCACGTCAACATTCCCAGGAAAAATGCTGATTCCTGTTTACATTGGCAGGATATGAAAACATTTTTAAAACTTTTCACTCTGGACCCTGGTTTCAAAAGTTAGCAGATTCAGGCACTCCAGGCACAGTTCTTGTGTAACCAGGAGGTGCAAATCTAATGAAAACTCTCTGTTTTCAACTGTTTTTGGTGTCATGTAAACTGGGCCTGAAAACAAAATAAACACAGAAAAGTGTCTCCTCGTGATTTAAAATGCAAAGGAAGGAAGATCAACAAAGGTCTACATCCACCCCAAGGCAACACTGCAGTAGCAAAGTTGGCTGTAAAATTACATTTTGTGAAAAAGTACATATTTTGTATAACCTTAATCAAATAATCTTTATAAGTTCAGTGCCATTTCTTATAACTGTAATCTTGAGACACTTTAAAATAGAGCAGGCTGAAGACAAACTCTTCATTTTATAGATACACATATACACACATACATGTCCAAACCAACATGAATCTATCATGAACACACAAACATCACCAAGAGGCAAAGCTCTAAATTCAGTAAGCTCATTGTTGCTTATGCAACAATCAGCTTCACCCAGGTAAAGTTGGGTCATTTCTTTTCAATTCATCTAACTATTTCTGTTATTTAATTTTCTGAGATAGGTCCGTTCTTTCCTTACAGGGATGGAGCTGATCAATATCATTACCTCCAAAATCTCCACTAATGAAATTAACCTATTAAAGCCCACTTTAAAAATACTGAATCATCCCTTAAATAGGCAAAGAGGTATGAAATATGGTTATGTAGAATTGGCACAAATTAGTGATTAATAATGACAGAAAACAGCCAGTTAACATGCCAAGAAGCAGCAAGGTGGTGAATTTAAAGACCCTAATCCAAAGTGTCACCATAGCCCTCATCATTCAGAGCCCAGGTGAGGAACCATCACGCTGCAAATATAAATGTGATGATCCATTCTTTTACATTTCTTACTCCTTTGGGGTGAAGGTGGGCAGGAGCTGATAGAACTGAGACTTTTTTTTTTCTTTTTTTTCACAGTGAACCTGAAAAATGGTCGAGCATCAAAAAAATCCCAGTAGATAAGCAGGTCTAGAAATGCTCCAACAATGGTGTCACATTCAAAGTCACTTAAATATTTTTTTGTACCCTGGTTTCTGATGCTTGGCTTCAACAGTGAAATATTGTCTTGACCATGTCCGCATGTCTGAATGCTTGAGCTGCTGCTTTGTGATTTGGTGATTAGTTTTTAACAAAACAAGCAGTGAAGTTGGTTCACTTATTAAATACTTGAGGGTGTGTGTAGTTTTTATATAGATTTGTGAATTATTAGACTGATAAACAGATTTTGTGTTTGCACTTAAGGATCCATGTCACACTCACAGCTTGGTCCCACCCTTTTAAAATGGTATTAATCATTTTGAAGAGGAGGAGGAGGAGGAGGAGGAGGAGGAAGGTGTTACTTTTTGAAACGACGTACACCCCTTCACTGAGTCACACACTGTTTGTAGCTCTGTCTCAGTTAAAAAGTTTTCTTTTTTGTTTGTTTTGATGGTGCATAGAGTTATGTTAGGACAGTTCTGTGTGTATAATCTGTCTGCTGTTTTGTGATTGTGAAGTTTGACAAGTTAAATATTTCTGAGTCTGAACCGCAGGAAAAAGAGGAAGACATCCCGGACAGCAAGATCTAATCTACAGGGTTGACAGGCAGAGCAATCAACCTTCCAAATCATTCAGGATGATGGACGGCTAATTTTCTCTTTACGTCTTAATGATTAATCCCCCAGCAGCGTGTATTTATATTTTCTAACAGCCTCGCAGCATTCATGCTGATGTTGATGGTCTGACTAACAGTGGCACTTATTCAAATTAGCCTCCATGTCCCACTTCGGCATCCGGACCAAAAATAGACGCTCTGCAAAATCTGCAGCGGCATATCCAACAGGCTCAAGCGCTATTGTAAGGAGTTACGTTTGCTGCCACTCCAAAGTCACTGCTGGCTGTTTTTTATTGGCAGGAGCAGGAGCATGAAGGCAATTATAGAGAGCCTCTGGGGTGAACGCTTGGTGTGACCCTGGCTCACATGGAACGAGGTGTTTGTTTAGATTAAACTCGGCTCCTGCCTTCACTTAACAACATGTCTGACTGGAGACCATACAGATTTAAACTGAATACCTAATCAGTTAACTGTTTGAGGAAGGAAAAATCAAATTAAGGCTGATACTACAAAAAGTCATGGTAGAAGTTGATCTGGATTCATGTCCATGTTTGATAATTAATGAAAAAGCACAATTGCATTCATCATAATAACACATTTTATGTGGTTTTCTCTTAATTTTTTCAGAACTTTCAAATTTGATTAAAATTAAACTGCTTGTATTTTGTAGCTCGTAGATCACTGGGTTTCATGCTCATCGCTTTCTAGTAAATGCACATAAACAAGTAATCTATTGAAGGCAACAGCCCATAACCCTTTTTGTACCATCACCCAGTTTTATGTAAGACGCTAACAAACACAAAATAAATGTATCATGTCTAGAATAAGTAATAAGAAAGTGGGATCAGAGGGAGCCACTGGTTTGTTTCTAACCCGTAAAAAAGGAGACAATCACTCAGACTTGTAACAAAGGCATTTAGGAATGTAGGCAGCTGAAAGTCACCACCTGACAAGTTTATAATTAAGACCCTCTAAGGACAATGCTACTGACCATTTGCAAGTGAAACACTCTGCTCATGTTATCAGCTTAATATACACATGAAAAAAGATGCTGTGTGCATTTGGGCTAAAATAATTTAAATGTTCCTGTAGTGAACTTTGTCCTACATATCCAGCCATGGTTAGCTTCTGCTGCAGTGAGCTAAGGCTATCAATGTCATTTTCTTATTTCTAAGAGTCATTATATGAAGCTTGCACTTTCATTTGCAATAGTACAATTCTTGGGCTAATGCTATCAATAGTCAAGTAAAATTATGATTAAAAAATGTCTGTGTCTTCACCCAAAAAAAATATCAGTGTAAGCTGAATACTTACTCTAACTATGACCTTTCATTCAGCTCTTGTGGTTTGTCTTTCAAGTTTGAAAAAAGTTGATTTGGGTCTGTACAAGTATAAAAGTTTATTACAGCAAAGAAGATCTGAATGACGAGTGCCACGGACTGCAGATTTACAAACATGACCCTGAAACAGAACAACATAAGTGCACAATTAGACATCTTCATCAACAGGTAACCTGAATGTCCTCATGTCAGTTCCCATTGAGGTTTCTGCCATTTATCGTTTTTAACCTGAGTCTCCATCAACAGAAGTTTTTTTTTCTGTGTGTTCATTCAAATATTAATGCATCCAAAACAAACAGCAATCATGATCCCTGCAAAAATTGTCAAAATATCTTACTGGGAAGCTGTTGTTTTCCTCTTTGAGCCTCCCAGTCAGACTGCTGTGCAGCGACTATTTAGGTCTGTCTACACTCATTTTTCTGTTTGTGAGCTTTCTTCAGGCAACCTGACCCATCTGACAGCTTCAGTGACAATTTTGTTCTGTATTACTGTCTGTTATTTTAGTGGCTCAACATGCAGCTTCGCAGTAATTATCAGCTAAAATGTGTTAAAGTCTGTCGACAACAGCACTACTGAGTGACGTCATGGTCATCATGTGTCTGCAAATGGTCAATAACAATGGCATATGATGGTGTGTGTGACTGTGTAATTGGTCATCAGTTTGAGCTGATCTGATGTTTCATTGGTTATTGACAGGTATTTTATGTAACACTTCCAAATCATAAAGTTGAACAATTTAATGTTCTTTAAAGGATAAGTTCGGTTTCTACAGCTTTCACATTGTTTATAGAATGAAGTAGAACAATATACTCACCCAGAGGGCTTTCCTGATCCAAACAGTGCTTCGGGAGATATTTAGATCCAAAATCGAGCGGCAGACATCCGTATAATGGTAGCACATAGGGCATACAGTGCTGCTCCTTAAACTGCATTCATCGTCCAAAAACTCATTAGTTTCACCAATATTTCATCATGGTACGCTCACGCTACTCCTCCACGACAGTCTGTGTCACTCCAGACATGTCTTTGTGACTGTACTGACCTCTGAACTGAAGAAGAAGAATGTTCGCCTCCGCGCATGTACAGTTCATTGTTTCAGGGGAAGACAGCCGGCTACACAACGACTTTCTTCTTCCAGTTTTGTGCAAAATGGACGAATATCTATTGGACAAGAACTTTGAATATGATGGGTGTCCTTACAGTTTCGAGCCAGAGTTTACAGAGGAGGAGCTCATCGAATGGAGGACGCGGAGGCAAAGAGAAGAACAGCTCTCCAGAGAGTACTGCACATGCATGGAGGTGAGCGTTCTTCTTCTTCAGTTCAGAGGTCAGTACAGTCACAAAGACATGTCTGGAGTGACACAGACTGTCGTGGAGGAGTAGCGTGAGCGTACCATGATGAAATATTGGTGAAACTAATGAGTTTTTGGACGATTAATGCAGTTTTAGGAGCGGCGCTGTATGCCCCGTGTGCTACCATTATACGGATGTCTGCCGCTCGATTTTGGATCAAAATATCTCTCGAAGCACTGTTTGGATCATGAAAGCCTTCCGGGTGAGTATATTGTTCTACTTCATTCTATAAACAATGTGAAAGCTGTGGAAACCAAATTTGTCCTTTAACTATCCTCTAGTTACACACATCATGTAGAGTCATATACATTAAAATCTATGTCGAGAGCACAGGTGGACGACTGCATGAGCACAAAGTGAACAGGGAAATTATCTTATATTTATTTGTCTGGGCTATATGACATATGAATAGGTTATTTTTGTCAGGAGGGTGGGGGGTTTGGGGCCCTGGGAGTGGGCTTGGGTGGTCCAGGTCGAGCCACTTGGTAAAGGTTTGGGGAATATGGGAGCCTTCGATTTGTGGGGCTGGTGACACTGGGGCCTGTGCCGGCGCGTCTTCACTTGAGCCTTGGGCAGGGGACTGAAGCGCATTGGCGTGGTCCTAGCTCTATGGGCCACAGGCCCTGTTCAGTACCTGGGCCTGGATGGGTGTGCATGCTTTTTGGGTCTTTTGTTTCCTCACCTTCCTTGATATTGTTCCATACTTTGAGCACAGTTGGTCGGAGAGACACCAGAGACTCTTTGCTTCCTGTCTTAAAGCTATGTTAGTCAAAGCTCCTTGTAAACCTCTGTTTCTAAAATTGACCTACACACAAAGAAAATCATTGTATGTAAATAAAGGTATATCTACTAATAAAAAGTGATGAACTAATCATGTTTATGTCTGTCCAATTATCTAAGCCCTGTTACTGGTGTGGCCCAGAAGTTAAGACTTTCTTTAAACTTTCTTTGATACTGACTCAAAGATGCAACAATGAGATTCTGACAGTCATAGGTTAAAGGTTGAGGTTAATAGGGGTGAACTTCACTCAGTGCAATTTTTCTAAGAGGAGGGTTTTTAAACATTGTCTCAATGTCATTCTAAAATTGCTCCTAACCACACCACCACAAAATCTTCCCAGACAATCTCCCTGACCCTCACTGTACATCCACTGTATATCTGGTACAGTTCACTGGCCTTTACCAGAGGGTCCATGGTTTAGTCCCCAGTCATATGTCAGTATGTTAAAATTTTGAGACCGAGGGTGCTGGTTTGGCGGAGGTTGGCGGCCATGCACGTCCCATGTGCATTCTTCTGCCGGTCCAGGTTTGAGTCCAGCCTGTGGCCAGTTTGCAGAGTGTCTTCCCCTGCTCTCTCAGCCCCTTTCACAAGCCTATCCACTGCCTCTGTCCTATCAATAAAGGCACAAAATGCCCAAAAAAAAAAATTTAAAAAAAATCTATACCGATTTAGTAAGCATGCTAAATATAAGATTAGTTAACACTGACAGATATTCAGACATGAGGACCCTCCTGAAAACGAGATGTAGCATCTCAAGAGGCTAACCTCTAATAAATCAGACGACAGGTCTGTGTTCATGAACCTGTCCCTAACTTTAGTTCTTACTTTAGTCCACTTGTCTCCTCTTATCTCCCTTCCTTTGCCCACACACCCAACACAGCATTGTGTGGATTTGCTGTTCATCATGAGACTGGGATCCACATTCAAGATTTCCTGCAGCTTAACAGAAGGTTTTTTCTTGCTGCCATGATGGAGGGATTCATGATTGGCTATATGGATTCATGTTGGGTGTTGGATGTATATATTTGTATATATATGTATATGTATCTTTATGTGTATATACAGTATGTATCTATGCATATATGTGTATCCACAAAATGAAGAGTTCTTGCTCTATTGTAAAGTGTCTTGAGATAACACTCGTCATGAATTGGCGCTATACAAATAAAGATTGATTGATTGATTGATTGACTGATTGATTGATTGATTGATTGATTGATTGATTGATAGATGCTAAAATAGTGCCCTCTGCATTTGGGAGTAAGTACATGTGACTTATGTCCATATAATATTGACCATAAAATTAACAGACAGACAGTAGTTCTAGTTTTTTTCCTTAAAGCGATATTCCGGGATGGAACAAGTTGGGTCCTATCACAAGGTTTAGGGCAGAAATTACCCCTACAACAGTGTTTATGTGCATCAGAAGCCCAGGATGCACGCACCAAACCCCCCCTCTCTGCTCCCTGCCTGCTCGTCTGCCGGTTTCCTCTGCACTCAGACGGGGCCATATTTTACTTGACCAAAAACACACATAAACGGACTCCCACCAAAAAAATCTGATATCGGTCTGCATTCACGCTTTATTTAGAGAACTTTCAGCGCGTTACTTTCACACAAAAACACCGCTAAATAAGGCTCTAGTTCTCATTGGGTCGTAAAACGGCCTCTGCTGCTCAGCCACAGCTGCAGCGGAGGCTCTGCAGCGGAGCCACAGCTCTGCAGCTGAGGCCGTTTTACGAGCCGATGGCAGTGTGTGCATTTTTACTTGACTTAACAACACATAAATCCAACCATATGAGGCAGTGCAAAAGAAAAAAATAATTTTAGTTACCGTCCAAGTGTCCCATATGTTATTTGAAATTCAGTATGCTGGATAAACATAAATAAAACTAAAGGTTAATGCTTTTACCTTACCACATCTAAAATATGCACAACAGCATCTGCTGAATATGAAGTGAGAAATGGAGCATCATTTCTCTTAAGCATTGCTGCAAAAGTATTGTTTTGCTGGGTGAAAAAGCATATTTCATAGATTTCCACCAGTGACACTTTAGAGGTTAAAAGCAGAGCTCATACTTTAGAGGCTGCCTGAGACATCTGTTCAATTCAGGAGTGATCACTGCCTAAGTGAACAGCTGCATATGTGCTGCTGCCATTGCTACCATTTTTCCTGATGAAAAATCACTGCAGTGCTCTCAGAGAGTTTTAGTTAGTCATCCACTTTGTAGTGTTTTTCTAAAGCAGATTAACAAAGGCCCTTGACAACTTATGTGGTGTGAAATAAGGACAGAGTCAATGAAATGTAGTGACTGCAGGTGTAAGAGAAAAGTTGATCCTGAAAAAAGTTTTAGATATGAATAACTTGGATGAGCAGATCATCGACATCAAGCTGCTTTGATCTTGTTATCCAAATAATTATAAAGATGATAACTAGAAAAGCACTCAGAGAGCACAGATCTCCAGCAAGCAGCTCAGTTACAGTGGTGGCTTTTCCAAAACCCCTATAAAAGATACAATCCTTCAGCAATGAGCTTCTCTGCTGGTATTGCAAGGGAAGCTAGAAAATGAAGTAACATTGGCTTAAAAATATTGACGTCAGTTTGCAAATAAACTACAATTCCCAAATTGAAGTAAAGTAGGCGAAATCCTCATAGCAGCCAAGGAGAAATGGATAGGATTTCCCATTAAAACCTACAACGGTATTGTAACATCAATCTGGATTCGATCTGGATGAAATTAACCTGGATGATAAAGACGTGGATCCCAAATTATCCTCTAAAATTGGAAACATATCTGGCAAATCTGTTCAGAAATTGCATATATATATAGAGAGAGTTTTATTTTGTTTATAATTTGTTTTAATTCTTTTTTTGTTGCCCAATGTTAACGTGGGATTTTTATTTTTGAAAATTTGGAAATTTTCCAAACAATTCTCTGGATCACAACCACAATTTAATGGCTTCTTCCTTGAACCAATCCACACCTCTGGTAAAATTTTCAAGTGCAGACAAACCAACAACCAGACAAACAAACTTATGTCGGCAAAAACATAACCTACTTGGTTGAGGAAGTAATAATAATGATAATAGTAATAATAGTAAAAATAATACACTTTATTTAACCAGAAGAGGCCAAGACAGGCAGCAGCATATTTACAATGTTACAGACATGGGACAGTAACAAATTATACATTCTTATCAAGCAACAGAGCAGAAAATCATGAGTCAAAGCATCTACATTCAACTTCATTTTCCTCCACAGCCAAAAACCTGTGCTTACAAAGAATAAGCCAGACCATCTCCTGAAGACCCAGGTTTTCCTGCAGCATATTCCAGTCTGCAAGAGTAGCTTATGTGAAACTTCCTTTGCCCATTTCAATTGCGGGGACAGATAGCAAAAGTGAATTTTGTGACTCTGTAATAGAGCGCACTTTCTGAAACTTCCAGAACTTTTCACATGAATACAGTTATTCAAGTATGACCCTCGCAGGTCACTCACATGAGTGAGAGATAGATCAGGATGTGCAAATGATTCAGTCGACAGATGGCCAGGAATATATTTACCCAAGTTGCTCATCAAGAGCTCATCAAAAATCTTAACATCTAGTGTTTCTTAAGTTGTTTTCTGCCAACAAAATCACCTAGTTGTTTTTTGAGGATTTTTTGCTTTTAAAGAGTTCATATTGTCCTTTTTGAGTCTTCTATGCCATTTATTATGTTTAAAATGTGTCCTATGTGTGGTAGAGCACATCCATGAACAAGACAAAAGCTATCAGCATCAGGACTCTTTCTCTCCAAGTTTTAGAATTGTTTTAATTGAAATGAAGAATTGCTAAACTTAAAATGAAGATGCAGTTTATTTAAAATTACCTGTAAGACATTATGGAACCCCAAAGGTACCTTGTTTAGAAAATTTCAACTTTAAGAGCCTTTACTGTACTTTTTCAAGTTTTGAATGCTCTTTAACACATCTTTAGGGAGTTTCCTCACCAGAGAATATTTGACAAATTTTTCATGGGGTCTGGTCATCCCACAAATGGGAACTCTACACACCAGATAGAACGTTAAGTATATACTATCCGAAATGTATTTCACCAGTCCATCCCTAGAAAAGGTTTGGAAAGGGCAGAAAGTCAAGGCATATCCAAGAGGTAATAGGACAATTGTTATGCCAGTCTCATTCATTACAGGCCAATCAGACAATGTTGCTGGCAGGAGCTACTGCTGCAGTGTAAAATAAAAAGCAAATAGCATGTCACACCAGATGAGCCATTCAATATATGTCACTGGTCTATCTATGAACAAACAGAACCTGTCAAAAATCTTCAGCAAGAAACTGGACGTTTGTTCTGACAATGATGATATTTATGGGTCAACCTGATAAAGCAGTAGGCAGACACAACAGTCGTAATGTAAAGGACAGAAGGAAGTCACTTCATTGAATAAGAAATGCCTTCTAGACTTGACAAACCTGCAAAAAAGCTGCCAGCATCTGTACTGATCTCTGTCCAAGCTGTTTATACATGCTGTCTCTAGGCTCATAGCTCTTTTCTCTTTCTTCTTTTAAAGACTCTAATTTGGCCATGCTGCCACAGGCCAAAACCAATCGCTGTACACTGAAGCATGGCAAGATGCATTGGCGTCATTACAGATACTGCATCAGGTTCCAGTGGTATAAGATTTTTTTTGCCAACAATCATTAAGGAAATAATCTACCCCCCTCCCCCCCCAGAAAACACCAAACAAACATGTAAAGTTAGTTAGTACTCACAGTCGATGTTGATCGGGGTATAGGTAGTTCCTCTGACATTCTCCACATAGCTGTCAAATCTCCCGTTTTGGCTAGGAAACTACCGTATTTTCCGTATTTTATCCTCTTTCCCGCCGTTCTCCTGTATCAGTATTCTCTCGTAAATCTCCCGTGTGATGATATAATAATAAAAACATTCCTCTGCCTCTCCAAACTGAGCTCTGTCTCTAGCCTGAATGGGGCGGTAATGCTCCAAAATGATGGATGCCAACTGCCGTACAACCGAAGAAGAAAAAGCCTCGCGAGAACGTCCACCTGCAGTAGCCTGGGTGGCAGCTATCGCGAGATTAGAGCAGCAGAACAAACTTAGAAAAACAAAGAGTTTATTTTAGATTTCTTTTAAATCGGTCTTAAAATGTGAGGGATACTGGAGCTTGGTTGGGGTTGTGGGATGGCTCACGGCGGGCTTCCCTTATCTTCAAAGACAAAACTTGAAAGATAAGCATTCTCCCGCGGACTCTGATACGTATGAGCTTGGCTACACGCACCGAGTCTGTGCACGCCGCGCAGTAGGCGGGCAGAATGGCGACGGGATTTGATTGGTTTAAAAACAGGTGCCCCGGCATGATTATTGGTTGGTGTTTTCCCTGTTTTACTCCTGCTGTAGATAGCGGATATTTTTTGCTCTGTTTTAAGAACACATTAAGGGCTCTAATTTCGTGGCGCAGCGCAGGGGGCGCAAGCCTGGCACACCCCACGCAGTGTTAATTTCGTGCGGCGCACCGCCGTGCGCTGCCAGTTTGACAATTTGGTAGACCGTCTGCGCAGAGATGGGTGTGACGGCGCACCAGGGGGGAGGTGAAGGCGCACCTGGGGGAGGTGCCGACAGATTCGAGTGGCGCAGTGACAATTTCGTGCCAAAAAACAGTGCAGAAAGTGCGCTGAAAGCACGCCAGCTCCAACCTGGTCTAACCTCGGCGCAGGGCGGAGCGCACCCTCCGCAGCTGTAATTTGGTGACAAGCGCACATGTGCGCCTCAGAGGCAGGTTTCCAGAGTGTCAGGCACATTTTAATGCAATAAACAATCACAGCAATCACTATTTAATGTAACCGTCTGAACCAGCATATACATTTGTATCTATATTAATTGTCCCGTCACGTCTGATGTCGGATTAAAGCCGTTTGTCATAATAGAAACTTCACCTGACGGCTGCTGGAAGTTTGATGCACATTTTACAAGTCAACAATAAACAGCCTTAACATCTGATACTGAGTATATATCTGACTTCTCTCATTTCATTAAATTCAAAGAAAAGAGGGAGAAAAAAAGCGAAGAAAAAGGAGAAAATAAATGTATGTCACTCAGGATTTACCCGTGATTTCCCATATTCCTCTATTTTAGTCTTTATTTTTAACGTGATCTAAAAAGATAGAGTAGGCTACATCATTGCAAGGAGGATGAGGAGGAGACACCAGGAGAGTATACAGTATATCACTAAAGGCTCTGCTATTTGGCGATGACAAACCAGGAATGCAGGTGGATCACAAGTATTATGAATGGATAAGCCAGCGGGTGTGTAACTGTCTCTTATTTTTTTTACTCCTATTAATGACAAAGGAACAGATTACATCTGTCCCGGGAGCTGGCCCACACGGTGACGCGCCCGCTGTCCATTCCTGCTGAATGACAGCAGCTCTGACCGTCTCCAGCAGCGGGGATCATTCAGACCAATCAGGCGCTGCGCCTCGGCATAGCGCATTTAAAAAGCGCTCATTTGATTGGTGAAGACGGCGATCGGCTGTGTTAATCCCACTCACGTCTGTTCTCCTCCCTCTCTGGATATGCGTGGAGAGGCAGAGACGTGGGCGTGGACGCGCAACCTCTGCGCCCCTGTGCACAATGAGTGCGCCTCTCTTGGCACTGCAGGAAACTTGCAAAGTGCGCTGGTCACACCCAGTCCGCGCGGCGAAGGCCGGCGCAGGCAGGTGCGCCTGCGCTTGCGCCTGGTCTACGAAATTAGAGCCCTATGAGTTGATTACCATCGGGTCATGAAGACCATTTTAACCAGTATTTCAAAAAGTGTGTCTAAATCAAATCACCAACCCCAGCTTTAAGTCTTGATTCAGTCCATTCAAAGATGCAAAGTGCTCATCCAAATGCTGCCTCCAAACCATACCAAGAGAGCAAATGAGTTGAATTTAAGTTTGATTCATAGAGTACATGGTTGCACAGCTGACAAGACATGTCAAAATGTTGAATGTACAAAGTTATGTTTGAAATCCTGGGTGCAAGTTTGGGTGACATGGCACAACAGCAGCGTCTGTGTTCGCTCTCAAAGCCGATGCCTGGAGTGAAAAATCAAAAAATGGAGACAAGGCGAGAGATTATGACAGAGTGTGAGGGGGAACTTTGTGACATGGCAGCTTTGTTCCCATCTCGACATTCATCAGCTCTGTTGTTCGATCTCTCCTGTTAGAAGTTTGTGGGAGAGGATAAAAAGACCAACCTTTCCGACAGACTGAGATGGCATGTAAAGATGAATCAAAGGTTATAAATGCTTCACACAGACAGACAGAAAGACAGAACATTGTGAGATTTAACTCATAAACCCTTCAATCGTTCCCAACCTTTAACAACAGATTTATCGGACCAGTCTCTGATAACACAGACTGTATCACGAACCACACTCCCCTCTATTTTAACAACCACACGTCCGCCCTCGCCTCCTCGCCTCCTCTCACACCATCTGTCCTGCACAGGGATGTCACACGCCCTAAGATGAACAAAAATAATCTGTCGCTATGTTCAAATAAAACATATTTGACATATTATCACGTTCTGTACACACAAACTAAACTCACACCAAAAGTTATCTTATGAGGCAGCATTTGTTGGTTTCCAAACCAAAGGAGAAATGAATTAAAAAGTTTTCATAACGTTTTCAGTTCCAGTTTACACGAAAACTGTGCCTGGAGTGCCTGAAACTTTTGAAACCGCGGTCCAGAGCGAAAAGTTTTGAAAACCATATCAGTTTTTGGCTCTGTATTGATGAGATTCAGCGTTTCAGGGTGAAATTCTTTAACATGAAGGCTGCGTGTGAGCATATCGGGAACAACAGAAACAACAACAGCTACCGAGCAACATGTGTCGCTTACTGTTTTCTGTGTGTTATTTATAAAAAAGATTTGTTGTTCAGACAAGAAACTCCTACATTTTCATGTTTCCACACACCATGGTGTCCTCACCGTATGCCAATCATTCATCATTCTCCTGTCTCTGTCTGAACGTTGATAATTTTTTAAAAATACATTGGAAAAACCTTTCCATTTCAGGTGAAAACGTTTCTGTGTAAACGGGGCCTGAAAGCGAACTTCTAGTGGGCATGTACCACAACATGGTAGGGAGCTTTCACTGCCCAAAATACACAACATGTTCTCATGAAATACTATCTTTTAGAATAGATTTTAAGGTTCTTTTATTAGTTTTTAAATCTCTTAACGGTCTTGCTCCTGCCTATTTATCTGATTTGCTTTTACCATATGAACCCCGTAGAGCCCTTAAGTCTCCAGGAAGTGGCCCTTTAATTGTTCCCAGAGTAAGAACTAAAACATACAGCAAAGCCTCTTTTTGTTATTACGGCCCCCGTCTGTGGAACAGTCTGCCTGAGGACCTGAGAGCTGCTCCTACTGTTCATATTTTTAAAAGTAAACTCAAGAGCTACCTTTTTACTATGGCTTTTAGCTGATCATATTTATTATTATTTTATGTTATATTTTAGCTTTTTCTAACCCTTTTGATCTGTTTTATTTCTACATTTCAGTTCATATTTTTATTTGGAATTTTATTATTTAAATGCTTTTCCTCTTATTATCCTATTTCAGCTGATTTTATTATGCACCTGATGTTACACTTTCTCATTTTACCATATTATTTATCCTTATAATTAATTTATAATTTTACTTTATTATATTGTTATATTATTTTCTTAATTTACATACTTACAAATGTACTTATCTTACCCTCTAGTATTTATTGAGTATTTTTAACTATTATTTTTAGTTTTAGCCCCTGTTTTCCCTCATTTTTAATTCAAGATAGCGTTTCCTCAGTCCTCTAATTCTGTTTTCTGTCAGAATTTCCTTTTTATGTCTTTTTGTGTTTGAGTAAGTTAGTGTGTATATTGAATGTGGTTTGGGAGGAGAGGGTCTTATGTTTTCATTTTATGCAATCATGCAATTTTCTGCTTTTTACTTCACATATTGTTATTTCATTTGATCGTTTTTTCCCATGTAAAACACTTTGTATTACAAAGTCCTGTATGAAATGTGCTATACAAATAAAGTTTGATTGATTGATTGATTAATTGATGAAATACAGCTACATAAAATATTGCCAATTTGTAGATACTGGAAACAGTCTTGCAACAATGTTATGGTTTACATAACATAATTATTGAGTGTTAAAAAAAAGGATATAACTATGATAAATCCCGATCCCCCCTCCCCTCACTGTCGGCAAATGGAACATAACAACTCACTTCTTGAACAGAGGCTTAAAATTAGCTGAAATACAAAAACACACAAACAATATTAATTATCTTTTTAGTGCCTTCTATTGAATATAAGTAAAAATGAATTTGCAAATAATTTGATTCTACTTGTATTTACGTTTTACACAGTTGCCCAACTTCACTGGACTATGTGAATGTAAACAACAAAAAAACCTAACCATTCTTTTAATACCACAAATGACAGGTTAAGCTGATATCCCCTCATGAAAAGTCCTATTCAAGTGTTAATGACAACACCTGGATCTCAGGGAGGGTCTTAACAACCTCTCTTCACACTCTTCAAGCTTCACATCCTGCTGTTTGTTTCTGGAAGTGTTGAAATGATCCACAATCCAAAGTGAGATAGATGGAGAGCATGTTCGACACAGCTCACACAGAAGACAGATCTGAAATATGGTTTCCACACCCTGCCCTGTATGTCACCTTGCAATTATAATTAGCAAGGAATTAAATTCTCAAAAACATGAACCTCTGGTAATTACTGTCCCCATTAAAATAAAGCTAATCAGCTGAGGTTGAGTTAAGCACTAATTGGAGGGGTAAATTACAAATATTTGAGGTAAATTGCTGTCATTTTAGAACAATGAAATGATTATGTGTTCTAATTGTTAACTCTGACACTGAGAAGTTACATTGTTAGTTTTGGCTGACAGTTCCCAATATTGATTTAATGAACCCTCGGAAAATAATCTTGATCTCTATACAATAGGATTGAGATGACTGTTGTAATATGGGGATCATTAGAGGTGTCACTAAGAAGCTACATTGTTTTCTGCTTCATGTTGATGAAAATGTCCTAGAAGGTGATAAGGTGATTTCCACAGGTGATAACTGCTGGGTGTGTGGAAATTAGTTTGTTTTGCCGGATTGTAGAAATGGAACAAGACCTCAATTCAACTCAAATTAAACGTCTTGACACAATGTGGCTGTAAGAATTTAACTGGAAGTTTCATTAGCATAGAAGCATGTTTTGAGCCCATAAATATCAGCTACAAATGTCAACTCTCCAAAAGAAACAAATGACAGGACCAAAATATATATTTTTTTATTTTAAGAGATGGTTCAGGATTTTTGAAGTGGAGTTGTACAGACGCTAACCTTGCACAAAAGCTGGACTAGCTTGATCAATGTTTGTAATAAGCAGATCCATCTTTCCAAGCTCCAATCTACAACAACTGTGCTAGGTCTGTTGGGATCTATGTGGTCTAAAAGGAACATGTCCCTGCAGAAGCCTGAACCAAAGTTTGGCTGATCATCTCACCGAACAATAAGACCCTGCTCTGCTTTGCAGTCTTGCTCAGTCTCTCTTTCTGAATCATGGAGTGAAGCTCTGTCTCAGCCTGTAGAAGAGACACAGAACCTCACCAGTCCCTTCTCAGGAATACAACTCAAGACTTCTTCCACAGTTCTGCTCAATGCAGACTGTAGCACCATAGGCGACACAAGAGCCTGCTTAAGGAACAGGAGTTCCTGATTCGAAACAAGAAACAACACCACAGAGTTAGCATCAAGCTGCTAACTTGAAAGACGAAGGAGCAACCAGTGGACTTCAGAGCCAGGAGCTGGAGGGACAGACCAGCCTGGGACCCACAAGGAAACCACTAAACTTGCAGAACTGGACTTTGCAGGGCAGAACCTAAAAGGACACCTTTTCCTCCCATGGACTTGGTAATATAACTGGGCCTTATAGACTTTAGCATAGCACAGCTAAGCACAGGACTGTTCAGTTTTACAATCACAGCATTGCTTTATTGAATATGTTCTTAGAGCTTTAAGCGAGAGCTAACTTCGGCATAGTTTAACATTACTATTTCATGTAGAGGCATCAACCTAACACAAAGAGACCCTTTCTAACCTCCACCACTCCCCATGTGGTCCTGGTTGTAAATGTTGTGGTGTTAAGACACCCTTGTGAGGCAGCCTTCTTGCCTTTGTCTATTACACACACACACACACACACACTTGTATATAGGACTTAGGTTAGGTTAGATATTGTATTTTTTCATGTTTTGTTTGTCAATAAATGATTTTAAACACAAAGTCAGTTGCTGGCCTGTTAATATTGTAATAACTTCAAAAACTTCAAATCATGTTTTTGCTCTTCTCCTGACCATGGATTACTGCTTTGAAACTGGGGGAGAATGAGGAAATCCTCCATGGACATACCGGTTAGTCTATGGTCACCATGGTTATACTCAGTGATACTTGGTGAACTATGCTCTCAGCTCACTGTTGTTAGTCATAAGTTGTTGTAAGCCGTTAGCCATAGCAGCTAGCAACAGTTAGCCTCTACAGTTAACGGCCGTTAACTGTTGTTAGCTGTTAGTTGCTATGTTGCTGTTAGCCATTTGCCACTATGTATAGCAGCTCATATATAGTAGCATTGCTTGATATGGATTAGTCTGTGCAGAGTGTGATGAGCTTCTAATCACAAGCTGCTGTTGTTTATGAAGATTCTGCGTCTGAAAGCATTGTCGAATGGCTCTTTCTCAGATGGAGTGGTGAAATATTTCCATGTCGAATATATGGAACTGTCCATCTGGTGTGTCAGGTTAGAGCTTGACCCTGGAACAAGCTTTTGAAAGTGTATAATTTAATGTTTTAAAATGAGACCAGAGAAAAAAATAGTGTTTGTGAAACACCAATGTGTGATCTACACTTATGTCACTGTGTGGATTAAGTCCGTATAGTGTACTCATTCAGTGAAATATGATCAAGGTGTGGTCTTTTGTCTGTATCAACCAGCCCAATATAAGCTGAGTCCAGGATTCCCTTTGTAACATTTTTTCAAACAGTGTGGGCTGGCAGATTGACAATGTTTAATTTTGAACAACTATCATTCATGCATCCACAAATCTCAAGGTTTCTGTTCAATAACTCAAGATGGGAATCATAACGTCTGAAGAACTAGAAATCTCTCTCTCAGCCCTTTCTATGGTCTCTCAGCTGACCTTAGACAAATACTGTAAACCAACTTTATGAGAACCACTTCCAATGACTCACCTAGTCTTCTCTCTTGAGCTCTGTTTACCGTAAATGCTTCCTTTACCGCCGTCAGATGGTAAAAAGTTAAACATTTCCTCTCTTCTTGGAAAGATTTTCTCCCCTGACCTGCTGAACAAGAGCTGGGGATGTAGAGGGGGGGTCAGGTGAGGCTGGAGGGCCATATGGAGGAGCTGCTTGGTTCTATGGAGTGAAGACTCTGCTGGACTTTAATGACTGCATGTCTGGGGCCATAATGAGCCCGGAGGTTGCATACTTTCAGATGCCTTCGGCTCTGCTCTGCAGGCTTTGATGGGAAACTTCACAATCAGAGAGAGAAGATTTATTATTAATGCTCCATATGAATGTGGCCAGAACTAAGCCTATATGGTCAACTGCAGGAAACAGCTCATTATAAACAAATAAGCCTTTCTGGGGACAACATGGCTGGAGTCTTTCTCCTGTTGCTTGTTAAATGTCAAATGGACATAAACAGCATTGAATTAGAAAGAAACATCTATACCATGAGGGCTAGTGAGGTCAAAATGAAGTTCTCTGTGTCATTCGTTTTTAAATGTTTCATTAATTTATATGTTTTTGGAAAGGCATTCAATATATGCATCAAGTCTGTGATTGAACCATCATGCTAAATTTCTGGTATATAAAAAAAGTGTATAAAATTAGCTTTAAAGTAATGTAAAATCAAGCAATAATCTCAACTGAGACTGAGGATGCGAATTTATTTGACAAGTTTAGTCACTTTTCCCAAAAATCAACTTAGGTTAGTTTTCCAGCATCCACACAAAAATTTGGTATTTCTTTATTAGCAAGACTGCTCATCCTCTTCACCCATGCTGCAACCATCGGGTCTAAAAGACTGTGAGTGTGAACGGTTGTGTGTTGTGCTTATGTGACCCTAAACTCGACTAGTATAGAATAGTATAGAAGCCGGCTCATAGCGTACCCTGCCTCTCACTGAAGGTCAGTTGGGATCGGCTCCAGCCTCCGTGACCAGAGGTACAGGTAATGGATGGATGGATAGATACGGTATTGATTTTTTAATCAATATTTTTTGGTTTATAGCTAAAAAAAAAATCTGACAGATTTGTTTTGTTTCGTCATTAAGCCTGTGAACATGTGTTAAAGTAATTTGTATCTGTAGAACTAAACATTTAGTTTATCCAAGTTGCAAGCGTAATGCTTTTTGTGGATAACAGTGATTAGGTACTGTATTTGTAATTAAATGGCACTGCTTAATGTACACAATATGATAAATCATCACCGTTGAATGGAGAAACATATTTTTCCAGATTCTTGCCAATGCACATCATGATACCATTATTATGTGTAAAATTAAAAGGCCTTATTATGTCAAAAAAGAGAAATATTACCCTGCTTGTTGTATAGCAATTCATCACAACATTCGTATCATTGCCATTGTATCAGGTAATACATATTTGTTTCTCCCAGATTCTTATTGATCATGGTATTGGCATGTTTAAAAGAAAATACAACATCACATTTTGTCTTCAAATCTGCTCACAGGCTCTAAAACTTTCATTCACCATAAATTTCCTCAGTTTATTTTACGTTATTATTCACCCCTGTGCCACAGAGAGAATAGATCAGATCTGCTGTGATGAGTAAAGGCTGCTGCTCCCTTCTTTCACTCCCTCTCTCTCATCCTTGCACCAAAACTTAAATTAAGACACATTGCAGTGCCCTTTCTGTGGATTTCAACCATGTGACATGATAGATAGGAGCAAAGTTTTTGCTCAGCGTCCCAGAAAACATGACACACTGAGCCTAATATACACATTCTCCCTGCAACAAGTTCTTAGCTCTTGGCACAGAGATGAGCCTCATGAGCCTGATGCATCTCCATGCCTCTTTGAGGAATTGATGGAACAATTTCCAGCTGCTGCTAGATGGCTGTAATATTTTGGCTTGTATGACAAATTTTGTCCGTGATGTTTTCTTTTGTGTCTGTCTCTGGTTCACCAAATTACTTCTCAGACATCTTAGTTGTTAAATGTGCTGGCTGCCTCAGCCAAGAGCATGATGCCATTTATTAGCAAAGCACACACAACTCAAAGAGAGGAATCAGTATAGGAATTGTTAAGTTTGAAGCACAAACTAACAACCCAGAGTTTATCTGCTTGATCCCCTAGACCTGCCAGCATGTTTTAGCCACCAGAGACAGAATCATGGTAATGTCATGACAGAGAGTTTCTTTTTAATGTCCTACATTTTAACACATTATTGGTGTAGTTCTAGTCTAACATATGTGCTGCTCTGGTATAACAGACATCTAAATTTTGTTAAGTTGCTGCTGTGAAATACACCCCACAGAGATAAAGAGATTTGAATTGTGGAGACGGTACTTCTATTGGAGCCCACCTTCAGCTGGAAGATGTAATTTCCTGCTCCAGTGCATAGTCTACAAGAAGTGCTACAGCTCTTTGGCAGGAAGGCAGATGGGCAGAAGTCTGAAATTCTGTTGCTTCTCATGCCTCTAATGAATCGCTGTTACAACACTATGTAACCCCCACCACTACCACTGTGACTGGTAGGTTGAGCAAACTGACCCAATACTGCACATATGCCAGTGACGTATTAGTGGCCCTGGAGTCATACCCTTCAAAACAAGATAACTAGATTTGATTTGATTTGATTTGATTTTTATTATTGTGTCATGCATATACAATATGCCCAGCCCAACAGGCTTACAGGACACCATTATTTAGTCATCAAGTTCAAAGATCATTGTAGACGTTTAGAAAGAGGAAATAATAATCTCATAAAAATAAACTATCCTGACGTTTTTTCCAGGCTCTGGATACAAAGGAGGCCAACTTATGAATATTATGACTAAACAACCATTTCAGTCTGTCATCATCAGTACACCAAAACATATCAGGACTTTTAACGTACATTTCATTCATCGGAGGAGCTCTCAACTCATCATAAAAAGGACAATACAGAAGAAAATGTGCTTCGTTCTCGACTTCACCTAATTCACATAATTCACAAAGTCTGTGTTCCTCCTGGATGTTTTTAAATCTGCCAACTTCAAGAGCAAGTGGGAGGATTCCTGTTCTCAACTGAGCAACAAAAGATCTTTGACTTCTTGTTAAATTAGCTGTTACATAAGATTCATGGCCATAATTGTGTTTAATTTGGATATATGTTCTTAATTTTGCCTTTAACAAAATTTCATTGAGCCATTTTTGCTCAAACTTGCTCAAACTTGGCAACAAGCTTCTCCCTAATTTTCTTCACACTGTAAACAAGATTGTTTCGGTAGACATACTGTAATTCTGCTTCCTCAAAAACAGAAAGCAGCTCTGTAGCCCAGGGAAGTGCTCCAAGAGCATTAACCTCTACCAAGGCAATTCCAACACCGTTGAGGAAGTTATGAGCAAAAAAGGTGGGGAAAATGCCCTATCTTGCAATGTAAACAAATAATCTAAAAATACCTGGAACCCTTTCTGGATTTGGATCATCCCCAAAATTGTATCACTTTTCCCATGTACCATTATCAACCTTCCCTGTAAATGTAAAGAAAACATGTATAAAGTTTGACAACCTATTTACAAAAAGTGAAAACGGCCCTATCTTACAGTGTTAAAAGGATTTGATTTATCAACTTAATTTTATCTCTACTTCCTTGTGCTATGACTAACAGTCCTTGAAAATTGGATCAAACTCCATTCATAACATTTTGAGTTAACCTGTACTCTTTGCTAACAATCTAACTTTCAAATGCCAACAAAAACATAGTGTTCTTGTGGATATAATAGTCGAACTTATCAGTTTCCGTGAATCTTTGGCATCTCACTACATTTTTGCTGGCTTCACAGCTCTGCTTGTCCACACAATGTACTTTTTCAGTGAGGAAAAAGTGTATTTGAAGACTGTATGCACTCAGAGACCTTCAGAAGTTGAAAGGATACCAAATGAAACTCCTTTACATTGTTGCTTTAAATCTGTTACTTTTTTACCAAAAATGAGAATGAAATTTCTTCATTGACTTCTTTCAAAGGGGTCTCTACAATGGTTCTAAAAAAAATTCTCCAAACAGGAATTGGTCTTTGGGAGGAAGTGGTTGTCTCACTCTCCAATGTTGCTATGCAACCACAAAAAAACTCAAGTTTAGGTGTAACTTCTTTTTTTATTCTCAGCACCCACTGTGTTCAGTTTTAAACATGTTCAGCATTGTTAGGTGGTGCAAGAAAAAGGAATTCTCCTTCCGCTGAGACACAGAGGTATGAGTGCAGAGAGAGAGCCTCAGTGGACTCTCAGACAGAGCTGGAATTTCTGTAGCAGACAAGAAGAATGTGCTTTTTCTAACACGCTTCTGGCTCAGTCCATTCTCCTGCTTTCTCAGATCAGAATACCTGAGGGGCGACTCAAGGTTTAAGTTATTTAGCTTACAGTGTTTAGGGCACTCAGTCACCACAATAAATAGTAGTCTGGTATAAAAGTAGTCTTTATAACTGTATTGGTCTATGCTCAGAAGAAAAAAACACACTACTAAAATGTTCAATCTTTGATGCTACCTCAGGCTTGCCTTCCACAAAACTTGTTTTTTTCTGTGATTTCAAAGTGGCAGTCAGATTTTTGAACTTACCGTCAAAACTTTGGAGCCCTGAGGGAGTTGGCATTGCTCATGTGTGATTGCTGTTGTTGGGTGGAAGGCTGGCTTACCCAGGCTTTGCAGTTTTAAGACAGGCTTTCTCCAGTCTTGGTCAAATTGTAACTGTCTATGTTATTTCAGCTTAGACCTCAAAGTTTGCATTGATGCACCAGTGCCACACCATTTTCGCCCCATTGTCGTTTGTAAGTGTATGAGACATAAAATCTAGTCGTAATTTTGTAGTAAGTGAATCTCTAAGATTTTCAGACTTTGCGAATAGTCTTTTTGAGACTACTGCTCTAACTCTTTTGTCTTTCAAACTAAGATGATGTTGGACTGCAGTCTTTAGAAAATCTTTACAAAGTTTTAGTAAAGTCTTCTGGTTTAAGTTTGGCCTAAGATCCTAGGGTAGTTCCAAAATCTGAATCTGATGCTGCGTTCACTCCGCAAGCGACCCGCCTACCAAAATCGAGTCGCCCACTGACATATCGTCACAGGTGCATAAATACCTCATTTTGGTCACCGTTGCCGTCGGCCGTCGCTCAGTGTTGTCACGTCCGCTCAAGTTTCACCGCAATCATAACATATATCATATAATAGGATGTATAAGCGGACATTATTCCAGCTGTATCCTTTTCACTCACTTATAAAACACAAAACACTGCAGCTGATGCCCTGCAGCAGCATTATCTGTAAGTTTTCCATAGTCCATCTCGGCGGAACTAATGTCCTCAATGACTAATCTTTCCCACATGGACATAAATTGTTCCTTTTTAGTCCGGATAAAAAACTGTCTGGGGCGGACATTAGCTCAGTTGGTAGAGCGTCCGCCCCATGTACGGGGACTGCTAACCCCCAGCAGCGGCAGTAGGTTCGAATCCCGGCCACAGCCCTTTGCTGCATGTCTTACCCCCTCTCTTCACCCGCTTTCCTGTCATTCTCCAGCTGTCCTATCGAATAAAGGCCATAAAAGCCCCAAAAAATAACTTAAAAAAAAAAAAAAAACTGTCAGTCACAGGCACCGTCACATATGCACACGCCGCTGATTGGCTGTTGCCGCACATTCACACACGACATCCTCTGAAAAGATCAACTTTTTTTGACATCGCGCGACAAGCTATGTGGTAGTGTGAAAAGCGGCTGTTGCATCGCGGGAGGGTTAGCCCCGCCCCATCGCGGCTGTACATTGACTTTGAATGGAGAGTGATCGCCAAGGTAGTACAAGAAGCATCCGGTGTGTAAGCACCTTTAGGCTAAACAATCTGAGAGTTGTCTATAGATGCACAAGGGGGGCAGGCTGCAGTCTTAAAAAAGTCTTGATAAGACTAGATGCCGAACCGCATTTCTTTATTTAGTGAAATCCAAACATTAGTACAGCACTTCTGGATTGAAAGGATTTTCATTTCCAACAAGTTCTGGCATCAGCTTGTGTAGTTCATGCTTTTTATTTTAAATCATAAAGTAAGAGCACCAGCCTACTACATTGCCTGTAATAATATTGACAATTGTTCAATCACCTGTCATATCTGCTATTGAAAGGCTCTTCCTGTTTCTATAAGTTGTTGTCCAGATAAATTGGTTTGTTCATCTGGTGTGACAGGTTGGCCAGAGTCATCCTCCATGTTGTTTCACATCATACTTTCTAAACCAAGCAACAGTAACAAGAGTGCTAAATAAATAAAGATTGATTGATTGGTAACTGTGATTAACTGCCCGCAAGCGACATGCCACTGTGCTGCATGGCTCAGCAGAGCATGTTTATTTGTTTAACATCACAAATATAGCAGCACACTCATCTGCATAAGTAAGTGAAAAGATTTCCTTTCACTTTCAATAAGAAACTTTAAGCTCACTGAGAGCCATATATTGACAAAACTTTGAGTCAACCACTCTTCAATGTGAAGCACTTCACCGTCCATTTCTCCAGCTGTGCAGTAAAAGCACTTGATGCACTGTTCACAAGGGAGAATACAGGGCATGAGATTACATTTTTGACAGATGCATTGCTACACTTGTGTTCAGTTAGATCTTGGTGTTACGCTTTCACTTACTTCAAGTTAACCAAAGTCTAATCTGTTAGTAACCTTTAAAGGAGTAAATTTACCAGCTTATTTTATTTTGCCACAAAAAATCCACCCCTCGAGCCCTGTGCTTAACCCCAAAATAGTACTTTCAGATGTATTTCAATATTTAGTTCACGTCTGAATTCATCCCCTCAAAACAAAAAACAAACACCTCCTTGGTGCGCCCACACAGGTGTTTCAGTTGACTGATTAGACCTCTTCTCAGGACTGTGTGGGCATTTACAGACCATGACTGATTGACATTTGCATAACTCCCCTTTTAGTGCCACAACACAAGTCTAAAAACACCTGTGTGGGTGTGCAGGGTTGCCATAGTGCATTAATGTGGTGTTAAAATGTGTTCAGAGTTTGTTCCTGTGTCACAGGCTCACACTTCCCTCCCCCCAGGACTGGACACACACTCTGCTTTACCTGACGATGACAAACATATCTCAATAAGCCTTCTCCATCAAAATATAGCTGGCATCATTGGGGGATTTTTTTTAATAGCTTTGAAAATTTGAGTGGCCACCATGGACTGAAGGTAGACAGCCAGAATTTAACAAATCCAGAGGGACGTCAGCCATTACAGTTATGAAAAGAACTAATGGAACATTTTTTGGAAGACAGTCCTGCAGGGTTCACACTAGGGATGGGAGTATTGATACTGCTCTCTCCCTCTGCAAAGACAGAGCTTCTGTCTGGGTTATGAGAGACTATTCAGAATTATTAAGATTCTCCAAAAAAAACACAAGATATGCCATAAAATCAACCTCTTACATACCAATTCAACAGAAACTTCTGTCAGTTTTGATGAGCTCCTATGGCTTTCCCAAGAACTAAAGTCAAACATATTTTTGAGCCTACATTAAAAGAGAAAAAATCTGAGACAGGCCACAGTGGAAAAGTTGTGGAGTGAAATCATTTCATACACCCTTCAGAAAATTTGTTTCTGGAAGCTTGGCAAGCTAACAAAGCTGTTACTTGGATGCTCTTCCACTGGCCATGAATTAAGACCATTTAGTAAGAGAAAATTTTTTTCACGAGGAGGAGATTACACCCTGGCACAACTGTTTAGTGTCGGACAACCAGTGGGACGACGAGTTATTTTGCTGTGATGAAGTTTGGAACATTTTGTAATTCTTTGGTGAAATAAAGTTTTAACCTGACTAAATTTGAATTTCAGGAGAAAATAAAATGTGTGCATATTAGCTCAGAATAAACTGAGTTTTCACTGAAATGAACAGGGTAAGACCTGATCATGATTAGAGAAACACAGGGTACTTGTGCCATAATGAAAGGATACACACTCAAGGAAGAGTTACATAATGTACTGCACAGCCCTTTGTTGTCTCAGTGTCACCACCTTCAAGCTGCTCTGGGATGCCCTTCCTCTGTCTCTTGAATTTAAAGTCAGTTAAAGACACAACTATTTAGACCGGCATTTGAGTGTTATACTGTTTTTCTCTTATAATATATAAAATTGCATATTGCCATTTTCTGTGTCTTTGTTGATGTTTTTGTTATTGTGATTACTTTGTCCACTTGTATTATTCTATCTTATTCTGTACTTTGCGTCTGTACAGCATACACTGTACATACTAATGTCTGTGAAAGGTGCAATATAATCAACTTTATTCCTTAGTTCCCTTTAACTGACTCAGGCTCTATACCAGTCATAGAGGGAGTCAGCATCTGGTTAAAACTGTGATTCCAGTTTTGTTTTCTGTAGATGGTATCAGTTATTATAATAAGCTGATGTTTCATATGCACCCATTAGTGGTTTAGTGAATGGAAACCCCTGTCCCATGTGGCAGGTCCCCATGTCTTTGAATGTATTGGTGCTTAGCCTGGTTTTGTGGAAAAATGGCATCACTATTTGCCCTTTTGTTGACACAGAGCTGGATTGGGGTTGAATCTGGAACAGGGGGACTATTGCACCCAGGGGTGCCGCTTCATGTTCAATCAGAAGCAGAGATCAAACCTGCATGAGACCTGTGTGAGTTTATTTCTTTGTGACAGTGACTTCCTCATCTATCTCCCCTCTGACTGTGCTTCAGAGAGAAGAAGCGAAGGAAATGGAGCGTCTCTTTCCATCTGTGCCTTCCTGTTGCAGTGACCCTTTTCAGCAGGGCCTCCACATGTCTCCCTCTTCAATGTGAGGGAGTCGACAGGTGGGCCCGTCGAGCTTTAAACTGCTAACCCCGCCGTGCACCCATTTCTGAGTGTTTCTTTGTGTGGCCGGAGGTCTGAGCTCGTCTCTCCTGTTGGCCAGACAGGAGGGGGAAAGCATATGCACTCAAATTCAGCTGTCAGCTTGTGAGGTTTTCTTCCACATCGCTGCTGTCTCCAAGCATGCTGAGATGGAGGTATTGGAAGAGGAAATTGCCTCTCTCCAGAGAAATAAAACATCACTGAGATTCGTCTCCAGAAGCTGCACGGAAGTTTTTTTTTTCATAACCTGCACTTGTTGGTCCTCAAAAAATCAAGGGGAAAGCCTCAGTCTGTTGCTCTTAATATGTAACTGTTTTGTGTTTAATGACACATCAGGAGGTCCAACAAACCATTATATTTTATGCAGCAAATCAGTATTGTCCCTCAGAGTACAGGACAATGATTTTTTTGCTAAAACATCAAAATTATTCACAACATAACTAAGCTTTTGATGAATGTTTTAGTTGAGTGCTGGAAAGACATTCATAGTTTTAATAAAATTGAAAAATGAAACTTAAGAATTGATTTGAAAAACGTACTAATCCTATCCTTAATATCAGGAGTCTTATTTAAAAAACAGTGTAGAATTTGAACTGCAAGCAGAAGTGCACTGAGAGCCTGAAATTGGTGAGTCAAGAAGGGATGACATATTTTTATAGGCATACAAGGAAGTTACTGCCGAGCCATTATATATAGCAGTAAAATAACATGAATAACACTGGTTCAATTATATGCTGCAGTAAGATTCTTTACTGTGTTTCACATTTTTTCAACAAAGACCGTGTGTTAAGTATTATTTTGTGATGCAACATACAGGCTATGTATCTTTCCACCAGCCCTTTTCTGGCTGCATTCATGTGCGATTACAGTGATGCCCAGACATCTGTACTCTAAATGTTTATTGACCTCATGCTGACATATTTGCTTAAGGATGGGGAAGCCTAACATTAATTGGCCATTAAGAAAAAAAGTAATTCATTCAATCTTCCTTTTCTCAAATCATTCAAGAGCTCTAATTTCATAGACCAGGCTCAGGCACGGCGCAGTGCGACAGGGTGTGTCCAGCGCAATTTGCAAGTTTCCTGCACGGCACAGCGAGACGCACCCACGCCTCCATCTCTACCCCCGCGCAAGTGCCAGAGAGGAAGGAGACAAGGCGTGAGTGAGCTTAACACAGCCAAGTGTAATCGTCACCAATAAAATGAACGCCTCTGATCGCCTTTAAATGTGCTGCGGGCTGGTTGAGCAACTGATTAGTCTGACTGATCCCCACCACCACGGCCACAGTGTACTGGAAAGTCCTGGTGGTGGAGGCGGTCAGAGCCACTGTCCCTTTTTTAGCAACTGGGAGAGCACAGGGGCCAACAATGCGCGTCACTGTACGGACCACCTAGCAGGACAGACGTGATCTGTTCCTGCGTCATGAGCAGGAGTACAATATTAAGTGGCAGTTACATTTAAACACAGAATCAGGCTAATCCATTCATCATGCTTGTGATCCACCTGCATCCCTTGTCTGTCATCACCAAATAGCAGAACCTTTGGTGATACTGTATATCCTCTCCCGGTATCACCTCCTCATCCCCCTTGCAATGATGTACTTTATCTTTTTAGATCAAGTTAAGAATAAAGATTAAAACAGAGAAACATGGGCAATCGCAGTTAATGACAGTCCAAAAGATAAGGAGGGACCAGAGAAAACTCTGCATGCAGCAAGGCATAAATCTGATACTGAAACCTTTGACCTTTGTTGCTTCAGGTGACATTGTTCTGTAAATTATGCCATCACATGGGCTCCGAAACACTTTTGAAAACCATTGCTAGTTAACACAGTTCGTTACTACAGAAAGGAAGCCATATATGATGATGCAAAATTGGTATAATGAGTTTACATTTCAAATTGCTTTTGGAAAGATCTCTTGTTCTCTTGGCTATAGAGAAAAATGACCTATTCAGATTTTTATCAGCAATAACACAAAATGGGGATGTGTTGGTGCCTATGGCATGGGTAACTTGCCCATCCGTGAAGGCACCATTAATGCTCACATGTACATAAAGGTTTTGGAGAAACATATACTATCACCCAAGTAACATATTTTCAGGTCTCTGCTTATTTCAGTAAGACCATGACATGCACTGTCTGCATGTGTTACAAGAGTGTGGCTTCATAGTTAAAGAATGCAGGTACTAGACTCGCCTACCTACAGTCCAGACCTGTCTCTGATTGAAAATGTGTGGTGCATTGTAAAGTTTTTCTTATTGAACCGTTTAAAGTTTCAAAGCAGACTTGAACTTAGGTGTAACTCTGGTAATTTTTTCAATTGCCTTTAATTGAAATCATATAATGCCGCTTTCTCAAGATTAGGCTGAACTCCAGTCTTTAGAGATGATATAGTTGCACAGTAAAGCAAAGAAAATATCCCATCTTTTTCATTCTTTATGAATCTAGTTGCAGTTAATACCATTTTTTCCACAGCTTCTCATCTATAAGAGAAAATGAGCTTAAATGGAAAAGATAACATACAGGTTAGGTCCTTACATCTTTCATATGAATACAGTCTGTTATATGATTTACTTTTATCAAACAAGTGTGTATCAATTCAATAGTTGTTCATTTCTAACTACCTTAACTTCTGTAAGTTTGGAATGTGTACACTTTGTCACTTCTAAACTCTTCAACACCAGCTGAAACACATAGTTTCCTTTTCTCTTATACATACAGGAGCTCTAACAGCATCACAGTATAACCATGACGGGTGATGCAACCTTGTTTAACAGCCTTTTTTTCACCAGAGGCTGGGCCCTTACATGTCATTGTGTATTCAGGTGCAGAGCCATAAGAAGTGCAGAGCATTTCTTATGGCCTTTGCCCCTGGTTACAGCTAACAGTGAAATCCATCAGAGGGTCCAGCATGTATGTATGAAAATTTAAAGGGCATGCAATCACCTAGTTGGGCAGTCAGAGCATTCCTCTGTCTCAGGCTGCAGAGCACAGTTAGATTATTGATGTTTCACACTGGGATATTCACATGCTTGTGATATGGGTGAAACTATCAAAGATTTTCTATGTCCTTCATCCAGTGTGGCGAATAAAAGGGAAAAGGGCAATCTCTTATTTCAAGGTCTAATTTAAACGGTATTCCTATAATCCCTGCACGACTTAACATTTATTCAAAGGAAAAAAAAAAACAATTACCTTTGAATACTAGAAAGTCAGTCATCTTTATGGCAAATAATGATCTCATCATACCCACAACAACCACATACACCCAAATATATATACACCCTTTGGATTGCATCAGCAAGACCATTACAAAGTGTGGATATTAAAATGAATGCAGAGTGGTTGACAATATGATTCTAAGCTGTGTTGAAATGAGGATTTACCACAGAGTTGACTTGTAAAAAAATCAGAGAGCCTTTAAGGTGCAGAAACTCTAACAGAAGGTCTCAAACTGAGAGATAAATATGACTATAAGGGGAACTATGTATATGAAAATTTGTTTTTTTAACATTCATGTTTGTGAACATATCTTTGCAGTTGTCAAAAATGAATAAATGAATGTGAGTTAAAGCAAAATATGACCTCTTTAACAGAAGCCTACATCATAAACCTTGTGGAACCCCTCACAAAGCTGGATCATGGTCTTTGTTTATGTGTGCATGTTTTTATGAAGATGGGGATGATAGTCGGGGCTGGAAATCAAACTGTAAAAGAACAATTGCCAATGAGTTTTAAATGAAAACCTTGCATGAATTACTATGACAACGTCATATTAAAACTACCAAGACAAACTTGCAACAAAGTTTTGAGGATCTTACTGTGGCAGCCTGCAGTGAAGTAGAATGACTGATCTAAAACAGCAGCAGATTAAATGACAGGTTTTTATTTTCCCAGATGGTGACTGAAAAGGCTGCATTTCACATTTAATTAACTCACAATGCTGGTGTGCTTAGCAGGGATGCAACAATTCTCAATGGAATATTGAACTACATGGCACTGCATCAGTGATTCAGTACAGAACTTTTGATTTTAAATACTAAAGTTTCATTTACTGTTGCATTTTTCTCATTGTATTTGCTCTGTTATTTTTGTGCCTGAGTCAGTAATGGGGGAAGGAACTCTGGCAGTGAGTAGCGATGTGCTAAAGTTTGGCAAGACATCACCTTGTACTTTGAGTGGAGAGGCTCCAACATGAGGGTTATCGGTTGTGGGGGCTGGGATGAGGATATCTAAGCAAAAACTGTAAATAAACAACATTCAAGCTGATCAAATCCATTCTCATGGGTGCTGTGATGGAGTATCATTTTACTAAACCACTGGTGCGCAAACATATATCATTTCTTGTGCAACAGGGGAGGGGACATAAACTTCAAGCACATCAGCATTATGCATGAAATAAAGCATTTTAATCAAAATCTACATGAAGTATTTTTGTTTTTAAGTCTACATGACATTTCAATTTCGCTGAGACATTTTTTTTCTTCTTTGGCTCTTTATTTACTTATTCAACATCCTGTTGTTTGGAGGTGGAGCATCCTTTTCTTTATACACTGGTGATTGGAAGGGCTATTGTTATTCATAGCTCTGCAATTGCTAAGCAATCTGTCTGAACTTGACTTGTGTAACCATGGACTTAGTTATACTTTTATTTAAGTTTTATGTTGATTCTATAGCTTTTTAATGCTGAAAACAGTAATAGGTACAGTAGAAAAAGAATACATTTTGGAATTTTAAGAATTTACTTTGGGTGGAAACATCATTTTTTGCCCCTCTATTTGCAATCAAATTTACATTTCTGTTTAGTTATATTAGTAGAAGAGTGCGTCAGATTCTTCATAGGTTTGGGAGCACAACAACCCCAAATAAGCTACTTTACTTTTGGAACAATCCCAAAAAAACACAACCCACAACTGCCAATATTAACAAGCAACTTAAAAAAAAAAAAAAAAAAGAAGAAGCTGAATGTTGCTTATAATAAACAGATCTGGCAACTCAGATACTGGCCTCTAAAGTGGGAACATAAATGTATCTGCTCACACTGACCAAACGCTTACTTACTGCAAAAACTGTCTTCCACAGTAATGAAAACTGAGAGATCAGGATCAAATGAGAATTGAATTGAACTGTCTATTTCTATTTCAATTAAAGGTATTAGCATTTCCTTATATATCTCTATGTATTGCCCATTCTTTACTGATCAAACTGATTGTGTCAAAATTATATTCAATGAAAACATGTGGTATTAAAATTAGATAATAATAATGTCTCAATTTCTATTATAATTTCTGAAATAATCAAGCAGCCCTACCTCACAGAGCTGTTAATCATGACAAATCTGATGATGGCTGACTAAACCATTAACTCTGATGTATTAATCATGTATAATGATACATTTCCAATCATTCTAGGCATCCATCATGAAATCAGTATTGATATTCTGTGATGCCTGTGTATTTATCTTTATCAAATATGTTTCTAATAACTGTGTCCTTCTCTAAATGCTCCCCCTTTTTGGCCCAGTCGTTCTTTACACAACCAAGTGTCCTTCAGTTAACCCATCAATCAAACATACTTTTTCACTGGGTACTAGATTCATTCCACCCATCATTCCAAGGTGAAAGGTCTCATTATGCCATTACTTTCTCAAAAGCCTTCGTATGTGCTGTAATTTAAGTCTAACAGGCTTAATAAGGGGAAACTGAGGACCACACACTTTGGAGACTGACAGACTAATGTACAATCCCAAAGCTTTAGCAGCCGAAACCGTCATTAATTGAAAATAATTATTGCTTTCACACAGGCTGAATTACATTACTAAAATGGTTGGAGGACTGTTGAAAGGACTTGGCGGGAGCCTGGTTTAACTCCCCTTGAATATTTTTTGAAGACGTCACTCGAAATCCGGTAACTCACACATAATGCCTGGAAATGACTTATGTAACAACGGCTGGGAACATTCTTGAATACTGATAAAAGCCTGACCCTGAGCATTCATACAGAGAAATAAAAGGCCGCACTTTCTCTCAACTGTTCATGTAAGGTGAACTTTGCATTGAGTAAATGCTTTAAACTCATAAACTGGCTCTTTACCCTCATCTTCTATATCTCTGTAACATCAGGGACAGAACTGGAAATACTAGGAATTTTGGTTGTCCCATCAGTTTGTCAATCCCTCTGAGCCACTTGGACTTGAGCTTGTAAAGCGTTTCTTAAAGGTGCGTACACACCGGACGCTACTTGTACTACCTTGGCGATCACTCTCCATGCAAAGTCAATGTACAGCCACAATGGGGCGGGGCTAACCCTCTCGTGATGCGACAGCCGCTTTTCACACTACCACATAGCTTGCCGGGCAATGTGAAAGTAAAAAAAAGTTGATCAATCAGCAGGTGTGTGCACGTGTGACGGTACCTTAAACAGACAGTTATTCATCCAGACTACAGAGTAACCATCCATGTCCGTGTGGGAAACAGTCAGTGAGGATATTAAACTCACAGATAATGCTGCTGCAGGGCATCAGCTGCAGTGTTTTGTGGTTGATAAGTCACATCATCATCACCGAGCGACGGCCAATGGCAACGGTGACCAAAATGAGGTATTTATGGACATGCAATGTTACATCAATGGGGGACGCGATTTTGGTAGCTGGGTCGCTTGCGGTGTGAACGCAGCATAAGGCTTTCAAACTACTCTAACCATTTTTACACACCCACATTCACACCCATTTATACTGGCATGCATGCACTGATGATTTAATTTTTTCTTAACATATTTGCTCCCCTTGGAACCCATTTACAAACAGCTGAGGCAGTAGTAGGAACAATTTGGAGATACAAGTCTTGCATATGGACGCATCAGCTTATGACATCCTCAAACCTTCGACGTGTTGATTGACAGATGACTGTCTCTTCAAACTGAGCCATCAACATCCACATCATATGATGTTTGTGTCTTTTATGCCTCACCACAAATGAAAAAATGTTTCTTCAAATGTCCACTCTGACGCCAGGATAGTAAGATATAGTCAATAAGACATAAAGAGCAAAGGTTGAAGGTTTGTTTTAGAATATTTGAAGTAGGATTGTATGAAGTTCAAACCTTAAACATTAGCCACAGTGAGAGAAATAAGCCTTTCATTAATATTCGTTTGCATTAGTTTCATCTTCACAGCATAATTTAGTAAGTTTTAGGCAAAAACAAGACACAAAAACAGCATTGGATGATTGGACACTAAATCTATATTTCTTCAGAACTTTTCCACAACAAAGTTGCTTAGTTCTGGCACTACTTTAATACAACACAGAAACAAAGGCTAAACTTCTTAGATTTTAGTCTCAAACGTCAATGTAACTTATGTTCATTCTGATCTTAAAGCCATATATCAAAGACTGCTTGAATGACTTTTGTTGACTTTTATAACTGTCAAGGCCAAGACTAACTTTTCAGCTTTTTGTGCCCATAGGTCAGATGTCAAGGTTATTTGGCCTCATACTATACATTACTTGCAAACTGTTTTCGATGGACACAAGCCTCATTTCTCCTTTTTTGTGATTTTCTTATTTCTTTAGGAAACTGTTCTAATTGGAATCTACCATGTTGGGTAGTGCTTTTTTAAAGATGCTATAAGGAGTTTCTAAGTAATTACAAAAAAGTCTCACATTCAAATATATGCCTGATTTAAATACACACTTTAAGATGAGTTTTATAGCATCAAAATAGCTCATCTATAAATGCTATTCCTTAGCTTCGCGATTGGGTCGGACAGAGCTGGACTGGCCTGGATACTCAACTTTGGAAACAAGACAATTAAAACTAGAGCAAATTTATATTTTTGGACACATCTTAGAGCACTGGGATGTAAGTAGCGATATACAGCCGGCTACAAAACTACGATACTAAGTGTTCCAAAAATTGCTTGTTGTCACACATCAAAAACTACCGCTATGTAACTAGAAAGAGATACATTACCTCGTCACTTTGCATCCTGCAAGTTGCTGAAAAAAGAAGTTGTAATGCAACGCAGAGTTCTAAGGAAGGTCCAAGCTGCATATATTAGCATCACAACACACACACACTTTGGCTTGGGTCACGTCTTTTGGTGCATTCCAGTTGTAGTCAGAAGTAGAAAATTCCGAGTTCAGAGTAGGTAACAGCAACTCCCTGTAGTAGGAGTTTCCGACTGAGAACTCGGTGAAACCTCGCTAGACTTATATTTACAAAAATGCTGCCATAGTGATAATCACATTCTTCATGTGATATTTGTGCACAACAACACAGGGCGTGCTAATAACAGCTAACAATAGCCTGGTAGATCGGCATGTTTATTTCCGACTTCAACTGGAACGCCGATAAGTCGGAGAAGATGTCACTCCCAGTTCCGAGGTTACTGGAACGCAGAATTACGACAGTCGCCGTGCATGCTCATGGATAGCAGAGTTCTTATGTCACCGGAAATAGATTCTCCTCATAGCACCTTTAAATAAAGAATAATGGAATTGAAGTACAAAAAATTACAAGTAATCGAGACAGTACAATATTGATTTACTCAGAAGTAAAGCATTTTTCTTCCTTTCATGAAAAGTAGCAATTTTGGAGATAAGAGGTTTGTGAGCCCGACAGCTATGAAATGCAATGTCAGAACAATTTAAGAGATATTCCTAAAGTGACAAAATCAAGAAGGTAATGTGGTCTGAAAGGTTGTAAGTCAAATATCAAGGTTATTGGTTGTAATGTCTGGACCTCATTTATCGTAGCCTTGGTACATCAAGAATTCCTCAAATGTTTCTTTTTAACTCTCTGTAAATGCTGTTTTGGACTTAAAGGCAAGCTAAACATATATTTAGGTCAAATATTGAGTAGATCTCATCTAATGTTCATTGTTTGCTTTTGTATGCACCATCTTAAGTATGCTTTGATGAATTATCTTACAATGTTCACAAATTTTAACTCTAATTTGTGGATGAGGTTCGAGGATGTTAACCTCAAAAGTCAGTGTTATTGGGCCTTTTGTCCAACCTTTGTTTGTGTTGATGTTATCTGAGGAAGACTTTTGATGTTTTCTTTACACCCTGAAGAATCTCCACTCAAACTAAAAAAAAACCTTTGGATCCCTTAGTTGTATTGTCTATACAGGGTATACACTGACATCACAATTAGAGGGACAGACTGGCAGTCCCACTCACTGACTGGTGAGAAAATGTTTTGTAATAGATATTGCTGGTAAGGAAGTGAAAAACTGTTATTCACCTAAAAAGTGTCGTGTTTTTAGTAATTTTCAGCAGGCCTTATTGATCGTTCAAAAGAAAAAATGCAGAATGTCACATTAATAAGTCTGAGTCATAGGAGGAAGTCCTGCAGTGATTCTGACTTTGTATTTCTGTAATCTATGTTTATCCAAAGTGATACTGGCTTTTTCAGTGTTGCCTCCTCCTGTTTGCTTTTAATGTCACACATGAATCTGATGGATACTTGCTTTTCATGAAAAATAAAAAAAAATATCTGGATTATATGTTGGCGACATACATGATGTTGTACCCAGTCTGATGTTTGATTTTATGAAAAAATAAACAAAATAATAAAACCAGAAGACACAGAGAGAAATAGGATTCATATTCATAATCATCATAAACCTGACACTGCAGCTCCAAATGTTTGAATAACATCAAATTAGCTCCACTACCAATGTTGAACATCATTTAATATAATTACCAAACCATTTTAATAAAAAGTCTCACAACATTTTAGTTGAATCACAGAGACAGAAAAGTAACTCCTCTCTGATTACTGTTGTCAGCCAGTGCTCGTTGTCACTCAGTGAGTGACACTTACTCTGACCATGACATGTACGCACCCTCTCTATTCAGACATCTTACAAAGGTTCAAGCTGAAATGGCCTGAATAGGTCTTTAGAAGCACTTTCCAATCAGAGTCCTTTGAGAAAAAAGAGGTGGAAGCTACAAACCTGATAACAATGGCGATATACAGTATTGTAAATGGACTTGAGCATTTATGGCAATTTTCAGCTGTACACCACAGGATGCATCGACCTAGTCACTCCCATTCTCTCACTGATGGTTCAGATTGTCTGGATATGTAGTCCATTAGTATCATTAAACACATTCACAACCTTTTATACCCATTTACACTCCTCTGATGCAGCAGTAAAAGCAACAAGGGTTAAATGTCACCACCTGCATCCTTCTGATCACCACGCTTGCTCTTGACCCAGCTGTATAGCTCTGCGAGGCACACCAGAGCCGGACATAATTCTGGTTTAGCATTTTCCACACAAGTTTATTTTTAACTCAAAAAACTCCATTTGTTCATCTGTTCCTTCCTACATTTTACTTTTTAATTGTGTTTTTGTTTTTAGGACAGCAGGAACATGACATCAGAGTGCACATTTATACAAAAAGAGCAACCAGGTCAAATCAAGGCGACAGGAAACAGAATGTACAACCACTTTTCTGTGATGAAACATGACATGAAGTCCTTTTTTTCTCAGCCAAAGCAGCACTGGAAGCACAAAAGGGTCAAATAATTTCCCATGCGTGTAATTTATTCATTCAGAAAGAGGAAAACAACAAAAGGAACAAGCACTATAACAGCTACATCTGTGGAAATATATGCATGACAAATCCCAAAGGGTAGTGTGCATGGTAAACAATACACTGAACTTTCATTTTCTGGTGAGCACATGCATGTAATTGGATCTGGTGTAGACTTGTGGCATGGTTAAAAAGATAATTAATGACAGACAGACATGTAGTGCTTAACGAAATATCAAAATGGGAATAGAAATGAGATGTCTGTGCTTCCAGGACAGGGTGAATAATAAGATCAGATTCCTTCAAAGGTGTGAATATACTGAAAGCAGCTACCTTCAACAAATGAGAATCATAAGCTGTGTACATCTCTCATCTTTTCTGTTGTTGCTCTCGCTTGGATTCAAAGATGATATTTGGTGAGGGTCAGTATTTCAAAACTTGTTCCATGAAAAATCTTTAAACCATGAATTGCCACATTTTAAGGTTTGTGAACTGGAGGAAAAAAGGGTGAGTGTGAAGAGATCGTAATTTAAAATGGGCCATAGATAGAGAACATGAGAACATGAGGAAAACAAGTGAGAGGTACATGTCATTCTGTGTGACAACCTGGCAGCAACATCCAAGCTGTGAATGGAGGCCAATGTGAAAGTGCCAAAAGCTGTAGTACCCCGAGTGTCCACTTGGGGCTGACTGCAGAAAAATTACATCTCAAAGGATAAGTTCGGTTTCTACAGCTTTCACATTGTTTATAGAATGAAGTAGAACAATATACTCATCCAGAAGGCTTTCCTGATACAAACAGTGCTTCAGGAGATATTTAGATCCAAAATCGAGCGGCGGACATCTGTATAATGGTAGCACATAGGGCATACAGCGCCGCTCCTAAAACTGCATTAATCATCCAAAAACTCATTAGTTTCACCAATATTCCATCATGGTCCGCTCGGGCTACTCCTCCATTACAGTCTGCGTCACCCCAGACATGTTTTTGTAACTGTGCCGACCTCTGAACTGAAGAAGAAGAGCACTTGCCTCCGCACATGCGCAGTACTCTCTGGAGCGCTGCCTCCGCATCCTCCTTTCGATGAGCTCCTCATCTGTAAACTCTGGCTCGAAACTGTAAGGACACCCATCATATTCAAAGTTCTCCTCCACAACATCTTCATCCGATAGATATTCATCCATTTTGCACAAAACTGGAAGAAGAAAGTCGTTGTGTAGCCGGCTGTCTTCCCCTGAAACAATGAGCTGCACTGCGCATGTGCGGAAGCAAGTGCTCTTCTTCTTCAGTTCAGAGGTCAGCACAGTCACACAACATGTCTGGAGTGACACAGGCTGTCGTGGAGGAGTAGCGTGAGCAGACCATGATGGAATATTGGTGAAACTAATGAGTTTTTATTCTTATTTATAACTTATCCTTTATTGATTGTATGCTGGGCAATGATGTTTTTTACAGTTTTTGCAGCCTGGTTCAAACAACTTTTACACTTTTTTTACACTGTTTTCCTTTTATGGAGGATTTAGTCAGGATTTCTGGTTTTGGAAAGAAGGTCCTGATCCCACCTCAACACCACCTCTGTGTCTGTGAGTAGAGCTAAGTTGGGTTGACATAGCACTTTCATCATGGCAGTGTTTATTAGAGGGCACCAACAGCATTTCGAAGGCTCCAATGATGTGTCTTCATCCAATTCTTTTACAGTATAGAGTGACAATGCAAGAAATGTAAAAAAGACAATATAATGTTGGGTTCAAGGTGTGGGCTGCACTGCACACTCACTCAAGTGGGTTTACATGAGGGCCTGTTGATGCAGCATCACAGACTCACAAGCACAAGGGCCATTTTAAGCCCTCACAGCAGACCGACTCAAGAACAGAAGATATCCAAAACAATATGAACATACCAGTCTAGCAGTCAAAAGACCACTCTGAGATTTTTTTTTATTGTTTTCCAAAATTAGCCAGACTTAGTTCTGTGGATTAATTACACACCCAACACAGCATCGTGTGGATTTGCTGTTCATCATGAGACTGGGATCCACATTCAAGATTTCCTGCTGCTTAACAGAAGGTTTTTTCTTGCCGCCATGATGGAGGGATTCATGATTGGCTATATGGATTCATGTTGGGTGTTATATATATATATTTTTATCTAAATGTATATGTGTATTTTTATACGTATCTAGGCATATATGTGTATCCATAAAACGAAGAGTTTTATGCTCTATTGTAAAGTGTATTGAGATAACACTTGTTATGAATTGGCGCTATACAAATAAAGATTGATTGATTGAAATATGGGCAGTTTGATACTTTTTTATTCCTGTTAACAAAATGAAATAATACAAAGTGCATATGCATTGTTTAGATAAATATAAATATAAGATCAGGACTTGGTGAAAGCAGATTCTTATATTTGAAAAAATATCGGATACATTACATTAAGCTCATCACATATTTTCAATAATCTTGCAATGCAGATGGATTAGCCTTGTTCGATGTCTATAAGCAGTCAGATCCATCTGGTCAAGCTCCAATTTACAATGCCTGTGAGTGGTCCAAAACCCAATCAGTGTAGCTTATAGCAATTGGGAGCTAAGAGCATGAGGACAGCAGTAAATGACAGAGATTAGCATAGTCGCTAACAGCTTCAGTGGCAGTTTGATCTTGACCACATTTCTTTAATAAATGAAACAAATACCAACACTAACTTCTCTGTAAAAATGATATTTTCACTCCGTGACTGATGTATTTTGCAGAGAATTTGTCTGACAAAGCAGATTATGTTCTGTCCTTTACACCACTGCAGCAGTGCCCACCTACAGATTACATATATTACTTGCTTGTAATGCATGTGACTGATAGAACAGTTGTCCATTCACATGCCAGATGTGCTATTGAAATGATCTGCCCATTCCCAAAGTATGGGCTGTTGCCCAGATTGACTAAATAAACTGAATGGTCCATCAGGTGTGTCAGGTTACATTTTAAGAACCAATGGAGGCAAATAATTTCTTATCTAAAATGAATGTCTGAATTTGTTTTAGCACTGAAATAATCCAGGATTTTGCAGAATTACAAAGCACAGCATTTTCCCCCAGAGCTGCTCAGACTGACTGCCAGATCAGCTTTTGGCAAGTTATTCTCATGTACTATAAAAAAGCTGCAGGAATTTTAATGAAACTACTTAAATGTGAGTTTATGGCATGACCTCAATTAAGATAAAAATCTTCAAGAAGTAGGAACCTCTCGTGGAAAGAGTGAACTCTAAACTGTATGCAATTATAACTTACAGAGGATATCTCTGATCTACTGTATAGTTTTAAGATGGTGGTGCAGAGAATAGCCTGGGGACTCTATCAGAGCTGCAATAAAACATCAAATGTTTTTGTCCTTTAGAAAGAATGGATTAAAGTCCATTCTCATCCCTATTCACTGACAAGGCTGTGCAGAAAGTATTTAAATTCAGTTTTTTGTCTGACACAACATGATGAAAGTTAATCTTTAATGTTTCATAGAAGAGAAAGAAAAACACTCTTTGCACTCAAACTAGAACTGATGGTTTGAAAACTGTTAGATGTTTTTAAAGTGGAGGCAAAGTGCAAAGATGTAACAGCCTTGGCTCAAGTTATGAAAAGTGTTCTCTCTAAGATTTCACAATAGGGCCTTGAACATCTGCGAGCAAAACTCATCCATAGTGGCAAATACAACGTTTAAAGAAAATCCACTTTATCATTTACTGACAATTCATGGCTTTGCTGTTACAATGTTTCAGTTCTCACATTTCTGCAGTCATAGTGGGGTTTTCTTCGGCATCCTACAACATCACAACTACAAGAGCTTTGCCATGGATCAGGCTGTAATGCCGGATGGGTGGCTGTTTTTACAGAAAGAAAAGTTTCTGCCTGACTAATGATTTAGATTCAAAGATGGTCAGACAATTCAACAGATACTCCCATACTAGGGTCATGATCTTCCGACAGAATATGCACGGCCCCTGACAGATCTAATAAGATCCCTCTCCAAATGTGATATTCTCTAATAAACCAATGTGCAAGGAGCAGCAACACTACTAACTGCTTTTGGTGAGCACTTGTCTTCTTGGCCCACCTTTGATTTGCTTTTGAGTTTGAGAGCAGGTTGGTCAAAAACTCTTAATTGCTCTCCATTTTTTGTCCCATTTATATTCTGCCAAGCCAACTTTTGTGCAGGTTCATGGGATGTTTTTTACAGTACCATCAGACCAGCACTTAAAGGGACAGTTCAGTTTTTTGAAGTGGTGCTGTATGAGCTCCATATGGTCGCTAAGGACATTAGATACAGTAGAAAGTAATCTCTTCTCCACCAGTAAGCCACAGTCTGTAACCCTTGGAGATGAAAAAAGACGCTAACGGGAAAGTACCGTACCAAATACAAAGGGTATTTTCTCTGCCTACAAGAACTCAAATCAAAAAATTATACCACAATTTAAGAGTACACTACATATGATTGTTTTAAGTGCATAAACATTTTGCAAATATAAAGTTTAAGCCAACCTAAGCCAACTCACGTCATGTGTCCCTCCGCTGAATTACTCTGCCGTAGTTAGCTAGCGGCCTCAGAGACTGTTTTACACTAATTGAAAGCACATTATATGACAAATATTTCTGAGATGAGTTTTTGTGACGCTTCCCTTGATGCAGAAACAGATGTGCATCATGGAGAACTCAGCTTTCACCGTATTCCTCTGCCTAACAAGGGCATGCGGTTACATCCTATAGTGAATGCATCTCTCGTTACCTGTTACCTGACAGATTGTGTGCACAGATCTATACATATCTCTCTCACTCTCTCCATGTATATATACATATATATATATATATATATATATATATATATATTAGAGGCAAATACACAGTTATCGTTGGGTGTGTGTGCATTCGTGTGTGAGAGAAAGACACACACACACAAGTAGTCAGCACTGTTTTGATAAACAAACAGCCTCCTCTACTCTGCTTGTTTGTTTCTGACAGATCATTATTACTTACTTTGAGCAGAAACTGTCATTACGTCCTTCAGGTTTGGGACATTTTTCCAGTTTATCTTTGGGAAATTGAAGAATGTCCACAAAACTCCAGGATTCAGAAGAGCAGGAAAGTATATTTGATGAGTAATACCGCCATCTGTATCACCTGTTTCCTCTGGCTAGTTCTTGCATTTGCATTCCTGTTTATTTCTGACTCTTTCTTGATGTCCAGAGTCCATGGATGTTTCCTCTGTATTCCTTTCGGTCTCATCGGTCTTCATCTTCAGCAACTCTTCTTCTGTAAACTTCGGTTTATACAGAAATCCTCTTGACTCCAAAGTGAATGGGACTTCATCGGCGCTGTCATAATCATCCTTTTTTTTTTATTTCCTGCATTGACTCTTCCTCACACCGCTAAGTCAAAACAGAAGAATTACAATACTTGATAAAAGTTACACGAAGGGTGATTTAGCAAAGGGATACATGACACGAGTTAGCTAGGTCCAGATAAACTTTATGTTGCCGAAATGTTAATGCACTTAAAACAATCATATGTAGCGTACTCTTAAACTGTGGTATTACTTTTTGATTTGAGTTCTTGTAGGTGGAGAAAATACCCTTTGTATTTGGTACGGTACTTTCCTGTTTGCGCCTATTTTTTCGTCTCCGACGGTTACAGACTGTGGCTTACTGAGGGAGAGAGAACTTTCTACTGTATCTAATGTCCTTTGTGACCATATGGAGCTCATACAGCACCACTTCAAAAATACTGAACTATCCCTTTAAGTATAAATGGCGTCCAATGACCAGAATGTCAACACTAAAAAGAAAGAGGCTGATAGCACTAGTTAGAAATCAGCTCTAGATTTTGATACACGCTAGTCTTCACATAAGCATTTATTCTGTGCTTGGAGTTGTCAAGGCACAGACAAAAAGGACTCAGACACAGAGCTGTTCATGATCCAAAAAAGGAGTTTGTTACCAGGCAGCACATTATCAAGCAGAGGTACAAAGACAGCAGGCAAGAAGACAATACCGAGAATCAGGAAACTGGTCAAAAATACCAGGAACAGATTTGGAAGGGAGTGCTGGATAACTACGGAGGTTCGTGAGTTGATCTGGCAGACTGTGTGTGGCCATGCAGGGTATTTAAAGGAACAGTGAGTGCAACTAACAAGACACAGGTGGAACACATTAGGGAGCGGCCAGGTGATCACAGCGGAGGGAGACTGACCAGGAACTGACAGAGACGGAGACAGGAATTAGCAAAATAAAAAAGGAACCGGAAACCAAAAATAAAAATGACCAAAATAAAATAGATTGTCGTTAAAGGAGTTAGAACTGACTGTTTTATTCTTTGTCCCCCAACCTCCACCCCACCCAAATAAGTAAATAAATCAAATTAAATAAATCAGATTAAATAAAGAATTAAAAATGTCAGTATCCCCATGTAACTGGAAGCTGGTGGTCTGGTACACAGAGTGGCAGTGTTATTTTGAGTCAGCCCTGGCACTTGTTCCAAACTTAGGACGAAGTGTCCGTGAAATGGTGAAGTCAGAGACAGACCACAAAGTGAGTGTCCGAAGAGGCCATTTTTTTTGCCTTTATTTCACAGAGGAGCCGTAGGCTTTCCTCCAGGTGAAGAGGGGACTGTGGCACATTGCATTGTCCACACTTGTAATAATAATAATAATAATAATACATTTTATTTAAAAGCGCCTTTCAAAACACCCAAGGACACTGTACAGGATAAAGCAACAGTAAAATAATAAAAAAAAAACAATACAACTATAAGATCAGCAAAATACAACAGACAGTGATGAATAAGTGGATGATAGTGGGATATTCATGGTAAGGCATACACAGTTCGGAACAGGTGAGTTTTGAGTCTTGATTTAAAAAGAGACAGGGAGGTCAGATTTCTGAGGTCCGGTGGGAGAGAGTTCCAGAGTTGGGGAGCAGAGCGACTGAAGGCCCTGCCCCCCATGGTGCTGAGGCGAGCAGAGGGCACAGTGAGGTGGGTGGAGGAGGAGGATCTGAGGGAGCGGGCTGGAGTGGCGATCCGGAGGAGGTCAGACAGATATGGAGGGACGAGGTTGTGGATGGCCTTAAAGGTGTACAGGAGCAGTTTGAATTCTATCCTATGCTTAACCGGGAGCCAGTGGAGCTGCTGCAGGATGGGGGTGATGTGATGGTGGGAGAGGGTTCTGGTGATGATGCGGGCAGCTGAATTCTGGACCAGTTGAAGCTTATGGAGGAACTTTTGTGGAAGGCTGAAAAAGAGTGAATTACAGAAATCTAGGCGGGAGGTGACAAGGCTATGGACGAGAATGGAGGTGCTGTGAGGAGTGAGGGAGGGGCGGAGGCGGTTGATATTTTGGAGGTGAAAGTAAGCGGACCGGGTGATGTTATTGATGTGAGAATGAAAATACAGTGCGCTGTCGAGGATGACACCCAGACTCTGAACCTGAGGGGAGGGGAGGACCAAGGAGCTGTCAATGGAGAGGGAGAAGGTGTCTATTTTTGAGAGTTTGGATTTTGGTGCCAATTAAAAGGAGTTCTGATTTGTCACTGTTTAGTTTAAGGGATATTTGAGGTGAACCAGAATTTTATTTCAGATAGGCAGGAGGTGAGAGAGGGAGGTGGGAGTGTGGAATTGGGATTACAATTGGGATTGTAGCTGTGATTCTCATTCCACACAAGTTTTATAACTTTTGCGGCATTGTAAAGGTGATCAGGCTTTCCAAAAAAAACAAAATAAAATACCAATAGGTATTATCATGGAGGATACATAATTAACTGAAAAAACTTTTTCAAATTTTTTTTTAAGAGTATAGTTCTAGTGTGTGGGTTAAAGCGGACTTCACTCTATAATATGAGATAGGACTTTTGCAATTTTGGAGCAAGAGGCTACTAAAATGACATTAAAGGTGTAACAGGTGTGCCCCCTTGTCGCTTGATTTTTTTCCATCCATGGTTTTTATTGAGCCATTTTTCTTTGTCCAACATATTAATTGTTTAACTGTAATTCTGCAAACACTGGAGAAAACACACCTGTTCAACATTATTCTCAGCAGACAATACACTATGGGGGAAGGACAGGGCTTGTTACTTATTCCAGGAAACATCAACTCAGCCCACTGTTAAATCCATTAAAAACACTGAAAATGAGGCTCAGCTACAAATGTGTTCACTATGTTTGCTCAAATTTGGACAAAAATTATTAAACTAAAACTTTTGATCAAACTTTTAAATCAAACACTTATGTTGAATTTAAACTCCATATTAACAAGGAATACATTGTATGTCCTCTTTTCAATGGCTGTCCTTGGAGATGGTCTATGCATGAATACATGAGGGCAGAGTAGGTGTCCTTGCTGTAAGAGGATTGAATAAGCACACATTTTGTGGATCATGTGGATTACTTCAGCAGTCTCCCACACAATACTACAAAGTGAGAATGTATCCGTCAATGCCATGCTGGCTATACAACTGCAAACAAAAGAGACATGCTCGAACAAGTGAGAGGAAAGAGTAATAGTAACAGTGGAGAGGCATTGTGGAGATGTGTTCATCCTGCCTTTGTGAAGAATGAAAGGGTGTTTTTTTCCTCTCTTTTTTTCTCATTTATTATTTTATTGTCACCATTTGGTCTTGGACGACAGGAAAACATCCTGTCTGCAGGTTCCGTATGATTTCAATTGTGTTTATATATGCTGGCAACACTTAAGTGACAAAGAAATCTGAGTGACGTACAAAGAGCTGAAGATTCTCTTTCTGTGTAAGGTACAATGGTCGTAAAGGTTGTGAATCCATGGACAGAAATGCATGTCTCTGCTGGTAATGTCAAATATCAATTTTTGGTAATTAATTGTGAGAAGGCATGCTCTGAACCAAGTGCTAAAAGGAAATAACATAATCAAGCAAAACATTTCAAGATACTGTATGCAAAGCAGTGCTGTTTTTTTCATTCGTATTCCATGTTATACCTCCACATCTGTTTGGATGCTCTATATATGAGAAGGTAATTCACTTGTTTAATTCAATCATTTAAATAGCCTAATCTGCCCTCTGATGTTACTCTTAACCTGGTTTATCCTTTGCTAAGAGGAGACAACTCAATGATAGATCAAAAAGCTGGACCTAGGTGGGTTTTGTGGTAGTGTGATTAGTAGATGTCTTGTGTTTTTAGGGTGTCCGGCATTTGAAACAAGATTCACGGTACCAGAGGCCTTGACCTTAAACTTTCAAAATACATTTAAGTATATTTAAGAATAGACATTTGGGCAAAGATTGAAGATAATCCCAAAAGGTATTCTGAAAATATCACAGTCATAACCAAGAGATGAACATGAAACCCAATGGCTCGGACTTCTCACCTAAAACCAACAAAATCTATGAAATCTAAAAAGTTTTAAAGAAAATTCTTAACAGCATTCTTGACATACAGCAATTACAAGCAAGGAGTAACCCCGAAACAAAATAACTGTTGAAGATTATGTTCAGTTTGGAAGAAGGCACAAGTCCAGATTAGATCGGTTAGCCAACCATTTATTGACAATATGTGAGACAATACAAAATAATTAAAATACTCAGCTGCTGAGGGCTCAGTTCTGCACCTCACCAGGGATGTACAGACAAAGAGCATTGAACAAAAGCATACACAAGATCTTATACACATCAGGATTTGGGCAGTACCAACTTATCATGTGTTAAGATCATGTCTGGTTTCATAAGCTATGTCGGTCAAGAAAGATAAACATAATGGCTAGATAAAGGTCAAACTTAAGGCAGAAGTTCAACCAAGAGTTCGACGAAAGTTCTTGCAGTCTCGCAAAACCACAGGACCAACTACAGGATGTGAAATTGGGAAACTGGCCCCCCAGTCCTGAACTGAAACCACAGTCCTGTCTAACAGCGATAGCACCATTACGATTTATGAGACATTTGACCTGTTAAACCAACATGTTGAACTGATCTGCCCTAACATAATATGTTTGAATAACTGTTACCATAAAATGACATCTTTGGACAATTGTTAGCATTAGCTTGTAAATAATTATAACTTTTAACTATCAGCCTCTGACCAACAAAATCTGAGAATGTCTGAGGTTGAGGGAACCAACACAACATTAACTTTCTCACTAGCCAGCAAAAACATGTCACCCTTGCACCACTGGGTAATGGAAACTGATGAAGTTTTGTTGGTTGGCCGAATCTGGATTCAGATCCAGGAATTTTTGATGAAAGTGTAAGAATTAAAAACTTCACTTTTCCACATTTCTGCTAATGATTCAAAATGTTCCCAACAGGTGTTAAAGATGTTGGTCATGGCACAAGGAAGTAGTGATTACATTTTGGTGGTTGATTTTTTCTTTTTTTTACCATTGCAAGGAGAGGCTGTCCTCTACATTTTTGCTGATATCTCAGTTAAGAATGTCAGAGGTTTGTGCTTTCTGAACACTTGAGTTAAGTTAAAGAGCAAATTAAAATCTAAGAGAATTTTCCAAACATTTTGTTTTGATGAATTATCCACCAGTTTTTAATGAGCATACAGCCAAATGACTCAGACATGTGACATCTAAAAATAATTAGTTCATCCCTAATAACCCTTTTCCCCTGAGCTAGTGCTGGTTTGGAGCTGAAGTGAGATCCAGTGCTGTGTTGGTGCTAGCCAGCTATTTAAACCCTGTTGCTTTTCCATTGGCAAGGAGCAAAGTCGGATCTACGCAATTACGTCACCAGATAACGTCAGTTTGTCACTGCATATATACGTACGTAACCAGCAGTGCTCCCACAAGAGCACCAAAACAATGAAAATGGAAGAGCTTGTTGTGCTAACACAGGTGCTGTTGTTGTGTTTACAAACCTACAATACGGGACAGGAATAGAAAATTCAACTTCTTCAGACCAACCTTTTGCATTCTGACCACAGGCAACAGTGATTACACACGCAAAGACATGGGGAATTACTCGGGACAATTTGATACTTAGTCATGATTGCAAATATTATCCAATGTTAGCTCTGATTGCGATAACTTTTGCCAGGCTTGAACTTACGTAACATCAGATTAAATTTCTGTTAGTTGTAAGGCAAAGAAGGCTATAGTTTTTGGGAGCAATAACTCTCCCCCCCTTGGATAATCAGTTGTTGTTCTTACATCAGTCTGGCCCAGCACAAAGTAGGTGCTCCCTCTGGCACCAGTTTTGAGAGCCCGGGGCCTAGGAAAACTAGCCCCAGCTCCATCTCAAGAAGAGAGCATTTGAAAACTTTTCAAAAGGTAGGAAAGGCTTCTGTTTGGTTTCTCTTATATATATATTTTTTTTATTTTGTTTGAGCTTTGACTTGTTACATCTTCTGTCCTAGTCTTCAAAAACATAAGCATATGAATTGCCACTTTGGTTTTGCTTTTTAAGATAGAATGAGGGGTGAAAAAAAGAAAAATACTGTGTTGACACATTTATACATTGTAGAGATATGAGCCCTCACATGTGGAAAAATCTTTACCCTGCCCTTTTACTGACTTTGTGGCTGTTGGGAATATAGACACAGGAGGGGGAAAAAAGTATAAATCTCCAAGGAGGAACATGACAAGGGCTGGTCTAGAATCACTACTACGTGCAAACAATTCACCCCCCTCCCTGCATATAGGTTGTACTATGCTTGACACAGTGCATTCAGTAGATATGATATACAACATTCCCTGAAGTCCTAAAGAGCTCAAGCCTCCCAGCTACTATACATCAGTGGTGGCCCAGATCATGGATCTGAACAATTTATCAGCATCTGTTTGATCATTTATCTTAAACTGGCTGTAGCTGCTGTCCTCCCGTCGTGTTAATGAAACAGCTAATTAAAGCCCCATCTTTATATTACCTCAGATGTCATTACCTCAGGGGACAGACAGTGTAATGGGTACTTACATGAACTACCAACTGATATATTTACAGTAACATTGGTGCAATTTTTGTCTCTTAAAAAAGGGAATGGCTCTTTGAATGTCTGGCTTGCTCCTTTCTCACAGTGAGTCAGCTTTGTCTGTGTCTGCATTGTCGTCTCTGTTATAGTTTGTTGCTTCTTTTCACCTGGATTTTGCTCTGGACTTTAAATATCCCTGTCTGAGCCTGTCCTCGTTCTCTTGCCAGAGCTGTGACTGCTTCTCAGCTTGTGCCCACACCGGGACTTCTCCTTATTTTGAAACCTGTCATGTTGCTCTTTAAACCCTCAGATTTTGACTTTGCTTGTCACTGCCCACATCCACAGTACATAGAGTGTGAGTCCTCACACAAACATGAGGGGCAAAATACATTGTTGTGCTTATTATGTGGGAATGTTATTATTTGGTCTGTGACTAATATCTGATCAAAATTTCGTTGTTGTGTTTAACAGTGAAACACGCACGGCTCGTGGAAAAGCAAACAAGCCTCCAATTCCTGAGATTTTTGGTGTAGAAGACACACATGAGACATGCAGTCTGAAAGCTCTAACATGATAACATGCCATGCAGTCATGCAAAGAAAATGCATCCAGTGTGAACCAGCTCTGATACGTACAGAGAGAGTAGGCTGTAAAGTGGAAGGAAGTGGAGAAGCATATTTTCGTGCCTGTAATACCGTCTAGGAGTAAGCCATGATTCTCGTTTTGAGTGCAAGAGGTCCAAGGTCTGAATCTCAGGTGAGCCTCCAATATGTTATGACCCTGGCTCTTTGGCCCTGGCTTTTTTAACATCAAACAAGCCTGCTCAAAGTTCACTGGTCAGCCTGTTGGAGTCCTGTCTGCCTATTGTGATGATCTGATCTTAAGCTTGATAAACAGATAAGATCCACAGTGAAAACAAGATTTTTTGGTTATGGTTACTTAAGACTTATGTCCCAAAATCAGATTTTGAGAGGGCTTTTTAATGCTTTGATACTCAATGCCTGGAGTACTATTTTTCTCTTTTTCTTGGTCTTAGCCAGTCAGCTCTGCGCCCCCTACGACCCGCCTGCTGACTGGCAAGAAACAGCATGACCACATTAGTCCTGTCCTTGCCTCTTTGCACTGGCTTCCTTTTAATCTTAGGGTACAGTTTAAGTTTTATTAAATGTTTTTAAATGTTTAAATGGTCTGGCATCATGTTATTTATCTGAGCTGTTGAAACTTCACTTGACTACCAGGGCACTTGGGTCAAAACTCAGTCTGAGCTCTCCATTCATGGGTACAGAGCCTTCTCAGAAGCAGCCCCAAAACTGTGGAACAGCCCACCTTTCCAGGTTAGAGCTGCACAGTCCACTAAACACTTTAAAACACTGCCAAAAACATATCTTTTTTTCTGTGTTTCTTCATCTTAGTCCCAGCTAAACAAGTAACCTTGGCTTGTATCATTTATCTTCCATTCCTTATTTTCTTTTACTCTTCTTTTTTGTTTTCATTCTTCTATTATAATATCTTTATGGCTTTGTTTTTTTAAGGCTATGTTCAATTTTATTGCATTAATGTTTTTATGTGTGCATGATAATACTTCGGTCAACCAAGATTTCTTTTAATGTGCTTCAAAAATGAACATTGACAGACTTAACTGGACTTCAGTTGCCTCTTGTATAACTGTAAGGACCACATGACAGGTCAGGTGACCCCCTGGATTGTATTAATGGAGGTGTTTTTTCATTATGTTCATGTCTGATCAAGAGCTACGTTCCAAAGCATCGTATCTCTGTTGAGAGTCCTTATAAAAACTGACTTTGGGGCAGCTCCTAGTGTGCTGACCCTCTGTCTCTTTTTACTTTATTTTAAGTTGGGCATCCGGTATTCCTTTTTTTTGGGGGGGGGGGGGTGCAAGCTTTTTCCTTTCAGTAATAACAACTTCCATATAAAACCAGGAAAACGTAACAAAATGTCCTTGTCCTAATTCACAACTCATGCTATTTGTCTCACATGTCCTTTATCCTGAACTACCGGTACCTACGAGGCCCAAAAGCCGATTACATTACAATTATTATGCAGTCAGGTTAGAGTGCACTTGACTTTATAATTTCTTTGGTATCAGCCCTCCACATGTCCAGCTCAAATGGAAATCAAGTATGGATTTAGGACACACATTAAGGTATGCTTTATCTGCCCTCTAGTCACCCTCCAGAGTTTTGGTGGGTCCCCGGAGGGCAGATAAGGTCCTAACCTGCCTGCTCAGCTATCCCCCATTTCCTTATCAGCCTCCAACTATAAATAGGTCATTTTCAGCACCCATTTCCAAGACTGTCTACATGGCACAGATGCAATGTGATATATATCCAATCTGCTACTGCTGCTTTCCAGGTTCCTGTTATATTCCTGATCACTATTTATACAAGACATGTTTGTTACGTTTGAGCCAACCCTGCCCTGACAATATTCCTTATGACAGAAATATGATAATTGCAAATGGAGAACCAGCAAAGGGGGATGGATTAAGTGCAGCAGACCTCAGGACAATCCATGTCCTTGGAAATTTTACAACAAACCCAGACGGAGCTGCCAAACAAAGTCCTGCTGCAGGCAGTATGAGCCCCCGAGGAGGAGAGGGAAGGCAGCCAAAATGGCGGCTAAGCTGACCCTATCTCGGACTGCTGTTCCATTAGCCATCCTGCTCATGGCTAAGGACCGGAGGAGAGGGGGCTTGCAGGAAAATGGGAATCAGGTTGGCAGGACAATAAGGAAATTAACTGCTGTGAGACTGTTTGGCCCACATCTTACAGAGGCCAGACTCCAGCAGACCTTCTGTCAACACCGAATATAGATACTTACTGATCATTGGAGGGGAGTTCAGGCTTTATGTACATTAGAGATGATTGGTGCACTAATTGATGCTACAGTTCAGTGACAATATCAAATAATTTTATGCCATGTCATATTTACGAGGGCTCAACATTATAACCGGATCCCTGGTCTAGAAAATGATTTAAAGACTCCAGCTTGTCTCACTGCATGTTCCACCGACCATCTGTCGAGATTTGAAATATTGCCTCCAGATGATCACATGTACACATGTAATTATATGTCAAATGCTCATGTTTGGACAATAAAATATTGGAGTGGGGCTATAGGCATGCAAAATTCTAATACTTAAGCTGATTTTAATGCAAGAATATTCAAAAATCTCATCTGGAGAGATCTGGGATCAGCGTTAACTTGATGGAAAGGTGAAAAATGTGGGAAATTCAAAGTTTGTACCCAAAAACCTGATGGTTGTACCTTTAAGTTTTGAGTACAAACAGTTTTCAGACAATGTTACATTTTTACCACCGCCAAGGAGGTTATGTTTTTGGGAGAGTTTGTATGTCTGTCCGTCCGACTGTCTGCGAACAAAATAACTCAAAAAGTTATGGTTGGATTCTGATGAAATTTTCAGGAAAAAGTATGGGAAAAGGAAAAACTGATTCGATTTTGGTGCTGATCCGGATCACCGTCTGGATCCGCCATTACGAAAAATGCGATTTTTGGGAATAACTACTGAACTAAAATAGATATCATGATGAATCTAGTTGCTAATGGTATGTTTTCATGGTCAAGGAATCTAAATATTGAGATGAAATGAAGGCAAGACTAATATCTATGGTGAAAATCTCAAAATGACTGAGAACTGTGGCGCTGGCGGAGGTCTGCGCTTTCCGAGTGCTTTTCTAGTTCTCTCTGTGTTCACTCTGACACCATCAGGCTAGCCCTACTGGAGGAGAAGCTGACAGCATGCAGGTGGATCGTTCTCTATCTGGCTGGCAGACCACAGTATGTTCACCTTCAGCACTGTGTGTCTGACAGGGTGGTCAGCAGTACAGACTTAGATGACAGCACCATGTCCTGCCACCTTCAGTTCTCTGACGACTTGGCTGTCGTCAGATGTATCAGGAAGGGTGAGGAGGCTGAGTACAGAGCTCTTGTGGGAGAGGTTGTCACGATTTGAGCAGAGCTATCTTCTGCTCAGAGTGACTCAGACCAAGGAGCTGGTCGTGGATCTTAAGAGGACAAAGACTGCAGCAGCTAGTGTTTCCAACCAATGGTTCAGTATTGACATTGTTGAGGACTACAAGCACTTGGAAGTGGGCTTTGACAACAAACTTGCCTGGACAAAAATCACAGAGGCCTTCTACAAGAAGAGCCTGGTCCAACTCTAAATCCTGAGGAGGCTTTAGTTCCTTGAACAACTGCAGGCGATGCTGAGGATGCAAGTCTGTGGTGGCCAGTGCAATCCTGTATGCATGTGTGCTGAGGGCACAACTGCTGGATCTGTCTGATTCAAGGTTTGTAATCAGATGGATCCAGTTCTTCAGAGCAGAGAGAGAAAAGGAGCCACAAGTAAGATGACAGCAAGAAGTGACTGCACCTACAGAGATTAGCATTACTGCTAACAGCTTCAATAGCAGTTTTATCAGATCTGGACCATGGCTGTCAAGTCTGCCATTTTGACCGGGAAACAACTGTATTTTCCCCCTTTCCTGCCGTCTTGTTGATTAGTATTCTCCCGCAAATCTCCCGTATTATAATAATACACTAATGATTAAAATAGCAATAATAATAATGATAATAATAAAAAAAATAAGAATAATAAAAAAAAAACATTCCTCTGCCTCTCCAAACTGAACTCTGTTACTAGACTCACAAGAATGGGTTGATAAAGCACCCACTGGACGCACAGCCTTCTTTATTTAACCCTCTGAATCCCAAGCCATTTCTGAGCATTTTCTGCTTCTGTCATATTTTTACTCACTGTGGTCTCATTTTTCTCTGTAAAGTGAAGTCCAGCACCTCTATGGATTCAGGACAACCATGGCTATAAGCTGATATAACTCAATTATATCTTTATGCAGCGAAACAAAATTTAAAGGCTGTAAATCAAAAAAAAAAAAAAAACATTCCTCTGCCTCTCCAAACTGAACTCTGTTACTAGACTCACAAGAATGGGTTGATAAAGCACCCACTGGACGCACAGCCTTCTTTATTTAACCCTCTGAATCCCAAGCCATTTCTGAGCATTTTCTGCTTCTGTCATATTTTTACTCACTGTGGACTCATTTTTCACTGCAATATCAAGTTCTACACCTCTATGTGCTCAGGAGAACTAGGGGCTGAAGCCAGATGTAATTCAACAATGTCTCATGGCAATATAACATAACCAGAATGCAAGAAACTATTCAATAAAGAAAAACGGACAGTGAAATTTTCTGAATATTTATTTTCAGAACAATGAAAACTGTGAATTACTATGTACAAGGTGACAGGACTCCCTTGAAACTGTTTCAAGGGACCCCCTGAAACTGTTTTGGGGGGTCCTGCTGCCCTGAAACAGTCTCTGGAGACACAGAGCCAACGTATGAAGCATGCTGATTGGTGCTGAGCAGACCCAAGCTGAAATGACACCAGGGAAATGGAAGGCAATATTCAAATAATTCTTTAGAAGTAAATACAGGACATATATCGACCATTCAAGGCTTGTTAAAAGCTGTAAGATGTGTAAAATTATTTGTTTTTTTACAGAATAGAGCTAGAGCAAAAGGTGTATTTTCTGCAGACTTTTGAAGTGGACGTGTGAATAAATGCGATGTTGACGGCAGTCGCAAAAAATCATCGGTCTTTTCTGCCATTATTCGGAATGTTGCCAACGTCATATGTGATACATTCAGATACCTTCGGAAACTTGAGAATCTGACGAAAACGACACTTTTCACGGCTTTTTAATAGAAAAAACGGTTTGTAAATGCCAGTCGTTTTAAAATAAGTGCGTTTTTGAACCCGCCCGCAGGTTTGGGATCCAGAGGGTTAATGAAAAACAAATATCAACTCCAAAAACTTCTCTACGGTAATAATGTATTTGTTACATTCTGTTATGAGTAATGTTTGTTTTAGGAAGTGGCTCACATTCTGAAGCACATTATCTGATTGGCCTGTGATAAATATGATTGACCGAATGGTTGTCCAATCACCTGGAAGATATTTTTTTAAAATGTATGTCCTTCCCAAACACTTTTTATGGGCTCTTATCCAGATGGACTTTTGAAATCTATTGAGCAGTCCATCTGTTGCGTCAGGTTAGCAGGCTCCTGTAAATGTGTGTAATATTACAAAATGTTCATTTGATTGATATTTTTATTCAGGCTGGACTTTCCTATGGCTATCTTCTGAACCTTTTCTACAAGTTTATGGCTAACAGATGTTTGACAAATGGGTTGATTTGACGTGGGGACAACATGTGCCACCCATCTGGTTGTCCCCCCTAAAAAATAACCAAAATGATTACTTTTCAGTTCCAGTGATGTTATTTTGAATATGGGCCTGACTTTTACTTGAGCCATTCCTGATTCTAACTAACAAACTTTACATTAGCTTTTTCACTTTTAAATTATGAAATCTTCCAAAATGAGTTTTCTGAGTTTGAGCACAGGGCAAAAACTTCTACATCCCTGTGCAGTCCTGTGCTGTAAAAAGACAAACAACTGATCCACATTTCCTGATCCCTTGATAAATTGAGCCAATCGCCTTGTTACAAAACGTTTTAAAGGTTAAATCAAATTGACACATTCAACATACTCTCTGTCTCTCTTTTCTGTAACACAAACACAATCAGGACGTCTCCCCACCAACTAAGTGAAGGCGAGGGGCGTGCTTGTGAGCATCATTCAGCGTGACCTTTGCTTCTGCTGAAACCATCACTTTGTGTGTTGATAATTGAGTTGATCTCATTAAAGTAGGAGACCTCCCACCTTGTGAAGCATTCCCTCAGCACCACTTAAGGTTTTAAAGTGCAGAACATGTTGGTGGGGACAGACTGGAGAAAGGACGGTATGTGTAGGTGTGGGAGTGTGCTTCATGATACAATTAGCTGCTTCTTTTGCTGGCGACTTTTAGTGGAAAGTGAAAGAACAAGTGCATTTGAATTTCTAAGTGCTTTTATACACAATTAACAAACTGACATGGATTTCAATAGATCTTTCATTGACTTCGAAAGACTCATCAAAGAGGACGTGAACTGTGTTTTTATGATCTACTGCCTACTTTTGAGCAAGTTAAAATTAACTTTTCTGATCACAACAATGATTCATCCATAAAAGGGGTTTCAGGCTATTTATGCTATGGCAAGGATTACATTGTTGTAAGTATGAGTAGCAAAAAAACCCTGGAAATCAAGTGCTATTATCCGCACATCTTTTTTTTTTGCCCAAAGAAAAAATTGTGAATTGTTTCAATTTAAGAGATTGTTCATGTTTTTTTGAAGTGGGGTTGATTGGGGCCTTAGGCACAAGTAAATACAGTGATTGCCACAAAAGAACCTAGCCAGCTTTGTCTTGGATGGGACATGGCCAGATGGCTAAACATAGAAGTAAATAGGACTATTAAAGGAGTACTTCACCCAAAGAATGATATGCCTTCATTTTCTACTCACCCTCATGCTGAGCAACACTCTGGAGCACTTTTTTGATGCCTCAAATGCAGCCGGAGATCCGGGGGGATTTTCGCTGTCAACAAACTTCCATCTAACAGGGGACAATGGCGCCCGAAAGCAAAAGGTCCATAAAAGTCCACAAAAACGTGCCTATATTCCTTCATACTGCTCGTCCGCTGTAATCCATGTGTCCTAAGCGGGTAACGTCCATAATTAATTCGAAATGAGGTCATTTAGTACATTTTTCGAGCCTAAACAGTGCTATATATCGTACTTCCGCAGTGCACGTCTACGCCGCTCCCTGAACTATGGAAGCCGCGGCAGACCAAGCCGCGGCTTCCATAGCTGCGAGCTGTGGACAATCACAAGCGCGCAAGCTTCTTCTTCTACACTTGCAATTTAGCACAGTAGTCCCTGAAAGCGCGCAAGCGTCTGGCTTGGTCTGCGGCTTCCATAGTTCAGGGGCGGCGTGAGCGTGCACCGCGGAAGTGCGATATAGCACTGTTTTGAAAAATGTACTAAATGACCTGTTCAAGGCATGATCAAAAAAAGAGTTAAAACTACATATAAAACAAGATTTGCTTGACAAGACGCTACAGTAAGATTTTCCACAGTTTTGGGGAACGATTTGACCTTTGTATTGACCTTGAATGTCTTTTTCATGTATTTGAAACATCCTTTTCTTGACTCTGTCCTAATTTTGTTATATAATCATTGCTTAGCAAATGCATTCTTCAGCCCCACACACACGCACTACATGACCTTGAGCAGTCCACTCCTTGTTCCTTTCTTATCACCTGTCCAAAACTCTGCGCGCCTTCGAGACCAGCTCCAACCAGTATAGAGATGAGGAGCCTGCATGAAGGCCACTCACAACCCCCCCCACCCACATGTTACATACACACACTCTTATAAAAGAAAGAAAAGAAGACATTGTATTTCTTCAGTTCAACATCTCAGACTCTTTGACACTCTGTATTGTTGTAACTCCTTGCTGCAAGTAAACTTCCACTTGATTGCATCCAGCTGCTTCTCGTCATCTTTATTCTGAATTATGTCAGGCGTTGGTACGAACATTGAAAGCCTTACTGAGTAGGATTGTAAGGGAAAAAATCCTGACAACAGTGCTTCACTTTCCCTTGATAAAGCCTTTATGTTTGAAGCTATTTTGTAATGCAACGTACATTGGTTTTGTATCTTTCCTCATTTCTCTCATTTGTTGTTCAGGTCAGCAGGTTAAGGTATCAGCCACTGAGCACAAATTCATATAACTCAATGGATACTGCAAAGATGGGTTGCTTCTGTTTTCATCCTGGCTGTAAAACAAGTCATAAGAAAAGGTCACAATTCTGATTTTACGACATTTGCCATTTGCCGTGGACCTTCATTAACTTTGGCTTGTTGTTCTGAATATGGTCATCTGGTCTCAGAACTCTGCAACAACAGAACTTCATGATTGCAGTGGTGTCTTGATGCTATGGAGACTTTGTCTTAATAGAAGTACAGGCTCTTTAAATTATGTGTGTTTGTATTTAGAGCCTTACATAAAGAAACAAGTTAACAATTTATAAAGTTGATATATCAACTAAGGTCAGTCTCTAAAAAGTATACTTTTTTAACTTAAATAATTTCTGAATTATATCAGTCAGCTAAAGATATGTGAGGTATAAGGCAAGAAAACCGTCTGATGTGCAGCTCTTCATTAAAACCTTAAATATTCTATAGTTGTCTGACTTGTTGCACCTACAATATGGGCACAGATGGTGTTTCCTCTCCCCAGCTCTGCTGCTCATTTTGGGATGCACAGGAAACACATTAACACAGGAGTCGCCCGGCTTACTCTGTTCTTATTTTCCCTCAGGGTTACTTTGAACAGTGTCTGCATCCTTCTGTTCTCATTATTGCCCCATCAGAGCACCATCATTGGAGTGGACTCCCAACCCCCCACAAACAGTATGAACCACTAAATCACCTGTTAAATACTGTATATGCTATCGCCTAAAGTAAATGTTTCTGTTCTCTGTATGTTGACTACCTGCTGCTTTAACAACCACCTTTTCATCTAATATTAAAAAAGGAAAACAATGATATAGTCTGCTTGCTGAAATATAGGATTTTTTTTCAGAATGGAGATGTTTAACAGATCCAGACTCCTGAACTGTTTTATTGACTTCATAGGTTTTACAGATGAATGGGAGGCATTCTGTTTTCAGGTTGTCGTCTGTCTGTCTCTCCATACTACTGTAGTCCTGGCAAATTCTTATTATTACCCCGATAACACTTTGGGGAATTTTCTTCAAACTTAGCTTCAATGTTTACCTGGATTTAAGGATTGACTCACTACATTTTAAAGCTCACTGGACAGGGATAAAGTAAAATGAGACACCTCCTCATACTTGAGTTCTAATGATAATAGAACAGCGCAAGGGGTGATGTATTTTTGTGGGCCAACCCAGACGTTAGCATCAAGCTGCTTCCTTCAACTGCAAGAACACTAAACGCCTAGAGGATCTTTTACCATGTTTGGATCATTGCTCATAATCAGCTCTGTAGGAAAAAAAAACATATTAAACATAAATTCTCTGTTCTCTGTGCTAATACTAAGAAAACAAACTTTTTTTCAGAATGTGTGGAAAAACTATTAAGTTACTATGGAATTACAACATGGAAGTTCGACTGCAATATTTTCAATGTATAAAGTCTTATTGTGACCTCTAGTTTGAGCACTACCTCATAATCACATGACCTTACCAAATTGATTCTCATGGCTGTGGCAATAGTGTCTGAATAACTAGTTATTAAAACAACCAATCAGAAAGCTTGTCAGTGGATTCCCGGACATTTATTGTAATCCTTGTTAGCAACCGTCATTTGAAACACACATGGTTTAAGAAACAGGAAATGTCAGATGATTTTTTTTTTTATTCCCATTTCCAAAATCAGTCATCTAAATCTTATTTGAACCCCAAATGTGGATTTGGACTCATTTAGACTAATTTCTGCACCACTTTATAGCTAAAGAATATGTCAAATTACAGTGAATCAGAGGATAAGGTCAAATGTTAAGGTTACTGGGCTAAATGATCACACCTTTTCGTGCACAAAACGTATTAAAGGCCGTTGGATCACTTTCCAACAGAATTTCCAACATTATTGGTTGAGTTATTGTAATTTGTAGACAACTGCCCTGTCTTGCACTCCTTGAAAAAAAAACCCAGAATGCGGATCACCACTAAAATTGAATCAGTTCTCTCTTGTGCCATGACCAACACCCCTATCATAAAAAAAATCACTGAGAACTTATTGAGTTCTTCGATCAATAATGATAGACAGATTGTAAACGTTCACCACCATAGGTGAAATATATTGATAGCATACTTTACATAGAAGAACTTTGGTCTGACATAACTTGGTGCTACTGAATGTTGTTCACAACAATGTGTTGTGACATCATTCAACAAGCACTATATTAAGTGGACTTGAATGACATTTCACCACGTGCATCTGGTCTCAGTATTCCAATATCATACCAAGATGATGAAAGACAGCTGTCCCCAAAAGGGTGCTTCGGGCTGTACAAGAGGAGTCCAGTCCTGAGGAGGAAGCAGCTGAACCTGACAGAGGTGATGTATGTTGAACTACAGGCAGCAAGGCCCCATTTGCCAACAGACATGAGGGCAGTGAAGGTAAGCAGAGGTCAGGTCTTGTTGGCACTTGCAAGCTATTTGGAATACATACAATTTGTCCCAGAACTAAGTTGATGTCAGTGTTGCCCAACTGAAGTTAACTTTGTTCTGCATGGTCTGACTTAGTTGGACATACCTTGACATTTACATTGTTTGCCACAATGTCAGTGTGTGACTGCAGCTTCAGGGATCAAGGTCATTATTCTTCCCATAAGTCCCACTTGTACAATAACTAGCCCAGCTTTTCCTGTTGACCAAACAGTGTGATTTAATTATTTGACATTTTGTTGCTCGTGGTTGATTATAACAGCAAGGTGGTAGATCTATTTTATTTTTTATTTTGAGTTACTTCTTGTGGCACTGGAGCTTCTCCTGTTAAGTCCCTTCTATCGTCAGACTAATGTTTCTACCCCTCAGGCTGGGTACACAGAAACCACTCAATTACTGGAGAACAGGGCAGTTTGTTGGCACTGATAGGCTTAGAAGTAACTATAAGGCTGTCCAGTTTAACTCAGGGTGGGTAATTTTATTGGCACCTTTGCTGACAAAGAAAGGAGGAGACAAACTGAGAATTAGTACTGAGTACAGCAGGTGAAACGACTCATACATGTACATCCACTGTGAACCTTTAGTTAGAAATGACTGACAAGGTTGTGTGGGAAAAGGAGGGGTTGAAAAGTTTAGTCTGTGAAACCGAAATAACTCAGAGTACGAGTGTCAAACAAGGCAGCTCCATCTTTAAATTCCCCATTCACACACTATCTCTGCTGAAACACGATCAATGAGGTCTTTACAAGATGCAAAACCTGAACACAAAAGGGCAACAAAACAAAGCTGTGTGGCGAATGCCTGGGAATTGTGAACTCAAATGATCCCAGTGAGCCTATGAAAGATTCATCGACGTCTGGTCAGACATTCCCATGACTCGACTGGAAGCACTGCCACAACCTTGACAAAATGGCAATCCAAACCTCTGTTGTTAAAAACAAGGCAATAACTCCTGCAGTAAAACGTCTTCCTGAACATAATGACATCAATCTTTAAAAGGACATCTGCATGACTTATGAAATTATTCATCTAAGTCCAAAATATGAGCAATACCTTAAACTCCTTCCTAATTAGCAAAGTAGCAAACATCTGTTATAAAATAAAATCCATCTGTCCAATAACAATTTCTAAGAAGGCTTTCCTGTTCAGAGTCTCATGGGGCTTATATTAACCAAATCAAGAGACAAGTGAGCACAATCTGGACTCATACCCATCCTATAGAGTGCTAACACATTCACCCTCATACTCACCTGATGGCAAGTTGGGTTCATTTTCATCCAGTTTGTGTATTTTTGGGTTGAAAAGAAAACTGAAGAACTCAGAGGAAACTATCCAGAGAGGATTACAATATATAATATATGTAATTTAAATCTTAAGTCAATGTTTTCACTGCCAAGTTTTCAAGCACAAAACTAGTATCAGTGCCAACAGTCAATGCATTCAAATTTAAGAAGATACACCTCTTCAACTGAGTTTTGTCATTGTCCCTATGCTCCAACCAGTCAAAAACAAGAGGGTGGGACATTTTGTATTAACTTTGTAAACAAAACTGGGGAGTTTGGCAATGCCAGCACCAGGGCATAGTTCCTTTCCATCATGCTTTTATTTTGTTCCTGATGTTTTTTAACAAGAACAAGTTTCCATCATTCTTCATTACTGATGATGCTAAAGGTTTTTCAACTTGTTACCCCTATAGTCAATCTGCATAGTATTTTCCCTGTGCTGCAGCTTTACCCTGTGTGCATGATCACCTACTAGAAGGTCATGGAGCATTAGTGCAAGGTCTTCTTACAAAGTAATTGTAAGATCACAAGAATAACAGGAAAGGCAACATATTAAAAAACAGGTTGCACTGCCTGTCTGACATTGATTTGCTGTCATCATTTAATTTATTTCCACAATATGTTTGACTTGTTAACTGTTTTGGGTCGTTTTATTGGGTTCCATTGAACCAACATGGAGCTGTGCTGCTGGTACGCATTTGAAAAAAATAAAGCTGCTGGATGTAGAAACTTCGTGTGAAAAAGGGGGGAAAAATTATGATGTCTCAATGCAGCCAGGAGCAGTGTTAGCTGGCTGTTTGCAAACATGCAGAACATCCCAAAGGAAAGCCTTGACTTAGGCCCCATCCACACGAAGACAAAACGCTGAACAGTTTCCAAAACGATCGTCATAAAGACGAAGTCGTCTCAGAAAATGTGTGCATCTATATGAATGCACTCAATACGCATCAAAACACTGTAAAACACATGCCAGACCTCTTTGGGCGCTGTAACAATATGACGGAAACAAGCGGAAACAGACGAAAAAACAGTGGGCATGTGCACTTGCGGCAAAAGCTGTAAACAGAGATTGTGATAAAGTGATCTTAAAGTGCAGTAATGTGTCCTCGATAATTGTTTGTTCAACTCGGTGGTGATTGAGAAGAAGGAGATTTTGCTGCAACAGGGATAGTAGGGTCACCAGCTGCATCAGCACATATGTTTCATGTACGCTGCTTTGTTGTTGTTGTTGCTGCGTGTGGCGCATGCGTGTCAATGAAGATATGAAACTATGACATAAGTGTATCTGAAAACTTGTGGAGAGCCAGTAATCACGGAGCTGCGAATACGGCATTTCAAAATCTTTCCACTCTGGAACCTGGTTTCAAAAATGATCGTTTACAGACCCCCAAAACACCGTATTTGTATGGATGATATGCAGATTCGGCAAAAAACGTATGCATTTAGACCTCAGTTTGGCTTCGTGTGGATGGGGCCTCAGATGTTGAGGACATCTTTCCACAGCTATTGCCCAAGCCATATGATCTTTTGGGACCAAGATGACATAGAAGAGGAGAATACAGATGTGTATGTATGTATTTAAGCCAACAGAGACTAGTGATCAGTGGTGCTGATGACAGTTTGAGATGAACAAGGGAAGAAACAAAGACTTCAAATTGTTCATGTTGTCTAGTTCTTGATGGACGAAAGATACAACCTTGTCCAAATTAGCTCCAATTTACAAAAATGTTTCTTCAAAGTTTTTCAAACTACAAGTAATGTCTTCATTGCTAAGGCCAACCAAAAAGTACAATTTGATCAGGTTCTCAACTTCAGGCATGATACTTGTCAAACATCGAGGAGTACCAAAATAAAGGGGCTTGCTCCTAAGAAACTAAAGAGTAGAAAAGTGTGCAGACACACACCAATCACCCAACTCCTGTTCCTTTTTTCACCAAAAATGTACAAAACTGGAAGGACCTCTTTGCCACATCTGATTCAGTGTACAGCCTATCTTCTCTGTGCCTGTTCTCTCCGTCTATGGAATGAGCTGACCAGAGAAAACGGCCTATTGACTACTAACATGAACTTCAAACACTTCCAAATTACTGACCTATCCCTTTAATAAAACAAGCAGTCAAGTAACCCTGCTTTAATGAGTTTTTCAGTCTGACAATACTGTAGAAGATAATCTATCTGCTTTCTAAGATTCCTCACAGTTTGCTAATCAGAAGAATAGGTCTGTTGAGGACATCTCTTAGTGAGAGTTACAACAATCATCATCAAACAAGCTGGTATTTCAACTCCATGGCCTTTAGGTTGTTCCCTCACTGTGCCGGTAAATGATCTGATAACAGACCTCAAACAGTGAATGGGAAGAACTAAATCTCCAGCCGTTATCTTTATTTCTTCAGTACTGACGATGGCTTCTAGTGTAAAAATGATAACATTGTTAAGTGCCTTAAATATTCAGTAATACAGCGCTCCTCCACCTGCACCGATAACTCTGATTTCTTACCATTTAAAGTTTAGATGGCACAGGCCTCACTGCCTCCGTCACCTTAAGAGATCTTGGCCGTCCTCACGTGCCTTCATGAATTTTTACAGCAGCACTTAAGGTATTTTTGCAGCGGACATAGAAGCACATTAGAAATGAGTTTGGAAGCCACTGGACAGGGTTGTTAAGCAGACATGTTGTGGATTATGGGCCGACAGCTGCCACACCGAGAGCGATGTACACCACAGTACCAGGTGCTGCAGGAGGAGGGCACAGGGTCAAATCAAGGACACAGCCCAACAGGGCAATGTTAGCAGGCAGCAAAACAAACTATGAACACGAAGCCCATAAATAAGAAAATACACATGGGGCACAGTTGAAATAATAATAACAAGAGCACCTGGTGCTGTTTTCATCTTTTATAACATGTGCGTGTTTGGATCATGGTCTGCCATGGTTTATTTATTGTGCATTACATCTGTATGACAACATGGAGTATTTTTGCATAGTTTTGCCTTATTTCTTTATATTTTCAAATAAAATATAGGGTTACACATTATCAGTTTTATTAATGAAGATTTTGGTGATTTTGATTCCAACAGTGAGATTTATGCCAGGCCTTTTGGCTCAGTGAAAAGACTGTTTCCAGTAAAAGACACTGACAGTCTTGATCAGGTTGAATGGTGTTCATTATGTCTTCAAATTACATAGATATGGTTTTCCTTCTTTTATCTCAAATGTGGATTTATCACTTATCTTGACATGTGTTGGCGGAAACTTCTGCCTTCCTCAGAATTGCCACCAGATGATCGGTGTGACACGGTAAATCAGCTGGTGTTACGGGGGTGTTATTTTCAGTTCAGGAATACAATATACAGACAAAGAGAAGGATTCGCCATGGGGGACCCACTGTCAGCCATAATGTGCGGTTTCTTCATGGAGGACTTGGAAACAAAAGGCATAACATCAGCACCCGAGGAATACAGACCCACACTGTGGAAAAGGTATGTGGACGACATACTGGAGAAGGCGAAGGCAGGGCACACTCAAAAACTCACAGACCATCTGAACACCATGGACACCACAGGAAACATCAAATTCATGCACGAGGAGGAAACAGAACAAACCATACCCTGTTGGACATCAAAATTCATCACACAAACACTGGAGAAATAAAAATAAAAATCCACAGGAAACACACACATACATACCAATGTCTATTATAGACAGAACATCCCACTGCACACAAACTCTCCATCATCAGAACACTATATGAACGCGCAACAATAATCACGGACCCAGAAGACAGAACACAGGAAGAAAATCACATACAGGAGGCATTAAAAAACTGTCTGTATCCACAATGGGCAATAAACACAGGTGTAGAACAGGTGAATAGAAAAGCCACACAGGGGGCAAAAAAGAAACACACAAACAAAACTGTGAACAGAGGAGTCACGTCACGTCAGAGGGGTCACTGAACGCATCCAGAGGGCCATGAGGAAATACAACATCAACACCGGGTCAAACCACACATCAAACTGAGACAAATGCTGGTATACCCAAAGGACAAAATCAAACAAAACAATGAATGCAATGTCATATACCATGCCAATCTTGCAATAAAACATAAATCGGGGAGACGGGGAAGAGTTTCAATACACGAAGGAGAGAACATCAGAAGGAGTGTGAAAAAGAAACAGGAACAAGACAAACAAGATCAACAAAGGAAAAAGCACAACAGGAAACAACAAATCTGCCATAACTGACCACTGCAAGAGAGAAAATCATCTTATGGATTGGGACAAGGCCAGAGTCATCCACACCGAGGACAACAAACACCAGTGCTGGATTAGGGAAGCCATCGAGATCAGGAAACGGGGCTCAGGGACGATGAACAGGGATGATGAACAGGGACGAGGGGGCATATATGCTCTCACACACCTGGAGCAGCGTCCTGCAGAGGTGAACAGACAGCGGGAGGCGTGACCCTCCTGTCAGAAAATTTCTCCACACAACTCCGTCACACCAGCTGATTTAACGCGTCACACCTATCATCTGGTGACACTTCTGAGGAAGGTCAAAGTCTCCGATGAAACATGTCAAAGTACGTGAAAAATCCACGTCTGAGATAAAAGAAAGAAAACCTATCTTGATCAGGGGCGTCCAAACCACGGCATGGCAGCAAAATATGTCCTTGGCCATTTTTTATTAGCCTTGGGCTACTTGAAATAAAATTAAATAAAAGCCATGTCAGGATGTGGATTTTGTGCTTGGCTGATTTTACTTCATAGTTACACCTCCATAACCTTCCAGTGCAGATGGATCTGCCTAATTTAATGTCTGTTATTGGACAGATACACCTTGTTAAGCTCCAATCTACAACTATGAGTGGCCCATAGCAGGACAGCTCAATCAGAGTCCTTAGGAGTAGAAAGAGGTGGAAGCTAAGATCATAAGGACATGAATGTTCATACAGAGATTAGATATAGCTATAACAGTTTCAGTAACAGTTTTATCAGATCTGGACTGCACTTCTTTGTTAAATGAAAAACAAACAAGTCTTATCTTGTGTTCTTCACACCCCAGCAGTGGTGCCCACCTACTACATTGCCTGATTGGCCTATGATGAATAAGATTGACAGAATGGTCATCCAATTACCTGCCAGATATGCTTCTGCTCACCCCCAAACACTTTGCATGCTCTTTTTATCAGATGGATGAGTTAATTCATTGAATGGTCCATCTGTTTCAGGTTAACATGTTGAGGTTAACATTGCAGGACAACAAATTGATAAGCCTAATAAGTGATAACATCTTAATGCCCAGAGAAATAAAGACGAATGGATCGTGCCAGCATATCAGCATGAGTTTTGCAAATTTGCTCTAATATATGCACCTATTTAAAATTTCAATCAACCTCAACTTGCAACAGAAATCTAATGGTCCAGTAAGCCAGATCATTAAACTGTATGACAAGTGCTCTTTTATTATGTTTGCAAATACAAACACATTTATTAATGTGCTACAGGACAATGACTTGACCAAATATTGTGGGTCATTCCAAAACATCATTAAGATCTCCATCTTCAGTGAGGCCAAAAAGCTAATGAAATTTATAAATATGAGTAAACATTTGTCAAATAGCAGGTACTTTCTTGTTTCTAAAGGGAAGGGGCCCGATGACAGGGCTTGAACAAGGGTCAGAACTCAATACCTTAAACTTGGGTGCCAGAAAAAGGGTAGATCTGCACAGAACACATTTGCTGCACCAAAATAATAATCACCAAACCCCGGATTTATAGTGAATGCATTTAATCAAAAATAAGCTCTCGGCATGCAGTCAACTGTGGTGTATTGCTCTGGTGTGTATAGAAATCAAGGCTGAAAAGATAATCTGCTGACAGTGAGATACTGGAGTTGAAGGCAGACAGACAAAGAGGAGACAATAAGATATTCTGACAGACAGGAACACATTGGTCTCAATAATTAATGGCATCCCAGAGTCACAACATAAATCAGTAACTTAAAGTAAACACTGTAATTGTGCTCACGGCTAAATGTCAGCCCTGACTTAGGAGATGGAAATCCAAGATGTATAATTAAAGCCCGACCTCCACACCTCGTACAGTCTTCACTCAATTTCCAGCATCGGTAACAGACTTTGCCCACCACATGTAAATGTTTGGTACAGAACAGAAGTTATTGAATGTCCAGAGTGCAGTTATACATGCAATTCACTGCTGTGAAAGAGATGAAAAGAGCAGATGTTTAGGTGCAGAATGGAAGGGAAAGTACAAGATTTGGATACATGGACAGGGATGTACACATACGTTTGTTAGCTTAGTGGTAGCACCAAATCAGCCTTTAATGAAGGGCTAACAGATGTAGCATTACCCTGCACAGTTTGAACGAAAACACTGGATTTATCATGACAGTGGTAATGATGCTTTTCAAGTTGCAGCACCTGAACTTAGTCGGACTCTACTCATATTTGGCATGTAGGGCTGGACAGTTGATCAAGTTTAAATCTCAGTTACAATTAGAGTCTTTTACAATTCTGGAAATTGAGTAATCAAGATTAAAATATCACTGTGCAACACGACACAGGCTTATTTTGAGGTATTTGTATTTCTATCGGTATATTTATGTGTATATTTCATGCTCTTTAATGTTCAAAAGCATATATATCTATAATCACAACTGTGATTTTTGCCATTGTCATGCTGCAATAGTGGCACTGTACACTTTTTGTGGTCATGCCAATTCCTTGCTCATTGCTTTGAGCAATGTAATGTGTTTATTTTGCCAGTCACATCATTGTTTAGTCAGCTTGCAATCCAACTAACTTTCCCTTTGTCACAAAAAGAATAGAAGAAGATATTAGCCTGAGCTACCAAGAGCTAAAGTGAGGACAAAAGTCCCCTAAACGTGCGGGTCCAGCAGCTCCTCCCAAGTCACATGAACTGGCCTGGAGAACACCAGGGCCACAACTACTATCCAAAACAACCAAATTAGACCCAGGACCTCAACACCCCAAAAATGAGACAAAATCCACTTATCAGTCAACAACATCGTTGTGAAATACTGTGAAGGAGCAACTAAAAAACAAAGAGAAGTAGGTGTTTTCGTACCCTAAACAGAAACTGAAAACCAACAGCATTGATAGTTGATACAAGACTTTTTCAAATAGATACAATACCAATACTTTTTTTGTTATTTTCTTGTAAACTGGTAGCTATCATTTCCTGCAATACTTACACAATGTTTATGAAGTTGATGTTTTTAACTGACCAAAAGCACAAAAAGGAAACATGCAGACTCTAAATCAGGCAGTAACCAAGCCTAACCAAAAGTGCCACTGGTCCAAAATGTGACATTTAAATAATGTACTCACTACGGTCAGAGAATGTGATCGTTACTCTGGTATATTTTACCAATAGTTTTTTTTTTAGTTTTTTTTTGACAAAAACATTTATGCATGCATTTATCTATTATTGGAGCCTTTCCCAGCTGACATTGAGCAAGAAGTACATCCTGAACTGGTTGCAAGCTGATCATAGGGCCTCATAGAGAGGCAGACAACCATTTACACTGGCACTCATGCCAAAGGCAATTTGGAGTCACCAATCAACCGAATGAGTCACAAAAAGAGCTGGCTCCCAGAGGCCGTCTGCCCCCACTGTGACACCTAACAGGTAGAGACCTACACCTCTGAACATCCTGTTAAATACCAGGCTGTCAGAGAGAGAGCTGTTTCAAGCAGATACTAGCACTGTAAAGAAGGGGAGGGGGAGAAGTCCTGATGTTGTGGACTTTTTGCCATGCTCATAGAAGTGCTCTATCACAAAGAAGAGACAGAACTCAACAAGCATAGAATGGACATTTGATGGTGTGATCGGCTTTCGAATAAAACAAAACTGTCCTCCACAAAGAAGCTACTTCAGCCCACAAAGTTTCTTCTCTGCTCACAAAATTTGCAGCATACAAACATACTGTATGTGGCTGCCTTCCACAAACCCTGGAATTCATGGAAGAAAAAGCCAGCTAACTGGCAGATTTTCAGTTTCACCAGCTGCAGTGATGAGTCAAAAAATCTTTTGCTCTTCCTAGATTGCCAGTCAGCTTCACTCAGCCTCTTTTCTATGGGCCACTTTGAAGTGTTCCCTCTCAAGAATATTATTCCTGCATGTTTCCACTATTTTGGTTCTCTCTCTTTTGGGGACAAACTCACAGAGAGCACTGTCAGGCTCTTCAACTTCTGCGGTGAAGAGTAGAATTAATCTTTTGAGGAGAGCAGATCGGTGGGTGACAAAGCAGCACAGCCATTAAGGCTGCGAAGGAGGCCAAGTGCGCTTGTGGTCGAAGACCGACGCAAATGACTGCGCCAGGGGGACGACAATTCCCCCATGCTGGAGCTTCTGTTGGATGATCATTAGTGTGCCAAGTTTGATTAATATGGCACATTTCAGATGACAGGTGGACGACTAATCTCAACATGTCAGTCTCTGGTGATTAATCTCATTTTAAGATGCATCTGGAGGAGTCAAGTCACCAAAGAATTAAAGTATTTAATTCTGCAGCACAAACTGAACGAGGCAAAACTGTACAGTGTGTGAAACAAATTATTCAAATCAACTGTCAGGGCCAATAGAGTCATGACGAATGTGTACAAAGCGGCACAAAGAAATGTTTGATTAATATTTCGGCCTGACATTGTAACAAGAAAGAGTGCAGTGTTGAGTCAGGCAGGTGGAGACAGCATTTGAGACAATTCATTACTGTTTCATCATTTCAAACAGACTCGAACAAAGCATCTGAAACCAGCTAAACAGTTATTAAAAACTCTTGAACACCCATTTAGAAACCAAGTCCAGAGCCCAATCGCCATGAAGTGTGAATGTTGCAGATTTTTTTTGCAGATATTCTGAAATAGCTCTATCTTTAGTGACTTTTTATGGAGTTAAGACTTTTTTTTTTAGCTCCTCCTCTGGTTTTGTATCTCTGAGGCTCTCAGATGCTGAGGCTCTCTGCATGCTCACACCTGTTCCTCATCACAGCAATCACCTGGACTATTTAGACACTGCTCTGACTCTTCTCCAGTGCCAGATGATACTCACATCTGGGCATAGTATTATGGGCCAACTTTCACGTTCTCCAGTGTACTTTAGTCTTTGGGTGATTTTTATATTTTGTTCTTTTTACATCAATGATTGTGAATCTGAACCTTCTCATTCAGTGTGCTTGTCCTCCAACTCAAGTGGCATTTTGTGGACTTCTCTGCCCCTTTAGCCCTCACTTTCTCTGGATTTTGCCTAACTCCTCTAATCCTGTATTCCCCACAGTAAATATCTGTTACCCTTTGATACTGACTTACTGATTTAGTAATGTGTAACTTTTGGGTTCACATTACAAAACCAGTAAGCAAATTCACCAAAGCTTTGTTGGAGGAATTCTTTCCCATTCTTGCTTGATGTATGACTTCAGTTGTTCAACAGTGCGATGTCTCTATTGTCATATGTGAGCTTCATAATATGCCACACAATTTCTGTTGCAGAAAAGGGAGATCTCAGGAGGCTAACCTCAAATAAATTTATATTAAGCAGAGAGAAAAAAAATGATTTAATGATTCTGTCACAACCTTCAATTCTTATTCTCCCTACAGGTTTTTTTCTTGCCACTTTATCTTTCAAGGGTACGTTCGGTTTCTACAGCTTTCACATTGTTAATAGAATGAAGAAGAACAATATACTCACCCAGAAGGCTTTCCTGATCCAAACAGTGCTTCGGGAGATATTTAGATCCAAAATCGAGCGGCGGACATCCGTATAATGGTAGCACACGGGGCATGTTAGCGCCGCTCCTAAAACTGCATTCATCGTCCAAAAACTCATTCGTTTCACCAATATTTCATCATGGTCCGCTCGGGCCAGTCCTCCATTACAGTCTGTGTCGCACCAGACATGTTTTGTGACTGTGCTGACCTCTGAACTGAAGAAGAAGAAGGTTTGCCTCCGCGCATGCGCAGTACTCTCTGGAGAGATGTTCTTCACTTTACCTCGGCGTCCTCCTTTCGATGAGCTCCTTATCTGTAAACTCTGGCTTGAAACTGTAAGGACACCCATCATATTTAAAGTCCTCGTCCACAACATCTTCATCCGATAGATATTCGTCCATTTTGCACAAAACTGGAAGAAGAAAGTTGTTGTGTAGCCAGCAGTCTTCCCCTGAAACAATGAGCCGTACTGCGCATGCGCGAAGGCAAACCTTCTTCTTCTCCAGTTCAGAGGTCAGCACAGTCACAAAACATGTCTGGAGCGACACAGACTGTAATGGAGGAGTAGCCCGAGCGGACCATGATGAAATATTGGTGAAACTTATGTTTTTGGACGATGAATGCAGTTTTAGGAACGGCGCTAACATGCACCGTGTGTTACAATTATACGGATGTCCACCGCTCGATTTTGGATCTAAATATCTCCCGAAGCACTGTTTGGATCAGGAAAGCCTTCTGGGTGAGTATATTGTTCTCCTTCATTCTATTAACAATGTGAAAGCTGTAGAAACCGAACTTAGCCTTTAAGTCTCCTCCAAATGCATTACACTGGAGGTTGACCCCGTGCTACACATGTACACGTATGCAGATTTTTGTATTTTATGCATCTAATAAAGGAAGAGTATGGATTTAGCCTGCTCTATTGTCAAGTGTCAGGAGATAACGTGCTGTTGTCATTAAGATGACACTTGGATGGTAGCACTACTTGCTCCCAAGCCTGCATGTACCTTTCAGCATTACCTTTGCCTTCACATATGTGCAAGTTACCAAGGCCATGTTCGGTAACAAGCCCCAACATTAGATAATTTGAACTATGTGCTGAGATGAGTTTGGATGGTCTTTTTCTCTATATAGCCCAGAAAAGACATTCATGATTCCCAAAAACAACATAAACATCTTTTTCATCTTGCATTGGTTCATCTCTAATCAGCCCAGAGAAGCATTTTTTGGGTGTTGACTCGCACTTGTAGATGTAGCTAACTGTGTGAATTAATCAGTCAATCTTTATTGATAAAATACCAGTTCATAATATGTGTTATCTCAAGACACCTTACAAAATAACAGGTCAAAACCATACTCTCATACTCTACAGAATGTTGTTGGATTTGATGGAGTGATGAAGATCATTGCCATTTAGTGCTGGTTTTCTGGAACAGGTATTGTTCATAAAACAATGTCAAGAAAACGGCACCAGTTTTGTCATGATGAAAGGGTCAGTTACTTTATTTAACTGATTGCTTATCAGCCCATGACACCTAAAGGGGGCTTGCTAGCATTAAGTGGCATCCCGTGTACCCTCTCTGACTGACTTCCAAAGCAGCATCCAGAAAATAGTAAAAACAATAAATTAAAAAGTAAGATCAAAATATTGAATATAATCAATGGACAGAAATTCCAAACTAAACTTTCCAAATAAAGTAATTTCCATTTATGTTATGGGATTAGAGCTTTTCCATTACCAGAAGGAACTTGATGTTGAAGAGGTCATTTTGAGGAGGAAAGGTGCACTAACAGTATCTCCAGCATGTGGTTATAAAGTAGAGCACTCCTGATAAAACTGTGTGTGGTCAGCATAACAATTAACCTTGATAAATAAAGGTAAAAATAATACACTAGCCCAGGCTTAGGCACCCAAGGTTAATGGTTTGGGAGAAAATTATTTCTGCCCCAGGAGATTATTGTAATTACAGGTTTTAGAGGATGTAATTTTACTAGTGTAATTAGGTGGGTTTTTGCTGTGGTCCCCATAATCATGGGACTGTATGGAGAAGGAGAGAGAATCTCTTGATATGAAAATCAGTATGCTCATTTCACACAGTTTTAAAAGATTGGACTTGTTCTGAAGTCTTATTCTGTGTGGTTCAGTCAAAGGGGCTTCAAGGCTGTGGAGCTCGCTGGTTACCATGGAGTCTTTCATTCAGTTAATGCCTTTTGCTTGAAAGTGAAACACAGCCTGGAAACTCATTGTCTGCTGCAGATATTTAATTGAAACGCAGTACGGGGGTTTGTCATTTGCTCTCTCATTCAGAAGACTTTTTCCAATATTGTAAAACTTTTAGTGCAGGGTCGATGTGAAGCGATTTCTTATTCTTTATAACTGAGCCAGCTGCTTGGAGGACTTTAAATTTGGATAACAAGTGTACATATTCATGAGCATTTCAATTCAACACTGCCAATGGTAGCATTGGGTCTTCACCAAGTTACAAATGGATTTTTATTGTACTATTGAGAACACATCAGAGTACAAAAACTCCTGTTCGATAAAATGAAAAGAGTTTAGGCTGCTCGGTATTGAAAAAAGCCAATACTTTAAATGTTTTGGGAAACACAACAGAAGAAATTAGGCACGCAGTTCATCTTACAATAGAAATAGGGGTGTTCATAGAGCATAAATAGTAAATAATGATACAATGTCATAAGAAAATACATTCACTGTCCGTGTTATTAGGTGCACCTGTTTAACATCTTGTAATACCATAACTGATCAGCCAATAAAATGGCACTAACACAATACATCGAGGCATGCAGACATAGTCGGGACAACCTGCCTAAGTACAAATTTAGAATCAGAATGAGGGAGGATAGAGATTACAACGACTGACTAGAAGTGCTAGAGAGCACAAACCTCCACCAAGGCACTTACAACATTGTTGGGCTATCTCCCACCATGCCCAACAATCCCTGAAAATGTCAGTCAAATCAATGGAGAACTTAATGAGTTATACTAAAATACAATATTAAAAAATGTCTATCTTGCCTTGATAATTGTGGGATTTAAAGGATTGCAAAATTCACCTTCAGATTAAGATCACTATTAAAATGCAATAATCTCTTGTGTCTTGTGTCAGGGTCAGCGTTAGGGTTGTCATCAAAATTTGTTCCTTTTTGAGTTAAAGGTAAGTGAGGAAAAAAACAAATCTTTTACACATTACCATCTGTTACGGCCTCCATACCGATGAAAGAATACCCGGCTCGATGTTGACTAAAAAAGGAGACCAGAAACATATTAAAGGATGCCACACAAAGGACAAGCTCAATTGTTTTATTTGAAGTAAAAATTTCAAATGAGAAACAAATTAAATAAACCAAAAGGGGCTGGAGTTGTCGGCAAAAATGAACAAAACAGGAGAAAATGAGCAAGCGTATCACTTCTCCCTAAACTGCCTGGCCAGAAATTAACTAAACCAAAGAATAATCAAACCGAGAAAACTGGACCACAGACAACCTCCAGCCCAAACTAAAACAAAAAACCCAGCAACCGTGCTGCTGAGGAAATAAAAAGGAAAAAGGAGAAACAAAAATACCTGAAAACAGAAAACAAAAGAGGAGTGCATGGACACCTCCTGCTCCTCAGGTCTGTGTGTGTGCCAAACTATTGCTCCTCTCTCAGCTCCTTCAAATACCCTCCTCCTCCCTGAGCACAGATTGCTCTCAGGTGTGCAGCAGAGGAGAGGAAGGAGGAGGACCAGGGAGAGACAGAGGAAAAGCAGGGCCACAAGTAACACCATCAACTCTGTTTGTTCAACTTCTGATGGCAGTAGACATTTGAGCATGTTGAAGTAAAGTTAGACTATATGGCTCCATTACCTTGACTTTTGATCAATTATCTTTTAAAGGTGCCATGAGGAGAATCTATTTCCAGCGACATTGCATTGCTTTACAACTTCTTTTTTCAACAACTTACAGGATGCAAAGCGACGAGTAATGTATCTCTTTCTAGTTACGTTGCGGTAGTTTTTGATGTGTGACAACAAGCAATTCTTGAAAAACTTAGTATTGTAGATTTGTAGCCGGCCATATATGGCTACTTACAGCCCGGTGCTCTAAGACGTGTCCGAATAATATAAATTTGCTCTAGTTTTAATTGTCTTGTTCCCGAAGTTGAGTATCCAGGCCAGTCCAGCCCTACCCGACCGTGAAGCTAAGGAATAGCATTTATAGATAACCTATTTTGATGCTATAAAACTCATCTTAAAGTGTGTATTTCGATCAGGCATGTATCTAAAAGTGAAACTTTTTTGTAATTACTTCATGTGAAATAACTTCTTGTGTAAGAATGTGCATTTTAGAAAGTTTCAAGTAAATCAATTTTGGAATTCAAAGGATATTGTGCTCCCTGGAATGCATTCTTAAATAAAGACTTAAGGGTTTTTCTCTCTGGAATGACCTTGATAATTACCTGCTGCCACCCTGAAGCTTTTATCTCTCCCCCACTCCTCCACTGACTGGCATGGAAGCTGCAGGGAAATCTCTGCTGTTCTGGGCCAAGAGTTAACAAAAAAGTCAGGGAATTACTGACCGTTACTGTTACCCAGATCATGTTGAATGTATCTCAGTTGGAAGGATGGAAAAGGCAAAAAGTTTGAAGAAAATCCTTTGTGTTCTTATAAATCATGTTCATTCAAATCAGCCTGTACGGATAAAAAGACAAATTTTTTAACAGCTTAAAAAAAAAAAACAATCCTCCTTGTGAAGAATAATTTGACCTTTGTACATATTTTATGTATTCAACTTTTGTACATATTGTATATATTCTTTTCATGTATTTGACTCTTTATCCTGTCATGTAATCGGGCTTGTAATCATTGTCTAGCTTATGCATTCTTCTTTCACATACACAACACTCATCCACATACCTTAGCACATGCCATATATGCTGATTCACTAAAACTCCGTATCTGACCTCGTATGGAGGCTGTCTTTCGACCTCTTATCTGTTGAGGGACACCTTCCACACCAGCTCAGTCCGGCTCATTCCAAGACAGTGAGGTACGGAGGTCAACACACACACACACCTTTCTTGACACTCTCATAAATAGAGACAGAACATGACACATCTTTAGTTTCAGCATCCAGCATCTTGTTGACATGTTGTAAACTCCGGCGCTGTATTAAATCTCATCATTTTTGCCTTCAGTTGTCTCATCATCATTTTTCCTTTTTGGAGTTATGTTAGGGGTTTTTGGTACGGACCTTACTGAGCTTTTTGAATTACGAAGGGAAAAAATCCTGACACTCCTGGTTTTAGTTGTCACCAGCATGGAGGCATAAAAAGCCGAACTATCCCTTTAAATGAGTCAGTGTGATGGCAGGTTCAGCCTCTCCTTTGATTTGTGTTGTCAGGGCTCTTCACATTTAGATCAGAGGCTGCACTTTTATGTCAAGTGGATGCCAGGTGAAGGTCTTTTCAAATCAGCAGAAATGCATGATGTTCTTCTGACTCCACTTGACCTACATGCCATGTTATTCCAGAGCCAAATATCAAACACAGAAGGAATCTAAAACTATAGCAGACAAGAATATACCATCCAGATAAAAAACTATCTCTGTCCTGCATCTGCATTGTCCCAAACTGAACTCCATGGATAAAAGAATAAAGCACTACTGGAAACATGTCCCAAAACTTCAAAACTTTTAAGTTGCTTTCTAGTTTATGTTAAACTGTAAAGGATTGTGTTTGATCATTCACATCCTGCATATGCATTAAAAGTAAGTGCAGCTGCATGAAAGAGAACCACATGGAACCTACAGTTCTTCAGAGCTTTGGGGACAAATATTTAATTTATTTCATGAATATCTACAAGCAAAAGATTTGAATATTCTTCTTCAACCCAGAGGGTGTGCAACCCCTGCATCACATTAATGACTGTGTAAAAATTAAACTCAAGTATGCAACAATTCCCCTTAAGGCACAAATGTGGAGTTTGCCTCCCAAACCTTATTGAGGAAGGTTCATGCCCCAACACTTG